>CM042314.1:11054905-11654905 GCA_023566125.1 Zingel zingel | reverse complement strand
AATTTCGATTGAATAAAGGACTATTTTCCCAGTCTTATTTCTTCATTGAAGTTTTCTGTAAAATAGTGTTAAAATCTTGTCTCTTCTCGATCTCGTCAACCCAATCTCGTGTCTCGTCTCGTCTTTTGAGCTGGGTGTCTCATCACACCCGTAATAATTACTGATGTTAGAGATGTAAGCTGCATCTTAACCTTTTACTATCCTACTCATGGGATGCAAGCACTATGTACAGCTATAGATAAACTTGTCTTTTCAGTAATTGTGGTCACTTTTAAAGGAGAATGCAATGTCAAAAAATGAACCTGTAATAAAATGGAAAGATTTGCTCAAGTATAGCACTTGATTTATAGGCTGCTTAGTTACTTTCCACCACTGTTGATAGAAAACTGGGTACAAAGTCAAAAGGAAAATTACTTCATTCTTGAGAATAAAAGTTAAAATGTGCACTGTGAGGTGCATGATTATGGGAGGTATAGGGAATGAAATGCTCCTGGGTTATGATGAAAAGTATGTACATCTAAATCTGTCCATTTGCAACTGTTGGGAATGTGATGGATCTTGTATTCTGCCCTGGATGAAGTCAATTTTAGAAGCGGTCATAGGCATATATCAGTTGGATCTTTCTCACGCATAAACACGTTCCCACCTTGCATCATTTTCCCTGTGTCCTTCAGGTTTGCTTGCTTCTCTCTTTGCAGCTCTGCTACCTCTCCTTTCTCACATACATTCTCCTCCCTGTCTGTCGGCCTCCCCCCCTCTCCCTACGCCGCACGCAGTGTTCTCTCACATACATTCTCTCTGTCTGTCTATTTCTGATTCTCTCTCTGATCTCTATCCTCCTGAGCATGTCTTGGAGGCAGATCGGCTGCAGCCAGCCAGGCAGCTGTGTGTTGTTGGTCTTGTGCCATCACCACGGCGCTTTGGCTAACCCACTATCTATTTGTTTAGAGGAATTAAAGGATGCACTCTCTCCAGGGTCCTCTGGCCTCCGAGGTGCCAGAAGGGGCCCATATCAGAAATTGCACTCAGTAAACACACACACACACACACACACACACACTCAGAACTAGATAGATAGAGCCGGACTCACAAAGAGGAAAATCCTCTTGATAACCCATCGCTGATCTTTGGAATGATCATCACATTTGATTCCCCACCAGTGACCACTGCATCACGTCGCAGGACAGGGGTAGGGGTTACAGATGTGTGCGTTTGAGGTTGTTTCACACAAATGCCGTTACACTTACTACTTGACTGCCTTCATTTCTTTCCTCTCTGTGCTCGTGGGGGACCACAGGAATGATTCAATATCCATTCTGACACGCAGTGTGCACTGCACGTTAATGCAATCCATTTTCTATTTTCTCCAAATGCTTTTAGTTACGGTGCAGTGGGGAAATTGGTTTCCTCTTCCAGCTGAATCATAGACTGTATGCATATGTATAACATGGTGCGACATAAATATGATTTGTGCAAACTTAAGTGGGTGAAAAAAGTAGTTCTGTACCATATCTGTAGCTAAATGAGCAAAATGAAAGTGTCAATCAGACGCGTAATATGCTTTGACGGGCCTACTGGCTTGGAAATTGCCTCACTGCCTTGCCCCAGCTTAATTTAGATGGGTCTTTTGAAGTCGCTCAATGTTTGTTTGTTATTTTCAATGTATGGACTAATGCTTTCTGCATTCCTGTAACTAGCTCAGTGGGTGGGAAGAACCTCATTTTCTCCTGTCCGCTCACCTTGACGATCACAGTCAATGGGCTCAGCATACAGGCATGTTATTTGCTGCTCCCACACTGTGAGCCATGTATGCAGAGACTGCTCAGCTGCTGGTGGGCAATGAGCTGAAAGCACAGAGGCTGATATCTGCTCGCCTGCCAGCAACTCCTCAGGGAATTGCATCACTTATAAGCTTGCAAAGGTGAGATTTAATTCTGACAAAAGACTAGCAGAAACAACAGGTATTGTAATATTTGGCCAACTGGCGCTACTAAAACATGTTGAGAAATAAAGCTGCATTTTACATGTGGTGCAGAGTAATAGAAAACACAGCTACAACTAATTAGCTGCTATCGTGTTAGTTCCAGAAACTACACTCAATATGTGATCCCGCTGTTCCTTGAATAAACTTATACCAGTGAAGGCTCCAGTGGAGTAGGTTTATGCCAAACTTTTTCAGCAGTCAACAGTTCACTAGAAAGTAATTATGTTGTAAATTGGTGAAAAAGAAACAGCCATCTATATCCATACAGCTGAAGAGAAAGGGTGAGACAGAGTGCTCGGCACTGACTGATCATTATTGATGGAGATTCACTTTCACTTAGCAACCGGATGACTGGCTGACTGCTGATGCTCGGAAAGGGAGGGCTGCACATGAACTGCCATTGGCTGGTTTTCACGGCCTATTGAGCCAATCAAGGTGACTGTGTGAAGGCTTGCCGTCGGGTGCCACTGAAACATTTGTGGAGTGTTGGGTGAAATTTGGTCCACACACACACACACACACACACACACACACACACACACACACACACACACACACACACACACACACACACTTCAAAGCAATGGTTTTGAGAAAAGTAGCAAGATTAAACTCTCTGTCAAATCAGCATTACACCTCTCTAGGGTGAAGTGACTGACTGTCACAGCACCGGACATGGCTTATTTTTAGGTTCATTCGAAGGGGTTTCTATCGTATAGGAAAACTTTTACCTTCAGACATCCTAGTATTTTTTTTCTTCTTTTATTTCACCTGCAAGTTCTGTAAGTTTGTCTATCCTCTTATTGCCGCGAGGAAAAGCCAATCTCCACTGGGAAAGCATGTGCATAAATCATGTGGATGTATTTACAGTGATGTATTCTCCTGCTTGTGGTGTCATGCTTCACAGGATTCCAGCATGCTGCATTTTCATGAATATTCACGACTCATTCTATATTTGATCTTTATTAACTCTGTTAGCTGCAGATATAGTGCTCTAACATTCACCCTCTTCCTTTTATCTTGCTTACACAAAACTGTGCATGCTCGTGTTGTTCATACTGTACACAATGAGTGTCATGCAGAATCTTTCTCTTTAACTCTGTACATTTGTATCTGCATGTGCTCTCAGCACACTATGCCTTCTTCACTTACTGAAACTTTCTGTTCACCTGTTGTGTGCATGACCAGTGTGCGTGCTTTGTCGCCATCAGCATGTTGTTGTGCATGTGCCTGGGCAGGCCTGTGTGTTCACTGTGCACCAGAGCATTAAAGCATGTACCACTCATTCTTCAGTCACAGGAACATCCCCGCTGTGAGTTGTCCACACAGGTGAGTGGCCCAGCTGTGCAGGCTCAGAAGACTGTAAGCTGAAAATACTGTATGGTATGCACGCAAAGTACAGAACTGCACCCTGAATGTTGCACGCAAATAGAATCCTTTCATCAACATTACATTTTACCCAGAGTCAGCATGTTTAATGCACTGAGAGAAATAGAGACACAGGCCCCCTATTTTGGTATTTTTATTAAAATTGTACAGGTGGCTGTGATGGCCAAAGGTAATGACTCTGATGGTCATTGAACTATGTAAAAATCCACTGTATGGCTAGGCAGTGAAGGTATTTAAAAAATGTATCGTTTTTTGAAAGGATTATATCATAATGAAATAGGTCAGTACAATGTACACTTTTGTTTTCAAATGTTGAATTAAGAAAGGGAATAATGAGTAAAATGTTACAAAATTAAACATGAAAGAAATGACTATGCCCCTAAACTGTAAAATACCCTGCTCAAACTCGCTGAAATAATTGTGCTTCCTCGGAATTAAGGTTTTTACATTCTTACTTATTTGTTTCTTCTTTTTTTCATGTTTTAAGGTTATTCATAACAAAACAAACATTGTTTTGTTTGTAGTTTTGTATTTAATCCTATTTTTGTTAAAGCTATAGTGTGTAGTTTCTGTCGCCCCCATGAGGAATTCTAAGTAATGACAACAAAACTGTCAGCGTGTCCGATATGATACAAGCCTTCCGTGATCGCGCACCCCAACTAAAAATTAGGTATGTCATATAAATTAGGTTTATTGACCATGAATTAAAAAAAAAGTGTTATATAAATATAATACGTGACAAAAAGCATCAAAAGCATCAGGAAAAGCGACAAAAACATTACGGGAAAAAAGCGCCAAAAAAAGGAGAATTTTTTTTTACCCGGAAGGACAACAAGTTCATGGTCGACAGGAAGACAACACAAGGGTTAAGGCAGAACCTCAGAACGTCAAGGAGGGCAACAGTGATTATGATGTAGGGGTGGTTTGAGAACACCCATCCCAAAGTGCAGCTATGTCATGTCTTGCTGCGAGGGAACCCTCGCATTTCACACCTTAAAGCATCTTTAATTAGCGTCACTCACCGGGCAACAAGAATCTTCCCCAATGCTGCAATACTTAAGCCCCTCCCCCTCCCCCACCACCACCATCATGACTTGCTACCACCACCTCTGAGTCACAGATACTGACAATCTCAATTTACCTTTCCACTCCTGGCGGGCTAGCTGTTTTTTTGTGCGTTGCCAAATTAAGGACCTGGGAATTACTCTCGGCGCGGAATAATGATGAGGCGGCCCTTATCAGGATATGGAAGTGTGTTTATAATGAGATCGTAAACATATGCTCGTGCCAGCGCAGCACCTACCCATCAGCTTAATTGGCTCGATGTGGAATCTTGGCCCTCGTTGGTCCTCTCCAGAGGAGGAGGGGTATGTGGAGGAGGAAAGTGCGGAGGTGCGTTGTTACATTCTGCAAAGCAGATTTTATGACTGCAAACACACAAATACATTAGTGTAAAGACCTCCACGCAAAGATGATCCTGTATGATCCATACGTGTAAGTGTGTGTTTTTGCCGAGACACACACACACACACACACACACACACACACACACACACACATTGCACCAACCAGAGAATGCATTAAGGTTACAGCAGGTACAATAACTGGCACCTGCGTGGACAATATTGAGGGTAAACAGACCCATTGTGCATTGTACTTGCCTTTGTGAATCAATGTAATTGCAAAGCCAAATGGGGTGCAAAATTTAATGAATTGGCCCACCAATTGACAAAGTATGTTTCTTAGCGTAATGAGTCTCACCGAGGCTGCATTTGGTCCAGAAGGGAATAGAATGAACAGAGGTTAAATTGCCCTAACCTATGTCTGTTTATGAGCTTGTGGGAACAATTTGGCAGCCTGAAATAATTTAAATGCCCTAATTATCACTCTGCTCATCACACATGCGTGGCGACGTGTACACTGGAACACAGTTATGCAAAAACTATCCATTTATCTACATAACATGCTTATATATCCATGAATGAGACCAAAACAAAAAAGGAAAACACATTTATATATTGACTGACTCATTTGAGCTGCTGTAGCATCCAATGCTGACATGTGTATGCTTGCTACATGATATAAATATTAATGTTAAATCAGGAAAATAAACAATAATTTCATACACACACATGTATGCTGTATCTGGCGAGCTTCTTTCCATGTAATTAATGAGGATCATGCTGCCAAAAACTGCGAAGTGAATTCAAATGTACTTTCACCCTGACAAATTAAAAATTCCAACTTATGCTCTCAGCAGATGGACCCTTTGCATCTTCATTGCTCATCTCTGGCAAGCTGTCCACTCCCTTGCCGTGCTCATTGCACAGGCGTTTGCGGTCCTTCCCTGCACTGTACAGTGGGTAATCACACATGATGGTGTTCTGTGCATTACAGTATAGACAGATTATACATGCAATAATGCAATAATGTGTCATAGCTCCCCCTGCAGTGGCACTTACAGTATAAGAGGTTAGCTCTGCTGCACACAACTAATACGTAGCTTGCAGCCATCCATATAGAACGAAAGCTCATTACAAGGCCGAGAAACCACCACCTGCTAGTATCGACAGAGATGTGATGGGCCTATGAGCGCAATCTAAAGTGTTAACTGCCTGCAAATGTGCCGTAACGTTTTATTGCACATAAGCATTGATTTGGTTAATTTAATATTCTTCTTCATTGTTTTAATAAACTGGGCTGGAAATATAATCTATTTGAGCAGATGTTTTTATCAATTACAATTAGTGGCTAATTATTCATCTGAAGATTGCACCAAAGACATTTGCGTGTTGGGTGTGTGAAAGAATTTGCCTTTCTAAATGGAAAGAAAATTGCATCCAAAACAACTGTGAGTCTGTGAAATAAGTGTATCATCGATTTTCTCCGCCCTTCAATATGTAAGCATTATATTGCTAAATTAACTCCTGCAGTAGTTGAACTGTTTAGTCATAAGAGCAGTAAATTCAATATTGCGGCTATTGGTGTGCTGTAGGTGTAACCAACTGTGAAAAGTTGCTCCACTTGCTTTTCCGATTCAGACATTATGTGTGACTAATTTCATATGTCTATATCATTGTACTGTACATGCTTATGCAAGCATGTCATTAAAAGCCACAACAATAAAAAGAGCCTTATGTCACATTTATGCACAATTGTGCTTCTACACCCCTCCCGTCACATAACCTATTTTCCCTTCTAGCTCTTCCATTGTTTTACACATTGCAATAATCCCTCTTTGTGTGGATATCAAATAAAGAAGTAACATTCTTTCAAAATGACATGTTATTGCTACTTTTAAATGGAATGCTGAGCATATGAGATGTTACAGCTGCAAGAGACACTGTCAATGTAGAGTTTACGACAGACAATAAAAAGGTGATTGAATAGATGTGTAATGAATAGGTAAATGAGTGAGGTTGCTAGAGGGTGCACTTGATGAATGTGAGTGCTGAACAGAAGAAATTATCACAGGTCTTTTTTTTCTTTGAAACTCCATCATCAAATGGAGATGCATGTAAACCTTTTTACAGCAAGCTTGCTAAACTTATTGCTTTTTGCTCCACCTCAAAGAAACAATCTGCTCGTTGCTATAATGCATTTAGCTTGTATCTAATCACCCTGCTGTGGATGCTAACCGGGGACAGCTTCTACAACTAGCTGAAAACTAATCAGACGCAGTCACAACAGGGTGTTGATACAAGCTACCTAACAAGCTGGAAAAGCAGAAATTGATTTGATGCATCAATAGTGAAATGATCAGCTCCAAGTCAAAATGAGTGCATTGATGAAGTGTGTACTCTGTTCAGTTAAGAGAGAGCCAAGTCATATTAGGAACACAACCAGCTGTTCCCAGCGGTTATTACCTGAGAGCGTTGGGCCTATCATAATATAGTAGTAATATCATATTTGTGGCATATTATGGCTGCCACAAAGTTTGTCATATTATCTGATGGAGTGTTTTTTACAGTTGCCATAGAAGTTCTCACACTCAAAAAACATGGAGCGGACTCAGATGCTTTTAATAAACTGAATCAACTGTTTGCTTAGTGACATTGAAAACACTGTCCAATCCTGTGTTCAGTACCAGCTGCAGACTTAACGGCTACATAAACTTACAAAGGTCTACATAAAGGAATAAGAACCTCTTTCGCATTTGACTAGGGAGGAAATATAAAGACATGAATGGTTTATTTAGTCCACTTTTTAACTTTGAATGACTAAGACATAAGAAAGAAAGAATGACAAGACATGTGTTTTGCATTATAATCAGATTGGTCCCATACAGTATGTAGATGACATCGTTACCCGGTTTCACATAAATGACATTATTATTGTATTGATTTATTTGACAAATTTAACCCTGATTACACAAATGCAAATAAAATCTACACATATTGTTTTTGGATTAATTGTTTACATACAAATATTAGTGCAGTTATGTTAAGCAAACATAAAACACTTGCTTATGTTTAAGAAGTGGTTTTAGTTGAATACTGAAATAGTCAATATTGACTTTAAGCACAAGTGTATGCATGGAGTTTTACAGTATTTTTCACTTGCAGTATAAGAACACAATATTGGATTGTAGAAAACGGTGCCAGTTAAAGTAAGCCAGGCAGCAATTACATTTCCTCGAAAACATATTTAGCAAAACTGTAGAATATAACAATATATTTTTAAGGCTAAAGGTTATTTTGGACATATATTTTGAGGCCATAATAAAGATGGACAAATGTGTAATATGTGTACAAATAATTAAAAAGTTCAAAGAACATCTTTGCTGAAACAGTTTGAAATGTCACACACATCTGCAAAACAGCAGTGCCTCTGGCCTGTCAGCAGTTGGATCGACTTCCATTAAGTCTTCGCTTGTGGGCAGTTATTTGCTTTTTTTTGGATCACCATTTCATTTGTCAATCAGATTTTTCATTGGCCAGCCACTGGTGGTGGCTGGGAGGCTGGGAACTGTGTGTTAATCAATCCGACATGAACGTGTCACTGCTCTCAGGCTTCGATCACTGTCCCCTGGACCACAGGAGCCCTTCTCACTGGTCATAGCGACTCTTATTAGACACGGAGAGACGGATTGTGGAAGTTTGTTTGAGAAAGGAGGGGAGGGAGCAGAGGATGTTATATGCTGAGGGATACAGGGGGATGAAGGGAAGATATGGAAAAATGAAAACAATACAGAAAATGAAATGGAGGAAGGAGGATGATAATTATAATGAGACCAAGATGATGAAAGGAAGGAAAGCGACGAATAACCACAGGGTGAGGTTTTGATAGAGCAGGGAAATATTGCAGCAGTAGCCACACGTAATCTGACACACACTGATGCATATCAGATGGTGCTAAAGTGTAATTTTGTAAGTTAATCAGTTTGGTTATTATGTTGTAATGTGGCTTTAATATCGATAGATATTGATCATAATTTCCTGGGTCAATTAAAGAGACATTAAGATTTTGCCTGCACCATAGCAAAAGAAATTCATAATTATCTGCAGAGGTGCAGTAGATTACTGATCAGTACCGACACTTAATGAAATTACGATTATATTTGAACATTGATAGCTTTCACTTTGCAGCCTCTATTGTGGTTTGGGAGAAAAGCTCCAGCTAACTAAGTATTTCTCTCAAGGCAGAAAACACAAAGAAAAACCTAAGCAATTACCTCCTTTTGACATGTTGTTGGATCTTTCTCATAATTACGCAGCTGACTCATCTCTGGTTAGAACATAACTTTATTTCTTGGATGTTAAAACACAACTTTTTCTGTGTCCATTACAGGATTGTGTAATTCATTTTTTTGTGCAGGTCGTGCTGTGTAGGTAAAGACTATGCGGCCTGGAGTGTGACACCAGAATAATTATAGACTTATTCAGTGTAATTTTCAATTAATGAATGATTAATTAAATAGCTAATTCAATAACATTTACATTTAAATAATGCATCAAAAACTAAATGAATATATAATACAAATATAATGTAACGTGTCAATTAATAATTCAATTATTTACTGTAGTCTTTAAATCATACATTATTCTTTATCCATAATTAATTAAAACATTATTTGTTAAATATTTTCTCTATACTAATTACTTAGTTAAAGTTACTCTGTGAAGTTTGCTTGAATGCAAACAGTGAATGTTCACATACAGACACATTGTGTGTATACTAAAGCACTAACAAATTATAAGCATTTCATTCCATATAAAACATTTTCAAAGTAATCTTTTCTGTTATTTTGAAATCTGCATTGTTTACCTTCATGTTTGCATTGGCTAGAGTCTCCTTGTTCTTCTTCGTCCTTGGCAATAGTTATTGCCACCAACAGAACAGTCAGCCAAGTGCACGTACAAGTGCGTCCTCGTGCATACGATATGGGTGCCCACTCATATCATAGAAATATTGCTCTACAGCTCAGCTAGGGAACCTTTTAATTATTTTTTTTAATAAATCAATTGATTTTTCATTTTTAAACTCTGCAAAAGTTTATTCCAGTGGCACCATAATCCAGATTGTTCTGAAAGATCTGCTGGTAAATAAAGGTTAAATGTGACTCTTTACTAAATGCCACCTGATGCAATCTAATGGAAGAAGCTCGTAATTCGAAGCCAGTCTGCTACACTTCGATCTTAGCTCAAGCCAGGTGAGCCAGGATTGACTGACTTCTTCATGCCACATTATGTCTGAGCTGATTACAGGCGCATATCTGACATACTGAAAATGCCACCACTGTGTCAAGAACAGGCCTTAGTAGGATACTGAACATGCAAGTAATGATGAAAATTGGCCCGAAGCTATCCTGCAGGCTAGAAAAACAGACGCTGCGTCTACAGTCCCCAATCTCCATTATCTATTGAGATGGGAGAAGGGCAGAATGGTGTCAGGAGAAAGGAGTTGGAGGCCTCTGTTGGATCAACAGTGATTGACTGATGCATATGTGGCTGAATGCTTGGATGGTTAATTCATGGGGAAATTGAATAATTGATTTGTGGAGTAATTGTTTCATACATTTATTAATGATGTGATTTTTATTTCCCACTGCCATGGAGTCAAGGATGTTACTAGGGGAAGAGTGTTTGTTCACTCAGACATGGAGGAATAGATAGCATAAGGCACAATCACACATAGAGTAGAGCTGTCAGCAGCATCACACCTCGACACTCAACACCTCTTTTAGAAATAGATACAATCTCCCAAACCTTTTTTTTTCTCATCCTACACCTAACCCCTCTCCTCCACTGTGTGATGAGCAATGCCAGATGATGATGCATCACTTTGACACCTCACAGAATCTAAAGCTGGTACTTTCACCAAGCTAAACTTTGACACAACATGTGGCCTGGCAGTGTGCCAATTGTGCTGTTCTTATACAAATGTCCAGTTCATCCTGAGGCTGTTAATGAGCTAGTAAGCAGTGGAATCCTCAACGGAGTGTGAGACGGAGATGAATCCCTGGACTTCCACACAGCTGCGGGATAAACCTGGCCTTGCTAAGACACCCACTCCCATCTGCACCATCTGCTTTGTAGCTCAGTAGAAATCCCTACCACCCCTCCACACCAGCACACACACACACACACGCACACACACACACACACACTCACCCTTCCTCCGCCCACCCCCTTTATCCTTCTCCTCCTCCTCTCACCCACGCTTGCACACCTGCACACTCCTGACACTCACACACCACTGATAGTGTCAAACGCTTAAATGCCAGACCACCTTCCACCTACCCGCTGCATCCCACATGCGCAGAGGAAGTGAGCGGAATACAGACATGCCACCCCTAAACACACAAACATGCACACCTACTCAGACAGACACATACAGTAGCCTGCTGTCCTGGAGGAGAGGGATAATCCCTTTCTTTCTCTGCGTCACTGTTCTTCAGCTCAACTTCTTCTACTAGGTTGAAGCAAGAGATGACCTTATAGTCCGTGTAACTTTTTATCAGGTTACTTCTACATGCCAAAGTAAGCTACATAATTCGATAATTTAGGTTTCTGTTTTGGGTTGTTTAAATCCCAGAAAGCTAATTACCATTATCTATAATGGGGAAATTAGGTGTTTCTACCTTTTCTATCCATAGGGGTCACTGCTTTTATTTATTTATTGACATTTACATTTATATACATTTATCATGCTAACCGAACAATACACATTAAATTTTCTGGATCAATAATCGCTAGTGCCTGAAAACAAGGCAGACAGCTGTAAAAGAGTGAAAGTTGAATATTTTCAAACACTCACATACAAATTAAACATTAATATTTATGTTTAACAAAGATGTGGAGTGAGACAAAGGGTGGATTACTGAGGATGAGGAAAAGAAAACATAGCATACACGTATGGAAATATGTGTAGTATGAAGTTAGAGCAAACATAATTCAAGAATCAGTATCCTTTTATGCAATGTACTGTTTTTCAATCAGGAGAGACTCATTAAGTGAACAATTATTCAGTAACACGCGCATGGATAAAATGACAAAGTCTTTGGCCATTAGACCCATCATGACGTCATCATGACAGAGGGGTAGAAAAGCCGTCTCTCGTTTACTGACTGTGTCACAGACACCCAATCAGCATAATGTGTCTGTAAACTCGTGGTAATAAAAACGGAGAGCGCTTGCACACACAACATGGTGTTCAACACACCCCCGTTTCAGTTTCAAAAAATGTGTTATGTCGGGACTGAGTGTGGCCCAGGAGAGAAGGAGAGGGTTTGTGAATGAGTGAATAATAAAAGATAGTCCTCCTGGTTGAACTAAGCTTAATAAGGCTGAGAAGGATATGTGTGAATGGTAAGCATGCTGTGTGTAGGATGTCCTAGAAGTGATAAAACATTCGTAAACATTAGGTTACACTATATATGTATTTGGCAAAGCAACAAGCAACAAAAACCTTTAAATATGGCAGCCCCTGGAATGTTATGGAAGTAACATATTTTTTTATGTGCAAGGTTTATATTATTTATTTATGTTGAGTTATTATTGATTTTAGAACAAAGTTGTGTGTCCAACACCTTTTTTAATTTCTGCCCATAAAGTTTACGTTGCTGCGGGAAACATCTTGACATCCAGTACCCAGTTCTCATGATACATCCAGACCTGCCAGATGCCAGCAGGTTTATTGAGGTATCTGAGTAAATGTCCTGGCTAAAACCCGGAAAGCTTTAGCCTATGTTACTGATTTGACAAGGTTTTTACTTGGCTAATTTCACCAGATAACTCAGTAGACATGCTTTTTGAAACGGCCCTGGTTTACAGAATATTATTTCCTGAACTGGCCGTAGGTTGAATCACTTTAATGTATATCATCTGACAATGGAAAGAAGCAAAAGAAATTTGTTAATTTACAATCAAGAAACATACACGTGTGATAGATTCTTGTACATGTGGCAGCTGGTAATGGCAGGGAGGGACTCCCTGCTAGGGGTTACAATTGATGAGATTAATCGTGTGTGTGTGTGTGTGTGTGTGTGTGTGTGTGTGTGTGTGTGTGTGTGTGTGTATGTGTGTGTGTGTGTGTGTGTGTGTGCTCGTGTGTGTGTGTGTGTGTGTGTGTGTGTGTGTGTGTATGTGTGTGTGTCTGTGTTTGAGTGTGTGTGACAGAGGGAGGGAGAGATGGCGTAAGAGGTTGACGGATTAGAGAAAACACTATATTTCTATGTGAAGCCAGGTTAAGTGTGTGTGTGCGAAAGTGAGAGGGAAAGGAACCCTTGCTGAGCCAAACAGACTTTTTATATCTCCCTCTAACACCACCTCAAGGTTGGCAGAGGTTGTGACTTCTGAGACTGGCACCGGCGTCAACTACTACCCAGCCAATATCTGCTCTCCTAATATCTGCTATTTTTTTCTATCTGCGCTGTGTCCCACAATTCTCAGCAGTGATTATACAACTGAAAGGGAGCAGGAATTGAGATGATGGGATAGAGAACTCGATGAATTTATGTTTGAGCATGCATGTCGGTGAATATTTTGGGGCTGTGTGTGGAAAAAGACACCGAGGCAGATTTGCAAACAAAGACAGATGTGACTCAATGGTCGTGAATGCGTTTGTTTACATTTTGAAATAGTCTCGTTCAACTCAGCTACACCTCATCGCTCCTTCCCACTGGAGCTGCACCAGCGTCAGGAGAAATTTCCAGCACAGGTTCTTTGTCAAGAAGAACTACAAAGGGGGGGGACGACAACCAGAAAAGCACTAAAACAGATTCCATATATATGTCATTGTCAAATGAGCTGAGATAATAACCAGTGTTGCTGCCTTCTTTGTGCCCTTTGGGTTCTTTTCTATTCTTATGTGCCACATAGCACAGAAAAATAGCATTTAAGGAACCAAGAAGGCCTTTCTTTCCTTTTGTTTTTCTGCATTTAAAAGGAGAGCAGGATCAGCTCCAAAAAAGTATCCCCTGAAGCATGTGTTTCTGTGCTGATTGAATAAGTGATAGAAGTTCATCCAGCAGATTTAGTACTTACAGCGGTCTAAAAGTTTCATTGTCTACAGGCCAGGCTGTAAAAACAGTATGCTCAACAGCTCAAGTTCTCATTAAACTGTGTTGAAAGCACATGAAACATGAGTAGTATGTATCTGTCTTGCTTATGTGGGCTGATGTGTCTTATTATTCTCTGGGCGTGTGGCAAAATAATCAGAACTTCAACTGTTTGATATGACATTATTCACAACCCATCACTTTTCCTCAGTGAAAAATAAAATGCAGGTGAAATGCGATATGATGTCACTCATGAATAATAATACGGTTTTACTTTTAAGGACTATATTTCAACTTGCAATAAGAACTAGATGACAGCTTTCAGAGTTTCAAGATTACTTTTTGACAAATAGTGAAAAAACAGGGAAAAAGGTTCACTTTGTTGCTTTGACAAAAGCCTGGCTTTGCTACTGTGTGGCATATATTTCATGATTTCATAGTGTTTTTCCTCTTCCATGCTTCTGATGTGTAACTTACCAATCTAAAGCTAAATAGTTGGGATATTTTTTGTAGAAAAGCTGAGCCTTAGTACTCCTACTTCAAATTAAAACAGGAACCCAATCAACAACAATCACATTAGTCATAGTTAAAATTGCATGATGATATGTACTTTTCTTTTTTTTTTTTTATTTAACCTTTATTTAACCAGGTAGGCTGTTGAGAACAGGTTCTTATTTGCAACGGCGACCTGGCTAAGACAAGCTTAGGTATGCAAGACAACAAATAGTTTCACATTCAATACAGTACAAGAACACAGAATACAATATGCTACATAAAGTGCAGAATAAGTGGGCAATTACAAATAAGTAGGGATGGATATGCAATATACATGAACAGAGCGTCTATATCACTGCTGAGATGGTGTAAAGAGTTGATTCTGTAAATAGTCAGTAAACAGTTAGTCTAGTGGTCTAGTTAGTGAGGTAGATCAGTTATAACACAATGTATATGAATAGACAGTCTAGATAAATGCTGAGGTGTAGTGAAGAGTCAATCTACAGTTAGTGCAGGTTGCGGTCTATTAAGTGATGTAGATCAGTAATAACACAGTAAGCAGTAATCAATCTATATAAATGCTGAATGTAGAGAAGAGACAATATACAATTAGTGCAAATGGTGGTCTAGGTAGTGATGTATATCAGTAATAATACAATATGCAAGAGTAGACAGTCTGTATGAATGCTGAGATGTAGTAAAGAGTCAGAGTACAATTAGTGCAAAGTGTGGTCTAGATAGGGAAGTAGGTCAATAGATGTTCAAAAATTGTGTGACAACAAAGGTGGGAAGAAATAACAGTTGAGCATACAAGGGCAGGTGAATAGTTAAAACTAGCGTAAACAGATACGATAGTGCAATGCAGGTGAAGATGTGCATCTGTGCAACTATGCAATGGGGCACGACAGAGATAATGGAGTAAGGGTGTGCAAAAACAGTGGCCTCATGGATTTATGCTTTAATGCAATTGTGCTGCTGCAAAGTAGAAGTCTACACATTACTGTAACATCATCATCTGACATTTTGTTTTTAGACCTTTGAATCACTGTTAGAATATTTTCATCTTCACCTTGCCAAAAATGGGATTAAACAACAATAAAATACCTGAATTCATATTGCCTTTTTTTATATATAAACGTGCAGTACATGTTGCACATGCAGCATTTACAGTGATAGATCTACTATGCAGCTTCCATCGGAAACACAATGCATTCGATGCAGAAAGTGAGATCAAGGGGTGAGCTGGCCAACATTGGAAACAGAAGACTGAGAACATTGGGCATGAGGGAGGTCTGTGAAAGTGAAATTGTTTTCCAGAGACAGATTTGTAAACCGCTGGAGCAGCTTGTAAGCAGCTTTCACTCAGACGAAACAATACCAACAGCGGCAAATGTATGCCTGCTTTTGAGACGTGTGTCCTCTGTATGGATGAACAACTAATACTTTGTGTTATTTTGCATTTTTCCTGATAGAAGCAAATCATCCCTGCTAGAAAGACACATTTTATGTACAGTATGTGCCCTTTGCTGCTCGCTGCAACTTACAGCGTGTCCCAGAGCAGTGTGGGTTTAGCATTGACTTACTGGAGGGAGATAGTGGAGCCACGTGGGGCCGGCAAGGCTATAATGAGGATCTTCACCATGAGTGATAATGAGTGCTAAGGTAATCCTTGCCTGGGACCACGCACAAACACACAAACTAACACACACCACACTCACACACAAAATGCCACTAAGATTCCTCACAAACAAACATCCAGCCCCCCTGCACTTTGCCTGTGTCTTATCAGGCTAGCTACAGATCATGCAGGGAAATCAGAGTCGCACAATCTTGCATCCAGGAGCCACACTTGTGGCCCCCCAAAGGCTGTTATGATGATACTCCTCCTCCTCTTCCTCTCCTAACAGCTTCATTCTTTTATCACACAGGTAATCAGACAGATAGTGGTGCTGAAACCTTTCTTCCAGCGCAGTGATGGGGACCGCGGACCGAGGACCTCGCTAATGCAACCACCGAGCCTGGGCTTGTTAGCTGGAGCCATATCTGAAAGAAAAGAAGGGGAGATAGAAGAAGAGCATGGGGGGAGAGATAGGAAGGAAAGATGTGTGCTGGAGGGTTGTGGGTTTGTGTGTGTAGAGCAGAGAGAGAGAGCACAGTAGAGTGCAGTTTTGTTTTTTTATAACCCTGTGTGTGTGTGTGTGTGTGTGTGTGTGTGTGTGTGTGTGTGTGCGTGCGTGCGTGCGTGCGTGCGTGCGCGTGCGTGTGTGTGTGTGCGCAGAAGAGACACTGTAGTACTTCCGCAGATAAAAGGAAGGAAAAGCGAATCTTTCTCCCATGTGTCATAAGTATGTCCCTTTGAATGAGAGTTAAATCCA
The DNA here is from genome assembly GCA_023566125.1 of Zingel zingel. Lineage (NCBI taxonomy): Eukaryota > Metazoa > Chordata > Actinopteri > Perciformes > Percidae > Zingel > Zingel zingel. Next base: position 11,638,161 of record CM042314.1, on the reverse strand, counting down.
TCAAGTGAAAGTGGAAGAGCTCTCTCTCCACACCCCCCCCCCCCTCCCCTCAACCCCCTCTCCACTCTTCCCCCACCCCCCTGCTTATTCTCTCCCTCACCTCCTCTTCCTCTTTGATCTGATTGTTTCTCTCTCGCTGGATCAAATCAATCTGCCACCCACAGGTCATGCCATAACGGAAAGACGGCAAGGACACACATGCGTTTGAGCCGTGTGTGTGTGTGTGTGTGTGTGTGTGTGTGTGTTGCCTGAGTGTCCCTTCACAAGCGCGACAGCAGTCTTCCCGCTATGCTTATGAATAAAGATGATATTAATCCTTAAAACATGGAGGAGGGGATTACAGTGTTTACTACGATGCATGTCTGTGGAAATAGAGTGATCTCACCCAGTAATGGTGGCATGTTTGGACTTCCAAGAAGCATTATGAAATGGCAGAAAAGAGAGGGAAAGACAAAAGAAGAAAGAGAACGAAAGTGTTTGCGTGCATGCTGACTGTGTGTGGGTGCGTAGATGCTAGATGTTCTTTAGTAATTCATGGAAAATAAGAGACACATCGGGTATTATGGCTCTATTTTTTTAATAACCAATGGTCTCAAAGTTATTGCTTGTGCTTCCATGTGTTTAAATTTGCCCAAGCAACTTGCCAATATTTCTTCTTTCGTCTTCTCAAAATCCTCATCACGAATATAGGGGAAGGAAAAAAAATTGGAGAAATTCAGAGAAGCAAAGCAACCAATCTCCCAAAATAGGTCAGTTTGAAAGCATGATACATTTTCATACAGTCTTTTAAAAGGGCTTTTTAGGACTGAGGATTGTGGAGGTGAAGATGCTGCTGAGGATCTCTTTCTCACACACACATACACAAAGCTGGGCCGAGGTTCGTGGAAGGGCCATGAAGACTACTACTGCCCCCTAGTGTTTGTCACTGGGATAACATGTTTTTTTCCCACTTGGGCTTGCATCCAGACGCTCACTTCTACTGAGCATTTGGCGAGGCAAAGACATGTGGGTTCATCTTCCTCATATGGCCATTATGATCACAGCTTCAATGAAGATGTGGGTGTCCAAAACGGATGAGATGTCCATTTGTTTCCCCTTCACACGCCCTCTTTCTGCAGCTTCCAGAATCGGAGCCTACGCAAGCACAGGGGAGAGGGAGAAATCAATGAGGATGTGCCACATTTGGCTCTCTTATCCAGAAAATCAGTGCTCTTACAGGCTGCCGCATCCCGCTAAGCCTGAGGTTGTGTAAGAATAGGGAGGCGCTCTCTGACTCATCATCCTGAAATAAAACAAGCAATTATTCATATCCTGTTTGGAGAAGAATCAACTAAGTTAATACTGCTGACACGGCTCTTAGCTCATCTCCAATTGCTCTTCTTTTTAACTATGTTCAATGTTTCTACTGTATATAGCATTTCTCTTCATATTAAAATCTTATCATAATGGAAAATCAAACCTGTAATTTAAGTGTCAAATTAGTTTCATTCATTCAAGACGGACATTTAATTACTTCATATTTATCGTGTTCTGAAAGATTTTTATTCAAGCTATTCTTTTTTAAGCTATTCTACTGAAAAGATGTGTCCAGTTAAGCATTTATATTTAACACGAAGGGTACAATATAATTAAAGTGGCTATTATCAATAGTTTTATATTGACAGTGGATCACTTGACTTCCTGTACATACAAGTTCATCATCATTGTGATTAATCCACATGGAATTATCTGTGTCTGACTGTGCACTTCCCTCACCTCCATGTAGTATTTTAGCATCATTGAGCTTATTGTTTTGGTTATATGCTCCACTACTGCACTGTTTTTGTTCACTTTCATTGCCTTCATAGAGTATTTTCCATTCACAGCATGAAGCTGTTTTCAGCGGGAAAAGCTCTGAAATCCCTGTACCTGCTATCTGCCCAGCACTAAACAGTAGACAGGCAAAATAGTTGGACCGAAAAGAATGCTAAGAAGGGAGTGAAAAATGGACTTACACAATCATCAAGTGGTGAGATACAAAACTGTGAATTAATGCTAATGTGGCGCCATATCTGCAAATAAATCAGTTAGGTTTAAAGAATTAAAAAAATTGTCATTTAAGTTTTTGATGTACGCATGTGAAGGGTTTTGTTCGTTGTAACGCATAATATTGCAAGATATTTTTGCATACTTATATACCATATTAATGTAGACACTTAAAAATATCAACATATTGATTTCAAGTATATATTATTGCATTAAGTGGCCGGTTCAACCAAATTTAAATACATATTTCCTGACTTTCCTCTAGTAGTATCTAGCCAGGCAGATTTTGTCCAGGCTTTTTGAGATACCTGTCTGTGAAATGACATATTTTTTAAAAGCACAAATTCACCTCCATTCTATCGAGGTGGAGTAACAAATTCACAAAGGTACAAACCTGGACAAATAAAACCCAAACTGTGTGCAGCCAGATATCTACTGAGGTTAGTGAGAGAAAGATATATGATATGGGTGAACCAAACCTTTGAAGACACGGAAAATAATTGGAGTCTAAAACATATATGAGGCTGATGAAGCTGTATGTCAAGTGCCAATGTAGATAGTAGTGTGCTTGTAGCAAGGTGAAAAACAAGGATGTGGGAGTTAGATTAGATTGCAAATTTTATTTGCCTTTATTGACCATAACCACGATCGTTCCTGAACTTTAAGTGTTTTTGTTATAAAAAGCTAATCATACCTTAACCATAGTTTATTTGCCATGATCACAGTACTGTCCTGATCTTAAAGGATAAATCCAGTGCAAAATGAACCTAGGGGTTAATAACACATGGGTAAAGAGTCGACCGTTCTCTGGGATATGTTTTCATGCTAGTCGAATGTGACCAGTTTTAGCGCAAACCGCTAATTAGCTTATAACGCTAGTCGTCGGGGCACGCAAAAGTCAAAAGAAATCGCTATGAGCTTTCATTTTCTCCAAGGCAGAGCAGGATACCCAGAGCTTGGTTTACATCTATCGCCATTTCTAGCCACTGGGGGACCATAGGCAGGCTAGGGGAACTCACATTAATGTTAAAAAATCTCATAAAGTGAAAATTTCATGCCATGGGACCTTTAAAGTGGCCATATTATGCTCAATTTCAGGTTCCTAATTGTAATTTGAGATTGTATCAGAATAGGTTCACATGGTTTAATTTTCAAAAAACACCATATTTTTGTTGCACTGCACATTGCTGCAGCTCCTCTTTTCAGTGAGACCTCTCAACTTCTGTAACATCTTTGTTGTGTGTCGCACATGCACAGTAGCTAGGTAAGGATTACATGAGCTAGCTAGCTGTTTCTGCAACTTTGGCCTGTACAAGGCATGATTAACTGGGAGACTTCTTCTAAAGGAGGGCGCACTTCCAACTTTGTGTGGAATACCTGCAGAACAGGGACATGTAAGTAGTTCTATACAATTTTTTTTGTAGATTAGTTACGTAGAAAGCTGTGCAGATTTTGAACAGCTCACCCAGAGACTGAAAGCAGGAGGAAACTTTTTTCAAAGTTTGTATGCGTGTGGAAGCACCAGAGACACAAAATAAAACCCCAAATCCCAGAAAATTTGTTTTTTTCATAATATGGGCACTTTAAAGAAAGATAAAATATTACAGTTTTTATTGTAGGCTTGTGGTAGTAAAACATGCACATTTGTTACTTGACATAACCTGGCAGTTGCAAGAGCTGCCATCTTTGCTCTTGGTTAAATTACTGTATACTCAGCATGATTAACATGTATGTAAAATCAAATGTATTTAGTAGAAAACTGATTTGTTGAGATTGTCCTCACCAGAAGAAAAAGAGAAAAAAAATGCTTAAAATGACAATTGTCATGGTTATGTAAATCACGACCTCTCTCAGAAGCAAAGGCAAAAGTAGTGTGATTTTGTTAACTTATTGCCTATAAAAAAAAATAAAACCTTTACTATAGAAATGGCTGGTCAGAAAATGCTAATTTGTTTTGTCATTAAAGGGTAACTACCGTTTTTTTCAACCTGGACCCTATTTTCCTGTTTTTGTGTCTAAGTGACTGATGGGAACAACAGTCTTTGACATTGGTCCAGTATTAAGCGAGATTGCTGCAGGTGGCAGCGGCGAAACAAGCTACAATGTAAGTTAATAGAGCAATTGTCTAGCTTGTATTTACCTTAACAAAAGTGCTCATTTTGCCACTGAGAGGCTCAGATTAATATTCTAAGTATCTGGCAACATTATGGAAAGGATCCCTTCAGAGATATACCTTTAAAACCTCTTTGAGAGGTTTGTTTAACCAGAAACAGCTCTGAAGTCGCTAGCACTAAACCCATTTACCAGAGTCCATTTAAAAAAGCAATATTTTTAGCGTGTATAGAGCCAACATATTTTCACATGTAAATCGCTAAACTATGTATTTATTTCAACCAACACTAGAGTTGTGATGGATGGAAAAATGGAAAGACGACTCAAAACGGCTTTTCATAGTTTTATTTTGTTTCTGTCGACTTTGAATGAAGTGTATTTTACGATGCTAAAATTACTGAATTCTGTCGAATCTTTTAAAAAGCAATGGAAGAATCTGCTATTCAAGCAGGCTTTTAGTTAGTCGAGGGTTTTTTTATGGTTGTTTGTTATGTTTTCTATTTGTGTTTACATTTTCTTGTATTTTAGTTTGTTGTATTGTATTACATTTTATTGTGAAGCACTTTGTGATTTGTATCTATACAAATACACTTTACTTACTTACCCCCAATTTCCACTGGTTGCGGAACGTCTGCGGATCGACTCCGGAATGGCGACAGAGTCATTAGGTTTCTATTAAAGTCAATGTGTGTATTTCCCCTGACTGCAGAATGGCTGCGTCCTGACTCCGGCACAGCTCCGGCAATCCGCAGCCCTCCGGAGCAGATACGCAGAGCTTCTATTTTTGCCAGACGCCGGAGAGCTCCGCAGCAATTCAGCACACGGCAGATAGTGCCGGACAGGAAGTCAAGAACAGAAACAAAATAAAACATCCGGTTAATTTTCTAAATAAAATACACCGTGCACACAGCGGATCATATTTCCCTGCACTACACCTTGAAAACACAGCACAGAGTTGTTTCCCCTCTACTCCTCTGGATGGAACCATCTGTTGTTGGTTTTGTGGACCTATTCTACCTGAATTCGCGAGATCTCTTGGGTCCTCGTGACTTCAGCCGTCAGTCATGGCCGCCGCCGTTACACAACAAATCCAGACCTGGTGGGAATTGACGGATGGTGGAGCTGATACGCAGCGGAGCCGGTCCGCAGCCGTTCCACATTTGGTGGAAATCCAGGGTTACTTACTTACTTACTGTTTATTTCCATGGAGTCTGGTGGATTTAGTGAACGCAATATCGTGGATGTTTTTATGTTTAAAAAAAGGATCTTACTCTTTAACAGAGAGGTCAACCTCCTTAGAAATCCTTGTGTTGTCAGACACATCTGAGCCTGTCAGTGGCAAAACGAGCACTTTTGTGAAGGTATATACAAGCTGGACAATTGCCCCATAACTTACATTGTAGCTTGTTTCGCCGCTGTCGACTGCAGTTATTTTGCTTAATAATGGACCAATTTCAAAGATTGTTGTTCCCATCAGTTACTTAGACACACAAACATAGGGAAATAGGGTCCAGGTTAAAAAAAAAAGGTTGTTACCCTCTAAATTATGAGGACTTGGATTTGTTCTATCAGATTTTCATTTATTGTGCTTTCTAAATTACATTAAAATTTAAAAAGGTATTTCCTAATACTATTTATACACACAGAAACATCCACACACTGCTGTGCATACGTGTGTGGGCATTTGTGGCTTTCTGTCTGTTTCTCTGCATGTGTGTAATTGGATATGTGTGTGTATGCCTATAGAAAGCAGCATACGACCAGGCAAACGCAACATGGTGCTCCTTGGTTTGGGGATCCATTTGTCATGCCAGAACAGTAGGAGGAACATTTACCAGACCAGTGATGCTGAGATGATAGCAGAGAGACTAGCAGTCAGGCTGGTTTTCTCGCTGCTCTGCGTTGAGTAGACAAACAACAATCGACTAGATTGGTGTTTAGATTTGTGACAGATATTACTGAGGAAGACAGCTGAGCTAAACTAAAGTAAACCATGTTAAACTGAACCTGTCCCAGTTCCATCTTCCCTTTCTCTTTCTCACTGACATTTATTTAAAGTGCTGATTTGTCTCTGGGTTGTTATTTTTTTGAATACACAGTTTTTATTGGTAGATTACACACCACCTTGCATGTTTTGTATTTTTTATTAACCTTAAAGCAGTAATTTATTCAATTTCTGTAATGGTTCCAATCCTCAAATGGGACTTTTTGTTATAAACCAACAGAAAACCAGCCACAGTGTTAATTTTGTTCCTGTGCTAACTCTAGATTATTTTCTAAGCAAGAATGCTACTGGAACATGTCTGACTAACGTGCAGACTAAAAGGGCTACTAAATTATAATTTGTGCTATAAACCCAATTCAATTAACAAACATTTCTCACCATGGGGCAAAAATGTCCTCTCAGTTGTAACTCTGTGAAAATAGGAAAACCTGGAGGATATGTGGCAAAGAAATAGCGGCTTGCACACTCTCCGACCTGATATATTAACACATACTGTACTCTACTGTACTGTATGTTTTTGTAGTTTAAGAAGATTTATGTGTTACCTTTATCCTGGCTTTATTGTGCATACGATATACCCACAGACACATACAGGCAGAATTGAATTCCGATGTATCCGCAGGCATACATCTGAATTCACGGAATAAACACTCAACCAAGCGTGCGCACACACACACACACACACACACACACACACACACACACACACACACACACACACACACACACACACACACACACACACACACACACACACACACATAGTGCATCTCACTATCTTTGTGGGGACCCATCATTGACATAATGCATTCCCTAGCCCCTTACCCTAACCTTAACCATCACAACTAAATGCCTAACCTTAACCCTTACCCTCACCCTAACCATAACATAATTCTAACCCTAATCCTAAAACCAAGTCTTAACCCTCAAACAGCCCTTTAACCTTGTGGGGTCCAGCATTTTGGGCCCCACAAAGCTGTCGGGACCCCACAAGTACACAGACACACACACACACACACACCAACATGGTTTTCTTCCCCAGGCATTAGGTAGCCAATCCATCCTGTGACGGGTAATTGTTCTTTTTCTTATTAAAAGAACAGGTGGCCATGAGATAGCAGTCTCATTTCTCACCACTGCTGCACTCCATGAGTTCAAACTAATGATCAAAACATTGAACCGCTCCAAATCATCTCTCACACCAGACTGATAGATATGGGAACTGATGGGAGGAAGAGTGTGTGTGGGTGCAGGTGTGTTTGTGTGAGCTTATATTTAAGCCAGTGCGCTAATGTGTGTATGCATGCTTCCACATCTATATGTTTTCTGTGTTTGCATGTGCACATGTGGTTATGCATGGGTGCCTTCATGTTGTTGTGTGGGGGCAAACATGGGAAATCTAGGCCTTGAGGGTTGAATTCAAGCATTGGAACAAGGTTGTTTGGCCAGTGGCTGTGACGGATGGCTTGCTTTGCTCCTTTTCCATACTGGTGGTATTCTCCAAATACCCAGACACACACACACACACACACACACACACACACACACACACACACACACACACACACACACAAGTCCTTTTCTTCTTATTTTTTTAACGCTTTTTCATGTCATGGCTAATTTGTGCTACACTTTGCTTATCGCTATTAGAGGGAAACTGTGCATCTCAAAGAGAAGAGATTAAAGCAATTAAATTATCTATTATACATGGGGGCCATTCATTGGCACAGATCAAGAGGATTAGGTGTTGGGGGAGAATCGGCAGACTGTAAGAAGTTGAGACAAGATTCATTTTGCGTAATCCACCTTTACTGGTGACTTTGAGGGAGGTGATTGGGAGGCTGCTGCCATGGCCATTGTGTTTTTAATTCTCCCTTTAGCGCTTTACTCGCCTCCGAATGACATTACTAAAAACACAAACCAGTCATTAATGACAGACTGACTGGAATAGAATTTTATTTTTTTATTAATTGTAAGGATGTGTGAGGCGTGTGATATGTTATTTGTATTTTTTCAGCCCTCTCTGTCACAAAACCTGTGATAAGTGACAACTCTCTGCCACACACATCCACTCAAGAGATTTGGCAGATTATTTCAGCGAGTTGTGTTTGATAGCACACTGATGACACCGACGGAGGCGATGTGACGCTTTGGTGTGTGAAATAAAAGTGTTTTCCATCCTGCACACTTGACAGCATGCAGGACGGAAAACAAATCTTCCACCCCCCCCCCCCCCCCCCCCACACACACACACACACACACACACACACACACTCTCTCTCTCTCTCTCCCTCGGCTTTTGATCATTTGTGCTTTGTTCTGCCACTCTATTTGGGAGCTTCTTCTATGAGATCAGTCATCGTCTGTCCCATCTGTTGTGTTTACGACTCATTTGTTAACTCACTGGTTCACATCAGAGTGTACTGCGGCCAGGGGGATTTCTTCAGTGCAGGACTGGGTCCAGGCTCTGCGGTCAACTTAGCTCAATGATTCATGACATTTCTCACTAAGTAGCTGTGATGAACTACACATATTCCATTCATTTCTGACCATAATGAAAAGCAAAGTATTGGGAAAATGCCACGTGAGAGAGCCAAAAAGAGAATCACAGACAAAATGCTTTCAAAAAGTTTTGACATTGCTGTTTTGTCAGATTAACCAACTATTTCACTACTTGTGTGATCTGCTATGTTGTTACCCAGAACTTGCAAGTGCTAATTTACCAGATGCGGTTTGACAAGTCAAACAGTTTACTTTTGGTTATTTTCTACTACACGAAAGTTGCAAACATGAACTTGACAGGACAGGTGGTGATGTGAAACAAGCCTGCAACAGTTTCACATTATGTAGATGAGCAATACAGACACAACTGGAGTAATTCACAGTCAAAAACAAAAATAGAAAAAATAGTCTCATGATTTGTCCATCCATCCCTGCATCCATTTTTTATTCCCCACTTGTACTAAGTCTGGATCACAGGACACTTATAATAACCATTCATTTTGTTATATTGGACCATCTTGCTTTTAAAAGTTTTATAGCCTGAAAAATCAATAGTAAAGAGCTAATCCTCGGTCAAAGGTAACATTCTGTGCAAAACAGTCAAAGCTTCTACAGCTTCAGCAGCTAACAGCCCTTCTATACACAACAAGAATTGTGAAAGCAAACTAGTATACATGCACAGCTAATGTTAAAGACTTACATAAATGCATAAACAATCTTTTGTTGGTGTGACGCTGGACTGCAACAACACCAGCAATATGTACAACACCCATACACAAATGGATACATATGCACACAAACTAGGAACTTTGGAATCTCCGAGACATTTTTATATCTCATTTGCTTTTTGCTTCATATGTATTGTACAGACACGAGAATATGAATCAATCTATAATAACTACTATGACAACTATTTCTGGTATATTCAATAATTAGTACCCAGTGCCTGGTTTGTTCCTCATTTGTTCGAATTACTTGGGATTTTTTGTGTTCCTAAGTAAGTGAAGTATTTTAAGTAGTAGTAAGTGCTGCGAATTAGGCCTATCTTACTGGGAAAATGTCAGTGTCTTGCAGAAAGTTAACAACCTCCATTCTCCTTGTTTCTCCTTGTTAGACATGTGAGCCAAGTTAGCCTCAGATGTCGTTATAAAATATTGACGTCTCTTGCAGCATTTTCACTGATGCCAATATACTGAGTTATACTGTGCTTGTCATTCTGACTGGCCATGTAGAAATAATGTTGTGATTATGTTGCAATGTTGGGAAATACTGTCTACTGCTAGTTGTCTATTGGATTTTCCCTTCATCTCCACTGTATTGAAGTCAAATTTGTACAGAAGAAGTTGGAACCAAATAATTCAAACATCTCACCCAACCTGTCATCACGCAGAATACTTAAAAGCAAGCACTTAGTGAGTATTACAACCATTGCTACAGTTATTTTATAGGAGTACACTGATGGACTATCGCTGATTATTCATTTGTGCTGAAGTGAGAAGATGCACTTGCTGATGTAAATATTAAGGTGGGGTTACAGGGTAAGCATTGTGCTGACAGATGAAAACTCCTTCTCCACTTTTGCAAGATTTGTTTTTATGAATCAGGCTTCTACTGTATATTGCAAAGATAATATCACTAACCTTTATCAGCCCTTCAAGAGGGAAATTAAGTTTTAACACCATCTAATTGCTGAGGGTATGATTGCAGCTATTGAATTGAATAAGCATGGGCACCGTTTTCTGTTTTGTGCACTGTGAGCCAGTAATCTTTCAGTTTGATACAAATACCCAATACAGCTCAAAGCGTTAGCACTCCTTCAGTTCAGCACACAAACGCTAAGAGATTTAAGGACCGGTGAGTAGAATTTTAGGGGGATCCATTGGTGTTTTCATTAGTCACCTGAAACTAAGAATTGTTGTGTTTTCATTAGCTTAGAATGAGCCCATCAGGTCTATAAATAGGGAGCGGGCCCTGTTCCACGGAGCCCGTCATGTTGCACCGCCATGTCACCAGTGTGAGTGGAGAGTTTTCTGCATTTCACAAGCTCTCTTACCTCTTTTAGTCTAATAAATACATGAAAAAAACAACTAAATTGCCAAAATCACATAAACACATGCAAAATAGCCAACCAATCGCCTGCACAGGCCGATTTACTGCTCACGGTTATGGGTGTGTGCTTTGTGCTAACGTATGCTAACATATGCTACTGGGTTAGCTGCTAACGTGCAGAGCGACACTTGTTCTTTGGTTCAGGGGCTGTGTGCTGTACTACTATAGACTGTTTGCTACTGGGTTAGCAGCTATAAGAGTCTGTTTTTGCACTTCGGCTCGTTCTTCCGCTTCATTTCCACAGTTTTGTTTTGTGTCCGTGGCTCAGCACCTTCAGCGGACACGCCACCAGCATCTCAGAGCAGAGAGTGCTTATTTTTTCATGATTGAATGAATGAATGAAACCTAATTTTACATAATTTTTTAAATCATTCAAATTTGGCTGGTTGGTTAAAAACACATTTTTCTGTGGTGTGACAAACTCAGAACACATTTATATTTGCTATACCCGGACTTTTAGTGCTTGTTGGAATATGCAGCAGCAAGCCAATCCATCCACTGTGCTACAGAAAAGCAAAATATTTTCAAATTTCTAGACCTGAAAAACAATTCTCAGTATGTTTTCAAATCAGGGCCTGTCACAGCAAAATGTATGTAGCTGTGCTTTAAAAAGCCCTGGAACACCCGAGGCACGCCTTGCAGCTTGGGTGGAGATCTGGCGGCAGGATGTAGCCGGTCCGTCAGTCGGTACACAGGCGGACAATGCTGTTCTTTGAAGTCCTCAAACTGCTTGTCGCTGAAGAAAAATAGGGAGCAGATATCTGGGCTCGCAGCTGTAATATACAGTAACTGCGGACTAAGAGAGGCCCGTGCAGGGCACAAGGGTGCGAAAGACATCTTCACGACTGCACATGCGCGAGGGATAAACCCAATAGCAACAGCTCTTAGAGGGCAACAATCCAAGACGTCCATGGGGGGCCAATGGCCGAGGAGCCCAAAGAAATCGGTTACGTATGCCATCCTTCACATCTTGCATAATACAATATCAACATTCATTACGTAAAGTAAATTAGCCCTGGCTGATTCTATTACATGCCTGTGTGCTTTAAAGTAGGGAGACGTAAAGATAAGTCCTAAAGAATATGCTGAGTCTATGCTTGTTTTGATTGAGTTGGAACTGTGTGTAGAATTTTTTCACACTATGTGTCCTCTAAATCATCTTTGCAACTGTAGCTAACCAGGAAAACTCCAGTGTCCTGTAAGAAAGGATTTGTTGGCAAATGCATACCCGAAGGAACACCTTGCATCAAAAGTAGACTTGATTCTTAATTAAACCGATAGAATACAGCAGCAGTGACAGTTCTGTGGCGCTTTGCCTCAGTAAAAACAGACACTAAAGTTTCTTCTGAGTAATGATTAATGCATCCAATTTAATTGATCTGTATTGAGCGCAGCATCATGGGTAATTAAATCATGGTCTACAGAGCACTGACTGCGCTCATAAAATGACAAGGCCATAATTACCATTAAGCTTGGTTACCCTCTGACTGAAAAATACTAATTGTGTATCAATAACCAAATGGAAGATTAAAAACCCAAACATCCCAAGCTGTGCAAATAGCTCACAGCTACAATACAGCCGTCAATAACATCCAGTTCTCCCTTTAACACAAATTTGAAGTAGAATTTTGCTATTCACACAGTGCACATTTATTCATTTTGCAATTTCACAGGTCCATAAAGTAAGACATGTCAAACCAACAAATGGAATTACCTGCTTTAAAAACATATTTACATTGCTAAAGATAAAAACTGCAGTTAATCCATCAAAATGCAATAACACCAAACAGCAACTTACTTAACTTATTATTCCCTTGCATATTATCGTGTCATGAAAAAATAAAACCAGGCTGCCAGACTTGCAGGCATCTCTATTAAAAGGAGATTCACTCGCTGAATACTGAACTGAACTGTATGTTCTCTTGTAACACCTCAGTGACCCAGAATATAGCTTCCTCCAGTAAATACAATAACAAAAGCATTGCACTCTCAGAAGAGGGATGTGCTGTGAGGAGCCATTTATACTTTCATATTGATTCATAAATAGGCATCATTTTCAAACAAGCAACACAACCTCAAATACAGCACACAAATATACAGTGCAAAGAAGCCTCCCCGGGGGACTCGGTGGCTGTCCAAGAGTTTAAAAAAAAAATCACAATATAGGAGGGGACTATTGATGTTTCCTTTACTACCATTTAAATCAAGGCTGTTTTGTTTTACTATTGTTGTCCCTCTCCAAGATGAATAGGGTGATAAAAAGAGATGCCCGCCCAGGTCTCGTCGACATTTTAGGGAGTCCTTTTGGAGCAGTAAAGATGCCCACTTGATGGATACCAGAGCTATATAGACAACGGGAAGACAAAATGAGGAATGCTTATGGATGCAGAGGCGGATAAGGAAAAGAAATAGAGAGAACATGGGCAGTACACAAAAGAAAGGATGGGGGTGAAGGTTGGTTACATCAGCGAGGAACAGAATGGAGAAAAACAGCAGTGCAAAGACAGAATAACAGAGTGATATGCCCAAACAGTCCATCAGTATTAAAACTCCAGGACAGGGTAGAACATGAGATGTACATCCAGGGAGAGCTTTACAGAGGGAGAGACAGAACAGACAGCCACAGCAGCAGCCTTCAACTAGAGAAGATACAAAATAAAATTAAAAACACGACACATTGACAGACTGTCTCTTCTTCTGTGTTTTCAGTACACTGGTCTGTAGAGAAGCTCCCCAGAGGCAAGTCTGCGTTTCAGCTCCTTCCACAGCAGCTCCCTCTCCTTTTGGGCACCCTTCATGAAGCCTCGGTTCTCCTGGGCTCTCCGAGACAGGTAGGGCATTACCTCATTCACCGGCCCATAGGGGACGTACTTGTAGACGGGGAAGCCTGCCTGGCCTGTGGTTGAAGTGGTATGAGAGAAAACAAAAGAAAAACGGGCTTTGTAGCATGATATGGATGGAGATGATAACTGTAGATACTTAGATTTTTTTTGTGATATTTCTCTATTCCTGTGCAAATACTGTCTGTGAGTATCTGTGATTTTTAAAATGTGATGTTTGATTGATTGTTACAATTTCAGTTGTTACAGTTTCAGGTGAACATAATTTGTACAGGTTACTTTTGACAAGCTCCAGAGAACACATCAGAAATGGACTTCATCTCAATTGGCTTCCTTCACTGAATGACTGCTACAATCCTTCTAATCGGGCCAGTTTGCAGCATTTGCACAGGCACTTGCAGTTTGCTGCATTTGAATTAGAAGAGCTGCTGCTGTCTGCCAGTCAGGCTCACATACTGTGACTGTTTTGCCAGGGCTTACTCAGTGAAATAAATGTCCTTTCATCTAATCCACAATTACTAGCAAAGCATCATAACATGATACAATAAAACAAAGTCATCAACAGAATATTCTGAGCTACAGCCAGTGATGGAATGCAACTAAGTACATTTACTCAAGTTCTGTACTTAAGTACAAATTTGAGGTACTTGTACTTTGAGTCTTTTCTTTTCATGCTACTTTCTACTTTTACTCAACTACATTTCAGAGGGAAATATTGTACTTTTTACTCCACTACATTCATCTGACAGCTTTAATTACTAGTTACTTTACAAATTAAGATTGTTACACACAAAACACATGTAGTTTATAAAATTGTGTTTTATTATAAATTAATCTACCCAACAATATAAAGGCCTACAAGTACAGCTGAAATTATAACCGTTAGACAGACCGTCTAATAGTCTGTTCAGAACTGTTTTGATCGTTTCCAAGATTCTACAATGTGAGGATTTTCCTGCATTGAGTACTTTTACTTTTAATGCTTTAAGAACATTTTCCCGATGATACTTACATACTTTTACTTAAGTAACATTTTCAATGCAGGACTTTTACTTGAAACAGAGTATTTTTACAGTGTGGTATTAGTACTTTTACTTAAAGTGCTCATATGATGCTTTTTACTTTTTCCCTTTCCTTTATTTTGTGTGTGTGTGTGTGTGTATGTATATATATATATATATATATATATATATATATATATATATATATATATCTTTTTTTGTGAATAGATTTACAAAGTGAATAAGCCCAAAGTCCACCCCAAAGGGACTTACTGTCTTCCAGAGAAAACACTGTTCACAAACAGCTCTATTAGGGGTGTGCAAAAAAATCGATTCACATTCGAATCGTGATTCAAGATCGATTCATAGAATTCCAAAAAACAAAAAATGTATTCCATGTCTACTGCAATCACATGGGAAAAGTAACTACATTTACATACTGTGAATCATTTTTTTTAATTGAGAATCAAATCTTGAGCCTAAAAAAAGAAATTGAATCGTGACATTCTCTGAATCGTGCACCCCTAATCTCTATTGTAGTCCAGCCTTTACTTCCGTGATGAACGTGCGTCACTTTGTAACACACGTTATAATGCTCGCCTAGCTGCTAGTGTGGCACACCCTCATCCTGTGCTTCTGAGTGGCACGTAGCTACTGTGCATGTGTGACTCCCAACAAAGATGGAACAGAAGTGAGATGCCTCACTCTGTAGCTAAAACCGAGAGCTCAACACACAGGGTGAAAAGAGGAGCTGCAGCAATGTGCAGTACAACAAAATATGGTGTTTTTTGAAAATTAAACCATGTAAACCTATTCTGATATAACTTCTAAATACAACTATGAACCTGAAAATGAGAATAATATGAGCCCTTTAAGAAAAAGATCTAAATACTTTTCCACCACTGGCCACAGCATATCTGAAAACAATAGCATGAAAACTGAAGTCAGTGATTGTAAATAATAAAGATCTCAACTCCAATCTGCTTTATTTCATAAAACAACTTCTTTATTGTTTCAAGATTCAAAGCCACAGCATTGACTGCTCTATCCCTCGAGAAAACAGCAAAGAAACACGCGTGTCTGTTTACATCAATACCGGTCTAAAGCGTTTCAAGTTGAGCCTCACACTGACAGACAACTCCCTGCCACTGCTCTGTCTGTCTTTGACTGACAAACAAAGTGGTGCGAGCCTGCACCAGCGCTTCGTTAAGACAGCTTGTCAATACTGAGGTGTCTCAGTTCATATGTCACGTTATGGGCTGCAGACTGAGTTTACATGTGCACTTCATGCAGTCCGTGTGGCCTGTGTGGTATATATGTGTAGCTGAAAGGTCTTAAGTGACACAGGAGTTATAGGAGAAGGTAGCGGATACAGATCCTGCAAAGGCTAAACTTAAACTGTCAAATCTTCCTCAGGTAGGAAAGATCATGCCTTGGCATTGTTGGTTGTGTGAGAGAGTGTGTTTTGTGTGAGTTTTTCTCACCCAGTGGAAAGCTGATCTGATCACACATGCCCAGTAGTTGACCAAAGTACACCTTGTTCTCTGTGGGTAAGAGACCCAGCTCATTCATTCTGAATGAGAGAGAGAGAGAGAGAGAGAGAGAGAGAGAGAGAGAGAGAGAGAGAGAGAGAGACTTATTAAAATAACTTTTGTTTTTACAGATGCAAAGCTGAATAAAGAAAATTAACTGTAAATGGGTTTTGTCAACAGTGTCTTTGGATATAATTAGGACCGTACCTCCCTAAGGTGTGTTTCACCGTGTCCTCATTATGGGAAGCGACCATAACGTTGGCATTTCTGTTAAGCGCAATCTCATCCAGCACGTAGTCCAGACACCTTACACAAATACACAGACACAGCCAAATGCACACAAGTACAGCAATTTAACTATAAAATATTACAATATGTAATATGTATATACATTGTTTCATAACTCATCCAAACAAATATTTCTCATTCGTACGTAAGATTTATTGTGTGGTGCAGGACTATCGTCACACAACTAAACAGTAAAATTGTCCCTAAATACTCAAAATATTTACCATAAATCTTAACCAATCCATTCGGGGAGAATCTCTGCATTCTGCTTCCCTGCTAGTGTAGCCGTGTTAATATGCATGTGCTTAATCACCATCTGCATATTTTGAATCCCACCTCAGGCTGTGCTGTAGCCCATCAGCTAAACTTTGTGTCTCTAATATGTTGATGTTTACCTCAAAATCCAATCGAGTGCTTGAGGGTGGCCTTTGCTCTTTTTGTGCAAAACAAATTGATCTACACAGCGTGATTTCTCAGAGCTTGCCTTAATCCAGGAATGTCAGAAAATTGTTACACAGTACCCTTGGAGCTGGATGGTATTCTGTAACTTGCACAAGGACAACTCAACAGGGTGGAAAGCTTGCTGACACAAGATGTTAAACCCAGAAACTCCAATTGAAGGACCACTTCCTTTAAAGTGAAATCCTTGTGCTGTCCATTGCAGCAGATTTGTGCCTTGAAGGTGGCCATTTTAAATCTGTGAACCACATGGGAAAATCAGGGTAGCAAAAGTTTTTTCCCCCCTGTGGTGTCTTTGTGCAAGACACCTCAACTCAAAACTGTCTACTATCTAATAGCAAAAGACTATAGTAGCAGACAGCTTCACTGTGTAAATATGAAGAAATTAAAGCTTGGCTAAAACAGATCAAACCTTGCAGATGCAGATTTGGGCAGCTGTCAACAGTTAATAAACAAAGAAACAAGCCTTGACGCTTACCTGTGGTACATTATATTGGTAGACTCATAGTCAGGGTTAATAGGGTCCTCATAACCAATGTCTTTGGCCCTCTCTCGCTCCTGATACATGTAGGCCCCACGCACCAGCTTAGAAGCAAAATGCCAACCCTCACGTCGAGACAATTCTACATCCATGGTTACATTGTCGTAGGCCTCCTGCAGAACAAAAGAAGAGAATGATTCACTCTATAGCAAAGACAAAATCAAAACAAGTCCTTAAAGTTTAGATACAGAAATGTGCAATAATTATTTTATAATTACTGTAGACCTAACTAGACCGCTATTACAGAGCCAAATGATGTGTTCACTTACAGCGCAGTACAGTTAAATTATTCTTACATCATATATGGGTCTACCTATTCTACCTGACGTGGCCTAGGCCACCTAGCATAACCAACCAGACACCATCAGTGCTACTTGCAAGCAAAATCAAAGAAGCTATGGACGACAAAACCAGAGATGAGTTGAAACAGGATGTTAATCACATGACTGAAACTGCAACTGTGACATAAACAGCTTTTTATTTGAAATGGTGTATTTAAAGAAAATCAAAATAAAGCCCCCAAATTCCCTCCAACATTATCCTCTTCTTGGCCATGTCACTGTTTCCTCCTCAACCCAGCTGATTCAGTGATCTCTTTACACGTTGACATTTGGAGTTACAAGATTTGTCACAGCATGTTCTTCTATCATTAGAATTAGAACGGTTGTGTCTGCATGCTTTGTGTGCAGACAAATTGTTTACACATTCCAATCTCTGGTCTTTTTCGCCAATTGTGGATTCTTACCTTGAGATAAGACTGGTAGGTGTTGAAGATGATGGGCTTTTCTTTGTTGTAGATCCTCTGCATCTCTACCGTCAGTCTGCTGATAGCCGGCTGGAAGTAGGTTTGCTCTGCATCCACCATCAAGCGAACACCATTCTCAATTGCATGCTGGAATAGAAAAATTATGTCATTTATTTAGTATAATATCACCTGTGTATTATGCTGATGTGCACGCTAATATGATTAAAATAGTTGCATGAATGAATCATTCAATGGATGTCATTACTGTTTCTTTCTAAAACATACATTGTGACTTTCAATACAATACCCTAGATTCGTTATTGCCTTCATTATATGCTTACAATGGTCAGCAGCACTGCAGTGGCCTTAGTCATATTAAAAATGGCAGTGTTGTACAATACGGTTTAACCAATAAAGATGCCACAATGTTACTACACATTTGGTTAAACTATAATTGCTTGCTCCTTGCACGTTAACAACAAATTACTACTAAGTTGGTGTATATTTGCTTACAGTGATCAGTGTGAGTTTACCTTGACTAAGATGTCCATGCGCTGTAACATCCTCTTCATTTGTTTCTCCTCCTCTGTAGTGAACTTCTCCAGCAGAGGCTCCAGATCACCTAGCTGGACAAACAACCCAGGAGAGTGTGCACCAGGAGATGCTAATTAACCAAATATCACACAGCATGACCCCTATTAGGGCGTCTTACTTAATCCTTCAGCTGTCTTTATTCCAAGCTCAACTGATATGTCGAGGGTAACATGTCCAGATGTTGTAAACATGCAATTAAACCATGCCTTTCCTCAACTCAGAGCCAAGTGATTCACACTTGAAATCTCCATTACCCCAGTTTTAAAACAGAGACAGTTTACTTTAAATGTACTCCAAATTGGGTGTAACCATATATATGAAACAGTTTTGATATATATATATATATATATATATATATATATATATATATATATATATATATATATATATATATATATATATATATATATATATATATATATATATATATATATTGTATAGCTATGGATGTAACCCTACAACAATCTAAAATGGCAAATTTGGGGGCTGATAAAAGTACTAAATAGCTGTGGTGTTTCTAGAGCTGCCACTGACCTAATTAGGTTTAAGGTGTGGTTAAGGCAAAAGGAGCTCAAATAAACAAAATGAATTACAAAGAAACTGAAAAACTAAACTGTACGGACAAAACGTCGATAGCGAGGTATAAATTAGTAACAATTTTTAGATAACATCAACCTTTTACTTTAGCTACTGCCAGATTTTTCTGAAATGTATTTGTCATGAATGTGTCACAAGCTTATTCACATAAGCGGAAACAAACACATTAACGCTACATTTAGGTACAATCCCAATATAAGATCGATGTAGACAGTGGCTGTGCATTTCACTGAATTGCCTACATTTCAAAACCAGTTCAAGTCTCCTGCCTGCTGTATACACATTACATTTGGAAAAGCAAGCAGTCCCTCAATTATTGTGTCCAGAGAGTTTGGGTCTTGAATTATATTGAAAACGTTCTGGGATATTATTTTAACTCCATTTATTGATAGTACATTGGTTTTACTCTACTGACCTCTACATTTGGGACAACCAACAGGTCCGATATCTTTGTTCTGTCGTCTATTAGGCTGTTCCAGTCGAGCATGTCAATGGTTCTGTCAAGGCAGAAAATAGAAAGGTACAGTGTTATGGCAACAGTGTATTAGTGAGTGTAAACTATTACCAGTATCTTGGTCATTTCTTTTATTATTTCCATCACTGAAGCTGAACATGTCCTTACAGATGTAAAAAATAAAATAAATAAAAAATAACACTTTTTCACAAAGTGGTGCGACTTCTTATTCCATCTGTATTGTCATTGTATACTCACTTATTAATTTCAAACAAATAATTTGTGGAACAAGAAATAGCCAGACAAATATATTGTACAATACTGTGCATGTAACTGTAAAGTGATTTGAATATATTTATTTTGCATGTTGGTGAAATAGTGGTGATTGTTTTGTGATTTAATGTTGTGAGTAAATACAATGAAAGAGTTTGGGAAGTATTACAACTGCAAAAAAAAGCAACACTGACATTGTTTTACAGATATGTCAGGGATATTTACTGTTTATATCGGTAATCTTCATGTGTTCATGCTTACCCTAAAGATTTCTCTTTACTTCCAGTAAACCAGCCATACAAGTCACCTTTTGCACCCAGTTTGGTCAGGAATTCCTAGATTGTCATAAAGATATAAAAGTACTGCAAAGCATAGTGTAGCTTTAGCCTCATATTGTGTATGAAATACGTTCACCAGGAGAAAAGAGGTGGAAACATTCAACCTGCAGTTGTGTCAGCTCCAGCTTCTGCTCTAACGCCTCCATGCCATCTTTCCCCTGCTGTGAGGCCAGGAAGGTGAAAAATCGCCTCCATTTAACCAGGACCTCTGAGAACTGGAGCTTTAAAAAAAAAAGCCTGATGTCAGTCCACTTCCACAAGAGTATCAGCTAAATGAGTGCATTGACTTCTCAATCACCCCTTACTGCCTACCAAAAACTGAGGTCGTCCTAGAGCAGTCATTTTGATGGCAGAAAACCCATCCATTGAACTCCCACCTAAAGGTCCAACATAGTTCAAGTATTTAAATAAATCAAATTGTATAAAGACAAATGGTGTAAAGACAAAAGAATTAACATGACGGTAGTTTAATTTACTTACCAGATGCTTTGATACATCTGATGAAGGTCTCCATATGCTGGTCACATTTGGCCTCATCGGCGTAAAAATACGTGCATGCTCCGGTTACACTCTTGTGACGGTCCCGGAACTGTTTGTGGGCTTTGTATTTTTTCTCTCTGTGGTCCTTGCCTGGGGCAGAAAACTAATTTGCATGTCTATTACTTCTAATTACATCATATACTGTGTCCACCAATGAGAACAAAACAAGGCATCTTACCTATGCTCTCTTTCTCTGCAGCGGATACACATGAACTAAATTAGAAGAAATACAAAAAGATTAATAAATAAATAAATAGTGTTAAGTAAACATTAACAGATATTAGTTTTATCAGAAATACATCAAATGTCTTTTGTTCAATTTGGGAACTGAGCGCTCTTTATGTGAACATTTTGGCTTTGTGGCATTGGCATGCCAGAGGCTGATTTTGTGTTTAGTGACCCTCTATATACTGAACTGTCCTGTTGTCAGCCTGCTGACCCTCCAGATAGGGCAGTTGTAGCATCACACCACACTTCATAGGGAACTGGGGAGCTCATTTTACCAAATGGATGACTAAACACTAAGCATGCTTGACATCAGGGACGTCAATAGAATTCAAAGCCAGGAAACTGAAGGGAGTTATATAACATGACATGGCACTTAGCAGGCCCTTCTATTGTAGAAATCGGCATTTAACTACAATGTATGCATTTGACACGGACTTTGACTCTGAAATTGTATTGTCTTACATACATGTTCAATACTGTGTTCTTTATGTTAAAAAGAGTAGTGCAGAAACCATCAGTCAAATAATCGATTAGTCTATTGAAGGAAAAATGTATTGTCAACAGTTTTGATAATTGAATAATCATTTGTCATTAATAAAGGACAAATGCCTCTCACAATGTGAGGATTTGCTGCTTTTCTCTGTTTTGTATAGTTAGAGGAGTATAGTAGTAGTAGTAGTAGTAGTATAGTTAAATGAAATCTTCTGGGGTTTTGGACCATTGATCAGAACTTGGGAACACTGGGAACTCGTGATGGTCATTTCCCACTGATTTCTGACATTTTAGGCTAAATAATCATTTAATTGTAAAAATAAAAAAAGAGAATAATAAACGGACAAATGTGTCTACAATGAAAGTAATTGTTCCATACAGCCCTAAAAATAAAACCAATCTCAGAGTTTTAAGTAGCATTAATCATTTGGGGTAAGTAACCATGTTGTCAGTACTGGTTCCAGTTGAGATTTATAAATTCTGTTTCAAATGCTTTCTGTGTAATACTGCCAAAAATTCAAATGGTGCTAGAAGCACAGATTATTGGTAATCTTTTGGCATGAAACGGGACATTTTAATACAATTTGATTACTGTCACAACTTATTAGTTTTAGCCAGCTTTATTAGAAACATCCAGCCTTCTAAACCATGCATTAATAAAATCCTAACTGTAAAATCAGGTATGTATTTTAAGTTGAAATAGCCCACGCAACTGTAACATGGCATTGCTCTAAACATTAAGCCAGGCCTCTGTTCCTTACATCTTCTGTTGCAATGAACTAATGTTGTTGTTGCTACAGTATCTTGACAGATCATTGGAGTGCCTGTCAAACCCTGCTGTCTGGGATCAAGCTGGCTTAAAGTACCTTGTACTCCTTTATAGTTCGAGATGTATGTTCACCAAACAAAAGCTTTCTAGAATGAGGTTTGATACTTCTTTTGATGGTTTCAAGCTTACATCCCCAATAGAAAAAAAAAGAAGAAAAAAAAAAAAGTATATATATATATATATATATATATATATATATACACACACATATATATATATATATACACATATACATATATATACATATACATATATATATATATATATATATATATATATATACACACACACACACACACACACACACACACACACACACACACACACACACACACACACACACACACACACACACACACACACACACACACACACACACACACACACACACACACACACACACACACACACACACACACACACACACACACACACACACACACACACACACACACACACACACACACACTACTGGTAATATGGTTTAAAAATCACACTGAGAAATATAAAGGTGTGGAAAAAGTCATCGCAAAGGGCTTGCCTGGGAGCTTTATCGCCTTACAGAATGTGATAACACATTAAAACAATAAAGGCCATTATGTCTGGCACAAGCTGACATTGCAGTCAGCTGTCACTCTCTGTCAACAGACTTAAACACCGGCTACTTAAACATACTGCCTAACAGACCTATTCACTATGCCTGACCTTTTAAAACAGATGTGTGAGATAAAAAAAGCTTAGTCTTAAAAAAGGTCATTCATTTTTGAGTATTATATTGATGCTAGGTAAATCGGACAATTGTGTTTCTATTTTTCCCTTCAATGAAACAAACATAAAATATTATTCATTTTATTGACTGATTTGACGTCGAGGCAAAATGTGGCCAAAAAGTCCACATTTTATTTTGGACTACGAGATGTCCCAATTACTCATAATGCATGAATGCCCAGAGCTACAACTTAAGTAACATTGCTGCTGCCTCTGCCCAGAGAGACTGCTTGCATAAGGTCTGTAATGTCATCCAAGTTTGCTCACAGATCAAATAGCCACTGCCTTGTGCTACCCATGTGACAGAATTCCTAATGAGTGAGAAATTCTCTCCAGCCAGCCAATCGAGAACAAGGGGCCATGTCATAGCCAGCAAATCATGCTGTGAAGTATGTTTACTTCCTGGCTGTGGGGCATACTATTGATCCATAACTGACTGTATGTTTGTACACCAATGATTCCTGCAACCAGGTGTTGACAAACACACTTTAAACACTGACAATATAAACTCAAAAAAATACTCAAAATCATATTTTTGTATGGAATATCTACTGAAATTTGTGTTAATACTGCAACTTTCATACTCCATCTCTTTCTGCTCGGCCGCCTCCTGGCTGATGTCTTCCTCCACGCTGTAGTCCAGGACAGAGCCGACGCCGAAGGCCTGATTCTTCTGGATCAGCGGCCTGATGGCCATGTGGTCCTCACCGGCGACAAACTGGCCATAAAATGTCATCTTCATGAACTGGTCGAAGGCTCTCTGGCCCAGGATCTTCTTACCTAGATCCATTATCTGAGCAGGAAGGGAGAGGACATAGTACATAACAGCAGGTATACTGTATAATGTGCCTATAATGTATTCTACATGTCATTTATCATATTTTATGTGAATCAACCTACAGACTACAAAAGTAGCATGTGTTGATCTTTCAAAAACAAAATAATTCAAATTATGGTCTTACCCTCAAGCTAACTACTGCATGAAAGACTAAAACAGGGGACAAGTATGAAACATTGCAGGTTCACTGAAAATCAGAGTTATGCCAGATTATATTACTGCTTCACATTTGGTGTAACTTGCTTTTACAACCAGAGCCAAGCTTTCCATTGATTTCAATGAAGATGTGAGTATGAAAGGAATAAACCTGCAGTGCTTGAAGTATATTAAGGCACTATACCACCATGCATCACAACATGGGCTGAAAAAAATTGCCTTGTTTGAAGGGAAAGTGTGTCTTGTGGCTAATCCGTTTACTGTGTATTGACATGACCAGATGGATATAAATTAACTGACATCAAGCCTACAGCTAGCATGGAGAGGTTGCATGCTTGGAAAAACAGGTTGTAATTTAAGAAGTAGGGGTTATTTAAGCCTAGGGGTTATAAGCATGAGGGGTAGACATATACTGTAGGTCTATAGGTTCAAATTTGACATATAGCTAAGTTTGGTTTTAACTTGAACACCTTTCGTATGAACGTTACGGCTATATAGCGTTTGCTTGTTATCACCAAAACTCTCACAAATAGGCTATCTGTGGGCCTAGCTATGTCAAAGGAGTTTGACCTCTTTGCATATGAAATAGGACAGGTTTAACAACTTAAATGTGCCCACCACTATGCCAATTTTTCTGGCGTCTCGTGCCTTTTGTACACACCGGTTTTGATGGAGACTACTTTTTCCCGCCTATGCTATGCCAAAGGTCATATAGGAGTAAACTAAAAGCTAACCTTTACTATATTGTCGTCATTAAGTCACCTAAACAACATTCATCGGTACTGTCCGGGTTGCAATAAGGTAAGATATATAGCACCTCATTAACGTTACCTCTTTATTCTTATCAACCAGGAAGTCATAGGAGCAAAGTTTGAAAACCACCAAACTTCTGAGCAGCTCTAATGAGTCTTTGCTCTTGTAAGCCCCCTGTGCCTGGTCAAAGTCTACGGAGACCGCATTAGCAGCAGAGGCGGTGGTGGTGGTTCCGTCTCTCCCTCCTCTCCCCGGCTGTCCGGGAAACTCCATGTTGACCGAGTCATGTTGAGCACCGTCGTCCTGCGGCTCCGCCTGGGTAGCAGAGGTCGAGGACCGGAGTCTTCGGCTGGAGAGTAACCGCTTAAAGGGAATGTCCGCACCTGCTCGTGTCAGGGCTGGCACGGTTTTTACATGAAACATCACCGTGGAGGAGGAAGATGTCAGCGGACCGGTGAGGGTGCGCAGACCATATGCCCGTGCGAGGCCAGCTGCACACGCTGCAGTGTGAAAGATAGGAAGCCAAGCAGCCACATTAGCATCACTTGGTTGGTGGAAAGATTGTGACGCAAGAGTTGTTTACATCATACGTAGGTAAAGCACGCCGTTTTTTCATCTTCCCAGTTTCCGCAGATTGCAGTGGTGGTTAATTATAAGTAGGTCTACTCCTCGTTATAAACAATTGTTTGTTGGTGTAGCCTACTTTTTGCGTGTCTACATTTTAAACACGCATCCCGTTGCTCAGCTTCCCTAGAATGGCTCAGTTTTAGGCTTATGTAGGCCTATTTGGATGGATGGATAAGGGATGATGGGAAATTGCAGTGTTATATGCTACAGCCACGTGCATGGCTACAGTGTATAAATCACAAAAACAAACGAGATAAGGCATCGTTAAAGAGCCTAATAAATTAACTTCTATGATAACATAAATGAGAATATAGACTGGACTGAATACTTTACAATCTAGGCTACCCATAACAAACTGTAAATGCAGAAGTAGGCCTAAAGCTTTGTTCTATAGCTACAGGTAAAAGGTCAATACACTGTACTATAGTAACGTAATGATATATTTTACAAATGGGGCATTTTGTATGACGAGTAGGCTACTTGTAAAGTAGAGCTACATTGGGTAATTGTAGGCATAACATGGATGTATACGTATGAGGTTACCTTGTGTTATTTAGGACCTAAATTACACAACTGTAATTTAGCTTGAAACATATGCACTACCGGTCAAACGTTTGGGGTCACTTAGAAATTTCCATTCCACATTACAGACAGAATACCAGCTGAGATCAGTTGCATTGTTTTTTTTAATCAGGGCATTTTTCAGATTTTTCACATTATGTGCTTACATAATTGCAAAAGGGTTCTCGACTGTTGAAGTGGCTGATCTTTAATGCAATATCTACATTGCCCATTATCAGCAACCATTCATCCAATGTTCCAAAGGCACATTCTGTTTACTAATCTGATATCATTTTAAAAGGCTAATTGAGAAAACATTGGAGAACCCTTTTGCAATTATGTAAGCACATAATGTAATCTGAAAACTGCTGCCCTGATTAAAAAAACAATGCAACTGATCTCAGCTGGTATTCTGTCTGTAATGGAGTGGAATGGACATTTCTAAATGACCCCAAACTTTTGACCGTTAGTGTACCTCACTACTGGGATTGCCTGATACAATATTCAAATCAGTCACATAATTTGCCCTTACATGGTGGCCACATAAGTAAAAACTGACAACTGAGTACTAATCTCATGCTATCTAAGTAATTGTAGGACCAACAATTCACCTCTGGAACATGCAGGCCTACATGAATTACATAACTTAAAAACATCATATTTGACCATGTGAATTACAATCAAAAACACCAGAAAGCATTATTCATTATAAGTCAGTAGTTGTCTAATGTTTAGCCATTTACAAAATAATTTTGGCAGTGGGTCTTGTTGACATGGATGAGGGATCATGTCAGTAGAACTGAATTACAAACATGTCATAACATTTTGTAGAGAATAACTTTATTCTGAACCCCTTCAAAGACCCCTGACAATCCACAATGTGATGTGCTCCTGTGAGAAAAACACAGACCCATCAGAGCACATGCATTGTGCAACCATTCATGGAGAAAGGTGGACTGCATGTTACAATGCATCTGATGTAATAATGTAATGCTTTGCTTTCAGTGGTTAAGATACCTTGCACTTGTTGTTTATTTAGTGCAGGAGGGGCCACATGTCAAAATCACTTCGTTGGTGTTAACAGATGGGGGAGCTATTGTCTAACGTAGTTATTACACTGCAGCCCCCTACACCCCCACACACAAAGGCACACACACTTTCCCCCATGCATCAATTAAAACACTACCTTAATTAGTGTTTTCTAAGGAAGTTACTGCAAATACAAATAATTTCTACAAATCTGTCATTTTAAATTGGACGACTGAAAGATGCTTACAGTACGCAACTATGAATGATAATAATGATATTAGTGGCAATTTTCATTATTAAAAAGCTATACCTTTTCCGTCCTAATCGCCCACATTAACTTTTGTTTGTTATAATTACGAAATTGGCCACAAGACATTGTTTTAACCTAGGCGATTAAAGCAGAGCCTGTTGCACACAGGCCTATGCAGATTTGGTGGCGCACGCATGGCACACAAAGCCAAAGATAGAGTAACAAATCAGGAATTTCCCTCCTACCACTCCTGAGAGCGCAAGAGAGGACAAAAGTTATAAGCGCTCGTCCGCAGAGAGGAAAACGCGAAAGGCAGCTAATTCGCCTTCATTTTTTGCAAGACTATCAACACATCCACACGTTTCGACGCGCTGAGGACATTACGTTGGAGGGAAAAAGTTTTAATTTCATTATGACTCTGGACCCACGAGCTTTGCATGATTGCCTATTTCAGAAACATTGATGGAATAAACGGCGCACTGCAGGAGAACAGCGTTTGTCAAGAATAGCCTACTGTGATTTGCAAGTTTTGGTTTTCTGACTTTTTTTCAGCTTTTCGGTTGGGATTGCTGTCGCTGGTCACTTTTTTTGCTGCTGAGTTTCTCGATGGCGTAGGTGGTTGAGTTTTAAAAGTACCTTTTTGGACAAGGATTTTGATATCTACCAAGCAGATAACCTATGGATTATATGCGTTAAACAAATCGGAGGGTTTAACAAAAACAGTGAAAAAACAGTCATAATCGTACTTCGGAGAAGGGAAATGCGGTGTGAAAACGGCGTCTAGAAGGATGCTGCTGCTTGTACAATGGAAGTGAAGAACTCTTTTGCTGTTGTTGCGGTGGTTTGTCTCTTCTTTTGCTCCAGTTTCAGCCAAGAACTCAACCCAAAAGGCAGGAATGTATGCAAAGCACCTGGGTAAGCACCAGTGCAGAAGAAATATGTAGCCTATAGTTTTTTTTCCCCCCACTGGTTGTTAATGCATATCAGCTTGTGACATAGTTTGCCTCATTCTCCCTTCAACATTCGGCAATTGAGTGACTTTCTTCAAAACAGTCCAGTCAGTTTTAATTGCACCAAAGGATGTGGAATCATCACATTCCTCAAATCTTTTTTTATTTGCTTGAAGAACAATTGCGTTTTCAACACAGAGCACAATAAAGTCATAACTTGTTGGAATAATAACTTATGCATGAATAACGGTTCTCACTAATGTAGAAAAGTCGCTAGCCTGTATCTGAAATCCACCACTGACTTCATTCTCTAAACGTTTATTTTACTTTTACATCAAGCATTCGTATTTACACTGATTAGATTATTTCACATTCTTTTCTGCGTATAACGTGTTCCCAGTCCGCTGTATAGAAGGAGGAGGAGTCAGTTGAAGAAATCAGCTAAACAGATGTGTACATCTGGAACAGGAGGGTTTTCATTGCTCTTTAGGGGGCGCTCTCGATGACCTGAGCAGGATTCGTGGCACCGTGACACATTGTGGTTGATAATGCACTTTTAGAAAAAAAAAATTAAGTTTATAAAGTGTTTAAACGAACAAATTTTGGTTGAAAATTGATATTTTAAGAATAAAAATCAATTATGTGAAAAGTAATAGAATACTATTCTTGGAATACAAATATCTAGACAGCTCCTTCTCAAAAGATAAGGTATCCAAAAAACATTTCTTGATGATCCCTAGGATTATAGCTGAGCCTGTAAAGTGTAGAAGAAAAACCAAACCCATGTCCACAATTGCTGACTACAGCATCCAAACTGATGGACCGATGTCTATGAATTTTGAAATTGTGGTAGCAGAGAAACAGCAAATAGGCTCTAGTCCAGGGCTCATTCTCCAATATATCATAAAAGATGTGTGATAAGAAATCATGTGCTTACTATCTTTTGTTTCTTGTATCATAAGCAGTAAAAGTTTTTGGAGCAAAACTGAAAATAGCTTATCTAAAAAGCCACATGCTGCATATTTCCGTGCAGTCACAATGAAATGTGAAGTAATCAACAGCTGCTCTTCAAAAGTTTAAGTTATGCTGTCATCTCATAGATTGTTCTTTTCTTCATGGGCAACACATTGTTGTTAACCAGAGCCTATTTTAGTGCTTTGTGAAGTTTTTAGTGTGATATATACAGTACTCACATTTACTGCTCTACAAGTTTGACATTTTGCCCTCCTTCCAGTATTCACCATTTGTTGTAGTAATCTCACCACTCACTTGTTTTTCCTATTATGCCCATTGTGTTTTTATTTTTTCTGACTTGAACGCAAATCTTTCAGCACTGATGCAGAATAATGGGTTTTTGAATCAGTTAAAGAGCATCTATTGGATTTCTTGGCAAAGCTAGTTGATGCATTCTTTCTGTAATAATGAAAGGCTAACAGTGCAGCTATGCTTCTAAACACCTAATTGATTCTACACAACAGTGAATGCAATCTTTGTTTTTAGTGCTGACATGGATTGGCTGTGTGTTATAGGTCAACAAGGGTCAACTCCATGTTCACCGGGGTTCCTCAAAATTTAGAGCAGCACAAAGCAAAAAAAGTTTAATCCAGTGCCATATTAATGTTCATAAAATGGCAAAAGGCTTATTAAGAAATGATCCTCCTTCCATTACAATTGTTAGCATACAGATCTGAAACCTGTGATCTCAACCACGCGCCTATTTTGGCAGCATCAAAATCAACGTGGCTCCCTGCTCATTGATTGAAAGTAAACTGCCATCTTCAAACACTTTAGGGGAAGCTGACGTGTTGCAGGGGGCCCCACAGAGGTCACAGGCGTGGGAGGAAGAGGAGACACATCCGCCCTTTCCTGACAGGCCTAAAACTTGGCTGCAAAATATTGTCTCTGAATATTCACATTTCCCCAAAGGCTTAGGAAACCTAAAGAAACTGACAAACTACAGATTCAGAGGTTAAGGGCTTTTGAGTGTATGTACAGTACTGTATACAGATGGGAATGACCCACATTTAGATCATTATACAACCATGTTCTAAGCATGTGCGTCATGTACAATGCCCTGCATACGTTTGCAGAATTTGGCATCAGCCACATCAATAAGAACAGTGAGATCAAAGAAGCATGCATTGGGTGTGGATGCTGCTGCTTTGATATGTGTTTGTTTCACTGTATTTAAGCCAGGTTCTTTACCATTTATCCCTCATTCTCAATCTCATAACTTCTTTTCCAGATCATCAGGATTTGTGTGCTGCAGTGGATGGGGGCAGCTAGGGGATGAATGCCTGACACGTATGTACCAAACAGAGATCATTTATCAGTACATGTCATATAGCTCATTGTTCAAGGCAGTTGAATAATACAGCCTGTTCTTTTTCACCCAAGCTCTCTGCGAAGGCAACTTCACCTGCAACGAAAATGAGGTGTGTGTCAGGCCAAATGAATGTCGCTGTCGTCATGGATACTTTGGAGCTAGCTGTGACACTAGTAAGGGATTGCTTATATTTTTTTTATCATCATTCATACCTTTTTCTTCTCGTCTACGGTTTTTAAAGGTCAAATAGAAATATTTCACTTGTTCAATACCAAGTTTTGGCTCTCATTTAAAATCTAAAACACCAGCATGATTTCAAATTATGGCACTTTTTTAGCCATGCCACCTGGGAATGGCAATGTTCTATCTGTAGGTCCACCTCTTTGTTTATAACTATTGGATATATTGCATGAAATTAGCAGATGTTATCTGACATGCTAAACAAAAACGGTGAGCATGGTAAACATTGTACATGCAAAACATCAGTCGTGATTATGTTGCCATGCTGGCGTTTAGAACAAAGCACTGCTGTGCAACCTCACAGAGCCACTAGCATGGCTGTAGAGACTCTTAGTCTTGTTGAAGGATAGTTGATAAGTCAGAAGAAATTTGCCCATTTCCTGATTACTGCACTGTCTTTTAACAGAGTGCCCTGCCCAGTTCTGGGGCCCTGACTGCAAAGGGAAATGTAATTGTTACCCCAACGGCCAGTGTGATGACTTGACCGGGGAGTGTACCTGCAACCACAATCGTTGGGGACCTAACTGCGAGAATGCTTGCTTATGCCAAAAGGGCAAGTGTGACCAAGAGACGGGCAAATGCACATGCCACCCTGGCGTCTGGGGTCCCCAGTGCAACAACAACTGCTACTGCAGCATCAACTCTATCTGCGATGCAATGACAGGGCGATGCATGTGCAACCCTGGTTGGACGGGGAGGAACTGTGCAATCCAGTGTAACTGTAACAATTCACCATGCGAACAGTTCACTGGACGCTGCCTGTGCCGGGAGAGGCTGTGGGGTCCACGGTGTGACCGTTACTGCCAGTGCATCCACGGCAAGTGCAATCAGGCAGACGGCTCATGTACCTGCACACCAGGGTACCGTGGGAAGTTTTGCCGGGAACCATGTCCTGCCGGGTTCTATGGTCAAAACTGCAGAAACAGGTGGGGAAAAAATATTGGCAGAGAGCAGATGTACCATATAAAAAAACACAGGAATATGCAGTTTTACCGATGCCTAATGTTCAGTTACCTTGTCTGATCCATATTATGGTGCGGTTTTGTAGTTTTATTAGGAAATAAGATTTAATATATGCTGCAGCTGATAACCATTAAAATATCTGACCGTGTTACTTAATGGAGCAATAATAAAGTGAGATTTGGGAGTTGGTATTCACATTATACCATCATCATCAGCCAACATGTAAAAGCAATTCCGGTTAAGTGCTTTACCTTCCATGGACTGTGACATTCTCACACAACAAAGTTAAGCTATAGCTATAAACTGAAAAGAACACAGTTAGAGTTCAATGTTGTGTATCTGCCTCTTTAAATGATCACTAAAGCAACAATTTAAAACATACAAATACAGATTATTATGGGTTTCAGATCCTTAAACTGTTTTACTACATTTAGATGAGATGGAGGAGTTTTTGTGCAAACAAGATAAAATGAGATTTATTTTTTTATGTTTTCATCCATAGGTGTGGGCACTGCAAGGGCCAGCAGCCCTGTAAGGTGACAGAGGGACGCTGCATCACCTGTGACAGAGGCTGGAATGGAACACGGTGTGACCAGCTCTGCTCCAAAGGCTTCTTTGGCGAAAATTGCCAGGACGTGTGTCCCACCTGTAAAGACGGCCACCACTGCGACCCCATTCATGGCAAATGCTCTCACTGTAACGCTGGCTGGATTGGGGACAGGTAAGACAACATGCACCGTACAATTTAGAAATGTGTAAAATAAGAAAAAGAAAACATATGTTAAATGTAATGTACATATGTTAAAAAAAATACAGTATATGTTGTTGTTCCATACTGTGATAATGTGTGTGACTCAGACTGCTAAGCTTGAAAATGACTGTAATCATGGCCTTCCTTTTGTGTGTGTTAGGTGTGAGGTGCGCTGCCCCAACGGCACATATGGCGAGAACTGTGAGAACAACTGCAGTCACTGTTTTAACGGCATTTGTCATGTTGTCACCGGAGAGTGCTTATGTGACCCGGGATTTTATGGCACCTAGTAAGTCATAAGACACCTCATACCCAAAAAAAGATTCATGGTTATGCTTAACAATATATAGTGAAATGGTTGATGGCTTTCTCACATACACTTGTATATCTTGGGACTATGAATGAGTGAACATGTGTTTTGAGGAATTTTTTTTTTTTTACAGTTACTGATAAGGAACACTTTTGAAATATAAAAGTTCAAATTCCTACAAACTTCCATCACAGAGGATTTAGCCTGAAACAAAACACTGATCCCATTTATGCAGTTTCTCTTTTTCTGTGTCCTATTTCATGCATCTGTCACTTGGAATGAACATTAAACAGATGTTGTTTTTGTCTGTACTCAAGCTGCAATATGACCTGTACACCTGGCCAGTACGGAGTGAACTGCAACCAAACCTGCTCTTGCAATGACAAGAACTGTGATCCTGTGTCTGGTGCCTGCTATCTCCGTAAGAAAATCTTTTTTTTTAAGGGCAACCACATGCTTTGTAGTTATGCTTTAAAAGGGGTTTCTGTGAACAGCAGTAGTCAAAAACTAGTGTTTTTCTAAATAATGTACCTTTTCTGAGATTAACAACAGCTATGTTTTACTTGAACTACACATACACAAAGAAGTATAACCCCCTGAACTGTTTGTTCAAAGAGCCAGATGCCACTAGTGCTGCCTGTGTATTAAATGTCTAATAGTTGGCTGTACACACTGAGTACTAACAAACACATCTATTCAGTTCAGTTTGTGTAGTGGGAGAGTTAACGTAGCGAGGCCTTGATAGCGTTTCCAGACCCAGACCGGTGTCCTTTTTATGGCTGTGTTTGTTGGCTCAGTTCCTGTCCAGCCAGAGAGAGAGAGAGAGAGAGGGGGAGAGAGAGTGAGAGGAAGGAGGAAGAAATAAAGAGGGGGATGGAGAAAATATGAGAGAAAAAGAGAACTTGGAAGGGAGACAGAGAGTAGAGGAAAAAGTGGACTGCAGGCAGGAAGAATATTGTTGTTTGGGACACAAAGTTAGCAGGGATTTTGGCAAATGGATGTGATGGGCGGCGAGATGTTGGCCAGTGATATCATAAGACCTTGTCACTTTTACCTTACCCCCCACCAAAACCTTTTTCCATTCTTTATCCAATCTGTGAGCACAGAGCAAATGACAACATGCCACGCCCAGACTGCCCAGCAATCCATCTCAGCCTTATGTGACAGTGTAAAGACCTGAGGGCCACAGCTACTTACCCCTTAACTGATGGTTTGCTTCTCTTCTGGTGTCATCTGCCCTTGCAAGCGCCAAAGCTGTCCATGCTTACGCAATACAGCACTTATTATCTTTGGGGTGTATCCCACTTGAGGAGGGAGGAGTGCTAATAAATCATAGATGAGTTATGGTGACGTTTAGTAAAAAGGAGGTGAGGACAGGAAGTTGCTTGCAGGAAATCAGCAATGAAAGCGTAAGCGGTCCCTTGTCTTGAGTGACATAAGATTAATAGTGAATTAGTTGTAGTGAATTTCAGCCTGTTGCAATATTCCTCAGAGATGCTTCATGTCAAGCAGCTATTGAAAATCAATTATTTCTCATCAAAGCTAACCATCACATTAATAACGATTATAGACAGTTAGCTAAACCCTCTATTCAAGTCATATGCTTTAAAGTGTACAGTAAATCATAATAATTTGCTATGCACTACGGTCTCTAGTGTTAGTGATGACAGAAAGAGAGGTTTGTTGAAACTGGCATTCAGAGTTTTGCTGCGCCAATGTGGCACACCCAGAATTCCCTGCATCTCTTCTTTCAGAGCCCAACCAGCGGATGGGTGTGATCGCGGCTGGAACCCTGGTCTCCTTTTTACTGATTGTCCTGCTCTCGCTGCTGTGCTGCTGCTGCCTGTGTCGGCACAAAGACGACCACAAGTGAGTGACAGATAGGTGTCTTCACTTCTATGGTCCACGATTGGGCTAGAGTTCCTAGTAGGAGACTTGCCCCCGGTTATGAAAATAGAGATAGATATTTGATTTCTACTCTCTCTCACAGGTACCAGGTTGTTAAATGAATAAATGCATTTCAATTGTATTTTAAGTACTTTCATATATTGACATTACAGTGTAAGTAGCAATGTGAGCGGCCCCTGAGCCCTCAAAAGAGGCACAGGGCCAGGTTTAATATGCCTCTTTTGAATGATTCATTTGGATTTCCATGGCGTCATCCCTTTTCAATCCTAACCAAGACAACTCTACCAACAGCAAAAAAGCCAAGCGGATCCTGTGTGGACGATTCAGCCGAATCAGCACTAAACTTCCCCGTATTCCACTGAGGCGACAGAAACTGCCCAAAGTAGTCGGTAAGCCCCAAAACTCTTTCTCATATCCCACCGCAGCGCTGCCTGAAGCTGCTGTGTTTTATGTAATCATCCTCTCTGCTGCTCGTACAACACATTCTGCTAAAGCCGCATCACTCATAGCATCATAAATAGCCAATGCATAATTAGCACAGGTCATTAATGTAATGATATTCAGATTTTGACATGGAGGTGTCAGATAATAGGATAACTGTGGCTTCACTCGCTATCAATGCTTTTATATAACTTCAGCTTAATACAGCATGGACAATGACAACCGTGCATGGCAGTCAGAGTGAGCATTTTACTGTACCTTCAGTGCTACCTCAGTCTTCCTCTTAGTTGATGAATAGGGTTGAAAAGTGTATGGTGACTGCCAGGCGAGTATGGGGTTTCATTTGAAAGGAATGCACTGGTTTTAGAGCCCCTTATTATTCTTGGCACCCTCAAATGCCATGTGTTCATATTATTACAACCCTAAACTGGGCTTTTTTTTTTCTTCCCATTTTCTTTACTCATTTCTATTTTTTTCCATTTTTTTTCTTGGGCTGAGGAGGAGGCTGTGTTATTAAAAGAAGGCCAGTGGTTGTCGGGGGGCCCGGGTGGTGGTGAGTGACGCGCTATCAAAGGCCGCTCTGTTTGGGTGGATGCTGCAGCTCTGCTGCTCCATGCGGAGGTCTCGTGGCCTGTGACAGATCTGTCTGTGACCCCAGTCTTTTTTTATAGTAGACAGAGGAGATATGATGATCTTTTAAACCCCGCCACAGAGTTTAACACAGCTGTTTTTTTTCAGGGTTCTAAAACAAGATTAACAGTTTGAAAATATACATTTATCTAGTTCTTTAAAGATTTGAGCGTTTGTACAAGGAGATAGTTGTCTTGTTGTCCCCCTGTCTTCCCCCTATAAGCTATTTTATATTACTGTACAAATTATTGTTCTTCATTATGACAACACATGCAGATGCAGCGGGTGTTTTGTCAAGTACTGCAATATTTCAATATATCATAACAGCCATATTTTCCTGCATTTCACAATATATGGAATTTCCAATATTCAAAACATGGACATATACTCCTTACTGTGCAGATCTTTATAGGATCCCATTTGTATTAATTGTGCAAATATTTTTATTTACTAATTGAAGTAGGAGATTAATAATGTTTGGCGCACAACATTGACAGAATATAGGGGTGACATTTGCAGTAGTGCTAAAGCAATTAGTCAACTTATGTACAAGTCCACTGACAGAAAGTTAATGTACAACAATTTTCATAATCGGTTTATTAAAAAGGCCAAACATTCCCTGGCTCCAGCTTGTCACATTTGCTGCATTTGCCTGTTTGTCATTGTGAATCTTTGGACTGTTGGTCTGACAAAACAAGCCATGGAAGTGGGCTCTGGGAAAGTGTAATCGATATCTTTTTCGATTCATAGATCAAATGATTGATTGGGTGGGGGTCGGAGGGGGGGAGGGGTGGGGTTCAGTGTTGCACAGCAGTTTCTTAACTTTGCCTCAGCTTAAGCATAATTATGAAGAACTGTAATTTGATTCTTTAAAAGGGCTCTGCTGAACTCAGCGTGCTGTGGAAGGAGTTAATGACCTGGTTTCTTTTCCATGTCTGAGCAGCATGTGCCTCCTCAGTTATCCAGCTGATTCTTTAAGATAGAATCTGTCTCTATTATGCCTCGGTCAAAATACAACACTGGGACAGAGTTGCCTTTGTCATCACATTGGGGGACATTAATACGGATGTTTGTGAAGAGCTTGACCATGTGAAGCAATGTGCCAGAGGCATATAAAAAGGAACGTCATCTTAGCCAAATGCCTTTTTAAACAACAGATCTTTTTCACATCTTTACTGTACATAAAGATACCGGGATGTGTTTACACTGTAAGCAAAGGGAAAAAGATCATTTTTTTAGGCTTTTGATGTCAAGAGTCTACAAGTTAGAAAACAGATAAGACTACCATGTACCAATTCAATTTAAGAACAGACCTCAATACCCAGGCAAATCTATTACAGAGAGTATGCGTCTCTCCTGTCCTTCCTGGTTTGTCCTATCCAAATGTGTGCTACTCTGCTTTCTGTTGGCCTACCCACAGAAGCGTGGTCTGCCAACATTTAGAAACTCAAACTCTGACTGGGGCTACACAGTCCTGCGCACACAAACATTCCAGAGGGGGCCCAATGGGGCTGGAAACAGGAAGTGGTCAAATTTACCCCAGCCCGTGTCAGAACTGTGATTTATCCACACCAGGGTCAGTGGCAACAGATGTGGCAAGACCAAATGAAAAAGGAACAGGGGGAAGTAGGGAAGGAAGACAGCAACCTCTGTTAGCATAGTTAGCCTCAGAGAAATAGCTACATGAACACACTGTCACATATTCGCCTCTTGGTAAAACTAAGGCTATTTGCTTGTAGTTTGGCATTCCATTCTAAGCATATTTACTCCACGCCCAACAGATTCACGTCTGTCCGGCATTCCTTGCATCCTCTGTGTGTAAATGCTTCCCCACGGGTAAGGGCTGAGAGCAGCTCCACCTGCTTTTTTCGTCTTTATTTATCCTGGGAAAGTTGGCTGGGATTGCAAATGTGTTTGCAACAACACTCAACATCACATTCATGCTATTGTGACGTACCAAAAGAAAACTTTCTCACACTGTAAAGCTCTTGAGTGCATGAATTAAGATGGAACAAAGGAGAAAATGTCAGCTTGAGTTTTAGGAATATTTGCAGATAAATGTGATCACTAATTGATTTAAAGGCTCTGAGTTGGCCATGTTGGATGTCACTCAGTGTACTGTATTTGTGTTAGACTCTGCATGCAATCCTGTAAACCTGTTTCAGGCTGAAGCCTTGTTTCTTGTTATTATTGGCTAGTAATCCCCGTTCTATGCCCAGATTTCCACAGCTGGACCAGGTATTTGAACTACCAACCTGCTTGTCCCAGCCTGGCTCTCTAGCCTTTAGACTACCTCAGTCTCAGGTCTGTTAACACATCCCCCCACTGAGCAACTGTGGTGGCGGAGCTGTGCAGCTGGGATGTGTCAATAATGCCCTGTTGTGCGTTGGCCTCCATGTAAGTGGGGATCACATGGCGTCCAGTCTGGAGAACAATCTGTCCCACTAGACCCACAGTCTGGAGGGAGCAGCTTTCAAGGGCAGCAGTTGTTCATCACATCATCCAAGTAATGTCGCAAAATACCCATGTGTTAGCTTGTTGACTAACTTAACTGAAGTCTTTGCATAGGTTAGCTGCTCTACATTCCTAAGTCCCTCATATAGTCTCTGCCGATCTGCCTGCCGCTGCACAGTAAAGACCCTGCACACGGGCAGAAGACAGAGCACAAGCACTGTCTTATTCATTTATTTATTCCTGTTGTTGAATTTGGGCAAACTATTATTAGTCATCCACACCTCTGTAAAATATTTTTGCTGGGTTCTGTATACATCATATTATTATTAATCTACCACATCCACATGTAACTGATTTGTTTTCAGTTAATCCACTCAGAATAGTAGTGCCATGAAAGACTTTGTCATTTTTGTAGCAACAAAAGTCCAACATTAACTACACATGTAGAGAGTGCAGGGCAACATTATTCTAGTAAACATGATATCCTTAAATAACCACATAAATGGGTGCCCTTAAATGGAAGTCCCCTCAACGTAGTAACACTTGTTATTTTTTGTCTTTTTTTTCCTCCTTTTTACACACATCTGTACTTGCTTATTGTAGACATGTTGCACATGTGTTGACATTATCCACCCTACGAGTACCACAAAGACATCAGCCTACCAAACTCAAAGCATGGATTTCAGACGTTTAGATGACTTGTTTTGGATAAATGTAAGAAATAATTTTAACTGATAACAATGTTTTTAGATGAATGTAGCATTAAAGATTCAGCTAGACTGTAAACAGATATTCTATCTGAGGTAGTAACTTACATTAAAACTATAATAACTATAATTTGGAAAACTAGATAAAACTCAGCAGCCTCAAGAAAAACAAAACAAATCAGGGTCCTTGAAAATTGCTTTGCACATACATGATGGTACACAAAAAAAATGATGTGGCACACACAAACACACACAACCCCTATGAGCCAGTTCCAATTTGACCATGACTAAATCTGGTTGTTGTTTGAAAAAATGTTGAACACAAGAAAGTCACAACACATGGGAGGAAAACTGATGGACACAGGAAGCAAGAGAATAAACATCAGACCGGTTTATAATGATAACTAAACCAGACAGATCAGTTTACACATTATTGTGAGAGGAACCTCTAAACAGACCATCTGCTAAATGTTTTGAATGTTATTAGGATCAAGATTGTCTTGCGTATCAAACACCAACAAGTGCAGTGAGAATGTAAAACAAATATGTGTGAAATAGCTTATCATACTCTAATATTACAAATTAAAAGAAAATGCAGTTTTTCCTCTAATAGTGCCTCTATAAGTCACCAAGTCTGTACAAATCCAGCACTACATTCACTACATTTCCCCCAAGCGTCTTCGTTACTCGCAATTATTTTGTACGTTGGAGTGAACAAAAAATTTAAATTCTGCTTTTATTTTGTCAGACTTTGAATTTAATGTTTAAGAAGGCGTGAAAATCATGAATATTATACTTTTCTATAAGGAATCTACAATTAAGTTCATAGTCAAAGTTTTTCTTTACTTTTACTTCTAAAAATTAAGTACATTTAATATCAGAAAATTACTTTTGATACTTAAGTACAGTAAATATCAGATACTTTAAGACTTTTACTCAAGTAATATTTTAAAAGGTGACTTTAACTTGTACCAAAGTCATTTTCTTGTAAGATACTTGTATTTTTTCTCAAGTATTGCTTTCAAGTACTTTATACAAGACTGCAGTCAATCAACCAATGCTAAGGAGCTTGGATTTGTTTCCTGGCCAG
This sequence comes from Zingel zingel, assembly GCA_023566125.1. Lineage (NCBI taxonomy): Eukaryota > Metazoa > Chordata > Actinopteri > Perciformes > Percidae > Zingel > Zingel zingel. The sequence continues at coordinate 11,597,905 of CM042314.1, read as the reverse complement.
GGTCCTGGTTAGTTAGGGGATTTCTTCCACCTAGGGTTTATCTGAGGTCTAAACAACTGGATGGACCCATGTGTCATCGGGCATGTAAACAGGCGCATCTGATGTGGTCGGTCATGACGAGTTAACGCCCAGTAAAGTTTAAGCCAAAACTCACACAAGTATCCCTCAGACACCACAGCTGTCCTGAGACTGAAGGCTCAGCAGAATGCTGCAGTGTCTAGGGAAACTGAGAGAGAGAGAGAGAGAGAGAGAGAGAGAGAGAGAGAGAGAGAGAGAGAAACATGATGTTAAGGGAGAGGATTCTATGGAAGATGATGAAAGAATCCATTTGCTCAACACCTAATACTAGAAAAGACCAGATTAAGGTATGGCATGACATCATCATCACTACAGTTTAAGGGTCAATACTTTATCAGTTGTTGTTGTTGTTGTAATTACAAATTATTAATTGTCACTCCATACATGTTAAAGGAATAGTTCACATTTTGGGAATACGCTTATTGTGTACAGGCTAGCGGTTGTACAGACTACCTGTTTCTCCTTGTTTCAAGTATTTATGCTAAGCTAGGTAGGCATGTACTTATTAGCTTCGTAATTAATTCGACAATATTAGTATCAATATTTTCATCCCACTCTCAGAGAAAGATTTCTATTTCCCAAAATGCTGAACAATCCCTAGAAATATATTTTTTTGCTTTATTCTAACTTCTGTTTCATTGAATTAGAATGCATCTAAAAGTTCACTTACTCCTAAATAATGTATTCATCATAAATTAATGAATAAGTTCTTTGGGTCACTAAGGAGCTGCAGACCCACCAAAAACAATGCCAGTAGTTATGGCTTTATTCAGAATTTCTGTCTCGTCTGATGGTTTCTTATTTGCCTTTTAACCTGCTGAGAATAACACTTTGGGCAAAACTTAAATCACTTCAGCTTTTGACAACAACATGTACAAATACTAAACAGGTTACAAAAATATCTACACTTGCTTCCAAAACCCATAATGTTGGAGCATTTGTTAACTCAAATTCAAAGCCAAAACCAAAACCAATAGAAAAACAGTTTTTCCGTAGACTCACTTAAACCAACACTTTCTACAGCACTCTCTGCAGCAGTTATGAGAGAGAGTGAGAACAGACTGTTGTTCTTGTAACATGGTACAATACCCTCTGGCTGACCTTTTGGCTTCTGCGTTTGTTTTCTGTTCTCAGTAGCCCACCACGACCCAGAGAACACCTTCAACTGCAGCTTCATCGAGCCCCCCTCAGTGGCCGAGCAACCTTCCCCCTCCTCCTGGTCGTCCCAGGAGTCTTTCTCTTCCTTTGAGAGCGGAGACGAGGGGCCAGTTTACTGTGTGCCCCATGAAGGTGAGTCATCGTAAGAATAAATAAACAGTTTAGTTATCTCGAATGACGCACATAAATCCCTAATTTGTCTTTGGCATGTAGGAGACTTTACACATACACACACTGATAGACACAGGTTTCTGAAGAAGTCAAGATCCCCAGCGTGACCGTTTAGTGACTCACCCACTTCTGTAAATCTCATTATGGAGATAGTTTCTTTATCATATGCCATCTAGGCCCAGGTTTTGCGCCGAGACGAGGAGAGCATAAACAGGAAATGGAATGGCCAAGTCAGCTCATGGCATAAATCCAAACAGTGACTAACTCCTTGAAGTTTGATGGAAAACACCCATTCCATCAGTTTCTATTCTAGAAGTCTGACTGTGCGAGTTGTTTTGGGGGACTTTTCAATGTGCTTAGTGATTGATGGGTTTTCAGTGCTCTCTTACTACTTTGGTTTAGTTCTCATTCTTCTAATAAATGCTTCAAGGGTTTTGAAACAATTGATTTTGAGTTAAAAGACTCGGCCACAAAATAATTGCTCCAAACATCACAAAAGGGTTTTGAATTAGAGTTGCACCGATAGGATCTGTTGCATTGGAGCCACTCCAGTCTCAAGTATGTGTATACAAATTAGCAAATGAAGTGGTACAGATATCTTTAAATAACGTGTGTTCATGCTTTTCTGGTGGGAAGAAAAAAATAAAAATTCTCCAACAATGAATTGCTGCTATTTGTGAAGGTCACAGATAAAGCACATTGTTAACAAGTTTCAGATTTACAAGATGTGTGTTCTGTTTTCTACAGACAATGCCTCATTTTTGTTTGATTGTCCTGTATTGCCAAATTTATTTACATAGCTCAAAATAACATATTTGCCTCAAAGGGCTTTATAGTCTGTATAGCATATATGACATCCTTTATCATTAGACTCTTGATTCAAATGAGAAAAGTTGGCTAACATAAGCAAAGATAAGCCTTCATACTGTAAGCCAGTTGCCATACCATATAATGTATAATGTGTATGAATATTTAAATGATCTGATCTCTTTAACAAGTCATCTGTATTGGTTTAAAAATAAGTTAAAATGTACTTTAATTTTGAACATTGGATAACAAATGTTGACTAATACCTGTTGATCTTCCAATGATCCACAGAATCTGTGAACGAAAGCAAAGAAAAGCGCAGCCCCAGCCCAGCAACAGAGAAGCCAGAATCTGTCCCTAATGAGGATGATGCAGGGGAGTACACCTCCCTGAAAGACACCAGTGTCACAAAACCAGAAGGCAGTGAGCAGCCACTGCTCAAGTCCTCTGACAGTGAAGGATCCACCAGTGGCTCTGAGTCCACTACTGCGAACCTCTACGCTCGCATCGCCCGCCTCTCCAAGCAGTCCAAGGAGGATGATGGCAGTGGCAAGGATGGGGATGGCACTCCTACACCAGAGGCTAAGCGCAATGGAAAGCCACCACCTTCACCTGGCAAACCCAAACCACGGCCACCAGACCCATCTACTAAGCCCAAAGTATCGTGGATACATGGAAATACTACAGGGTCTCCCCAGCCAGAGCAACAGGGGCATGGGTGTATTAAGGCACTTGCAGTGCCAAAGGAGAAAAATAGGAGCTCCAGCGATGGCTCAGCCAAGAGCGAGGAGCGGCAGAAAATGAAGGAGAGGAGCCGTGAGCAACAGAAGAAACAAGAGGGGAAGGAGGCAGACTCCCCCAGCAAACACAAACCTCTGCGAGGTAAGAAGTCTGGGGACGAGCACAGCTGTCCCAGTCACATGGAGCACATCAATGGTGTGGTTCAGAATGCCCTCAAGAAGATAAGTAGCTTCCACAGCTCCTCATCTGAGAAAAAGAGTGCTGACAGTCCAAAGGAGACCCCCAAGGAGCCACCTAAGAGCCCCAAAGTCATCCACCATCATATGAACTCTGAGGCTGCCACACTCCTGGCTGCTCAGCTCAAGGAGAAAACCCAAAGCATCAACAGAAATGAGGGGACAGGTCTGACAAAGACCAATGGCCTCTCCACACACAAGGGAAACCGTGAGAAGCCAACACCTCCACAAAAAGCCAAGAGGACCCCCTCCAGTGGATTTAGCCAGCAGGGCTCCACCAAGCCCCTGCTGCCCACCTCAAGCAGCCTCCAGAAGATGGTGGCACCCATCGGCACCGACCTCGGGACCCCTGAAGCCAAGAGCCCGGAGAAGCAGGACTTGAACGGCTCAAGGCCAGGGGACCCAATGTTGGATCCTACACCAAAGAAGACTCCCATAAAAAAGCCACCCAGGAAGAAAGGCAAGGAGGGTACGTTGGATACATTGGAAAGTAAAACTCCCCAGCAAAAGACAGCCATTATGCCACCACAAGTAGTGAAATAAGTGTTTTTAAAGACAAATGACCAATGTTTGTGATGGATTTCAAAGAGACTAAAATGGATTTGTTGGAAGGTGAATCACATAGTTTTTTAAATCAAGGAATTTTAACAGGTTCAGTGTGAGTGTGCTGCGACTCCAGGACCAGTCAAGAGTGAGAAATGCATTTAAATTAAGGACGCAGTTGAGTCATATAGGTGAGTTTCTATTATAATGACATCTATACACCATTGTATTTCATTTCAAGAATCCTTTTTTGTGTAACGACTATGTCTCAATCTCACACCACAACCTGTGGCGAAGCCGGACACAACTGTGAGAACAGTGGTGCACAGACATAATCCATAGTTCATTCATCTCTATTCCTCTGCAGTATGTCCACCACTATATTTATATATGGATTGCTTTTGAGGTTGCATAACTGTAATTTGCTATGCAGGTGTCGGAAAGATAGCTATTTTTTATGTACGCTCTCCAAAGGTACTAAGGGTACTAAAAATAACAAGGAAATTAGATCCTCTGAGGATTGCAAGTTTTGTTTGTTTGTTTTTTTCATGGACCAACATGCATAAATACAGTTCAATACCTGAAGCCACCCACTTCATTTTGTATGTCTAGGCACACTTTTACAATTCCAGTGTGTTTTGTTGGAGAACTTGTTTGGCAAAGAAAGCACTTTTTTAAGTTCCTACTAGAACAGGTTTCAGGTTGATATACCACGTTATAAGGAATGCTTTTCTTTAAACAACTATATCTCACACGTCAAAGCACAAAGGTTATGCTACATTTATGACTTAATTGTCCATGTGCTTGTAAGTCACCTTAAATTCCTCGCTGGTCTCAAGGCTCTTCCCTACAGAAATGTTGCATTTTTGGATTTAAAGACTTAGCTCTCTATTTGTCCAACTCTGTCAGACATGGTTTGTTGAAACCCAAACAAGCTCTTTGATCTTTCTGCAAAAGGTCTGTTTTAAACCTCTTTCATACTTGGGCTAACACCAAATCACCAGAATGTGCTCTTACTGTACGTTTTATTCAGTCAGCTAAACCACTAAACCAAAAATGAAATCCCAAGCTATCCTATGTCCTCACTTTATGTCACGCTCATAAATCACTTTAAACTCACTTACTTTCTCAGCAACATCTGTAGTTTCCCTATGCTGTATTCAAGAAAACATACTGCAGGACAATACATCTTTAAACCAGATACAATAGATGATAGCGTGTTTTAATGTCCGTAAAAAGTAGTAATGACTTTTACTAGTATTCTCTACAGATCAGACTACAGAAGGAGACTGCCATGTGTCTTTATCTGTTCTTTCAGTTTAGTCGAGAAATTAGGTCAATATCGCCAATTGAGCTACTTCCATTTCTCATGAATTTGTTTATGCCGTTGGGGTATTGGGTGGAAAAATCTTGTCAGGGATGCTTTGTCCCTTAAGGAACATATTATCATAAGCTAGTAGATTCATGCTGAAGTAAAATGGTTTTAATTTCATTTGTTTTACGGTAAGACTGTAGGGCTAAATGGTACCGTGCCTTTGGTGTTAACATGTGCCTCAACTGTGGATCAGTTTAAGCAAAAGAAGCCATGTTTGCCTTAATGTTGTTGCCAACGTGTATTTCAAGTGTTGATCCTAACAAGTAAACCAAAAAAGGTGATGAGGTGGGATTCTTAAACTGGACTAATTCAGTTTGAAGAGGAAAAAGCTTTTTACTAAAGTTATTGGTGAATAGCTATTTTGAAAGTAGCATTCAAAACAAGAGCTATGAACAATGCATGATATGTATGTATGTGTGTATGTTTATTAACGTGCCATTGGTATGTTTTGGGCTGAAGAATATTTTGCATTTACAGCTAATTTGAAAATGTTTCTTTTTTATCATGGTACAACACATTTCTTTGGTTATTTTTTCAACATGTTCTACTTGTATACATAGTGTACTTTTTATTATCTTTGTAAGCTGTGCTTATATGACCTTTTAAGTTCTTTTCTTTTCCTTGGTGTCAATGAACTGGCTTTCATGTTGTATTTGCTTTTTTTTGGTATGTTGCTTATTTTGAGCTCTGAAGCAAACCTACGGTATGAGTACTTTCCATCTTGTAAAGTTTACATTGGCTTTGTAATTGTTCTCTGTTGATGTTATTGTTTGTGTAACACTTAACTGCATGACGCAGAGTGTAATTATATGGCATTAATAGCTGCACCGGATATCTGTAACCTTCTTGTTCCCTCCAGTTGTTGTTATTGCCTCCCATAAAAAAAGATTAACTCATACAGAAAGGATTGTACAATACTACTCTGATACCACTGTTGAAACAATTGCATATACTTAAAACCATAACATTGTGTAATTATGAAGTGGCAATGTTTATCTGACTGGCCCGTGCCTGTTTTTATAGGTGTACAGTGCATTTTTGTAAAGAAGGGCCTGAAAAAGCTGCAAAAACATTACCAACTGTAAGGTATATTTTGTCTTTTGTGGTTTTGTTTTTAGCAACATTGATTTCCATTTGTGTATGGTCATTGAATTATTTCCTCATTTACTTCTTTGGAATAAAAAAGCAATACATGTAGCTCTAGTCAAACAAGAACTTAAAAATCCGTCCTTATTTAATCGCTTTACATGACAGTCATCATATACTAATTCACTAACACCCCATTTGTTCTCAATCGGGAATTGGCCTCTTCTTGGCATCTTCTCCAAATGTCTTATTCCAGTGTACAATCAAGTACAACAATAATATGGCGAAAAAGGATGTATTTGGTATTAAACCACATAAGTCTCTTATTGTATTCGTCAAACAGATTCATTTGAATGCTGATTGAGATGACTCTGGGCTACTGGGCTGCAGAATCCCAGGAACGGGACAGGAGTTCTCCAGAGTCATTCGGTCACAGTGGCTCTTCAAAGAGCCTGAGGGAACCAGTGAACTGTTCATTTGGCTCCTTTAGGATGGGGGGACAAGAGCTCCTTTCATGAGGGGAAAAACAGTGGAAACTCTGTGCTAAGGAGTTAATCACGCGCTGAATATGTCCTCTTTTGGCGGAGGAATATAGCAGGACTGGGCCTCAAGGCAATGAAGGAGCATGAATGGATGGATATAAGGATGGATGGATAGGTCATGTGATGGGTAATTGGAACCAGAAGGCGAAAGGGATTTGTTTTAGGTTCTACACTTTTGCCATGGTGTTCTACTTACTGTGTACATGTGTGTAATTCATACAAAAATGTTGAGTTGTATTAGGATTTTTCAGAGCTGTCTGCAAGTCTGAATTAGGATCCACTTTTGGACCTGTCAGTGACTTGCCTATTTTGATTAAGGCTTGTCTTGATGCTGACAACAAATGAGTGTAGATCTGACTTTTATCTAAAAAGATAAACACTTTTGAAAAGTTTGCTTAAGATGGACTGTCTTTTCCTGTTTTCTCTAAAGCAGTACAAACAATTTAGTCAACAATTTCCACATTTTGAAAGATATAAACTACTGTTTGTTGCTGTTTTAACTATGGCCCAATGCTAGCACCATAGCTCAAGGGGTGGCATTGTCGGTTGTGCTACCATTGTGGTCTAGACGGAAGTATTTCAATAGCTATGGGTTGTGGGATGGATTGCCATGAAATGTCATAGATATTCAAGGCCCCCTGGTGATGTATCATTATGACTTTTGTGATCCCCTGACTATGTCATGAAATGTCTCAACTTCTATTAAATGAATTACCATGAAATTTGGTTTACACATTTATCGTTCTCACAGGCCGATTTGTAATAACTTTGTTGATCCCTTAACTTTTCATGTAGCCCGTCATCAGATTGGTATGTAGTGTAAGCTAATTTGTTGAGTATCTTCTTAGCGAAATGCTCTGAGCAAATTTAAGTTGGGCTTTTATTGTGAAGGGTAGACTTTGAAGAAGTGAAACTGTAGCGTTATGCGCTACCGTTGTCTTTATGGGAGTTAATAAAAGTGATGACCGAACTTCCTAGTTTTTGTTAAATTATACTTGCCTATAGTAGTTAGTACACAATAGCTCAGAGGACTAACTTTGCTTGTTTACTTTTGTGAATGTCTTTGTTACCCTGAACGTCCTACCAAACGATAGTACACGGTGGCCTCCATGTTTACTTTCGTACGTCAGCGTGCTGCGTGTGACGTCTTTTCTTTTGCGCATGCGGGTCGGACATCTGGAGCGCCACTGGAACGACATAGAATCCTGCCTTTTATTGATAGATTCAAGAAATGGCTGACATCTCTACCGTCAATATCTCCAACACTAAGCAACTCGCACCAAAACAAAACAACCTTGATTAATAAATAGCATTACAGGTAAGAGTAAAAATATGTATTTTAGATTTTGAAGTAAACTGTCCCTTTAAGTCTAACTCAACTACCACAACCTTAATGTCTCCAAATCAATCTTCCTTTTAACTCCCATACGGACTGTCAGCCAAACCCCCATAAACCACCAAATCATTTTATTTTTCATTTGACAATGGCTCGAAGTCTGATTCTTTGCCAGGATGGAAAGGAATGTTGACACAACTGCCTCCATCTGCCCGTCCTCAACTCGCAGATGGAGAAGATTCTCAGCTGAGCATACCAACACATGGTCTCTGGCTTTTCATCCTAAACATGTTGTGGGAAAGTCACAGCATTTCAGTTGACTGAGAATGTGTACGACATTTGATGGATTTATGTGCCTGCTGCTTTTATATGGATTTAAATGGGAGAGGCCTGTGTATGATTCTGACACTTTTGCCTTTTCATATCCCCTTTGCAATTAGCTAAGATAAATGTTTTGTTTGTTTTATTGACTTGCTATTGAAGGTTGGCGTGTGCGAAATATAAATTCCCTTTGGCACTGCAACACAAAGGAACACAAAGGAGCGACTATACGGGATAACGCAAAGCTTGGTCAAAAAGTCAGGGTTAGGAGTGTGGGAAGGGGGTTCAATGACATGTCGGCTTCCAGTCTAAACATGACTTGGAGCAGGGGCGTCCTCATTGTGCCAAGTCTATAGAAACAGCGAGGCTTTAAAACTCAGGCCCTATGAGTCAGCCAAAAGCCCTGGACTCAAAAAACCTATTCCAGTCCCTGTGTTCCATGGCAACAGGAACAGATTGGAACCACATCTGGTAGCCATTTCAGTCCCTGCAAGGAGAGGAAGAAAGAAATTTATGAGTGAGGGGGAAAAAGACAAATATTTTCTGCAATGCAAAGCAGAAAGAAAGTGGAGTCAAGTTACACTTGAAAAGGCTTGAAAATATTAATTCTTCCGAGGACTCAGTCACAAGCAGTATTTCATGCCCATGTAAGTTCAGGATAAAGGACTAAGCTTTACTCCATTTCAGTTGAAATCTTGTAAGAGGCATTCAGTGGAAAGTAACTTCTAGTAGCATGCATGGATAGATATATTCAAGACTTCATGTGGTCATAGAGAGCCTTTTTACTGTGCCGAGCCCCTTATTTGTTTTGAAAAACCATTGCTGAAATACTTGCGTTATTCATGAACTTTCAAGTTATTTCTTGAAAAACCTCAATGTAACAGAGAGTCTGAGGTTTTGACGTTTATAATCGAAAAGTAGCTTTTTGTTCTTGTGTTCAAACCACCGACTGTTTCACTGTCTGACATAGATATGTATCTGTTGCAGCACGGTTTCCTAAAGCACAGTCATATCCCTGGCTGATTCATTGCATCAGACACGGCCAGAGGAGATTTGAAAATGCTGTTTTCATCTCTTATCCCTGTCGACGCGCTGTCTGCGAGAAACACTGTCTAATTGGAGTCCTCACACGTTAAATGTTGTTTCTCAGCCCTGTGGAAATGCAGTAACTACAAAATGACATTTACTGGAAATGGAGCTAGTGCTTTTCTTAAGCCAAAACCACTGAGAACTGAGGTCAGCGCACAACCAGAATGGGGAAGAGGGACAGCACCAGCATTAACCGTGTGTTTATAGATTTCCAGTGACATCTAATCACTCCGCGATTTATGACCATCATTATAATAGACCCGAAACTCCCTTGCAGTGCCAGTGAGCAAAAAAAGGCAACTCTTAATGCACAAATTAAGAGCAACCACACAACAAGCCGACCTCCCAAACACATGCTCAGACAATCTGGTGTTCTGAAACTAGGTCAGTAAAGTTGAAACTGAAGGAGTGTCAGTTTAGGATGGATAAACTTGTCAATATTGTGCTTAAAGTCAATGTATGAGACTAAAACTGCTATTTACTTTAGTTGAACTCACTTTGCTTTATCCATCACATGTCAAACTACTTGGAACTGGAGCCATAGACTGTTATTCTAGCAGTGTTAGGACATAGAGCATCTGGAAGACACATACCCAAGTTCTGTAAATGTGGGAATACAAATGAATATGAATACCCAGAAATGTAATTAAGCCACAGTTGCTCTTTCTATAGCTGGACGGAGATTTTTCTTTCTCTTTTTTTCTTTTTCTTTCACATGGAGGGGTGTGCAAAAAGTTGTCTAGGAGCTTCAAATTGCCCTGGATTTTTCCCCCTTTGTCAGCATAATTCAATGCAATGAGTGTATTAGTGGAGACGATTTGGATGGCTAATACAAAGCAGATCAGTCAGTTGCTCTTCCTTTCTTTTCCTTTCTTTCTCATTCTAGTTACTTTTTTTTAAACCTTCTCTCTTGCCCTCATGTTTTTTCTCTGTAACCTATTTTCCTTCTCCCTCATTCACTTATTCCTAGCTCTTCTCCTCCCCCTGTCCTATATTCCCTCACATACCCATCCATCTGCTATCTGTGCAGTAAAGTGGGACTTCAGACTCCATAATGTGGCTTGAGGTTTCAGCTTTCACATAATTCCACAGGCTGATCCAAAAAAAATTTTTTCCCTCTTTACTTCTCACTCACTCCAACCTGGAAAGGCAGAGAAAGAGCGAGAAAGAGAGAGAAAGTTGTGGCCTTATTCCAGATATTGGGATAGAAAATGATCACAAGACCAAAAGTGTCTGCCCAAACCCAAGGAAAATAAGCAGATGGCTTATGTTTTTATACACTGAATCCCAACTGTCCCGACAATCAGTCCTGTCTACAACTGACAAACTGTAGCTTGCAACAGCTTTGTTGTTTGAGAGGCAAAATTTCACTCCAAATTTGTTGCCAAAATCAGTCACAGAAACGCAGAGTTACTTACCTTTAGCCTGCAGGAACATTTCCCTGTCTTTCAAACTGCATCAGATTTGCTTTATCACATCTTTGTGACTCAGAGGCCGGGTCAGGATTATTCACACCATTCTTATCCACGTCCTCTTTGGTTAGACACACTTTGATAACAGCCTAAAAAAGGCAGAGCAGTTGCCTTTACTTGTACGTATATGGATACCAGGGTGTATTTTATTGTATGTGGTTGCAGTGCATTGGTATGCAAAGGGAAGTGTTGGCTGTATATTTACCGTCACTGTGGCTGTGTGCTGGTGTGTACCCGACCCTTACAGCCCTGTTATACTTCACAGAACAACACTGGAGCCATTATAGGGAGCCATGTGTTTCTGATTACCCAGACACAGATTAGAGGGAGGGGAGCAGTGGTTGCTGTCTGCTTGCCCCCCGGCTCCTCTGATGTGGCCACCAACTGGACATCCATCAGTGCAAATCCCTCCGCCACCCTCGCCCCCTTCCCACCTCTGCGCCAAACCTTCACATCTGCCACGATGTCACCACCAGGCCTAACTATCGCCTTATTCTGTTCCCCATTTAAATATGCAAACACTGGAATCTTTATCAGTGAAAGCATTCCTACTTGACCTACATATCGTACCAAAAGCACCAAGCTGTCACTGCTGTATTCCTAACAAAAAGTGCACTCGTTTCTAAATCGTAAACACTGTTGTGGCTCTTGCACAAGAGACGTATTGTGTTTGTTCTTGCTTCAGCATGTGATACTTATTTGAACTCCAAAAGGAAATTCTCTTTTGAGTCCCCCCCCTCTCTCTAGGGAGGTCAGAGGTCAGGGTCAGTGACAGAACAGCATCACAGAGAGTGTGAAAAATCAATGATTTGCAGGACACTTCCGCAGGGTAACTATATGTGGGACTGAAGGGACACTTAACCCGCGGTCAACCGGCCACCCAAAAAAACACAAGCTTTCTTCACATTCATCAGTGTCCTACAATTGTCAAAATGTGCTAATCCTTACTGTAATACATATACTTTTTGAATATTACAGCATTTAGCATTTTCTGTCAATAAAGTGTAAGTTGCTGCAGGGTTTTTTTTGTGGTCTTTTCAGAAATGGTCATAATCATTGTCCATGCAGCCAGTTTCTCATCACCCTTTATGACAAGCCAGATGGTGTTTAAAACAACTATGTAAAAGCTTTATTGCTTCAGCCCTGTGGATGCCAATTGCGATTATAATTATTGGGATAGTGAGTTTGTGCCAGCTGTTGGACCGTGGTGTGAATTTCACTACTGTATGGGGTGGTAAAAGAAGTATTTAGATCTTTAAATAGGAATAGTTCAACATTTTTGGAAATTTGTTCATACACTTTCTTCCTGAGGGTTAGATGAGAAGACTAATTCCACCCTTATAACTGTTATGCATAAAGCTGGAGATAAATATGGCAATTCATAGTTTTTATGTAGGATTGTGTGCAGGACTTTTCTTGCCCGGTGCAGTGAATTCCTATTCCTTTTTATATCAATCTTCTCATCTAACTCTTGGCAAGAAAGCTAATAATGCATTTCCCAAAATGTATACTTCTTCTGTAAGTAAAGTAATATCACAGTGTACAAATTCAAAATGTGTACTTATGTACTGAATATATTATGGTCAAAATGTATTGAAAGTGTCTAAGGTACTCGTTATTGTTGTAGCTGGTTAGGGTGGAGCTAATTTTAACTATAGTCTCCCTATAGGTCGTAATCTCAGTAAAAAGCAGCAGCCTTTTCTCACCTTTACCATCGACATAACAAAAACCCTGCAAACAAGTCACTGGCAGCAAACCATCCTTGTCATCTGTTCCTGTACAACACAGATCCTCTACCAAGGCCAGCAGCATCTCGCAGCCTTCTGCGGCCTCCCTGTGTGAGGAAAATTGGAGCCACTTATTTTAGGTCGTAGGTTCAAATCAACCGCAAGCTAAATCAAACTCTCATTTACTACATGAGCTGTAAATTTGCTCACGGTTAGTGTCACACATAGACATTTCACTCCATTCCTCTGTTTTTATTGCTTCATTTAATCGTTCTATGTATAAGCTCTCCATAAGAGAATAATACAATGTAAACACAGTCATTTGTAGTTTCCTTAACCAGATGCAATGTTGTTTTATGTACTGTGCTGACAAACCATAACCTCCACAAGGTTATGGCCACTTACTATACAGTATACAGTGCAGCACACTCATTAGCATTGTATTTTTATTGAATGAAGCCCTCCACATTGCCCTCACTTCTTTCAACACTGCCTCTCTTCTTTATAAGCAGCAGGCAGACAGGCAGCATGCTTCCCCCCAGTTGCCCCGAGGCTCCAGACAGATGAGAGCACACACACACACACACACACACACACACACACACACACACACACACACACACACACACACACACACACACATAACTGTTTACACCCAAAGTTTTGTATTCATCTCCCTTGGTCATCCTTAAACATATAAATACATTTCCCCTCTAAGGCACAGAGAAATAGACACCAGAGCCAAATATTTCTCACAAATGGCCATGCAGACACACAAACTAATGTCCCACTGGCTGGTAGTCAGCATCCGGTGCTTTGGTGAAACAGGAAGTGTGTGTATCTTTATAGCAAGCTCTCCAAGGGAGGCAAGGATTACAGTGAGGTGTTTAAGTGTTTGATCTTTTGCCAGCTGCAAGTGTTGCAATTTGCAAAATCCTACTGGAAAAAGTTGCTCAGTAAACATTTTGTAAATGTCTTCATCTACGTCTCTGTTCCGTAACCCTAGTTATAAATGTCTGCGTTTTCCCCTTTATCAGCACATTAATAATAACAACATCCCCTATTTGGCATGCACCACATGATGTAAGCTGAAACATGCTGAATGTGAACACATATGGTATGCATCCACACATATAGACTGAGGAATCAGCCACAGCGAGATCACCCCACCCCCACTGCTCATTGTGTTTTCTCTCCTCTCTCATCAGCTCTTTCTTTCTCTCAATCAACTTTTTATGTTCTTTCAGGCCAAACATACATTGTGAGAAACCAACCCAGAATGGAATTTTAAAACTCAAAGATGCAAACGTAAATCTCCAGCAAGAGGAGTGTACAGGCCCGTGGATTTACGATGGCTGCCAAGGGGAGGAAACCCTGTTAAAAAAGGGGACTGTTTTACTGCCATTTGACACATAATCTCAAACAGTACATGCAGAATGCAAGGCTGAGCTGCAGAGCTCTGTGTCTGGAAAAAGATAGAGACAGAGAGATGGTTTTGCTTCAGCATTCCAGGCAGGAATGGTTTATTTTTGTTGGAAACATAATTGTCTGTGGCTTGGATTTTGGAAGTACATTGTACCCGCCAAACTGCCATAAAGTGTACATGTGGGTGTTGCCGCCCTCTTGTGGTGACCTGACGTATTTGCTTTTTTCACAACAGAGGAGTTGAGTAAACTTGGAGGCGAGAGATGTTTTCCTCTTCCATGGCGTTAACACAGTGCAAATGTGCTGTCATGAGGTCTGATTTCATACATGAGTACACAATGGAATTAAACATTACTTCTAATGCAACTAAACAGTGAGAAAGAAATGCACTGGAGGTTTGCCATAATGTTTCATTGTATCTGTTGCTGATTTTGTCTGCAATACTACTTTAGAATATACAGAATGCAATTATGAAAATGTAACAGCTGTATCGTAAGATAAACATTTTGGACAAAAACATGAAAAATGGGATGTCATTAAATTGATTTGCTTTCTTGCTGCATTTCTGTGCAGCGTCTCGGGGGGATCACTGTGCCTGGCTGTTTGGCAAGACATAGGCTACTTACATAATGTAACTTCCCGTAAAAAATAATAATATTTTTTTCCATTGCTGTTTGTGTGTGAATTAAATAAACAAGATATGAATGTTAATTAGAGAGATTTAGAGGTGTTGGCATATTTTTGAACTGAGACTGGCTGGTTCTTTCCCCATGTTTCCAGTTTTTATGTTAAGGTAACAGCCTTAATAGAAATGAGAGTAGTATCAATCATCTAACTCTCAAAAATAAAATGAATAAGTGTATTTCAGCAAGTTAAAAATGTAGGCCACTTAACTTATTATACTAACCAGGGCATAATGTTCACGTGTTTCAGACTTCAAAATGAGTGGCCATTTGTGGTACTTTGCTGATACAAAAAGTAAAAAAAATAGTTCTTGTGAAATTACTTTTTTCTAAAATATACATAAAGTGATATGCAAATTTCACCCAGTGACATCATTTAGGATGTTGTCTTCACCACTAGTTCAAAACAAATCTAAGAGTTAAAGCTAAATAAGGTAATATGTTCCCCTAATACAGATACTCTCCGACAAAGTAATACAAAAAATAACTATTTTTATTGCAAGTCCTTTTTTCTTTCTTTAAGGACACCTGGTACAAAACCAGTATAGCTAAAATTAGCTTTTCAGCAGCTATGAGAGTGTGGCTGGTTCTTAGTGGCCCTCAGCCACCTGCAAGTTACACTGTATGGGAAAAAATGATAAGAGAACAGATGTTCTGTGGACCCCCAATCTGATGTGGAAGAAACTATAAACTATAAAGCCAGGAGCCTCTTCATGGCCTTTGGAAAATTAAAAACAGCCTAATAAAGAAGAGCTAACAGCAAAGGAACAATATGTCTAACAATTGACCTACTTTTCAGATTACAAATAATTTGTGATAGAAAAACACTAAGAAAAAGTAAGTACGATCTAACACAGGAGGGCACTGCCCCCCAACAGGAATGTGCCATGGTCTTGTCCACCTTGAGAAACTGTCCAAGTGGATTAAAGGGTTATATATTGTCAGTAATAACTTAGGCAAAAGCACTCAAGGGTACTAATTTGTCAGAAAAAATGTGGGCCTTCTTGGTGCTCACTTTTGCCCTCGCTGTTAGAGCATCAGACACTAACAACGACACAGCGGTTGAAGAAAAGCTTGATATAGCCAGAGGTAAACTGCTGGTGAGTACAGATAGAAATCATTTATGTACTTTAACTTCAAACTTCCAATGTGGCTATCTTGTCAGTTCTTAAAATGTTTAGGAATTTGTGATAGGAACACAGTAGCCTAAGTAAATAAGCAAATGAGTAAGATGGGGGGATAAGCCATGTGCTGTCATGTCAGTATGCATTATGTTGAGATACAAAACCTATTTCTTGCACCTTTGATCCAACAAATAACAAAGCGTGCACAATGCTATTTGTCATGCTGTTTTAACTGTCTGTTGTTTTCCCCGCAGGCTCCCAGTGTGGTGGGATGAGGCATAAAGAAAATGCCCGAGCTCCATCATTTTCTTCTGGAGCGCTGGGCTTTATAGTATCCTTTTACTCTTCTGTTCCTCAGGCTGGTTGTTAAGACCTGACCTTTACAAAAAAAAGACTTTCTCACGACCTCATTTATACACAAAACAATGTTTTTAGCAAGTTGCCAAGTCCGGTGCCATATCTGTGAGCTTTCCAAAAAAATGTGCTCTTCCAAGTTGAAATCATGTTGAGTGAGCCTAAAAATAGCAATGTGCTTTATTCCTCACTGCCTACCTGTTGTTTCCCTTGATCCGTTCTTTCCTGTGTAGCCACAACTTGGAATACGATTCATCAGAGGAGAAGAATCCCCGTCTGATACTTTATAACGAAAAGGACGAGGTTGTAAAGGTGAGATGTGAGTTCAGGGATCTTTTATACATCTGCCTTGTGATGGGGCTTATCTAGGGAGCTCCAGGATGTCAAGACAGATTCATGTAGGGAAGTTTTATGACTGCTGCACCTGATATTGAATCATCTGTCAGATTTCAAGTCACACAGACCGAGTGTGTTTGAAAGAGCAAGACAGAGTTACAAAAAAAACAGATGGAAAGAAAGAGTGAGAGTAAGAAAGTATATAAATTAGGGTTTCTGACAGCTGAGCAATATTTTCTGTACTGAAATAGGACAGTTGGTATGACTAATGATATTAATTTGAACTGAAATAGTTTTGTATGCCCTGAAATTACAACTGTTCAGTGTTTCCCACTGACTTTTATTTTTTTCACAGTAGAAAAAGCCTGTGAATCTGCAATCAGTGGGAGACAATTAAACCCCTCACTGAAACCAATACTAATGAATTAATTTAGCGTTAGCCTTTTCTAAATGCGCAAAGAGCCCCTGCTGTGATTTAAAAGTAAACTCCTCACATACTTTACTGCTTTTTTGGTTGTTGTTTTTTTAATTTTCCCTCATAATGCTTGTATAGGAGTTTTTTATTTTGTCACATTCAGGGTCTATTGTTTCTTGTTTCCATTTATTGGATAATGTAGGCGGCCTTTGAGAATGTAATTTAACTTCATACGAAGATGTATTTCAGAGACTAAATTACTGAATAATAAATGAAAATAAATGTGCAAGGAGGGACCTCTATATCAGTGACTGAACATGTTTTAATAAAAATCCAATTTTGGGCAACCAAATTAATGTATCAGAATAAAAAACGTATTACTTCTCTGCCTACATCTAATTGACACTGCATTACTGCTTTTAAGCCTTTATCCATGTGTCTAAATGCATGTGTGTTTCCTTCCCGACACGTCAGACTGTTCCTGTGAAGAAAATGAAGGCAGACGAGATCAGCAGCCTGTTGGACTCACTAGGTTTCTACAAGAGGTCCCAGAAAGGGGAAGAGGTGCCAGAGGAGTTCCAGCATTTCCCCCTGCGCACCCCTAGAGACGAGCTGTGATGACACCTTGTGGCCGAACTCTGCCGCTGCACCCCGGTCACATTAATGACGAGTGGGGCCCCAAGGCCAAAACGATAAGCCAGGCACCATTCTGAGGACTTGCTGGCCGGGTGCGGCGTGCAGTGTGTTAGTCATTGCTGTGTAACTCTGTTTATGTGCTTTAAATAAAAAAGGCCATAAAACACCACAACGAATGGATCGATGCATTTAATGTCCCTGATGTCTCCATTTAATTTAAGCTACTAGTCACTTGGAATGGTATACATTAAAACACAATGCAGAGAATGTGCACACACTGAAAACAGACATTTGAATGAGTGTTATGTGTATTTGTGAGAACAATTTTATTTGTGTGCAAAAAGGGAAGATTTGTATTTTCCTAAATGAACATGCATTGTTCTGGTTTTCATTTTGGTCCCTTTATTTCTGTAAAGCATTAACAAATGTTACATTCTCTAATTAGATAAACAAATTTACTGGGCATCATGAACGGCCGCTTGTTTACTTACTAACAAACTGCCATGCGGCTGTCTCAGCCTAATCCTCAGCCCGCCTACCTCACTATAATCTGATTAGCAGTGGAGTCTGCCAGCATGCGCCTGAGTGTGTTCATTTATATCTGTGCCTTCATGCATTTGTGTACTTGTGTGACTTAAATCAACAAGATTTGGCCGGAACACAAACACAGTTTTAGACCGTTACACTTCCTGACTCCTTGGCTCCGTCATAGTCACCAGCTCTACCCACAATGCCTGTGTTTTACTCACCTGTTCCCGAGAACCTGCAGATGGGTCTGGCCTATATGGGAGGCTCTGTGTTCACCAACAACAGGACAGCAGACAGTGACTTCACCAGGGAGCAGGAGGACGCGTCTGGTTGGTTACTGCTTCCACAGACTGTTTACGACTATAGTTTACTGCAATATAAGATCACATTTTAGAATACATTATAGTATAATAGTGATAATGTATATGGAAAATATGTAAGTATATGTAACTGAAATAAGTTCTGATATATAACTCATGTGAGTTAAGAACAACTACGTTTAACTTCAAGGTAGATCATTGTAAACATTTGTAATACTGTTTCTATAGCCATATTATGTTATATTTTTATAAAATGATGCTTCTGCAATTATTGATGTATATTTTGAACTTTTTGTTACCTGTGTTATGCCACTAAAAGTCACACGCCAAGGTTTTGCTGTCCGGACCTCATTTATAGCTCACAAATGCTGCTTACTGCTATTGAACCTATGATCAACCTTTGCAGTGCCCCTTATTTTGATTAAAGTTGCACTATGAGTTCCTGCATGGTTTCAGCGCAATTTCGTTTTTGTCTCAAATCGTAGGCATCTCTCCTTGATCCGCTAGCTGCCTGCCCCCTGAATACACCGTGAAAAAGCCCAGCCTCAGGAGACAACACAGGGGTCGTAAATGTCAAACAAACACTAGAGGCACAGGATAGCCAACAAAATACAACAAAACACTCCAGCCAATCACCGACAAGATGGTTGGGGAAGGGGTTGGAGTTAGTGACAGTTAGTCAGTTAGTCATGACAGTTACGGAAACATAGGGGGAGGGGCGAGCTTGCTCTGTTTTGTTTGAAATGTACTTGGAACGTCAACAGAAGTGACCATGCAGGAACTCATAGTGCACCTTTAAGTTTGATTCAAATTTAAGTTCCTTTTCACATGTACATTATTGTGTCTACCTTCTGTACATAGACAAAGCATAGGCTACCCCTAAAATCTAAATTGTGGAACATTGTATTAGATGCAACTGTCTGTATTGTGCAAAGAAAACATTATTTTTGTAAGTGTGTGTTCATAATAGCAAAACTTTGGATGTAATGAATATGAGTGTTTATACAGTAGACTTGTATTTGTCTTGCAGTGGTCAACGAGCTGGTTTCTTACCTTCCCCTGCAGATGCTTATTTACTTCAACATGTTTTATTTTCCCTGTTGGTGGTTTTCTGCTGTTTTCATGTTGGAAGTCAAGGTCAGTTGGGTGGTAGGGAAGTGATACCATTCATAAGACAAACCTTAGATACATCCTTTTAAAAAAAGGAGTCATTCAATCAACTCACAGACTCTTGTTCCATAGCAAGGTTAGTGTTTCCAGAATTGATAGATAATTCATTGGACACTTTGGATGACCTGCATGTTGCATCACTAATGTCATAATTTAATGTATTCAAAGGTGTGTTGAATTTATTCAACTTCCACTGTGTCAAATTGGAAAACTAGTGACTTTGGCGCTGTCTAGTGGTAGCAGCAAAAAAGACTCCATGGTAACCCCCTCAGACTGCACCACTTTTCACAGGGATTGTCTCATCTTTCTGTAAAGCCAAATGTATGCTATCAGAATCATTTGAAAGATGGTAAAATCACATCATACTTTTATAAGTGTTTTTTTATGTATGTTTGCCCCTTAAATAGCTTACTGTTTAAAGTGTTTTGAACTGCAAGTCATAACTTCCTGACAGTCCAGCTCTGCTTTATTTCCAGTTCTATTATCTTCCCGGGTACTACCAGGCTCTGCTTATAACCGGGATGATCCTCCTCACAGTCACTGAAGCGGTCAGACTTTATCTGGGCTACATTGGCAACCTTAAGGAAAAGGTAATTCAAACCAACATCTTCTTTCAACCACAACGCAGAGCTCTTTAATAGACTTGTCTCCATAATAACACAGCGGAGGAAGGGGCTGCTTAAGTATTCTGTCTGCATGTGTAAACAATCAGCTCTTGGCTACAACTGTCTATTAAGTTTGTGTGTGTGTGTGTGTGTGTGTGTGTGTGTGTGTGTGTGTGTGTGTGTGTGTGTGTGTGTGTGTGTGTATGTGTGTGTGTGTGTGGGTGTGTGTGTGTGTGGGTGTGGGTGTGTGTGTTCAGGTGTGCGTGTGCGTGTCTTTGCTTTCGTGTGGATACAAGCGAAGCACTTGATGCCTGACTGCTCTATCTTTGCATCGCCTCCATCCACTAACCCAAAATTCTCCTTCCCTTCCTGTCATCAGGTGCCAGAGCTGGCAGCCTTCTGGCTCCTGTCTTTCATGTTTCAGCTGCCAGTGCTGCTGTTCTTCCTGACCGATGAAGGAATTATCATCCTGCCTCTAGAGAGAGCTGTGCACTCCCTCTACCTCCTCTTCCTGCTCGCCCAGATCCTGGCTTCCTTCCTGGCTCTCAGGACCATGACTCGAAAGCTCACACTGCTTTTCCATTTGCGCCAGTTTGGCAAGGTGGAGAGCTTTCGCCACGCAGGGCTGAGCCCTGTTTACGGGATGCCCTACCACCGCAGTGTGCTGCCCATGTCACCCACCCATAACATGTACCATTAAAGTAAAAATTTCCTTTTCTTTTTAACCTAACACTTGTCTCTCTAATTTACAGTACTGTTTGTGTACTTATGGTTTCGAAAACTGCATTATGTGCTTCTCCAAATGCCTCCCTGCAATTGCTGGAGAACAAATGTGAGTTTGTTATTTGAAATTGTGAAATTGTAAATACAACTATCCAACTAATTTGTAAAAACTGTGTTCTCTCAATCTATATGTGACTGCATTGCATTCTGGTCTTTTGAGGCCACTGTGCAGATATGTACTGTATGTGTGCCATATTTTCCCGTATGACTGTAGTCTGACTGTGTAAAATGACAGCTCTATAAAGAACACACAAAAAAAAATCCTGACATTTGCTGTTGATGTTTTAAAAAGATGAAAAACATCAGTTTTAGCCCACTCTAAATGTCAAAACCTGACACCATGTCAGCCAAAGTGTCATGTTGCAACATAAAAACACAGCAAAACACACCATCAAAGAAAAAAAATGCCCTCAGAAATACAAGGCAGTACATTGCCAGTAGCTGCTTTTATCAAACAGTGTTATAAAGGGTTTCATTTGTTTTCTCTTCTTTAATGATGATGGATAATGGAGGCTGGAGTGTTGGTAGAACAGAATTGTTTTTACCAAGGTAGATTCAATTTTCTTCAGCCCATGATACAAGATTAGTGTTTACCAGGTGTAGAGTAACTGTTGATTTGATCCTGGAAGGAACAATGTGAGACTTACTTTAAATTCTTCCAGTTTAACTTTAAGTTGTTCCTACAGTAGGCTATATGATATTACCATTACAGTTTGATGAGTGGGATGCACAAATCAAATTTCTTAAGGCTAGCAAAGAGAAAGAGTTAAAGCCTGACTGCAGCAGAATTGTGTTAAATATGTCTGACCACACAGTGGCAGTCAGCGACCAAAAGGAGGATGGCGAGCATTTGACCGTGCTGCAAAGTCCAATGAGAACAGATTATAATGCTACACATGTCCTGATCAGGAAAGCCTCTGGCAGTATAATAAAGGTTATGCCTGTCCGCACTTGAGTATGATGATGTATTATTTGATGATCTATAACTCCTGGTCGTGTCAACATGGAAATCAATTTCACATTTTGTTGTCTACACATCTTATCCCTCTGTTTGGATAGAATTTAAGCCACTATAGATGTCACACTTGTTTTCACAACAAGCTTACAGCTAATGTTTGGTGCTCTATTATTCCTTCGCTGGTGAGAAATGGTTTAACGTGTAGTGCACTAAGTAGTCAACAAGCTGTGAGAGTCACAGTTTCTGTGATCCAACATGCTTATTCCGCTCTACTTTACATTCAGAAAACAACAAGCTGCAGTGGCTGCTGCACTGTTCATGGAGAACATAAAATGGAAAAAAAAAAACCTCAGTGGAGTATGTAATGCATGCCTATGCTTACCACTTTATATGGAAGTAGGTGCTCAAAAGGAACGTGAGATCACATATTGCTGCAAAAAAGAAACATGAAAAACCTATTTACTTTTCCTATATTTATCTATTGATTTTCCTTAGAGTTAAAATCTGAACACTGAAGGGGTTGAAACAAGTGTACCTTAATCAAAGTGGCACCAAACACATACAAGATCTTACATGATGCCATTACCCTTTAACCTCAATTTAAAATGCTCAATCTATCTTGAATTTTACCTGTGTGACCTTGTGGAGTTACTGGTGATGAGGCAGCTCGGTTTGGTGCTTAGCACAAAGATAAAATAACAGAAACAAATGTCAAAAAAAGGAGACAAAAAACAGTTTACTAAGTGGTTCTAAACAGGAGGTACTGTATCAGGAAATACAGCAGACATATGTATTTCCTCAGCCGGCACATGCTGAGTCTTTTATGAAAAGCATGCAGATACACACCACACATATTTACACATATAAAGTTGTGCCCCTAAATATATCTACAGATGTACTTAAATATCTGTGTAGACACACATCATACACATATTGTGAGTTTAATTTAGTCTTGTATCTGCGACCAGACAAAAGTAATGTAAAGAGGTAACTGAGTGTGTGTGTGTGTTTGTGTTTGTGTGTGTATGTGTAATTTGCTGTGTATGTGGTTATCATAAAAATGTTCTGAAATCTGAAAGTTGTGATGTAATAATTTGAGACAAGCAAAGTACTCATGGAAAAGTCACTTTCAACATGTGTATCCTCTCCAGTAAAGCCTAAGAGAAAACAAACGTATGCAGACAGACACTGACAAAATGAGGCGATTGTGAGAAACACTAGCTCTTCTAAAGCTGTGAACATTAAAGTGATGATCCTCTCAACCTTGTTCTCATTAGTTAGCCGTGATTATACCAAGGAATCCTAATTAATCCTATACCTATTGTATTGATTTGCTTTCAATGCTACTCAGAGAATTGTTCAATATTTTGTCTCTTCTCTCTTACAACTCTATATGTATATTATTTTCGGTCAACAGATATAGTGATACAGTCCTGCTGCCAAGCTTGTAGCTCTTTTAAAGTGACACTAGTCTAACTGATGTTCTGTATTTATTGCTTTTCCACTCCCCAATCTCTCTACTGTACGTTCACCAGGATGCTATGACTCATTCAGCTTCTCCTGTATCCTGTTTTAATGAGTATGGACTCTATTGTAGGAAAGAAAGAAGGTTAACCAGCTGGTGGTGTAAAAAGGAATAGAAATTCCTTCTGGAGACACAGTGGTCTGAAGCAGCTTCTCGCACCTTTCGCCTCATCAAATTGCCTTTCTTTGGTGGAGTGTGGTGAATAATAGCCTTGGATAGTCTAGGGACATGATGTTCTCTACCTCACTAAACACATTTGTTTCCCTCATGCTTTTTAGCATCCTTTAAAAATGAATTCTGATTAAGTTTTATTCTTCACGTCTTTTCCACAATACAGCAGCGTAGCGTGTTGTCTGCTCGGGTACGGTGAGTCTGTCATCACCTTAATTATGATTTGGTGCAGCTCAGAGGTTATCACAAAATGTGACCAACGAGCATGTGCTAAGCACCAGCTCGTAGAAATATCGAAGACATCACAGTGACATCCTCATCTCTTATTTCAGTAATCTTTCATGGTGGAAAGCTCGCTGGCCCTGCCAAGAGCCTGGATATGTTCCTGTCCCCTTAATCCCAGGTGGCTAAACAATGAGCTTTAACCCTCACAAATTGATTGTAGTTCAGCTTCATTCAAAAACTGTGATGACAAGTAGCTAATACACAAAATGATTGTTTAAAGGACTAGTTCACTCAAGAAAACATTTTTTAAATTAAAGTACAAGGCTGGTGATATTCTATATTTTTTCTTATGAATTTATACTACTAAGTATTTCCTGTAAATAGCCAAAGCCTTATATAGTTTATTTATCTGTGCCATAGACCACCATTGTTATCCAAAAATATTTTAAAACACATCAGTCAGCCAACCGTTGCAGCTTAAAATAACCACCCAAAATGCACAATTTACTCCTCTGCAAGCTATTGCAAGCTTTTTTAAGCCTTTTATTTTTTTTAAACAAACACTATTTTTTGTACCTGTTTTTTCTAAAGATTTGGTCTTGTCTTGGTCTAATGGGCATGTGGTGGAGTGCCAGAAAATGCTGCATTCTGCAAATTATTTTATTGTTGTAAGACACCATAATTGGGTGAATGCTGATTCTGCAGCATTCACAGTATTGTTATCCGATTCTTCATTCTTCAACTTTCTTTGGTCGCCTCTAACTTCTGCATACGTTCAGCTACAAAAAACATTAAAATATCAAAATGTTCAGCTCTTTAAGCATATGATGGGATTTCTTCAACATTTGTTCTGCTATTTATACTTACTTTGTTTTTTTTTTTAAATGAAAGTCAATGAGAGCAGGCTTCAAATTATCTTCTACTTCAAAATGCTACTCCTACTTCATAATTTCACCTACAGAAACCAATTAAACTTTAAACCATTCACAAAAACATCAGCTATTAGGCTCTATCTCATCAGTTTGATATCTTTAACTGTTGTTGTGAAAATTAAGTTTAAGTTTAGTGTTCCTTTCAGGAAGTTTATAATGGGTGTGTATTGCATGACTTACAATGGGTGATGTCATCGCTAGTGCACAGAGCCTTAAAAAAAATCATCTTAGTCCCTTCTCTATAACTTGCTCTCACACCCATAATTTTTCCTTGTCATACAACTTACATACATCAAAATGTAGGCATGCTTGTCTACTTTCAGCCAATGTAGTGTACACTAGCTAGAGTCTGCAATTTGAGCATAAATAAATGCTGCAGATCGTCAGACCAACGGAGATGTCCGAGTCTTGGTTCCCCTTGGTAACCCTTTCACCCAGGAGGCTGCTGTTTGTGTCCTGAGAAAAAACAAAAGTCAACATAGACATATTTTAACTTATGTAGGTAACTTACGTTAACGTAACAAACATATATTTGTTTTAAGCCAAGCCATAATCTTTACCTGAACCAAACCAAGTAGATTTGTTGCCTAAACCTAACCAAGTAGTATTGTGTGAATTCAGAACGTTAACCATGCGTTCAAGTCTATCGGACGCTGTTGGTAGAGGTTAGCCTTCAGGGCTTTCTGCCACAAAAGCTCTGCAGCCCTCTGCTATTCCACCATAACATGGTATCATTAGCAACTAATGGAAACTACTTCTAAGAACATCCTGTGTGCCTCAGGTGCAGGCCTGCAGGAAGTGTCATACTGCAAGCCAACCGCTAAATCCTCTGGGACATTGTTCAATCTTTCTTATTCATTTCCCCAGATAGAGCTGATAGAAAAGGACCTGCTATATTCAAATCAATAGCAATATGATAGTTGATAGGAACATATGTATGGCAACATTATTTGATGCCATTCCTATGACCCAAGCAAATCGCCTTTTATGGGTACGGAATACATATTGTCAAATTACTGACTCTAAATGATATTGGGCAATACAATTCAAATCTCATTCAAACGCCACTTGTATTGTCTCCACCTTTTACAGCCAGCAGGCTCTGTGGAAAATGTGACATCATACTGGCGGGCAGGGAATATTGAAACTTAGACTGAAATTGGTAGCTGGATATTTTCAATTTGGGTCTTATTACCTGGGTAAGGGGGAATGGCAGGGCAATTCACTTCTCCTGGTGGTTTAAATGGCCACTTACCATACAGTACAGATTAATATTTTATCAAGGAGTGACAGTATAATCTGCAGATCTTGGTAACACAGGAGAATGTACTGCCTTCAGAGCAAACACTGCTATATTCCGTTTATGGGTGTTATATTTTTTATTTCGCTATAATTTGTGTGCTTTGAATAGAGGCATTTGCATGTTACCTGAATTTGTTCTTTACATTAGAGGGAGGCTTGCTTCACTCTAGGAGCTGGAATTCTAACATTTTGAAAAGCTCTGGCTGGGTTTGCCACTGTGGTGTATATGCAGGTTAATGCATACTTGATTTTACTGTCTAGTAAACTGGAGGCTATAAATGTTGACCTGAGATTTAAATGATCCCTGAATTCATAGGATAGGATTTTGTCCATGTATCTGTAATATGGTGAAACATAAATCACAAATATGCATGATGACAATATGAATTCAATACATCTGCCTTCAGCCAAAGGTCCATTTACTTTGTTACACATAATGT
Source organism: Zingel zingel (assembly GCA_023566125.1). Taxonomy (NCBI): domain Eukaryota; kingdom Metazoa; phylum Chordata; class Actinopteri; order Perciformes; family Percidae; genus Zingel; species Zingel zingel. Next base: position 11,571,291 of record CM042314.1, on the reverse strand, counting down.
ATTTCCAAAGGTCCAGAAGGTAAGTTCAGTTTACATTTGAAAGCTGAACTAATAAACACATTTTGTCAAGTCAAGAGAATTCATATCTGGAGAAAAACAAATTGGCCTCAGAGGGCTTTACAATATGTATAGCATACAACATCCTATATCCCTAAACCCTCAATTAGGAAAACAAACTCTTTAATGAGGGGAAATACAGACATGCAATACATACAGTACCACATCTACAGGGTAGACAATAGTACATTTGCAATATGGAGACAAGATGTATATTGAAAACATACATTAAGTTATGGATCAGGGAAGATGTTTAGGAATGTCAAAGTACCACCAAAAAAGCCACGATTAATTAATGAAAATAGTTAAGACCACTGTCAGTATAGTTACTTTAATTCTCTTCACAGTGGTGCCAAATTTTCCATAGTCTTTCAAAGTCTGACCTGACATAAGATGTGCAGCTCTGTTGATCGGTCGCTAACTACAGGTCTAACATTCCTTTATTAAGTAAGGAAACCGGCATAGTGCACATTGATAAGGAATTTTTTGTTGTCAAATGTCTTGCGTATTGGAACCAATCAAGCTACCAGCTTCAATCGTGTTGTTGATCTATGTCTATAAAACATGACAGTACATGTTTGAGTTAATAAATAAGGAAATACAATGGAACATGTACTGGGAGTGATGCACAGCCTTCCCAAAGTTCCCATGAAACAGAAACATTTCTAGGCAAAATAAAAACATATCTTTCTCCACTCCTGCTACAGCTATTTTCTAATCTTCCAATCTAGCCAGGTATCTTGCCAGCAAACATAGTCAATCCATCCATTCATCCATCCATCCAGCACTAGAAGTTGTAAACTACTATAGATAAAATGTAACTACATCATAAAATCCATCCATCTGCCTGTCAAAGCCCTTGTCCTTGGTAAATTCTACAAGTAGGAGTTATTACTGTAACACTTAGTGGGAATTAAGGCCAATCTGAAACACAGCCAAATCAACAACAACACAATAGACCACCTGATATATGTTTTAGCTATAGTTGATATTAAGCATGTTATCCTGCAGTTAAAGGACAATTAAAACAATGTGTTTTAACAAAGTGAGATACGTTGCAGAAAGGAACTTCATGATGTGCAAAAGAAAAAAGCATCCCCATATCTCATGTTAAATGAAATCCAGTGGAGTCAATATTTGCCTAGATGAAATTCTTGTATTGGTCATGGTCACTGGAACACAACTGATGAACGAAAAGCGAAATAGTGCCTACAAATCTGCGACCAAGCATTTCATCCAAAGAAACCTGGGCTTCTCAACCCATGCTACTGTTACATGGCCACCTTTTAGCATGGCACAGAAACATGACAGTAGTTTTCTCATACAAATAATACAAACATATTGTACTGTACCTCAAAAGGACACTTGTTTGTTGTTTCCTAGTCTGGCTCAAAAGATGTACATTGCTGGGATAAACGCTGACATAATCTGGAGGATGTCCCTCCCCTCTCACTATCTCTGCTATCAAGGTTTACCACCGCCCAGATGGTTGTGATTGGTTCAAAGAAATACAAACAAGCCAGATCATTTTTTCTCATATCCCAGAATAGATAGGAGGTGTAGCCAGACCATACTCTTTTGTGCTGTGGAGAGTCTGGCAATGCAAAATTGTTGTTTCCCGCTTGCCTGATCCCACACTTGGATTGCTATGACCTGCAATGGGAGGGTGACGTGACTGACAGGGGCTAGCTGAGCTAGCACTATGACTAGCAGGCTAATAGCTAGCATTCTTACTGCTGGCTGACCACTACAGGCTGTGTGTGCTGTTATTACAATGAGAAAGAACAAAGGAGAGTCAAAAATCTTAAATTTGTCATATTTATTGATTCTGTCATACAGAGTTATAATGTGCAGGTAAACTGGATCATCACATACAGTAATCTAACTTGTAAATGTCAATATTTGTGGCATCCACTGTTAATCTATGATATGGACAATATATATCAATATGGTAAATTTTTTAATCATTTTGAATCTAAGTTCTCATACCTCATATTGCATATTCTGTCTACATCTTCTGCCGTTTGTGGATTTTGATTTATGCTCTCTTTGCTCTCAAAAGAAATTTTGATGGAATGAATATAAATAGGAAGTCTCCTTTGGGCCCTTCTATTAAACAGAAGAGTTCCACTTCCAAGCTGGGATTAAGCAGTCACAGACCTGCCAACCGTTGATTCAGAACAGAATCCAATATCCGTTTGAGGTGTGTTCAAGTATTAAAGCATTTTGGTCTGTGAGATTACAGGAGGATAAGAGCAGTTCCACTAATAGATTAGTGTGTGCAAATACACAAAAAATAATAATACTTTTCTGAATATTAACAGGAGAAACATGTCTCATTACCCCTAACTCCCCAAAAAGTACTGTCATATGCAACTCTATTTTGTGCATATTCTGGTGTGTTTGTGTCTTTGTCAGGGGCAGAAACGCCACAAGTGGAAGCCACTGAGCTTCTGAGAATTCTCCACAGGCGCTTATGGGAAAACATGTTCTAACTGTGATAGTTAGCCGGATGATCAAGCTGCCTTTAAACTGACAAACATTTGAGGGAAAGCATGGTGGAAGAGTGATGCCAGGCTTTAAAAAAAAAATATACAACTATTTTCCAGCCTGACAATTTGTCATGTGAAGCCCGGCAGATAAAAAGCGGTTTAAAAATCAAGATATAGAGATTAAAAAACTACAATTTATGATCAGTTGAGGGCACAACTTCCATCTCATGAAGCCGCATTTATCTTCACATTTTTCAGGAAAATATTTAAACAGGCTGTATAGTTTCCAAATATTAATGCTTTGTTTTTATTCTGTTACTTCTGAATTAGGCCACTAATATTCTCACCACAAAAATGTTTAAGAAAAAAAAAAATATATATTATATTCACTGGTTATTAACCTCTTCTAAGCTTCCAGTAAATGCACCTTAACCAGCTCATGCATATTCTTGCTCTGCTCAGTATTTTCTACCCATGGGCCAGTGGTAGACACCTAGGGAGAGAGCAGCTTCAATTCAATTAAAATTGGACGTTCGGTGACTCCTGATCCAATCAAGCTCATGGCTGGGGTCCATGACCGTGACGTTAATGATAATGCCCCCGAAGACAATTGCAGAGACAGACAGACATAACACACTGGAATCTGGCAGGCAGTGATGGAAATGTATAGCACTGAAATAATTTAAACATACAATATGTAACTTTCTGCCGCTAGGGGTCTCTCAACCAAAACAATGGATTGTAAACACGGACTTGATGATGTTGGGAAGTTGCATGGAATTATGGGAGTTGTAGTTTTTATTGTTAAACACCTTCGCTGGTTAGAATAGACAGTATATACAATGGACCAACAGATCCCGTTGCTCTGGCCGGAGACCAGTGAAGGATATTAGAAGCACTTTTCCGGTGATGGCTGAGCGTTACTACGCAGCCTCCAACTGAGAAAGACGACGTAAATGTGACGTGAGCAACCTGTCTGAAAGTTGTAAATCTTCTGGTAGCTGTGCCAAGAGAAATCTCAATCATTCCCAATCTTGCAGAGATGGAGAGCGTAGGTATATGTAAGGAGATAACATGGGCACAGGCTAATTATTGCTAACTAAAATGCTAGTTAAAATTAGTAATTAAACTTAAACAGCTAATGTAAGTCAAAACTGCCTGCAAGTTTCTGTTGTACTATATGATAATTCCTCTACTATGCGACAGTAAGTTGCATAGTTATGACATAGATAGCCTATTTTAACAAAAACGTCTGCTACGGAGCCATAATGTGAGCTACAAGGTAATTGAGACTTTTATAGATTGGCGTGTTTCTTGAGAAATAAACAATGGACAAATAGAGTCTTTAAACACTTCAGATGTAAAGTTATTCGCTGTCAAAGTGACGTCAAAATGAATGTCAGTCAATGACAGCTGATTGGTTCAGAATCGACTCAACATGATGACGTTTTATATAAACTTTCTTTTATTTTGAATTGGAGGGATTTTAACTGCTATTTGTCTGATGTAAAGGCTTATTCTGTACAAACCACATGTTGTGTGGCTGATAGTTATGTTTAGTTTTTTCTATACCTCTTTATTTAAAGAGTGTTTTGTTTGTATGCTGCTAAAATCTGCTGCTGGATATTTAATTTCCTTGCGGGAGTCGTCCCAAAAGGATCAATAAAGAGAAGTCTAAGTCTAGAAGTCAGAGAGACTAAATCCGTTCAGATTACAGATCATCCACAGTGTGTTGTTAATTGAAATCAGCAACAGATCACATGTAGAGCATTTTGAAAGCTACTCTGTCATAATTAAAACAACTGGAGACTGTGTACAAGCTGATAAATGGGTTTGATAACATTTTATTAAATTGGAATCGGACCACCCCCTGCTGCTGCCACCTGGACGAATGTACCCATTCAAGTTTATTCACATTACGTTTCGTAATGTTTATTCATGTCATTCTAATAAAATAGCTGCATTTTCCCCAACATAATTACGTTTTTCTTGATTCGATCTGTATTGGTAGCTGACCAGTTAGCTAGTGAGCCAGCAAGCTAACATTAGCCAGCAAATCCACACTATCACAATATATTTCACATGTCAATATCACCTTTTGGATGGTTTTAACACCGGGCGGACGGGGTTTGTTGTAATGCTATTTTGCTTTTCGTTGGATGATCTGTATTGAGGCTGAGAGAAGGGTGTGAGTGGGGCTTATAGGGGGAATCTCCAGGACGGCGAGGACGTTCGATGGCCGTTGTTGGCAGCAGGAGATCTTCCAGCTGCCCAGAAGGATCTCCCCCTTCACTTTTCTGTAATCCTAACTATACGTTTTGGTGCTTAACCCACCTTTTGTTGGGTTAATAGCTAACTGTAAAGACAGCTAAACGCGAAGGGGGGAGAAATTCGGCAAGGAGGAGATCTTCGGCACAAACACTGGTTGCGCTAGCGGGATGTAGCTAACATTATGGATGGCTGCTGTTGTGACTAGGATGCCTGGGTCTGATATTCTCTGTTTCCCGACGCTTCATTAAACTGCCGTTAGCGTCGTAAGCACCCGGCACTGGAGTTAAGTGCTGGCCGGGTACGGATTGCTGTAATGATAGTGGCTGGCTGTTGGCTGGCTAGGGGTTAAAGATAACTAGCTATTGCTACATGTCCAGGGGCTGTGTTGTCAGCTCTCATCCCGAATAAAGTCTCTTTGCGCCGGAGGAGTGAGGCAGACAGACCGGGGTGTGCTAGCTGGGTAAATTAGCATTAGATTAGTCGTCTATCTATAGGCTAATGTTAACGTTACCAGTGAACTCATTCGTGGGTTAGCGCATACTACTAATAACTTCATGAGCATGTTGAACGATGTTGTAACCCAATAATGTTATCCACCAAGCATTAGCATTAATGTTAGCTACTTGTCAACCAGCACATTGTAGTAACATTAAGCTGGATCGATATTGATATCAATAAATAAGATCTCTGCTGTATTTCTGTGTTGCAAAGTGGCATGTAATTAATCACAAAATGATGCCTTGTAGCAGAAAAAGCAGTATTACGGTTAGGCTACCAGTATTTATTTCTGTGACATTGTATGATTTACAATTACTCTTGAACGTATCATCTGGGTGCCGTGTTTTGTTTTTGTTTTACAAGTAACTAGGGTGAAAGGTTATATGACGCCACTGACAGGCGACTAAAGGAAAAAATAAAATAACAGATTTATCTGGGTTTGAAATTTGGTGGAAACATTTGGGATGGTGTAACTACACAAATCAAAAAAAATATATAACATAGGTATGGTCGTTTTTAGACATTTTAATGCAGAAATGTTACATATTGTACCTTTAAAAGAACAGTGACACCACTAATATGTCTATAAGTCTTTGCTGCGTGATTGCCAGATGTCTGCAGAGACTGCAATGATGATGTTTCAGTTTGAGTAGAAGGAAAGGTTGGGGAGAAAAAAGAGCTTCCCCCAATGCTGCACTGTGTGCTGCATTGCACCGTCAGGCTGATGGAGAAAGAAATGCAACATTACCTGATGGCAAAAAGACAATCGACTGAAATGTTTGAATTTATTGTGTGAATAATGATATAGAAATGTAAACAGGAAAGAAAAAAGGAAAAGGCACAGCAATGACAGAAAATAATAATTGCATATCAATACACTCTCCATAAATGTTGTGTTTGACTTCTTTTTGGGTTGTTGTTGTGCAGGAATTGGATTGCTTTTGGGGTTCAAGTTTGAATGTTAGCCACAGAATTATCTAGGGTTAGGGTTTAAAAGAGTTAATCACCGATTTAGCTTTGAACTCCTATTACATTGTCTCATGATGGACTGTTCGTCTTACATCTCTGACTGAACATATACACTTCACATTTAGTGTCTACACCGGTCACACAAAATTATTTACATTTCACTCAGACTTTACCTGTGCCCCAAAGTGTCTTTTCAGTCTTCAAATCACTTCCTTCTATTTTATGCTCACAATTGCAACACATGTGGGCTGTCAGCACTGCCAAAAGGCATTGTGTATTTGTTCTGGAGATTTTAAGTTAATGGTGCTTTTAGGAACTAATATAAGGGGTATATATATATATATATATATATATATATATATATATATATATATATATATATATATATATATATATATATATATTTTTTTTTTTTTTTTTTTTTTTTATTCATTTTGTGCTCAGAGAGAAAATCATATTTTTAGCTGCTGACTGTTATAAGGAGTGCTGTGGTCTCATTGTTTGATTGACAGGATCTTTCTATTAAAATATTAAGGACCTATATAAGTGAGGTTGTGCAATAACCACTGTACATTTACAATTTGTAAGTACAAAGCCTTGTATCTGTAGTCACTTTGTAATCCTTGTGTGACCACTTCCTGCAGCACCACAGCCTGACACCTCTGCAGCACAGAGCCGCTGAGCCTCTGAATCTGCAGAATTTGGATATTATCCATCCCTGCAAAGGGACCTGACTGGGTTGATGGCCACAGGCTGGCAGAGGGTCATGTCTCTCTAAATGTTGAGATCCAGGCTTCCTATATTTGAGTTATTACAAACTGCCCATGAAATTGATTAGCCATGGCCTTTCGCTTGCGGTGACCTTAAGCTTTCAATTAAGAGCTTTGTAAAGGTGAAATGATTAGGCATTTTTCCAACTAGATCTCATTAAGGTACAAGAGCACCTTTCAGCCTTTTGTGTGAATGCAAAGTTAAAATACCTCATGTACGAGCACTGTTGCTAGGGTTTATGACTTAAACAACTTAAAATCAGACCTTTAACAGGCCAGTTGGTTGCATGACCGCAACCCTAATCTGAAAATAAATCAAACATTTTAGACCACAGAACTGTTCTTGATTGTCATTTTTCCTTACTCTCCTGTTAGTTTATTGCACCTTGTATGGCTTTTTTGAAGCCAAAGACACACTTTTTTTTATACTATTTGGTCTCTTTGGTAGTTACCCAATTTCTTGACTGGTTTCCAAATTCCATAAAAAATGTTGAAGCTAAAAACTAGTACAAAGATGGTACAAAGTCGGCCAAAATGTTTCACAGCTGCAGCCAAAGTACCATTGGTATGGAGTAATCTATTGAAATACATTAACTTAAAGAGACACGAAGGGCGCCTGGTTAGCTCACCTGGTAGAGCGGGCGCCCATATATAGAGGTTTACTACGGTTTAGCTGCGGCCCTTTGCTGCATGTCAGTCCCCTTCTCTCTCCCCTTTCAGGTCTAATCTGTCCTATACAAATAAAGGCCTAAAATGCCCACAAAATAATCTTTAAAAAAAAAAAAGACACACCAAAAGTGTTAATTGGACTTCAGTTAATGGGACTTTAGTTCCTCTTGCCTCCTGATCTCTCAGTAACCACACTGCTCAAATGAGTGGATAAAAACACACCTTCACTGAACCTGAAAAAACATAAACACCAAAACTCTTCCTCCTGTCCATAAAGAACACACAAAAAAATACATAAAATCACAAATAAATAACCAATGAAATGAGAAAATAAAAGTTGAAACTTCTGGCAGCTGTAGCTGGCCCGACATTAGCAGTGATTGCTCCATCTGCTCCCATCAAACCCAGCACTGAGGGCATCGAATAGGTCCCCAGGTCCTCACTCACATAAGCAAACTGGCCTTAACCTATAGGGGCCATGGAAGGAAATATGAAATTGTTTGATTTCCTGGAAGTCTGTTGATTACTCTTCATCTCCCGAGTTGTGAATGTGCAAAATGGGGCACAGGACGGGAGGGAGTTTATCAGTGTTTTGAGCCCCCAACGTCTCCTTCCAGGTAGCGCTGCCTGGAAAGTCACTAGGATTAGGCAATGGTTATGGTTATGGTTAGGATTAGGGTTAGGTGCCTTGAAGTCAACGGTCGCAGCGTTGCCTGGAAGGAGACATTGGGGGCTTAAAACACCATCGAGCTGGGAGGGGCAGCCTGAGCTGAACAGACATGTTGTTCCAGTGATTGATCATTTCAAAGTGAAGAGTGGCCATGTGCAGGCCTATTGGAATGTGTTTGTTAACATGGAGTTTTAGTAAAAAGGCTTCTATTCTCGTATGCCTAGTCTTCTTGTGATTCATTGTGCGGAGCAAATGTCCTAAAAGTGACAGTCACATGAGGAAAATCCTGCAGTTTGTCACTTAGTCGCATTGACTAAGTTAATTGAGGGTTATTTCTTGTCTAAGGTTGGGGTTTAGGGTTAAGATTTGCATTCAATATCAAGATTTTAGGGTAACCTTGGAGTTGTAATTAGGCATGACTTAATGGCAGGGTTATTTTTAGGGAAATGGGATGTGTCTATTCAGCTGAAGAAGCTAAAATCCTCTTTACTTTATTCAAGTCCAGTGATTTATCTCTACACATTGTTACAGCTTGCCTCATGTTCTGTCTGAACACAGACACTGTTGTGTGCAGAGGTATTACATATCTATCTTTTAATAGTTGATCCCGACTCAACATATTTAGTTTTGACCAAACATTTGGATTTATTGGAAAAATATTTTCTTGTTTTTCTCTTTTCCTCTTCACAGGGTCAGTCGTGATTAGTTGGTAGATCAACAAAGCTTCATTTCAGTTTTTTTCTTTTCAGCACTGTGCAAAACCTCTGCTGCATTTTGTGCTCAAACCCACAGAGGAAGTGTTTCTGTTAGAATTCTCTCATTTTTCTCTCAGTTTTGTGTGTAAGAGGCTTAAGACAAAGTTTGGTGTAACAATATGCGAAAAATATTTGAGGGAGGTTTAGCAATAGCACACAAACCCTTATGTCTTTAATATAGAGAAAGTAAAGTGGATATATTTTACAGAGCTGTGTATTAATACGTGGTCCACAATAACTTGGGTCGAAGCAATTGATCACCCTGAACCTCCCAAAATTATTCTGTTGTTTACTATTATTCACTGTGGATACTATTATGTCTTTTAAACACAGAGCTCATTGAAACAAGTCTAGCTGCCCTCCCCAATTTGAGACTTTAAGAATAAATCATTAATAAGCTCAGATCCCTGGTTTCATCTATGGAGGCTAAACAGGCTCATCAGTAATTGATGAGAAATGTCTCCATTCTTCTGCTGCTGCTGTAAGACCCAGTCATTTTAAAGGTACAATATGTAATATTTCTGCATTAAAATGTCTAAAAACGTCCATACCTATGTTATATATTTTTTTGAGTTGTGTTCTTACACTATCCTAAATGTTTCCACCAAATACAAACCCAGAGAAATCTGTTATTTTATTTTCAGACACGTCACATTTCATTTAGTCGCCCGTCAGTTGCGTCATATAACCTTTCACCCTCTAGTTACTCGTAACTTCCCTCAAAACATGGCACCCAGATGATATGTTCAGGCGTAATTGTAAATCATACAATGTCATAGGAGAAAATACTTGTAACCGTAATACTGCTTTTTCTGCAACAAGGCATCATTTTGTGATTAATTACATGCCACTTTACAACACAGTAATACAAGAGAAACCTTATTTATTGATACATATCAATATCGATCAAGCTTAATGTTACTTCAATGTGTTGGTTGACAAGTAGCTAACGTTAATGCTAATGCTTGGTGGATAACATTATAGGGTTACAACATTGTTCAATGTGCTCATAGTTATTTTTAGTATGCTTGTTTTGACCGCATATAAAAGCAGCGGCGAGCTAACCCACGAATAAGTTGACCGTTAACGTTAGCTGTATAGACTAATTTAATGCTAATTTAGCCAGCTAGCTAGCACACCTGGTCTGTCTGCCTCACTCCCCCCCAGCGCAAAGACACATCATTCGGGATGAGTGCTGACAACACCCCCGGGACATATATAGCTAGTTACCGTTAGCCCCTACCGTTAGCCAGCCAACAGCCACCCAATATTACAGCAATCCTTATCTGGCCAGCACTTAACATCAGTGCCAGATGCTAACGATGCTAACAGCAGTTTAACAAAGCGTCGGGAAACAGGCCATATCAGAGCCAGGCATCCAGTCACAACAGCAGCCATCCACAACGTTAGCTGCGTCTCCGTTAGTGCTACCGGTGTTCGTGCCAAAAATCTCCTCCATGCCGAATTTCTCCCCTCTTCGTGTTTAGCTGTCTTTACAGTTAGTTAAATTAACCCTAGAAAAGGCGGGTTAAGCACCAAAACGAATAGTTACGATTACAGAAACGTCAAGGGGGAGATCGTCCTGGGCAGCTTGGAGATGTTCTGCTGCTGCACTGCTGGCTAATGTTAGCTTGATGGCTCACTAGCTAACTGGTCAGCCAACTACCAATACAGATCAAATCAATAAAAACGTAATTATGTTGGGGACAATGCAGCAATTTTCTTAGAATGACATGAATAAACATTACTAAACGTAACGTAAATAAACTTGAATGGGTGCACTCGCCCATGAACAGATGCATTCTAACCATGTGTGTTTAACAATAAAAACTACAACTCCCATAATTCCACGCAACTTCTCAACGTCATCAAACGTCTGTGTTTACAATCCATTGTTTTGGTTGAGAGACCCCTAGTGGCAGAAAGTTGCATATTGTACGTTTAATAAACTCCGTGGGAAATCATAGTGTGGCCTGATGTTTCTGCTAATGTCCCTTTTTGAAACAATGTGATCTGATGCTGCAATATGCACGGATACAAATGATGCTGACGAGAGCTTTGCTGCATTTGCAGATCACACATCAGTAATCTTTAACTAGCCTGGGCAGTCCAAATTGATGGTGATTGGCAAACAATGCAGACAGTCCCTTGGCGATACATTTAGTTGGATAGTGCAAAATGTGTTAAGAACGTTATTGGGAAATGATAATGATCTGTTGTGCTCAGTCGCCCAGGAGAGCAGAAGGATTGAAAGAACTGGATGAAACAAGAATGTGCAGCCTACTGTATAAATAGTTCAAAGTTAAAGTTAAATCTCAATCTTAGAATTACTTTGCAAACAGTTGCATGCACATTCACTGTTTGCACACAAATACACATAATTCACCTGACTGGCGAACAATCAAGCAATTAGCAATTCAACATTCAGTGTTTCCTGCATGAATATTGTTGTCCTCCAATGTGAACATTTGCTTATCCATTTAAATATGTTTTTTATGGCTTTGGAGATCCCCAGAACAAACTTTTATCTGCTCTCTATTTCACTCCCTTCCATAAACATATTAGATTACCACTGGTACTGCAGCATATCGGGCTCAGCTCTAGTACATACAGTATTTAGGTATGGTAGAGAGGAAAAAGCATGCTCAGTTGCCCATTTTGTTTGTGCAGCTGTGATGAGATTAACACCACTTCACCACTTCACTTTAACAACACGAAGGTCGTAACATAGATCTTAGGTATTATCTTGAGTATTTTTGAATAATGCTTTGTGTCCTTTCTCTACCACCCATTGGGCTCATGACATACTGTATATGGGTTTCAAGTCATATGAAGAATGTCAAACCTTTGCTTGATGTTTTGAAGCAGCATCAAGATATTTTTTTAAATGAAAAGCCTTTAAGCTCTGCCAAGTAGGGAGATCGTCCCTGGGTGCCCAGAGGCACTGACGATATGCAGAACTTCAGAGAGAGCCCTTTACGGACTGATGCAACAGAGCTCTTTCTAAACCCTGCAGTTGAGTAATAAAGTTACTGTGAGTCACTGATCCCACATAGGAATCTGGGATAAATATGGCTCCTGACTTTGGCGCTCCAACACCATGTATAAACTGACAAGTGCCTCTTCTTCTGCCACTATGAGTTATGTGTTCATGACCATGATCATCAGTTTTCCGCAATGGCTGGTCATTGGCGACAGATATTTTTTTCTATTTTTGTGTCTCCAAGGTTTCTGTGCAGCAAAAAAATAGATGAATGTCTTGCCAGTTATTTCATTTTGATTACCAGTGTTCACCTTGAGGTATTCAGCAACTGATTAATGTTGAGACAAAAGAAATGAAATACTTTTCCTATTTCCTCTCCCTCTGGGAATGACAAAACCGTTCGTCATTCGGGGCAAGGGCTTGTGCTGCCATGTGGAACCTTGTTGAGCATATTAGGCTGGGAAAATGTGGTAAAGGACACAAAATAATCATCAGTTTTCTGTTTTCTGATGGTGACCTTTCTTACAGTGGAATAATGCTTGAAAATGAGTTATTCTTTGCAACAGCAAATATTTTATTTGCTCATGTATTGCTTACATAGGGTTTTGTTAGATCTGATCTAGTACATTCATGTGTGATGTGATTGATGTGTATATCTCAGCATGTTTCAGAAGTCCTAGGTATTTGTTTTTCTTTTTGAGCTATTTCTATTTTAGGCTTTAATAACATGCAACATCAATCATCATACTGTTGTCTGATGTTACAGTTTCTGACTCTCTCAACAATGTGAGTCCCTTTTTTAATTTACTATGCAGAATTGACACTTGAGAGATTTGAAGATGGCTTCTGTGTCGAAGATGGAAAAATACATCAGAATGCAAATATGCAGAGGCTGCGCAATATAGCCGATAGGAATAGATAGTAATTTCGAAATGACTTAAGATGGAAATTTTAATTATAGTGTTGATATATTGTTTAAATAATAGTTCCTTCCTGAACCTGACTGAGCAATGTCCAACAATCAGCTGAAGTGTATCAGGCCCATAATTAACTCAACTCCCATTTCAGAACCAGATCTTTCAAATGGCTTTCTTCCAGGAAGTTGGAGGCACAAAAATTACTCTTGGTATCTGACATGTTTGTTGTGGAGTTTCAAAGGTTTATACATTTTTTATAGTTTGTTTCAGAGGGTTTACAGAAGGGTATGATGTAAATGCTTACCTGAAAAACAGACAAACAACTTTGTAATAACTTTTCAAAAATATGCTTTATCAATTGATAGAAATGTACATTCATGTTAAAAGTATAGTATTGCTAACAATATTATACAAATGCATGTTGTCAGTATGATAGCTCTAATGTTATTCCATTGTCTATTTGTTATATAATTATGATTTTTGGGGACAATGTTGGGTTAATGTTTAAATAATTTCACAATTACATCAAAGGGAGCTTAGATTTTCAGCATTCAGAACTTATTGGCTGGTTTAAACTCAGTTTTGGGACACAGACTCTCTGTCTCCTGGCAATTCAAGACACTCCTAATCTCCTTTCACCACCTACGTACATTTTCAGCAGCTCAGAGACAGAACATGGTGCTGTGAGCAAGAGACCGGCGTCACATTTACCGGCCAAAATGGCTGAGATGGTTCCTTATTGAGTCCAAAAGCAATTGTACATAGAGTATTATTTTTCCAGTATTTATATGTTGATGGATTACTGCCTCACAAGATGTTTCTCTTGGATTTTTCCTACCTTACTGGCTATTACAGGCCACCGTAAGTCTAAAGAATGGCACAATGCCTCAGACCTTGATTACTTAATGCACCTTTTGCAATTATATTGATGACAAGAGTCTGAAAAGATAACTTAGGGTACATATAAAGCATGATGTTCTATATCAGTCTCCAGAATCGGCCAGAATAGAACAGCCTGACCATCGCTAGTGGACATAAGTTATAGAAGTGGCGATTTTGTTGGGATAAATGTAACAAATGGGGCCCTAAACACTCTGCAAAGCCAAAGGGTATCTAAAAATGGAAAAAAGGGAGCAATCCGTGGATTCAGCTAACCTTGAAAAAAAATCTATAATTTTCTGTAGATTTCAATCTGAAATGTCAGGATGTCAATCGATAAAGCCATGCTGATCATCAGCATTTCACAGTCATCTCTCTGATTGAGGATTTGACAGATAGAAAATGATTTCACAGACACATAACATGGTCGTTATTTTATTCATGGAAATACCTTTCCACAGACATAGAAGAAGAACATCAGGTTGAGTCAATGAACAGATATCACATGGTCCATAAACATTTTTGCAAGACAAGTATCAAAGTACAGTACAATGGAAATAGAACATTTAGTAGACTATCAACATGTTCATACAGTTTTTTTCAACAGTAAAATGAAAATAAATATTGGTTTGTACATTTTGCTCTGGTGATGAATAATAAACCCACGATTGGAGTATTTGTATGAGTATGCACAATGCCAAAGTGTTTTTAAAAGAATAAGGCAACAAATCAAAATATTATTATAACTTTATTCCCCATGGAAATGTTCCCTCTGTGAAGATATAATAAAAAAGAACAATGAGACAGTATAATTTGTTAGTCAGTTAATATTCTATTCCATTATATTTGTATCACAAAAATAGATACATCTATAGTAATGTAATTCTTTTTGCCAAAACTATATCAGGAATTGGATGAACAATCATGGCGGTGAGTTGTTGTGCGCTGCAGCACATCTTAAAGTGCAAAAATGGAAACAAAGGTATCTGTTAATAAATGGGCATTTTCTGTGTGTTGTGTTGCCCACAAAGTTGACACTTTTGACAAATTACCCAGGTGCATCAGGTAATCGTTATCCCTCCTGGCTCTGGGCGATAGGGTAGTCTAATTTTGTTGCCTCTGTGAGGTTCTGGCTCCTGTGTAAGATAAAAGTTTGGGGAGCTGCCAATACAGATTCTAAAAAGGGATATTGATAAGGTGTGAATTATTTAGATTTCTATATTGCAGTGACTTGTTTTTGAGGGCATTTTTTTACTTTCCAAACACGCCCTGTCAAAAATTGACACTGATGACGACTTCTAGGTAAAACACGTTAATTTTTTTGCCCACATTAAATGAGAAGATTACTTGATGAGTGAGTGCCAGAGTTTTGTTTTCTTTGATCCTTGTCACTGCCGTGCACCTCATACACTGTCTAACATTTGGAGCTGTGCGGGCTATTTTTCATTATTCCTGTCAAAAATTCTAAATTTAAGATTAAATATTTCCTGATGAAGGTCTACTAATCAGAACATAGTGAGTACTGTGGGGCGTGTGCATGATTTCTAGTTTCTGCTCAATAATTTAAATGTTAATTTCATTAGATTGTTTACCGAGCTTGCTCTCGTTATGTGGCCCAGTTCTGTTGGCACAGATCCCTCCAAAGCTTTGGTTAAAGTTGGTTTATATACAAGACACATAATGATGATGACAGACCTAACCCAGATGCATGCACAACAATCTAAACTACACCCAATCAAATTCACAGGGTGCTTCACAGATATTTATGTTTTATTGCAACAGTTTACACCTTTTGGCCCCTGTCAAACTTCAATGCACTGGGCAACTTCTGACACACCTGTTCTCACTCATCTGTCTGCATCTCACTGAATAAGAGGGTTGTACCCTCAGAGCCATTGTCTTTGTTGTATTGCCAAAACCTTTGTTTGAAAAGTGCTATATAAACTTTTCTGACCTCAACAGTTAATAGGTCCATTGGTGCTAACATTTTTGAAGATTCATGTCCCTCCAAACATGGTGACATGTCTATTTTACATACAATAATTGCTCTATAGCAACGCATCCAGATGCAAAAACAACTAAAAAAATAAGACACAAAGACAAAAAAACAAAATCCATTCTTGCACATTTGTATCCGCACTACCAACCACATAAGTACTGATGCATATTCTTCAAATGTTGCGTGAAACAGATCTTGAAGATTTTTTGCTCTTCGGTGACAGTGGGCAGCGGTCATCAGGCGCCCGGCAAGGCAAAAGATCAACAGCTTAGCAATCCCGAAATCTTTTTTTTTTTTTTTTTTTTTAACGAGCATGTACTAGAGCAGCCCTTCTTTTTCATGCAGTTGTATGCTTTACTTTTGTTGTACCACACACAATTGCTCACAGTTGTCATTAAGTAATTGAAAACAGCTGTTACTCAGTCATAATGATTAAATACATTGATAAGAACTTTTACAAATGTTTCAAGACAACTGTTTACATCCATGCATTTCATGCATAGATGATGGTCATCCTCTGAGACCTGCACAGCCCCACAGTGGAGACAGAGAGAGTTGAGTGTTTACTGCATGTCCAGCTAGTTACCTGTCCATTCAGACTTTAATGCCTTCCGCCCGCAAGCTGTTAACCTGCCTCACTTTGCTCCGTCCTGCTCAGACTGAAGCCCAAACGCCTGAATGAATGAGTGAAACTATCCACCCAATCACATGCACCTCCCTGCAAACCCTATTTCCTTCTTACCTAGCTGTTGTTATTCCCACTTGGTTTTTGTTGCAATGTTGCACCGCATACAAAATCTTCACAATGCTGTGCACTCCAGACCTTGCACATAACAACACCTTTCAGCCACAGGAATACATTTTCTCTAATGTCCCCCACAATATTTCACAGATTTCTTTCTACTTGTTTATAATAAACCGCATGGTACACTGGACAAATACAGAACTGGACAGTCACAGTACACTTCTCTTTATAGCTGCCACCATACTAAATGCAACACTGCTCAAATGCACATAGCTAATGAATACTAAATGTTGAATTACGAAGAGTGATATGTACTGTATAGTCAGCTGTCACCTTTAAACACAGCACTGTCTCTTTGTATGTGAGGTCCTGTCGTCCTTGAAACTCAGTTATCAGCATGTCTCTGACAAAAAGATAAATTCCAGCCCATGTAGTGTCCTTGGTGACGCTAGTTATTCTACAGTCATATGTCGGCCTGTTTTACAGCTGCGTGATTGTCTGTTGTGTTTTTTTGTTTTAGTTGTTTAGCCTTATCTCTTCAGTCATTAATCTATCGGGCAGCCTTTAGGTGGTGGTAAAGGCTGACAATGCTGCTGCTTCTATTTCATGCCGCTCCGCAGCACCTGATTGGCTGCGATGAGCATAACGCTGATGATGAAAGCAATTGCAAAGGCGCATATCAGACTCTTGCGCACACAAGTTTGCTTGACATGCTGCGTCGGGCTGGAAGCTGGGGGGAAAAAAGAAGAAGTGGGAGGGAAAGAGGAAAAACATTACCTAAAGGTCTAATGAATCAGGTATTATTTAATGCTTGAAAGATATCTTGATATTGTTTTCCGAATGAAAGAGCTCATCACAAAACCTCATAATTACATGAACACAGTTATAGGGGATGAATATTTGTTTTCACACCTGTACGCTGTGTAACTGCATCTAGATTAAAATGTTGATTGCAGTTTTGGAACAACAAAAAATGGATTGGCACCTGACTGGCATGTTAACGGATGTTCAAAACACCATAGCTCCAAGAATAGGTGTAGTATACCTGCAGAACTGTCTGAAGTAAGAATCAAGTCAGTTAAAACAGAACAAAAAATTAAAAAAGGGACTTACATATCTGCTGAACCTTGTGTTCATAGTTGACTTGTATTTTTTTTTCCCCAAATAGAAGATATTTGAATCTGCTTAATTGATCTTGCTTTTGATTTATCTTTATTTGCTCCAGAGGTCATCGCCGCTCTCTGAGAAAAATAACTCATGCCTTCAAAAAGTGTTTTCCAACAGAAAAGGTTTTTCTCTTTGTAAATAATAGAACAAGTTTGAAACGGCTCCAACAACCATTAAACCTACACATTACGTAGATAAATGACCACATAAAAAGCAAAGCATTCTCTATAACAGCCCTCTGTAAATTAACCAATGAAGGAAAATTCCACCCTTCTCTGATACAGTAATTTGCCATCTTCAGTAAATTTCAGATGTTTTGTAATGAAGAGGTGTAATTTACTTTTTCACATTAGGCATTTTCCCTAAACCTGCCTCTACTTGAGTTAGCGATATCCTGCATTCTGACAATGACTTTTAAATGAGGGGTTCTCCACACAGAGTCTGTGTAGACAGATGGAGCTTTAGCAATAGTATGTTCATTTTTACGGATGAGGGGAACACAGGAGAGGAGAGGGAACAACACCATTTGCTGTGCACAGTTGCTCAAATTACAAAACAGCGGCCTAAGAGGCCACAGCATTTCATAGGCTAGCTGATAAGCGGTTGGAGTACATTATGATCTATTGAAGCTGCTCATGGGAGAAATTGGTATCACTGATGTTTCAACAACACAGTACAACAAGTGGATTTAGGGGAAAATGGTGGAGACTAGAAAGAAGTTATGATTGTGAGGAATTTTTAAGAGTGAAATCTGCAATTGGTTAAACAAATATACATTACTATTAATATATTGTGTGATGAAAGATTCCAAATGCTGTTTCTCCCACTATGGTTAGACATGCTCTACTCAGTACAGTGAAACTAAGGAGCTATTGTTGATCAGGTTTGCTGGGCCATCATCACTTCCATAAATAATGGTCATATAATAATAAAACACATTACTAGAAGCTATCAGCTATATCTTCTTTGATGCAGTTTTAAGGGTCATTTCACCCAAATCACAAACTCCTCACTTTTAAAAATCTGTTGAAGACCTACTTTTTTAAACAGGCCTTTGGATGACCTCGCCACACTTTATTTTTATCTATTACCTTGTGATTTTAATTGCTCTTTGTTTTAATATGTAATATGTATATCATATGTTTAATGTAAAGAACTTTGTGATTTTTTATCTGTGAAAAGCACTATATAAATGAAACTTATTTACTTACGTACTTACTTACTTACTTGCTTGCTTACTTGCTTACTTGCTTACTTACTTACTTACTTACTTACTCCATACTGGTACCTAGCCATGCATATTTCTTTACTTATGATATCCACCTTAAACATTTTAATACATGTAAATGTAAATTGATTTGTGGTGCTCGAAGCCTAGATAAAATGACATTTGGAAAAATTCAACAGGAGGGGAGTCTTTGTGGATAATACGCATGCAACATTACATAACAACGTCCCCAGTTTAATTTAAGCTGGGACCTGTTGCATTATATCACCAGATCACATAAGCAGCTGAAGTCTGTGAAAGTATGAGGTTCTTCCTTACTGTCTATATCCAACTGGCAGTCATCAGGGTTCTGTATGTGGTTCTCCTCAGTCATGATGATGTTCTCGATGTCTTTCATGGAAAGGTGATCACAGAAGGTGTCGTAGAGGAGCCTCTTCAGTTCTTCAACCGTTAACTTCTGCATGTCACACTGGAGATAGCCATACATAAGTAAACATTAACTTAGACACAGGCTGGCGGACATGATACCACACACACACACACACACACATACAGTAAATGCAAAGGGGCCTTTACAAACATGCATATAGTATGTAGGCCCGCACACATAAGACATAAAAAGGGAAGTGAACAATAACAGCAGAAATAATAGTGTATGGAAAAAAGGTTTCTGCAGTGTAAATTTAACCAGATTATAGAAATATAAATAAATAATAAAAAGTATGAATACACATTTTAAACTTTCTGAAATCCAATCAAAATACAAGATCCCCCCAGTTGAATGTTCTGGTGGATGATTACAGTAAGCGTCATGGTTTGCCTACTGGTCAACTGATTTTAAACTCCCTTATTTTATTTTTCACTTGTAATATTGATGTTAAAAATGCTAATATTGGATTAGCTTTTAATATTGGATCGATAATATAAAGAATACAACAGTTTTCCTACAATTTAACAAATAGGCCTACTAATAAAGCATGCAGTGGTGAAAGAAGTATTGAGATTATTTAGGTTACTTAAATAAAAGTAGCAATACCACACTATAAAAAATACTTAATTACAAGTAACAGTCCTGCATTCAAAATAAAGTAATAAAACCTTATGGAGTACTGCTCCTGTTGGTATTATGGGATGCAGAGCAAATTTTAACTTGTTTACATACTGTTAGTTTAACCTAATAGCAAAGCATTGTTTTTTATAAGCCGGTCATAAGTTTTATATGTAAAATCGGATTCTACTAAGTTAATATAACTGTAAATTCAGTGGAGTACAAAATACAGTTTGCTTCAAAGTATAAAGTAGCAGAATTAAAATATTTAAATAAAGTACCTCAAAGGTGAGTTTCTGAGTAAATACTTAGTTATATTAACTAACATTCCTGCAAAAATGCCAATCAAGGATCTGTGCCTGTTTAGAAAGCTCACCTATGTTACTCATTTTCTGCTCAGCTTCAGCCACGTTCACCAGTGTGACCGGAGGCTGTCTTTGATAGGACCAGCACATGCTTGATAATTCTAGTCTGTTAAATAATGTTACGAGAGGCTATGCGGCCTTTGCAACAGTCCCTCGGGTTTCTTAACTCTCCCAGCAGGTTACTTTCGTTATGATTGATATGATTTTTTCCTACACTGACTACACCAACAATTCCCACAAATCCCCTCTCTTTTACACTCCATTTGCAGCATCACTTTCAGACAGCCACCCTGGCTCTGATATCACGTAACTACAACAAAGGGGGGTTAGACAAGAGCTCCATCCCATTAATTTAATTTCACTGTCAAAGTGAGCAGTTGATTATGTTATTATTATTAATGAGGTGTCTGTAAATAACTTAATATCTATTTTACATAAAAAATGACTTTAATGTTCTAGTAATAAGACTGTGGCCACACACAAAGAGGCAGACATAACTCAAAGTTTTGAGGAGGGACACAGTTCTTAAGGGAATACAAACCTCTCCAAGATTAAAATCATCCCATTAACAACCCAGTGGATGTGGCAATTAAAACTGGTTTTCCTTTAAACTCGTACAGTGGCAGAGTCTAAATGTGTGTGCGCTTGAAGGGTTTGCTACAGCTGCGAGTCTGCTGTCTATCTTCTTACTAATCGGCAGAAAATGAGTGACCGAATAATGAGCACCTTCCAAAAAACGGAGTCAAAGTCAGTGCCGTTGAACTTATCTGGCATCCCAGTTGCCGTCAGCTTTGGACCCAGAAGAGTGACAAACTCCTCAAAGTCCACCTGGCCATCGCCTGCAGAAAAGAGGCACAGTTGGTGTTTATTGTCGCTGGTTTAACTGCCTACTAAAGTCCAGTTTTGTATCCAAATAGAGAGAAAAACTTCTATGCTTTGTGACTTAAGATAATAAAAAATCCAAGCTGTGTGTTGTGTGTTTGCCTCACCATCCATGTCCAGTCTCTGAATGATGACTTCCAGCTCCACTTCATTTGGCATGTAGCCCAGGGAGCGCATGGCCATTCCCAGCTCCTGCTTTGAGATGAACCCGTTTCCATCGCGGTCAAACACTTTGAAGGCCTCACGGATCTCTGCAGAGAAGACAAACAAACACACACAAGCTGAAGTCATACAGAAGAGCAGGATATGAAAGTGGGAAAGGTTCCATGCAGCAAAGACACATTTTTATGCCGCATCATTGCTTGAGTCATAGTTATATGAGAGTTGGCAGCTCAGGAGAACAAATTCCACCAGTACAATGACAAAAAAAGAGCCAAGATAAAATAAATATCCTTCAACAAAGAGCTGAGATTAGGACAAATTGACAACAATTTAAAGGGCAATACTTTCTGCTGTCCTTGTATTTAAAATTGTATGGGGATGAATCAAACCTATGTAGTGTTATTCTCTCTGCGGCTGCCAAAATAAAATAAAAAGCTTTAATGCCAAAAATAACAGGAATATGTGCTGCTGTATATGAGGTGCGTAAACACTCTAGTGGTTGCATTTCCTAGCTTCCCATCTGTACTATAATTTATTAGAAAGAAAGACAAATAAATGACAAAAGGTTATAACATGATACCCACTATTTCAAACAATTACTGCCAACTCAAAATGATTGCTGAACCCCTAAGTGTAAGAGTTGACATTAAAAATAATTTTAAAATGATTATCTTCAGTAAATAATCTGTTATTGTTGTGTGTCAATATGTTGATATATCAGTTTGGCTGCTGTATATTGTCAGTTATAGAGGGCACTCCACTATTTGTTTTCTTATCAACATCAGCTTTCTAGTCATGACTGGTACTGCTCAGCCTGTGAAAACAGTTGTATAATGTCTCCTGTGGCTCTGGGGGAAAATTTCTAAAGTCTGACTAAATAATCCTAATGACATCATCAGGGTTATCTCTGCTTGTACAGGAGATTTCAAACTGAAAGCCTGCATTAAAAAATGTAGGCATAGAGTTTTAAAGATGTTGGCATTTACCAGGCAGGGAGAGGGGGAGATGCTATTCTATACAGTATTCTGTTCCTCTACTGTTAAATAGTTCTCTTTATTAGAACTGTGGGGGAGTTTAGGTGTGTATTCATGAAGTCTGTTATTAGATTCTCAGCTAGTTGTGTGAATTTTTGGTAATACCAGAGAAAATGACTCAAATGCTTCAATTTAGTAAGTCTGGAATCGTTTCGACAGCTGTGTACAACTTCAAGGCTAGAACAAAGGTCTTTCATTTCTTTGTCAAGTAATACCAACGGGTTCTTTTTGTATTGATACTAGCCAGGAGACTTAACGTAATCTATGTAGTTTGAAGCTGTGTCCATGGAAGAGTCCTGCTTCACCGTGACTGGATTTAGAGCAGCAAATGAATTGTAGCTGTGGGCTGATCAGTGCTTCAGTTTGTGTCCATAAAACACATTTTGCGTAAATAGCTGCTCTGTAGAATCTATGTTGAATCTCCCCTCCATTGTCCAGTTCCGGTGATAGCCATACTGAGTAACTTGACTCATACTAAGAACAAAAATGTATCTAAACATTAAAAACCGATGCACCAATTTTGACCATTCATAATCAGTCTCTTGCAACTCCCCAGACTTTATGGAAGACCATTGGATCCACCTTTAACATAACTTGATAATTGAAAACAATGTGCCTTACTTCTAAGTAGCAGTAACAGCAGTTAGTTTGAGATAAACAGAAGAAAAACAAGAGGGCCTACACCCCAATAAACAATGAATACTGCCTACAGAAATTCAAACCTCATTAAATAAAAAACAAAAGTCACACAGTAGAGGACACACTGTTCGTACTCTGAGAAGTACAGTGAAACAGAGTAGATGATGCCCCCCCGCTAAGCCACAATCACTACAGACAATCTTCAAGCAGGTAATTCCTCTATTTAGCCACATTGTCCATGTCCCCTCATCTCTGCTTGTTTTCGCATCATGAGGGACTGAATCCATTCATTTATATGCAATAACATCCACAACCGAGTCACCTACAATTTTAAACTTGTCACATCTTTGTGTCACACATCTGATCAGCACACAAACGAGCAGAGCAGGAGATGAATCTTAAAATGGACATAATGCACAAAGTAACTCTTCACAAAATCACATGCTAAATCTATAATCTGTTGGAAGCAGAAACCCTAAACTGCATCATTAAATAGTCATGTAAGAGTTATATTCAGTCGTTGTAATATGTTTTCAGGGAAATATGGTATTTTCCAGAAAATTTGTAAAAATAGATTAGGTCAGAGTAAAACTAAGTTTGTAAATGAAAAACAGTGTACAGTGGGTTTTAAATAATTCATGAAAAAAAATGAGGTAAATGCTGCTTCTAAGTAATGCACAACTTCTCTGTTACTTTTGACTGACAATAACAACCTTCTAGGTAGCTGAAATAAAAATTTGAATTCAAATGACTTTCCCGTCTCAGGTTACAGGCAATTAGCTGTTGTTAAGTCACTGAAGTGTAATACTAACCAAACTGTATCAATCCGCTGCGAAGTCTTGTTAAGAAATTGCAGCTCCGGAGTGTCAGAACGGCGACGAATGGTTGAGCCTCGGGGCCAAAATCAGCAGAATGACAGTCTGAGACAAATATTCCCATTGGGAAAAAAAAACATTAAATACCAATGATGGCAGGAAACAGTGTCATTATGTGTATAATGTGGAAGCAGGGCTTCAGGAAAATAGTTTGTTGTAATCAAGTGCATGTCCACAGAATAGAAATTGTGCCACAGGGACAAGGGTACTTGGCAATCATGTATTACAATGGATTACATCTGGGCATGCAATTTATAAAAACCCAGCAAAGTGACATTTGCAGCAGCTATTTTTCACATTGTTTTCCCTTCAAATTGTCTTGCTGGAGGTATACTTTGAACCCTCCAGCTGTGTTTTTTTTTCCTCCCTGGATGTGATCTTATTGTTCATAGAATAACAGTACCTCAGTATCCACCTGAGGTCTCCACTCCATCTGTTTACTTTAGAAAGAGGGGCTTTCCAGCAGACATTCCCTGAAAAAAAACATGTTGCCGCCACGCAGGAGGCAAACACACTCAAATAAGGTGCCAAAACAGTTTCAGCAAATACTCTGTCTCCCCTGAGAGCTTTATTTATTGATCAAAGGCCAAGGTGAGAAATAACATCCCGACTGATGAGTGGTTTCTAGTATATTTGATATAAAAAGTTTGTATTGTGTTGTAATGAAATACAGACTCACTTTGTTGGGAGAGAATTGTAATACTCTGTCACAGCATTTACAGAAAATAAATTCCTTATGCATGGGCCAGAATTATAATGAATGGCTTATCAAGTCCAGTAAACAACCGTAAAGCTGGAATAAGTACAAATATACCTAACAAATCTCTAAAGTAAAGCCGACCGTAAATAATCCCCACTCAAATGTATCAAAAGAGGCTGATTAATCATCCTCAAAAGAATAAATTTCTCTTTTTGACCAAGGGCAATCCAGATAGAGTGCTATCTCTTTGAGAGTAAATCTATCTTGTCCTCAGAAGAGACAAATACGTATATTCTCCCATTTTCACTTTACTCTGGCCCAAATGGGCCAAATCCACACGTATTCCCCCACAGTGACTATTGTAATTGAGAAACTCGTCAGAAGTCAGAATTAGTTTAGTTTAGTTGTTTCACAGAACATAAAAACAAATTACTATTAAAACTGTTCCCTCTCCCTGACTGTGAATAAATAATTTGGCAAAAAAAACTGAATAGCTCTGGTATTGATATAGGCCTGCACCAATGACCTGAATTATCCTGCCCAATCAAAGAGAAGCAGTTGGCAAAATTTCACCACCACTTAGTCATGTAGCCTTGAAATAAATGGATCTAAATTTGAGGCACACATAATTAAAGCGACAGTAGATCAGTAGCTACAATCCACTTTATATTCCCAAACCAAAAAGGTAAAATAATAATACAGCAGTGGATAGAGATCTATTTGCTGGATACAATGACAGGAAATTTGATTTTGATTTTTTTTCACACTGTTGGCTAATTCCCCATATTGTATCATAGCATACAACTGTTTCACATTAACCCTGCTAAACCATTCCTCTTGGATATACCATAATTAAAAATGATACGGTCTAGGTCTCCGTTGTTTGCATTATTCATTAATCTGATGATTATTATTTTCAATTGTGTATTATAGAGAGAAAAAATAGAGAATGAAACATTTTCCCACAGCCCAAGTTGGCATCATCAAGTTGGTTGTTTTGTCAGAACAACACTTGAAAACTCAAGCATAATCTGTCTACAACTGTAGATCTCTGGTTGCCGGCATTTATAATTGATCAATTATTTATATGATTACTTGATTATCGAATTGTTGTTGGTGATTGATTTTCTGTCTCTTGGCCAATTTATTGACTTGTCATTTAAACAGTAATGTGGTCTTGTTTTTGCTTTGTTGTTTAGTTTTTTTGTAAATCCCGCTAGCTTTAAATAAGCTTGTTGTGATGAACTTGGGGACACCACAACAAGTTGTAAACATACCTTCATATTATTAAAGTATTTTATGATGAACGTGTTGGCAAACAGTTGCCTATTAAACATCCAACATCCATGGAGCATCATTGACATTCCTTTGGAGTCATGTTTCTGGCCACCTGGCTAATATTCAATCTTATTTTAGTTTTGTTTTGGTCTCTCTTTAGGTAGATAAACAACTCTTTAGCTGCTATATGTTGCACAATGTTCACCAGCTAGTTGCTATCTTTGTCTGTCTGTCGTTAGGTGCCGGGCCAGAGCTTGTTTGCTTAAATCAGCTGCTGCAGCTGGAAACTGGGTTGATGAGAGCTGTGAGAATCAACCAAAACAGGAACAGTTCAGGGGACTCCCAAAGGTGTGCAGGGCACAGCGTACATTTCAATGATTGTTAAAATCTAATTTGACCTCTTTCAAACTGTTTGAACAGGACATGTAATGAACCTACCATCTCATTTAAATTATTGTCACTATTTTATTTTTTTTCTTTCATTGTCGTAGATTTTATTATTGCTATTATTGTACTCCTGCTCATCTCACTTGCAGCTTCAATTACATTTTACTTTTTTACCTTATTAATATACATAAGATTTGTTTTGGTTATTTTTAGAAGCTGCTGTTGTTGCTTCCACTCAGTCTCTGATACCATGGCTCCACTGGGGAGATACGAATATTTGTGTTGGAAGCATGTGGTATTTTCTTTGATGTAGATGTAGAGAGGTGCTTGTTGGCCTTCAAAGATGCCATGCCATGCGGTCCCCTGGTGTGTGATCTGACAGAGGATGAAAAGCCCAAGTTAAGATCGTGAGCTGCGAGAGCCAAGCATCTGAAGCTGAACTCCCACAAGGGAAAGGTGCAGTGTGTACTTCCATTTCACTGCTCTCCTCGTACACTGTTCTATATCAATGCACTCAATCAGTGCAGTAGATCCTTGCTGCAGCACAGAGACGTGGAACAGTCTGTGAACTGTACGGAGCACTAGACATAGCCTGGAATCACTTGGAAACTGAGCTGATTCATGCAGACAAATAGAAAACGCTTGGATTCACAAAGAGGGTGAAGCATCAATGACAAAGGGCACGACATCCACTTTCTACGCGACATTTTCCATTAGACTCATGAGGATATAGCCATAAAGTGAACACGATTTTTAAAATGTCATCATCTTTGGCTGTAGACTTATGATAAAGAAAAAAGTTAATTGAAAAATGGGTGAAATTAACTCTCCTCAACCGTGATGTAGTCTACATGATATGCAGGTATACGGAGTATACCCACTAGAAAAGGTTAAGGATTTCTGTATATCCGCTTACAAAAATGCAAGGATAACGTTAACGATGATTGTTTTGTGAGAGACCTTTCACACCGTCTGTGTTGCGAGTCGCCTAGGAACAACAATACAGTTGGCGGCCATTCTCTGCGCAGATTTGAAATTAACTAATGTAAATCACTAAAGTCGATATATTAAACAAAAGCAAATTTAAACTACACTCTTTCAGTGTTTTGGTAAGCCTGCCCCTGAAGCTACTGCCGCTTCGAGTGACACTGCAGCAGACGTTAATCTTAGCCTACAGAAACTGCAGAAAATGAGCCAGATGAGGATGATGCTTTACACAGTAACATTACCAAAAACCTATGGGGTTGTCGCTCTGGGACGTGTTGTTCTGGGACGGGTGAGTCTAATGCTGGGTGTTGAAAAATTACAGTATACTCACTACAAAAAACTAAACTATGCCACTGCTCCTCATCCTCACAGAACAAAAAGACATCACATGGGAAATACGACTTGTATTTTCGAGGCATGCCTGGAGCAAAGCTTAACCCCTTTAATGCCAAATTTAGCATCAGTGAAAACTTTTGCTAATTATACGTGGTGCACTATCAGCAGAACAGGGCTTTTGTAGAGGTAAAGTGTCCATGAATGTATTCCGGTGCCATTTTTTAGAGCTAGGAATCCTCTTTGCCTCAGTCAGACTTGCATCTACTTGTGGCTGCTTTGGATTGGTAATTGCAGCACACCCACTATTTATGTAAGACCTTATCAGTATGAAAAAAACACTGCTTTGCTGTGTGTGTGTGTGTGTGTGTGTGTGTGTGTGTGTGTGTGTGTGTGTGTGTGTGTGTGTGTGTGTGTGTGTGTGTGTGTGTGTCTGTCTGTCTGTGTGTGTGTGTGTGTGAACATTAGACAACTATTTTTAAACACCCATAACAACCTTAATCCATCTTTAGCTGGATATGGGCCGACTTGGGCACCCGGAAGATTTAAATATTACCATAGCAGGCTTTTAATAAGGCTCTGGAGTATCCAAAAGGGGTTTATGGCAGAGTGTCTGTGTCTTAAGGAAAAATCCTATCTCTGGGTTTGGATGGAAACTCCTCCCATGATGAAATTTGCCGCGCTTTAACCTCATTAACACGACCACAGGGAAGAGAAGAAAAAAAAGTTGGAAAGGTCGAGGTGCTTCATCCTCAAAAAGAAAAAAAAATCCCCCAGCCAACTTCTTAAACCCCACTTGACCTTGAACGATTGAAGACGGTGAAGACTGTAAAATATGAGCCAGTCTCTGTTGCTTCATTTGGGTTTTCTTTATCAGCTGGAAGGGGAAATCATTGATCTGTCTCCATTTTCTTTCCCTCCCACGCTCTTATGTTTTCAAAGCTGCAAGTTTTTATCATCACAGCCGATATCAAGCTGAGCCAACCCCAATATTCACAGGGCGAAAACCTGCGAGAAGCACCTCAAACAAAGGTCAGAAGTGAACAATCAAAAGCCTCCACTCTGCATTACAGCTTATCTAACACTCCCTCATCAGTTCCACCACATTAATGTTACGCACTCGCCTATGGATCTCATTTTTCTACTGCTGGATTTTGTTATTGTCTGGTGTAGACTTTGCAGTGTTGTTCATCAAAGAGAGGAAATATAAGCCAGGGGGAAAAAAAGACTTCACCTTCCAGAATTCATCATAGTTAATTTCACAGGTAATAAAGTCTGCTGGATCCACTCCTTCATGGCAATCGATCAAAATGGGAATAAATGACTCAACTTTAACCTACCCGACAGAGGTAATCACAGCACTTCATGATATTCTCTGCTAATCTGTGCTACATGTTTTCCATCAAAACCCAATTTGGCAAGGAAAAATGTCATGCCAGATTACAGTAACTGATTAACTGAGAATGTATACGAGACCTTAGCTGTTGACGTGATCTGAGACACTAAAACATCAAACTCCCTTTTTAACCTTTGAACTGATTTTCAAAGTGTGCACCTATTTCAAATAAATGCAAAGAAATAAACAATGCTCTCCAGTTTTTATATTAAAGTAACAGTTTAACATTTTGGGTAATATGCTTGTTCTCTATCTGGCAGAGAGTTGGATGAGAAGAATGACATCACTCTTTTATCTGTAAATATGAAGCTAACCTGAGCAGCTAGTTACTGTAGCTTAGCTTAGCACAAAGAATAACAGAGAGAAACAACTTGCCTGGTTCTGTCTAATGGCAACAAAATCTGCCTACTAGCACCTCAAAAGTTTATTCATTAACACGCTATATCTCATTTGTTTAATCTGCACCAAAAACAAACTTTAAAACTACAAATAGCCGTTTTACACAGTCCGTACACTCGAAAACAAAAACGCCCATATAGGATGATTGTGCAAGCAGCTCATACGACCCATATTTACGTTTATGTTGGGCGGCGACCTATCTGGCCGTAGTAATTATCGCAGGAGCAAACGAGGAAGTGAGGTGACGAAGTTTAACAGCATCAAATAAAGATGCAGGTTGGGGTGGTGGATGGGTTAAACAAACAGGACTTTCTGTCAGGAGTCTGGGGTTTGCGTCCTGTGTGAAACCAAATACGAGCAGGATGCTTTAATGGGAATCCCCAGTGCTGCATATCTGTAATGTCACGAACCACGTCATTCTCCAAAATAGATAAATTCTGCCTTCTTGTCTTTCTTATGTCTTGTTTCCTCACTAAGGTGTGCACCTTTTTTCCTTTGGTGGTTTTTTATTGATTATTAGGGAAGCCTTTGAGGCTTTTTACGCATTTAAACATAACAAACCAGTTTCGCTATATTTACCACCTTCCCTCCACACATATGCAGCATCATGTCACCATCCTGTTTCAGTGTTTCGTAGAATAAAAACGCACAAATCTCATATCACCAAATTCAGATTCTGACAATGAACGCTAAATATGTCACAGGCTGTATAGGCATTCAACTTTGGAGTAATTTAATAATTACAGAAGTCAGTGCTGTTGATGCCGCATGTCTTTCTTCTTTATAAATCATTAACAAAAGCTGTCTGTTATTAACTGTTTGCCAGACTTGTAACATTGTCAAGAGGGTTTGAAAGGCAGAAAGTGGAAATATAATGATGTTGGCAGTGGAAAAACATGTATTTGATTGATTTGCTGTTTTGTTTCAATATTATTTCAGCGGGGGAATGCTTTGATGATTCTTTGTAGGAGCATATTAAAAGCTCTCCTCTACGCAAGAGGAAACAAACAATGTGTTCAGGGAATCCAATTTAAGGGTAAAATTAGTTTTTTGTAAAAGAACGATAATTGAACCAATTCTGGCTTACTGGGAGAGAGCCTTTGCTAATAGCAGTCAATAACTGAAGTGAACAGGAGAGGGAAATAAGTGTTTGGTTTTGGTAAACACATATGTATCGTTTGCACACTTGTGAAAATGAGCCAGCCTATCCAAATCGTCTTTGCAGCATATGTTTTAAAATGGTTGCAGTTGACCCCTTGGAAGTTCACCCCCACAACTCCCACTGATTCTGCACCAGCCCTACGTTATGTGCATAATTTCTGTCTTGCCAAGCAGATGTCTTTAAATATCTTGCATTAGTATTCATGTAAGTATTTCCAAAGGAATGGAAGTCAACCCTCCACCTCAGGGTGAAGGAATGAGTCAATGTTTTCTGCCGCAGCTACAGTAGGAGTCGAGCAGAAACATCAAGATTGCCTCACAGGCAGTTTATGCCATTAGGAGCACAGTGGTGTCAGTGTTTTTGGGCAGCTGTCAGTCAAAGCAATTTGCAAAGACCCCAAAACTCTGCCAAGGGAACAACAAAAAATGTAAAAAAAAATAAATAAATAAATAAAACAAGTCCCAATAGCATGTGTTACATTTTGTGTGGAAGTCAGAATATCTTAATAAAATATTTTTAAGTGCATATTGACGACTCAAGGACACACATGAGGAGAAAAATAAATCTCCAATTAGTCCTGTCCCACAATAGCCTGGTCCTACCAGACTCTCGTACATTTCATTTGTACAGAGAGTCTGGCCTCTCTCCATTGACAAGTGTTAACTTCCTTGAAGGCGGGTACTCTTTTGAAGTTTAAAACTATTGGCTCTGCCCAGAGACACTCTGGATCTGCCATAACCAATCTCTAACGTTTGGTCGTGACATATATCATGCGCATGTGCAACAAGAGGGGAGACCGACAACTATCGGCTTATATTTAGCATTAGCATCGCTAGCGTTAGCCTTAGCCAACTCCTTCACCACTAACGGAGTGAGCTGGAAAATTTAACTTTTCCCAAACCCCATGGGGAGGAGAGCCACAACATCATGGCCACCAACACAACCCAGCAAATACTGTTCTTGCTCAGGCTTAAACTTCTGGATATTTGGGAGCGTTGCCACAACGGACCGAATGGCTTCACTCGCATCTTTCTAGCACAAGTCCTCAACGTCATCGTTCTCAGCCACTCCCTCGGTTTGCTGATTGGACCGCCAAATATTTGAACGGAGAAAACCCAAGAATATACCGCAAACCCAGGCGGAGTAGTGAAAGAAAATGAAAATTGAGCGGAAGTACGTAGGAGGGAGGAGCCAGGCTAGTACCACAAGCCAAGAGCGCTGACTTTCCGAGTTTCATCATCTAAACATACAGACTTTTTACCTGTGTCGGTATCACTGGTCGTTTTCACTTTCCACCTAACTTTCCTGGCTCCACCGAGTTAATAATAATAATGAAAAGAAATAAAACAAAGATAAAAATGAAATAAAATACCAAACTAAATGATAAAATACACAAAGGGCAAAAATGTATTAAATATCATGAACAAGAAATTAAAAACCAATTAGCGGGCAGCTTAGATAAAATCAGGATATGCTTTCCAATAAAAGTATGTTTTGTGAAGAGACTTAAAAGGGGTGGGGCATAACTGTCTGTAACATTACCGAATTTCATTTTCCAGTCCAACAACTGTTGATATATTTCAGACTAAACTGAGCAACCTGACAGTGCCATTCCTGGAGCCGATAGCATTAATAAAAACATTAAAAGGATACTTCACCAATTTAGCATTAAACTTTGTCTCAGTAGAAACACAGTAGTATTTTTGAATGACTGTGCTTCCATCCCTCATGTCCCCCTGAGACCAGAGATCTCTGTATTGTGGGTCTGGAAAAAAATCTTCCGATGACGTAAAACGACGATTTTTGCATCATCGGAAGATTTTTGCCCAGAGGCAAAGGACTACAGCCAGTACTAGGAGCTACTTCCGCATAGCCCATAGGGGGTTGGACTGTCGGCATTCTCTGAAATTTCATGAACCAAAATGAGTGTCAGCCATCTTGAATCCTTGTGTAGCTTAGTGGCTTCTCAGCATCAAAACTTTAGATCAATACATAGATTTATTCATCCCGAAGGAAATTTTAGAACAACAATTATGTGCATTCAAACTACTGCACACGTATACCACCGGGATACATTGTTACAGATCGGAGAATATGCAGGACACTTTATTACGGAATACTCGACACAGCTTCGCCCGCCTGCTATGGAGACCAGTGGTGTTGCTTGATGCCTCTGGCCGATAAAGGGACATTATCAGCAGGAACGTTGAACGAGTTTGCCGGTGGAAAACTAACGCTAGTCAGCCACCTGTTCCATCAATCCTGCTTGCAAGTGTCCGCTCATTAGACAACAAACTGGATTACATCCAACTTCAACGAAACTCCCAACTTGAGTTCAGAGACTGCTGTGTTTTTGTTGTTGTGGAAACAATTGCTGTATCGGACTATCCAGCTACCAGGCCGGCTGCTCTGTCACCGGGTAAGACTAGCTAGTGGAAGTAGGCTGTGTTAACACGGACTGCCTGGTGCAGAAATGGGGGTGCTTGTATCCAACTAACTGCTAACTGCTTGTGGAGTTTGTGACTGTTAAATGCCAACCATTCTACATTCCACGCAATTTTTTATACTCAGTGATACAGCCCACCAAGCGCTAATGCTAGTAGCTATGTGTTAGCTGAACTTTACGGAGCATATCATGTGTGTGCACAAAATGTAGCCTGTTTCGTATGCCGTTTTTATGTATTTTAATTGTGTAACCAATTGAGCCACGGTGAAACACTTTTTCGTGTATAGGGTTGAAATGACAATAAAACACACTAAAGTTGAGTTGACTGTCTCACTGTCTGTCTGTAAACGGTAGGCATGGCTTGGGAGTAGACGCTAAAGCAGCGAAGCAATTGCGTTGTGGGATTTGGTGTCTTTCATCCACGTGAGCCAAAAACACATTTTCTGGCTTTTCTCGGCCTAGAAGTCACCAATTTCTAAAGAAAAATTCACATTTCTACTACATAAGTGACTCAATCTAAAGATATATTCATCTTTCCAATGGTGAAATATCCCTTTAAGTCATTTTAAGAAGGTCTTATTAAACCTTTACTTTTCAGCAACACTAGCAAAGCCATCCACTGCAAACCTACTGCACTCTGCAAGTGTCACTCTCTATCAAAGTGAATGAAATAACGTAAGCACGGTGATCGCATGCCGATAGTTTCCTATTCAGTAATAAGACGCGGTACATCTTCCTACCATTGCTTATATCACAAAGTAAATGAAATAGTATGAACACAATTTCTATGAAACTAGCTCTAGGCTTCAGTGGCTTTGGTTCCATTATTCCAATCACTTCCTGTTTGCAACATATCAGCTTCAGTGGGGCAACCCAATCTGTGTTTGATCTGGAGACTAGGAAAGCCCCCTTCCTCGCCACGACCGTGAACAAATGGAGAGATAACTTTGTAGGTGGCAATTATATAACAGACAGTTACTCCATGAATTTAAAATGCTCCACGAGAGATTTGTCCCTGCTGGGGCTTTGTGTAAAAAATGTTCATGTTTTCTTGACAGAGAGTATGAGAAGGCTTTCATTAGGAATGGAACTGAGTAAGGGAAAAACTAGAAGGCTATCATTTAACAAGAGTATAGATGTAACACCAGAATTTTGGAGTACATTCATTGAGATTTTAATTTGAGAAAACTTTTATCTGCAGAATAGGGGCTCCTTAATGTCAGAATTAATTGGCTATTTATGAATTACAGTAATTCTGTTTTCACACTTGGTCACAAATGAATAAAGGTGTTTTAGGGTTTCTTTTAAAAATCTGTCAGTAACAAACAACATTTGTGGTTAACTCATTAAAGACATGGCTGTAGATTGCTTAAGGGGAGTTGTATTCTAAGTATATTTCTATGGACATAAAACAGTGAATGAACATAAGGCCGACATACAGTAGGAATATGTATCATTTCTAGCTTAGCTTACAGTAAGTTGTGTTCTATGTGATTCTTCAACTCTAAAAATAACAAAAGTGAGAAACAACGAAAGGAAAGCCAGAGCAGATTTAAACAGAAATGATAAATAAACTGCACTGATCACAACCTTGTGGGAGAGATGTGAACATTCTGCTCCTGCCTTATCTTTTGCTTCGTTTCTTCAGGAAACTTCTGGAGTCTGTTTACATGAGCCTCACTCTGGGTTACAAATGCTTTAAGCTCAGCCCTGGGACTATTTTGAAGCTGCTTCCAATAGGGCTGTTGGGCTGTTGTTAGGCAGTGTGGAAATGGACTACCCACTTAATTCCACCTGCAGTGATATTGAAACTGAGCTGTGTGTGTGTGTGTGTGTGTGCGTGTGTGCATGCGTGTGTGCGTGTTTATGTGTGTGTGTGTGTGTGTGTGTGTGTGTGTGTGTGTGTGTGTGTGTGTGTGTGTGTGTGTGTTTTAGTGGTGGAGGAGGTCTAAACTATATCGAGCTAACATGACCAACAGTTTTTTTTGTTCCTCTTGTGTAGGAGGGGAAATGGAGTATATGGAGTCCAATTCAATTTATGCTCGCGTTGTCATACATTAAGGTACCACCACCTTCTACCCAACACACACAGGCTTAAAGAGCATCAGAAAAATTGCATTTTGTTCCAATTATAGCTTTGACAGCCTTCTCGGCCACGAAGTGTGGTGCCATTGGTCTAATCCCTGGGGTGTCCAAGCCAGTAATTGAAAATCAAGACCTTGGCTATGTGTGCCAATAGGGTTTGAGCCTCCTGTCCCTATACATGCACTCACACATACATATTTAGTAATGTGCAATTTCATATGGTGACAAAGCCCTGTCTCCCTGACGGCCGAGCTGATGTATGTGACACTTCAGACTTCCAGGCAATTCTTGTCCGTCTCTCAAGAGATGCGAGCGGTAACGAGACACAGGCTGACACTCGAGCACCGAAACGTCACTGCTGTCAAATCTCATCGACAGATACTCAAGATTGTTCAATGCATATTAGAATTTAGAATTTATCGACCTTAACAGTATCTGCAATAACCACAATAACATTAACCCTTTGTGTTTTGTTGAAATTGGCTTTACTTCCTCATTGTTTGGAGTCATACAGACCCCACTGCTGTAGGTGTAAAAATAACTAAAGTTGTAGGGTTTTTTCTCCTTTAAATGTATTCTTCTTTTCCTCTGACCTTATTAAATCAATATGATAACCTCTTCTCTTTGCCATATACAGGGCTTGTAAACACAATGTGGAAATAACCATGTTTATTATATTAAATTGGGGAAAGTGTCACGTTTTATATGTTATACAGTATCCTATGTTTTATAAATTAACCATGTGTTACAGCTGACCCAAAGCAGAAGGAAAAACCGACTTCTGATGATGTGTTTAAAAAATGTTAGAATCATGAAGTATCAAGCTGAATATAATGAGGGTAAAGGCAGGACTGAAAATAATATTTTTGAAAGCTATATATTGGCACATATATTCACTCTCTTGAGCTATCATCAACAAACCATCAGCCCTTTTATATGGTATCCATTCTGTGCCTGAAAGGCTGTGAATCTTTCACAACCTTTTAGACATCCCTCACACGGAATCGCTAATGCTCTATAACACTCTGTCACTGCTGTTAACTGTGCACTACCTTGGGCTCTCCTATTCTTCCACAAAGCATCCCATTGCTTCTCCAGTCAAACTGCCACTATAAGTTGAGCTGTAAAGCCCAAACGGCTCACTTTGTTTTGCACCAGAGTGACTGCAGCAAGGAAGCACAGGTGGACATGACTAACTGAAGTCAAAATCAAGTGCTGTCTGCTTATTACACCCAAAGCTGATTGTATATTGAAATGGTATGTCGAAGTGGAAACTGAAATTCCTTAATCTCAAAAACCAAAAGCTTTTTTTGAGCCAATAAAAATGATTGAAATATTCGACATCCATCTTTCTTTTTTCTTGTGCTGCTGCTGTGTGCAAAACAACATGTAAGTGATGCAAGGTCTCTGTATACTGGAAATCAAGTTTGACAATAAAGCGCTGTGTGATGCAATGCTATAATCATGGACATGACATCGTGCAGAGATCAATTTTGGCACTGACATGTTGACACTTTTTCTTTTATAAGAGGCTGAGTTTGTTGGCTGTCAAAGCAGAAAAAAAGGCAGTAGAGTATCTTGCACGCATTCTTGTCTCTGGATATTTCTGCTGCTGTGAGTTTTAAAACAGGTGTCGTGTAAAAGGTACTACGGCCATTCATTGAACATGTTTTGGGAGTCAGAACCAATTCATATTTTCTTCTTCCACTTGGCTTTTCTAATTAATATCAATCTCAGCACTGAATTACATTTCCCTGCCAACCGTATTGCAGATGCAAACCTCTGTGTGTCAGTATGAGACAAAGAAAGTGTGTGGCTGTGTCATTTCAAATGTGTGCAACTCTCAATATACAGTTCATTTCTGATTTCTCCCCAAGAAATTCGGCATCAGCATCCACTGACAAGATCTCTCCCAAGACCTAGCTTGTCTGTAATCCACACGTTTCAGTCAGAGCCTTCAGTCAGAATTGCATCCCTTTTAAAGACATGTGTGCACACTGATCTGTCTGAACCTGTCCAGCAAAGCAGTCAAATCTGGCATGTCTCTGCTTTGTTTTCCTAACAATGTGTGCATGATTGAGGTAACAAGGATGAGAGATCCTTGAACAAATCGTTCAGCATAGATACGTCAGCTTCCTTATAGCGTTGCCGTAATGAAAACATGGCAACAACGCAAGAACTTACTGTCATCACACTCGCTTTGGGACTTGAACAAACTCCCAGGGGCTGCTGCATGATGATGGACAGATGTCGCAGGTTCACATCACAAGTGCTCCAGGCATGAATATTCTCAGAATACTGAAAAAACTAATGGCTCAGAATAGTTTTCATGGGTCAGCATGCTTGTTGGGAGGATGATTGTTTTTGCTGATAGGTGCCACTGCAATGCTGTAGAGCAGAGATCTTCAACAGGGGGTCTGCAACCCCTAAGGGGTCCTCAGAGTTACTGCAGGGGGGCCACCTGATTATTGTTTGATTTTTATATATATATTTTTTTCAATAATTAAAATGTCTGAAAATATACATTAACATGAATCTAACACATTATTAGCAAAGCCTTTTTGCTAAAACAAAATCCCCAACAACATTTAAATTACACAATATTGGTGATAAGCTTACTATAGTTAAGACATTAAAAACTTGATGTATAAATAATGTGTGAATATCAATTTCTATCCATCCAGCTCCAGCAATGAAGACCCCTGCTGTAGAGGTTAAATATGTATATTGATGTAGAAAGATGATTTTCAGGTAACTTTTTTTTAAATTAAAAGATATTGGTTAAATCATTTAGCAGCTGTGGTACACGATGTCACAAAAACACTTCTGGACCATCAGAAAGTCTGTGTGGCCAGACATTATGTGCAGGTGAAATCGGGCTTCCATTAACCAAATTTCCACCCAAGAGCTTCTGCTTCCAATGCATCATTGCTGTCCACAAGAAGCAGCACGTTGTGGCAGAAAGGTTGCAGAGATGCCTTTTTTTATTAACCAAATCAGCTCCACACTGAGGGCATATGTGACCAACCTTCTGAATGAGCTGCAAATCTATATTCCCAAACAATGAAAGACATTTGAAACGAGATGATCTTTGAGTAACACTGACAACAAAGTGGGTGATTATTTTTGAACACTTTCTTTCACATATCAATATTTTGTAATTAAATCTAAAACTGGCTCATTTTAAGCTGCAAAGCTGTCATTTCGCCTCTCTTTCCGGCGCTCTGAGCGCTGTCCAAGGTGCTGACCGCGGGTCTGTTTGAATGAGCGCCACCGCAGAACCTGACCGCAGCCACATACACTGCCACTACATGACTCTGTTAATGATTAAACAACTCGCTAGCCTTGAAAACCCTCAGGTATACACGAACAGGTAACATCTCACCTTCAACTTCGTCTTCGGGCAGGTTCACCGGGGCGCTGTAGGAGAGGATGTCAGGGATGGTGCAGATCCCCCGGTACATCAACGTGGAGGTTACTGGATGCATCGGCATGACTGCGACCTTTGGCTGCCACCTGCGCCCTCTTCATACAAAAATGTCTACAGAGAGGATCCCAACTTCCCCCCACGGTCACCGAGGGAACGGAGAAGCGAGCCCATTGATGGGGGGAGTGGAGTGAGGTAGGAGACGGTGGATACCGCAGCGTGTCCGCCGAAATCTTGCTTTTGGTCAATGACTGAAGAGCAGGAAAATGTAGGGGGTGTCTTACCTCATTGCCGTTTTATTATTTGCTTGAAAAAAAAAACAAAAAAAAACGTCCTGATGAAAACACAAAGTCACTAGATATAAAACTACATCAGGTCGACATAATGCGCACATAAATACATCAACCAAGACAAGCTCCACATCTGAGGTAAGTAATGCAGGTTATTGGTCTATGTTGTATACCGATCAATCGATACACGGATTTGTAGGTTATCATTCCACTGGTTGTTTGTGTTTTTAGTCCCAGCGTTTGTCTGCAGCGAACAAATTCATGCATCCACTTGTTGGATACGAGCGCTCACTTGACGCACTCCGTCCTCAAGATCCAGCCACATTCATATAATCCACCGGAACGACACTTAAACGATTCATGAGGAAATAGGCAAGATAATTCTAAAAGTGTCGCTTGGAAGCGTGGAAAGATGATGAGCGCGTGTCCGGATCCCCAAAGACAACAATTTCTCGCTCGCTCTTAATTGGTCATGGGTACGGGGGCGCGTTGCGATCCGGTTGTTCCATCTTCAGTGGATGAGTGTTTTTGTGAAAGGAAGCTCTCTGTGCCTCTGATATGTAGTCAGTCTCGTCTTTCTCTACCGTCTCACCCCCGTCACTCTGTCTTTCATACATACGTCTGCACATACACACACTATGCAATCCCTCCCGCATAATACACCCACCCTCCCTCCTCTTCTGTCTCTCTTTCTTTCTTTTTGTTCAATTACTCCCGTACGCATTCCGGTTACTCACCGATTTTAAAAAACCATAAAGTGTGATTGATGATCATGTATGGTAGGTGTATGGTATATTTGCTCCTATTGTGCCGAGCATATAATAAAAACGAATTAAGCGCCATTTCCTTAAATTATAAATCATAAGGCCGAGGACCAAACACTACTTATGCATTTTAAGTTTTGCTATGACGCAAAACTGTATCTGCTGCTGCCGGTTTAGTTGGCTAGAATGCTGTGACATGTACAGTGGGGAGTATTTGATATTTTGTTAGAGAGAAAGAAGAAAGGGGGGACGAGAGTTCAAATTCTCTCTGGCTTTCATCATCTCCAAATGTATGCTTTGCTGCACCACTATCTGTGCAGAGCGACGTTTTGAAATGTAATGTTGTACCTTTCAAGTGACATGGTTGTCTTAAGCAGTTGTGGGTATGATGTAGTAGGGCAATGTTGAAAGGAGCCACTTGAATTTTGTATCACCATGACCTATCTTTTTAGTAATCCCCTGAAATGTATCTCTCTTCTGGGAGAAATCTGCATGTAAGGCAGGTTTAGAGAATGTCTTTCTTTTTTCCCTCTTTGTTTCCTTCATCTCAATTGGTTTCACGTTCAGCCATGGCCTATTGGGGCCCTAAGGAGGGATTCTGTAGACAAAGTTAGCAACTACCTGGTGAACACAGTAGAACATTTAGCAGCTAAAGAGCCAGATATTTCCCTCAGGAGTTGGGAGAGACCAAAAACAGAGCTAAATATTGGATTTATATTTTCAGGTGGCCAGTAACACAACTCCAAATGAATGATAATATTGCTTCCTCACTGCTGGATGTGAAATGAATGAGCAACTGTTCACTAACAAGTTTGCAATATCAACTTAATAGTTGAAGATATGTCAATGTTGTGTTCACAACTAGTTTTTGCTGTCCCTAAGTGGCCAACAATAATATGGGATATCTCCATTATCGTCATACTTGAACATGGATGCCATCCCAAAAACACAACCAAGCAGTCTGTGAAGAAACAGAAGCATCCATGAAAGTGTGGTGCCCTACTGCAGGAAATTGGCTCCTAAACCTGAATAGTTATAATCTGCAATGTCTGAATTGGTTACATAACCCTTGAAATAAACTTTAAATGTCCCCACCTACACTGACTTGCAACATTCCCCACACATAGAAACATCCACTGTGCTGGTTGGCCTTTTTCTAATGTTCAACAGAACATTGGGCAGTGCGACAGTGTCAGCAGTGTTCAATACCAGCTGGCTGGTATTGGTTCAATACCACCCTTGTATCCTCGAAAGACATCTGGCACCTTTTATTTCCCCCAAAACAGGTTACAGTAGCTAAAGCCCTCTCAACAGGATGAAACTTTGAATGTCAGACCACTTTCAGAATCCAGTAGCTGCAGTGTTCAGACTCCAATGCGTCACTGGGCTCTTTTGTCACAGAAAGTGTTTAATGATTTCCCCCTGCTCGGCTTAGGTCTCTCAGATTCTGGTTATACACGTTCTGTGTTTGTGAGAGGTGAACTGGTGTTCAGGCTTGCACCGCATGGCAGCCGACCCTACAACGTCTGTGCCCTCTCACTGTGGTGTTTGGTCACTAAATGCTGCTGTTACTGCAGATGAGAGGATGCGTAAGAACACTTGAGTCTACGTGATACCTCAAAAGAAAATGTAAGTATGTACGTATATATACTTATATATGAATTAGACATATATTTGAATGGGTAATGCTGCCAGAAAAGCAAAAACAAATAAATTAGTGAGAACAAATCCAGAAATGAACATTTTGTAATTTTCTACTCACCCTCAAGCAAATCTGAAAAAAACTAAATTTAATGTCCACATTAACTCCACAGATGCAAGTCTGAATCAGTTGAAGTGGACGTGAACATGTTTTTTTTTTAGTTCCAAAACTGCAATAAATGACCTGCAAATTACCCACAAACAGTTTATGGCAAAATCCAAGTGTTCTGAAGCCAACTTATGACACTGTGGATTCAAGAGTCCAATCTTTCTCTCATTAAGTCCGAGATTTCCCACATTTGCTATGCATCCCCCTACAGCAGTCTGGCGGAAGACTCTTGCTGCCTTCATCTGCACATAAGTTCCTCTTTTCAAGACTCATTGTGTATTCAAGTGCTTGTAGTATCTGAATAATCACTAATAAAGCTTTTCTGTCATTTATGATTGAGAAGTGGAGAACTACTTGTGCTGCAGAACAAATCAATTGAGTGATTTTGTAAGTGATTTCAATAAAAGTGTGCATTTTGGCAGCAAAATCAAGACTTCAGAAGTCTTTTGATCGTATGTGAGGACTGTGGGATTTCATTCTTACTTTTACTGTAAACCTGCATTATAAGATGTGTTGGCTACTTGGGGGCAGTGCAGCAATCCGTACAGTAAGCACCCAAGCAGTCACAGTGCATATATTTATTTTGCCACCCATCCAATATCCACACCCCTTTTTACTTTGTTTTGGTCTCCACCAAGTCCTAAAGGAATATGTTTTGGATCTTTAGTTTTGCTAAAATGCTCCATTTTCATCACCTAGTTGCTAACTTTGTCTGCCGTTTGGTGCAGAGCAGGAAGTGTTCAGTGGATTTAACTGTACTTTTTGGCAACAAGTGACCCCTTTCAAAAAAGTATTTTTTCCATTGTCGTATAAAAAAGTTGGTTGGTGCAGCTTTAATTGTTATAAAAAAAAACTGTGTATATTGACCAAAATGTTAGAGTGTGAATCTAATGTAGATTTGTCTTAATAGAATGGTTTATGCTAATTTAGCTTTAGCTTTAAGCTTTTTTAGCTTTGCGATCCACACATTCCATCCACTACAGCTGTTTTGAAGATAGTGTGACAGGGGACAGCCTACGCTAACTTATTTGTACGTTGAGTGACATTAAAAACTAGAGTAATGTTGTTTTGCGAGTAGGTAGATAATGTCAACATTTAACTCTAAAATTAAAAGGAAACATGTTACTATTAAAAATTATGTGTCTTATTTTATTACTAATAACATAAATGCTGTATGTTCTGATTTCTAATGACGACTTGGCTTGACAGATTTTAATACCGTTATTCCCAGGTGACAGTATGTGGAAAAACCAGAAATCTCACCCTTGCTTAATTTTTTGCCCACATCTCATCCTCAGATGAGCAAAGAGAAAAGGCTTGACGAGAATGTAAAAAGGACAAGGCACAGAGAAGAGCCCAGGTTTGCACACAAGCTGTCTGATTGAATTGTTGCAGATTAAAGGGAAAGGGAGAAAAAGACTGTAATTTCATGTCAGGCTACCTGCCAGAAGTTATTACTTCTGAGGAATTACCATATTTCAAAATATATGGATGACAAAAATAAATAAATAAACAAAGCGTGAAAAATATGTGGACATTTTCTTTGTCATTTCTCTGGCACGGACGCTATACAGTCTTATAAGATGAGGGTTTGTTGTGGTGCTGCACTTGTGGTCAGATTCATCTGCCCCTGTGGAACAAATAAACCTTTTCAATTCTGACAACATCCTTGGCTATTGACCAGCATAGAGAAAAAGTATTGGAGTGAATAATGACCCATACAGTGAGCCCAGTGAGCTGCTCCCGGATTATAAGCATGGAGCCACAGAGAGCTGGAGACTGAAGGGGATAGATGGAGGAGAAAGCTTTCCCTCTCTGTTTGGGAGAAACAGGAAAGACAAATGTGGTCATTTCACCATCCCCTGAACAGATTTAGGTCATTAAGCTCGGCATTACATCTAGTTAATGTTGTTAGTTGATGCATTTACAAAATCTCTGCATGACAAGACGGATGTTTTGGGAGTCTGAAATGCTGACAAAAGTCTGCCATTACTGACTAAGCTCTACCTTGATTGAAGACCTAGTGAACCCCTATGTGCCTGCTCGAGCCCTGCGTTCTCAGGGGATGGGTCTTCTGAGTGTCCCAAAGGTTAAAAACAATTGGTGAATGGGCTTTTTCTTTCCATGCACCGACATTGTGGAACAGTTTACCTCTGGACATCAGGCAGGCTTGTTCTGTTGAGGCTTTTAAAGCAAAGCTAAAGACCCATTTGTTTACTGTTGTATATGAGGCCTAATTTCTCTGTATGTTTTCCTGAGAGTCCGAATGTGTGTTTATTTTTGTTTCAGTTATTTTAAATGTTTTTAAACTGTATTTTCTATGCTCTGTACAGCACTTTGACCTGAAAGCGCTTTACAAATAAATGTATTATTATTATTATTACCTTGGGTCACTCCACCGTCCAGCAATCCCATTACACATCGGGACAACCTCTGTTGGGAGAACTGGCATTATCCCTCTTTTCAGATTATGATTCCCTGCTCTACCACACATGGCTGGCATGGTGCTGCCATTCTTTAAAAAGTTTCTGGCTGTGGGAAGAGG
This sequence comes from Zingel zingel, assembly GCA_023566125.1. Classification (NCBI taxonomy): domain Eukaryota; kingdom Metazoa; phylum Chordata; class Actinopteri; order Perciformes; family Percidae; genus Zingel; species Zingel zingel. Next base: position 11,527,208 of record CM042314.1, on the reverse strand, counting down.
AGTTCCAGTCTGTGAGGGAATAACGGATATGCCAGTGGGTGCCTGCGCTGAATCCGCCTCTGAATGAAGCTGCAGGATCAACATAAGCTGCACTGCAGGCCCAAACATGTACTCCCTAGGTGTTTTGGCTTGTGTTTATAGCCACAATACACCCCCCTTCTCTTTCACTTCCTCCTTTGCTTGCTGGGCAGCCCCAAGTTGGACCTAGTTGATGGTTTTCAGTGGATGTCGGTGCATGCTTGAAGTGCTGTTTTGCTATTTGGGGAGCTTCCGCCGGGAGGAGGTGTAGGAGGAAAAAAGATTAGATTTTGAAGCAAAGATAACCTCTTTATTTGGGGAAGAAACAAAATAGCAACCCCTGGTGGCAAACAGAGGCAGGCTGGTTCCTCTCTGTAGTATCTTCTTCAGTTTCCAAATAAAAATCATTCAAGCCTTTGTAGGACCCTGAGACGTTGAGAGTGTTAAAGGTACTGCTGTGAGGGAAGGGAAAAAAAGAAAGATTGCAGTCTTTTCAGTTTGAACAGGCAGAATGGCATCATTCAAAATATATTATGTCTGCCGTTTTGCCTCGTAATTTTTGTCTGGAAAAGTATTCTCACATTGGTCATACATCTTATGAAACACCCTAATCACCTTGATTTATTGATGTTTCATTTGCTGAAAAGTACTGGTGAAAAATGAATGTTTTTACAAAATGTTGGCAGATGAAATCATAAAATGAGCATGATAAAAGCATGAAGAAATCCCACTGAACAACATTAAGTCCCAATTCAATACATACTGTTCCCTGTATGTAGAGAGGCAGGAAGTAAAGGTTGGGGTGGCAGATGAACACATAGCACGTCTGACTTTGGTAAAAGAGACCTGAGTCTGTGGCCTGTCCATCACAGACCTGCAATTAACATTCGCCTTTTCAATAGCAGTATTATCACACTCTTTAGGGACAATTTCAGGATCTTAGGAACGTTTTTTATTTTGAATGGAAATACTATGCTCTACATATAATTCCTAAATCTTTACATGCAGTGGGAACACAAACAGGAATGCACAAAAATGACTTTTAGTTGCTAGTTTAGTTCCTAGTTAAAATGTTGACTGGTTCCTAGAACTATTTAGTATCCATACCAACCATAGTGTATTTGCCATGACCATGATCTTTCCCTAACCTAAACTATAACATCAAAAAAAGTGTTGACATTGTATCATCCAGTTTTGCAGAATCATTCGATATTGACATTCTTGTTCATGGATTAATCAGTGGTGTTATTGTGTATATACTGCAGTGTAATCCAAGGAGGCCAAATCATTTCACTCCCCTGAGGGCGTTTCTGCAGTTACAGTAAACTAAAGTCTCCCTGACTGTAAAATAAAAACAGCTGAAGTTTCCAATTTAATCAACCTTTTATCAATTGTTGGTTATTGGATGAATGGGCACCTCAGCGTTACAGCTGAGTTGGGGGCAAATGAGCCCAAGCTGACCACAACAGTGCTATGTGAGCAATTTTGAATGCAACACTGCGCATATATCATAAAGACCACTCATTACAATCAGAAACCTGTGCTGCTGGCCCAGTGCAGGGTTATGCCCCAGCCATTTCATGAAACTTAATGTTCCATTAAGAGTGCATCAATCAGATTTTAAATGATTTGGATGCCCATTAGTCCTTACAGAGCCAGAGTACTGAGACCACTCCCGGTGAAATGATATTGAACAGACACAGGAGACATAATCTTTTAAAAAGCTGTCACACATTCGCCCCCAGCTTCTCCCACAAACCCCTGTGATGTCAGACTGACCGTGTTAACAGCAGCCAGAGGTGTCTGAACACAGGAAATGGAAAAATATGAAAAAAATGCTCAGGACTAAGAGCAGCATTCCTGGTAGATGTTTCTGCCTTAAGCCCTAATAAACACAAGCACCCAGCTCGCTTTCACCTCCAGAATGTTAATGCCATCTCCCAAACATCAAAGGTGTGGAAACTAGGGTAAGAAAGCCGCGTCATGCTTACCTCCTGAGTGAGCTGCCAAATGTTTATGCACCTTTTCAACAGGAACTGTTTCCACACATCAAAAACGCTTGAGTCTTTTTTCCTTATCATGACCCAGAAATGAAAGACAACACTGAAGGCAGTGGGAAGAGAAGCCATGAGGGAATGAACCCTTTTGAAAAAGTTAAGCAAACTTCCAAGTTCAGTAAGCGTGAGGTGAAATCTGATTAGATAACCGTGACACTGGTGAAAATGTTCTTTGCACCAGTGTTTTTTTCTATTTAGCATTTTGCATGGGTAGTTGTAGCTCTATTACTTAAATTTCTTACATACGAGTCAACCTGTACAAAAGGAAATCATACCATCATCCTCAGATTTCTCAATAAAACTTGACATTATTTCATAACATCCTTAGAGACACATCATAGACCTACAAATTTTACTTCCTCTAACTTTAAGTGTTGCCATTATCATTCAGCTATTGAATCACCTCCTCAAGACTCTCCTCCATATGGAAATGGGGGGGATGCAAACATCTCCGTGGTTAAAATCAATTATTCACAGTCATCTCTAGGGATGTGCAGTTTCCTGAGATGATTCGAGGTGTGTGTGTGTGTGTGTGTGTGTGTGTGTGTGTGTGTGTGTGTGTGTGTGTGTGTGTGTGTGTGTGTGTGTGTGTGTGTGTGTGTTTGAGTACGTGGAAGGTTCAAGCTAAACCCTTTAGCATAATGTGAGTAACATTCAGGATGAAGTGTGTAACCGGGCAAACCCTCCCTGCCACCGCTGCCTCCTCCATGATTGAACTCCTCTGAGAAAATGGGCCTCTCAGACAGGTCTGCAAGAGCAGATAGGAAAAGGTTACAGTGGTATCTTTAGTGCAGAGTCTTACTGACTCTCCCACTGCTGAGAAGTTCTGAATGTTTTATAAAGACAGGACGTGCATGGTTCCTCTGCTTCCTTTTGTGACTGGAACTGTTGTTAGCCTGTGTGTGTGTGTGTGTGTGTGTGTGTGTGTGTGTGTGTGTGTGTGTGTGTGTGTGTGTGTGTGTGTGTGTGTGTGTGTGTGTGTGTGAGTGTGTGAGTGAGTGAGTGAGTGAGTGAGTGAATGAGTGAGTGAGTGCGTGCATGTGAGTGCGTCTGTTCTATACCTCGTCAGGTCTTCTTTTCGTTTCCATTTTCCTCTTTTTTTTTCTTGACTACTTTAAGCACACATCAGGAACTATTTGCACGTATCCAATAGCAGGTAATGTGAGAATGTGAGATGTTGAGAGCACCTGTTCTATATTATTTCCAGTAATATACACAGCATTTATTTCTAGTGCAATGCTTGTACTTCCGCTGGTAAACATGCTATAACAACAAGTACTACAATAATTACTACAATACAGCTGGCAGAAAATACATCCACAACTTTGTACGAGCCTTATCCTAGAAATTCTGTAACATTAATCATTTTTTACATTAGTCACAAAGCTTAATTTCTCACAATTGCCGAATTAAAAAACCAAAAGGTTTACATTGTATGTATTCAGAATAAGGATAAGACAAAGGAGAGGCAAACATCTGTTACAGATATTGGGGAAACTGACCTTGAAATTGTATCCATGTCTTTATTAGACATGTAGCCTATGTTAGACATGTACTTGAGGTAAATTCCAGGTTAATTAGGTAACATAGATTACCGGTATGTCTTGCGAATTAATTGATATTGACATGGTGAATAAAACACATTAACATTAATTAATGTCCTTAAAAGTGAATTTTACAGTGTAATTCAAAGATACAGAATGCAATGTGCCCCTCTGATCATTTCAGATATGGTAGCTTTTTTCATTCATTCATTCATTGCACTCACTTTCAGAGACAAAAAAATATGATTCAGCTGCTTATTGCTACTTTCCAGAGTAGCTGGAAGTTAGATAATCCATTTTCCACCCCTATACATGTCACCCACTTTGATGAGCTGTATATCCTGAAACAGTACCTAACTGAAGGCTGAGGTAACTGTGTACTTAGACACCACAGAAGCTGCAGAAGAATATGAATGAAGCAAATATGCAACAACAAAAATAATAAGTATTTTTTTGAACAAACTACATCTGGCATGTTTTGTTTCACTTCTTAAGAAGTTCCCTACAATGTGGCTCAGTTTTATTCTAATCAACCTCTAATAGAATCTCTTAAACTAAAGCGTGGCAGACCTTGTTAAACTCCTTGGCTACTTCAAATAAAAGGGAATGGAGACTAAATACACAAAAACATTTCCCAAGTACCAAATGGATAGTCAGGCAGCAAGCTGTCTTTTGACTACACAGACTCAAAATGAGATTGAGGTTACATTATCTTCTAGGCAGCATGCTGATCAATATGTACCTTTTATAAGATAGCTTGTAAATTATCTTTTTACCCTGCATGCTCAAAATGAGATTGAGGTTATGTTAGCTTCTAGGCAGCATGCTAACACATATTATCTACCTATATAGTTTGTAAGTTGTCTGTTTATCCTGCAATCGGACCAATATGTTTGTCTAATGTTGACCAGTTGCCGGATCTTGTATGAAACACATCCTGTTCACACAATCCACACACCATATACAATTTTCAACCCGTTTGTCACCTCAACCTGGCAACCTATAACCCAGTTGCGCAGTTGATCTCTGCGCGAGCTTCGCGGAAAGTTCAGACCCGAAAGCAAGCCGATAAAAAAGGCAGGTGAAGGCGGTGTTCCGGCAAAGAAATCAAAATAAAGCTGTAAATTTCAACAGTGTTGGGCGCAACAATTTTCATGCATCTTACCTAGTCATATCGACAACCTCCATGCTTTTTGTAAAGTGTGTTGCACTGATTTTAATGTAGCGTACAGCGGGAAAAATTACATTACCCAGCACATTACAACACAGCAGCACCATCGGGCAGAAGAGGCACATAAGGGCACGCAGGCGATTTCATCCTTCATCACGAAAGGACAGACAGAAGCAGAAAACATGATGCAAACTGAACTCACTTAACACTTACAATACACTTACAAGTACCCCCCCCCATGTTGCTTCTTTTTAAGACACGTTTGGCTATTGTAGCGAGCTGAGAGCACTTGATTTACATTAATAACAACTTTCTATTATTTCAATCAGCTGGCCTTTATGTTTCACTCTTCAAAGTATGTGTTAATTTACAGTGTAAGCCTGAGGTTGATCAGTCAATAAGGTCTGACAGCCACACACTTTCACTAGTGTTTGTTTGCTGTCAACAGCTCCTCTCCACTGGAGTTTCCTCCTGAATACGGCTACAGCAAACAAACACAACTTATACAAACTAAATGTGACCGTCAACATATTGAATAACACCAAATCCGAGGATTAATTAAAGTAAATTTAAGTTTATTTACAACTTAACTATGGTTGATTAAACCAAAACTATGGGAGTCTGGAGGTCTGGCCAAAAAGAACAAAAGAAGGGACGAAGCCTGAGCCAACCTATCAATGGCCGTTGGACCCAGAACCCCAGCCCCCCCACCCCCAAACTCAAAAGTAGTAACTAACTAACAGAAACAAAGCCGCGAAAAAATAGACTACCAGGGGTCCTTTTCAGGAAGGAGGTTTAACAAACTCTGAGTCTAACCCTGATCTCTGAGTTGATTTACCCTGAGATGAGTTTTCGGTTCCAGAACAGCTGATTTGAGTTTGTTCAATCAACTCAGAGTAGGTTCACGCGCATGCACCACCACTATAAAAAGGCAGCATGAATAGAGCCATGATACTACGATTCACCATGGTAACAACCACAAACAAACTGGTCGGCAGAAATACTCATGCGCACATACAGCGAGTTTGAACATGTATTTAGTTTTAAAAAAGCAACATCGGCTGCTGCAACAGAGAGAGAATTGGTGTGGGAGAAAATTGCTGCTTGAGTAAATGCGTAAGCATTGACAGTGTTTTTATTTCATATTTAATCACAGGTAACCTATAATATTACTAGTGAAAACTGGAATGGTATTACACCTATAATTTCATTTAGGTGCAATCCTGCGGGCGAAAAAGTAAGCTACTACTAATCCCATTCTGAGCCTGCAGCACCATGATCATTAACAGAAATCAAATTTATAATCATTTCATTCTTTTTAATTGCTCTCACTGGTTTGTGTCCAGGGAACCACTACAAAAACGTTTAAAAAAAAACATTTCAGAGCGAGTCTCACTCTACTGATGGCTCTGCATACAGTGGCTTTACTAATATGATCCGCATCACCAGTGTTGCAAAAAAACGTAATGTGACACAAAGAATCTGCTGGTAAAAGCATGTCCACGATGGTGGATGTTATAGTGGTATGAGGACAGATGAGGTATATGGTCAACTGTGAAGAAAATACCTCTCAAATCAGTTATGTGGAAATTAAAATACATCTAGTCTGGACTCTATCATCTCCCGACGTAAACTCTCTGTGAAGCTTTTTTATCAACGGGATTGTAGACAAAAGGACATGCAATGTTTGAAAAAAACGTTTTATAATCTGCCATAAGCCATTTTTATTCATGCAGATAACAAACGCGCTAAAATGCGCCTGATACAGACTGAATGAGGAAATAAAAGCGTGCTGTGTCAGAGGGAGGAGACTGAGAGAAACTCAAGGTTTCTTGAAGAAAACCTGCTCCTGACCAGGTTAGGTTCACAGGCTCAGTTACCATAGTAACTGACTCTGAGGTTAAGTTACCTCTCTTTCTGAAACGGGCTGGAGTTACCCCTCTCTCTCAGGTTTGATTAACCTCCCTTTGTGAAACAGAAAACCCAGTTTCCCTCATCTCAGGGTTAAAAAACTCAGAGTTTTCACTAAACCTGCTTTCTGAAACAGACCCCTGACCTCCATCCTCAAAGCAAAGAAACACAAAAGAAGGCAACACAAAACAACGGTGCTTCAGTCTCAGAGAGAGATTTCTGTCTCCCAGCCTCTGTTATATCCAGGGGCAGGGCTACCCTCAATCAGATATCAGGAACACCTGAGATGAACAAAGGAAAAAGAGAGCAGGGCTGGGAGCGTGTAAAAATTCCAAACAAGTGATGCTCCATCTTCAGCTCCCTGTGCCAGTATCGTAACGGTAGTAAGCCTACATTACTACATAGCTGGCTGACCCAGTGGTAAATCTTAGGAAATGTGAACCTGCCATGCATTCTTCTTTAACAGCCTTTCTTAGCATGTTTGCTCTGTGATGTAGATCCGCATGACCATGACAAAAGAAATAGAAAAGAAGTGAGGAATTGTAGCCGATGGTTCTGTTTGAGAATTTGCATGCAGTCCACCTGTCAGTTTCACTACGCTCGTCTTGTTATTACACAGCAATAATCTAATGACTTAGTTGCATCATTCATTTTTAAATGTGGCTTTTCTAGCTTAATGATATTCATAATGGAAGTGATACGTTAATTAACCATCTGATTAATTTTAAATATCAATTTTATCATGTTTTGTATGAATTAGGCCTTCATCGGTCCACACAGATTTGATGGTTGTTGTTCTTTTCAAATTTTCTGCATTTCCACTCAGGGTTTTTTATGCGCTAATTGAAAGTGCACACAAAACAGGTGGGTGGAAACGCACCTAATGCTTGCAGTTGTGACAGATGAATGAGTGCAGCACCCCTAATTCCTGCTTCATTTTCAGGGAGCCCTTCAGACGCCACATGTGCAGATAGACTGTTGATGGATGGACTTCTAACAAAGCAGTAGTTCAATGGAGCCACACAATGGGTCCTGTCTATCAATGTGCCCCCTCTCCCCAAACCTCCCCCTCACAGCATTTCTCCCAGGTAACAGCTTGTGGTCAATACTCCTCCACTGTGAAAGACTCTATGTCCCTGTGACACCATGACTATGTATTTGCAGCCAAGTATTGACACAGATGGCCCCAGTATTATTTCCTCTTCCACTGCTTGCAGTCCACTCAATCTGTGCTGGATAGTAACATGTTGTATAACTGTGACACATTTGACACTGTGGAAAGCTCTTTATTTATAGTTTATAGTATTAAATAATAACAAGAGTTATCTCAGGACACTTTACAGATAGAGTAGGTCTAGACCACACAAACCATTCTTTTTCTTACAAAATAGTCAACCCGTTTTTATTCCTGACTTGTGAAATACTGATGCTTGGTCAGTGGCTCTCAGTGTCAGATACCAACCAGTGATGACCATGACAAGTCTAAACCTGTCTACAACTACAATATATCTAATGACCACCTTACACCAAGCGACTGAGATGACGGGAGCGTGTGGCGGTGCCCCCAGCTCTAGAAAGACTCATGATTTCATTACGATATTGGAAATAAATGTCTGCCACATTGTAATCTGTTGAAAAGTTGTTTGGTGTAAGGTCAGCATAAGTTGCAATATGATGCTTAAGGCAGCAGTTTGAGCTGTTTATAATGGACACTTTCAGAAGCACAGACTTCCATTAAAGACGTCTGACACAAGATCATTTAGATATTTCTTGGGCATTAATGGTGACAGTAAATTAGACTGGTAATGTATTTTAATTTGATTCTATAACCTCTTTTGAATCAGTGAGAATTCCAAGATGGGCTTTCTATTTAAAGAATGTATTCATTCATAACTACTAAAATGCTTAAAAAAAAACAGCAGCCATATGTTGTGGAATTGATACACAAGCTCATCTTTTTGAGAGAAGGATTAAGAGAGTGTGGGTCGATGAAGGGTCCACATGACCACGGGCCCTTATCTAGAGCAGCTTTACTGCAGTTTTGATGAGCGTCACATCACCCAAAGCAAAGCTGGAGATCAAAGACAAAAAAAAACATCTTTCCCAAGGGTAGATTTGTTTTTCTCTGAACAGATAAAATGCTCCTGTTTGCAGTGTGCTTACTATTATTACATTAAAATATATTTTAATTGTTCATATAAGAATTTATTAGGTCCAATATATATATATATATATATATATATATATATATATATATATATATATATATATATATATATATATATATATATATATACAAATATATATATATATATATATATATATATATATATATATATATATATATAATGTGTGACCATTTCTTTACAAAACAATCCTAATTAAAGGTGCACTTCGTAGCTTTTGTCTGAACTTTCAGTAACATGTATTTACTTCTTTATAGTGTTTGACATTCAATATAACTGTACCTTATGTATAGAAGTGGACAACATTTGTAAAATTAGTTGTTCTCTCTGAACAGCAGATGTGGCGGTATAGGGAACTGCTTTTGTAGATGCATTAGCACCAGATAAGCTCTAGACTGAATACATGCAGTAACAATAACAAATATACACTAGATGCACACACACTCTTGCGCACACATTCTCTCTCTCTCTCTCTCTCTCTCTCTCTCTCTCTCTCTCTCTCTCTCTCTCTCTCTCTCTCTCTCTCTCTCTCTCTTCTGGTGGAGCTGCACCGCTATAATAACCCAGCTTTGATTGTAACCAGTGAACCAAAAACATTACTTGGTCTGCATACCAATATGTTGTGCTGGCTGTTAAACGGTGGCTATAAAATGAATCATAAATCATCCATTATCCACTGCTGATCAAATAAATCAAATTATTATGGATTCCTATCATTTGATCACGTGAGTTGTTATTTGCATTACTGACGGCAGTGACTTTAGGTGTCAGTCAGAGCTTTACAGAAAAAAGGAAAGGTGTGAGTTTCTGAGACAGTCCTGATCCTCTTGCGCTCCCCTCCTACCTCTGCCTGCCTGTGTAATGTTGTCACATGGGAAATGGACAGTCAGAGGCTAATGTATTTCTGCCTGTCTAGGAATATCAAACTTCATTAGGGTATAAAAAAGCAACCCCCTTCCCTTCCCACACCTCTCCTCTCCATCCCTGAGAATTCCTTTGCTGGGGGATTCAGGAAACTGATAAGCCTGACTATTAAAGGGGTGATAGAATGATTATATAGGGTATTTCACACTGTTCCTTAAGGTCTCCTAATAGGGTATGTAACATTGGTTGGGCTGAAAATGGCCCAAGTGTTATTCTATGGGCCCTTAACTACCCTGTGAATATGGCCCTATTTGGAACAAGAGCTTTTCTTCCAAATATGGCATGCTTATGAATATTTAGATGAGCTGCGCGCTGATTGGTTGAGCGAACCACATACACATACATTGGAGACGAGACAGCAGGTCTCATATTTCAGACCTGCTATTTCGTTATTAAATTCACTTCTGAGACATTTTTATGCAAGAAATCAACTATATAAAGCCCAAATATGGGCCGTTTTATGAAAATTGATGGCTACTTGCAAATTTGGTAAGACATGTCGGACTTCAGGAGCCCCACACAGTCTGACGAGAAAGTGGCAGCCTGCTGGGCTCCATACCTAGGGCAAAGTCACGTTTCTGGGTTACTGGACTACCGGGGCTCTGGGCTCCACGGAGCTGGCCAGCTGCCGGCATAACTATCGTATATTTACAGTTTGAATTTCGTCACGGCATGTATATCACAGCTACCCTAAGGTCTTACAAAGCTAACACTTTTGTCCGATTTCAATTTAATGCATTTTTGTGAATTTCAGAGGTCTCGTTAAGAGGAGGCAAGCTAGCTCTCATTGATAGAGCTCCATCCAGCTCACTCGCGGACAAGAGGTGTTTATTTCCCCGATCGTTTGTTTAAATAACACACATATCCATTATAAGATTAACTGGGACCTGTGGTAAGAGATTGCGTGCGTAACAAGCTCGCTGACTGCGCTCTCACTCACACACACCGGCCATTTAGCAGGAAGAGGGGAGGGAGAGCAGCGAGATGCAGGCCCTGGAGCTCTGTCAGGGCAGCAATGTTTGGTAGTCCAGTAACCCAGAAACAGTGACTTTGCGCGGGTATGGAGCACTGCGGGTTGCCAGCCGTGACGGAGCTCAAGCTATCTTACAGCAGGCCAGGGTCTGTGAAGGAGGACAGGTCGGGCGATGAGGCAGCAACCCAGGCAGCACCAGCCGCTGAATTCCAACACACAGTCGGACAAAATTTGCAATTAGCCATACATTTTCGTAAAATGGCCCATATTTGACTTCTATATAGTTAATTTCTCACAGAAAAAAGTCTCAAGTGAATTTAGTGATGAAATAGCATATGAACAATGTATACAATTTCTGAGATCTGCGCAACCTATTCGGAAGACTACCTGATCTCAGATCAGTGGTGTAGCCTATGTAAATGTTGGGGCGTGACAAAGACAGAGACCAGAGCCAAATAAGGTACAGCTACATAGTTGACGTCAACTATGAGCTACGTTGAGATTTACCCGTTCTTAGAGGCAGTTTCAAATTGTGAGATTTGCAGAGGAAAGAGGTGTCAATGGGATTTTGAGGTTCTATGTGTGTCCTATTTACCCACCAAACTGTCATTATTCAACTATGACAAGGTTTTGCATTTTATCACCCCTTTAAAGATAGGCACTTCTTAAGTTTTATACCAGAAAAACTTCCCATTTAAGATGACCGCGGAAGGGACTTACCTATGTGGGGAGCTGCCCCATACACAGTGGCTCTGTTGATACATTCACCTAACTGCATATCAATAAACAGAGATCAGCTGGAAGTGAGACAGTATTTGTTGAGGTTAGCAATGGCATTCCTCAGAGTCTAGTGTAGCAAATTTTAGAACACAGTACAATATAAATTAAATTGGACATCATTTCAGAAATAAATCTTAAATCAATCAAATGGGAGAACTTCAACAGCTTCAAATTAATGTTAATGTTTTTCTGTGTCTTCTAAATTTTCAAATAGGCCATTGGCCACAGGTTAGCCAGATAGTGATATGAAACAAGATGTGTTTGGTAGCTTGTAGCGAAGTTATGCAACTCTATGAAGCTGGGCTAATTTGGTGAATTAAACCAAAGTGAATGAAGGCAGAAAAGATCACGTTTGTGGACAAAAAATTGTAAGTCAAGAAATATATTTGCAAGAAACATTATTTAACATCTATTCCCTAAATAATGTGTATGGTAGGTTTTGCAGAAGAGTTGCATCTTAATGAATGGAGTTCACATAGTTCATAATCTTCTTATCTCAAACCACAAGCAACGATTGATGTTACAAGTAAGCTGACTCACTAAACATCAATCAACTTGACTTTAATCAGGTGCATTCCCCCCAACAACAAAACACATTTTTGACTGAACAAAACTGTTTGACAATGCTGCCTCTGGCTGCTGTGCTCACACATGGTTGCTAATAATGTAAACAGCAGCAACTAAGGTCATGTGGATGAAGTCATGTCTGAAATAGACATTGGACCCCAACAATGTTAACATAGGGCCTTCATCTGCAGTCAAGTCAATTTTCTATCTGACCAGTCCCCTGACAGCTATGGTTATGGAAAAATGGGCTGAGCTGGTCATGCCTAAGTGTTCTTGATTGATTTTGGTTCTAGCCTTCAGTCAATGTTTCAGTTCCGGGGTCAAGGCCCGCATGAGGCAGTGCTGTCAATCACAGCCTGAGACAAGTCCTTTGCTAAGTTTGGCACAGCAAATCAATATAACATCACTGACTTCTATCATGGGGATAATTAAACCCTTGTAAGGACGTGAATGAGACAGATGGGAAAATCTTTCATATATCTTTAGTCTAGAGTTGACGGTGATGTTGACATGCTTGAAGCGGCAAATAAACGTTTGTGATATCAGAGGAAGCTTTTGGTGACGTAGAAAAGTTTGAGAATGAGCCATTGTTGGATGCAAAGAGGAAAATATTCAAAACCAAGAAGAGGATATGAAACACAAAGCCCTAGCATGCATCATACGGATAGAATAAGCTTATTAAAAGTGCTACAATCATTTCTTCAGAAAGAAAATATGACAATGACTTGAATTTCATACCATCTAACGGGAGCTACTTCATGTGTGGGTCTATTTGTTTCAATTGAATGTTATACCATCCACAATGCTGTTATAAAGCATAACTAGTATATACAGTATGTGCTTTTGTCTGTTGTCATTTATTTACTGACCTGGACCTTGGGCATTGATTGGCATAATGAATGGCAACATAATTGCCAGTGAAGCTACAGTAATTATTTTCTTATGGTTAAAAAGAGTTGTGAGTATGAATATCCAAGTTCTAGTCTAAATGATAGAAGCAACCATTACATAATACATCAAATAATTTGTGCAAACTACTTACTGCACTCTATATTCAAGGTAAATACCATTGTGAATACAAATCTGTAACACATAACTGCTTCTAAGTGTTTTATTCAAGTAAATGTGACTTGTCTGATTGGAAAATTGTCTAATCAGGTTGCAATATTTTCACCAAACTCACAACAATTGAGTTGCCATGCAACCCCTGATTACATTAACACAACTCTTTCCCTTCACAGGTGTATTCACCAGCTGGATCATGTCCACTTTCAGTCAGGCATACGAGAAAGACACCACTTCCAAACTCATTATGATTGGACAGCTGTTCCGTTGGGGAATTTCCAAAATCAACAATCACAACCTGGACGGCCGCTGACAGCCACTGCTGGGTCTTGCAATGGCGTCGAAGACACTCTGCCGCTTTCACATTCTTAACACATCTCAATTTGGCATGCTGCTGTGGTATCTGATCTGCTTTAACTGGATGTAGAGAATTGGCAGATGACATGTTATGGCAGTCACAGTGGGGAAAGTCCTTACAGAAATTTTAAACTGATGCGGTTCCAAATTTGTGGTGCTAGAGGACAGTTATAGTTTGTTTCCCCATGGCCACCTGTACTGAAATTAATGCACATGACCACCCATCCACCAAATGGCACATGTTATATTCTACTGAGAGTTAGCAGCCTCATGTTTATTCTATCCTGCTACTATGGCATGTCATGAATCAACTACCATTCCTTGACAAGTAAATCCCATTAGGGGTATATTTGTTTGTGTGTGTGTGTGTGTGTGTGTGTGTGTGTGTGTGTGTGTGTGTGTGTGTGTGTGTGTGTGTGTGTGTGTGTGTGTGTGTGTGTGTGTGTGCACAGTCTGGCAGTCTGGAGGGATGAGAAAGAGAGAGGCGGTACAGGAAGTTTCTTTCTAGCAGATGCTCACCATCTCAGTTGCCATCTCAAACCAACCACAACACAGCCTTATGGGCAATGCCCATGCGGTGTGACCGGCGGGCAAGTGTGCACACAGATGTCGAGCTTGCCAGTTTTGTGTTGATTTATAGTCCAGCCAACATGTAGGAAGACTCCTGGTAAGATTGGTTGGAAGTCATGATGCTGTGTTTCTGTGTTAATGAGCTCAAGTTTGCTCATTTGTTTGTGTGTGTACATTTATGGCTCTACGGTACAATATGTACATTTGTGGCGTGTATATATACACAGAACGTATGCAGCAGAATTCAGAACTGTTTAATAATTCAACAATATCAGAAAGTCACTAGAAGTCTATGACATTTTTAATGGAGCTTCACAATCAGAGAACCAGAAACGATCAGTGAGGTTGTCAGCTAAGAAAAAGCTAATGACAGTATTATTTTTTTCTTACTGCCATCAACAGCCAATCAGAATCACATTTTACCTGCCAAATGGATTTCATTATATTAACAGCAGTCAATCCCAGTGCTTCTCAGGTCTGTACAACTTAAGTTAGAAGTTAGAAGAAAGCACTACAAACAGACAATGGTTGTATCTACCACTGAGGCGTATAGGAAACAATTTTGTTAATTTTTGTGTATATTTTCAATTACTACCTAATCACTGCTTGATGCGTAGTTGTGTTATCTCATTAAATCAATGTATTTTGAGAGGCACTACCAAAAGCAATAGAAAATAGAAATAGACTTATTTTTCTACAGTTATTCCTATTCTATATTCATAAAGCAATATGAGGAGAATGTGCAAATTGGCATCAACCCTGGAATTAGAATTTAGCCAAGACTAAACTCTAAATAGAAGAAACTTAATGAATGCAAAGTTCTCTTACTAAGCAAATAGAAAGAATCTGATTGTTTGCGCGTTAATAGCTTAAGGCTCATTGTCAGACCTTCCTCCACAGCGCCGCGGAGGTGGGTCTGGCTAGTCCACACAACATTCCGTGATGGAATCACCATTACAACCCAATCATAATCATCTTGGGCGGCGCTAAGCGCTGGACACAATGACGGTGCCTCTGCAAAATTGCCTCAGGAAGGAACTTGTTTTGGTGGCCGAATGTGTACGTTCAAAAGTTGTTTTAGCCGTGCAACAGAAAACTCAGATTCAACAGATAGTCTAGCTAGCTGTCTCGATTTATCCTGCAGAGCTCTGAGGAGCAGTTGACCATACTAGTCCTCATAAATCCATCGGAGTTTAGAATGTAAACACAAAGACAGAGAAAGTTGATGGACATCCGGCCGAAAAATGAGGGACATCCGGCGGAATTTCCAAGGGCACCTGAACAATCCTGGAAATGAAATGTCGTCGATATAGACTACTTCTTCACTAATGCAGTAGAGAACCCAAATTATTTTTATTTGTTTTTTAATGGAGGCCTTTTAGGAAGCCAAAGTACTTTTTGAGACAGATCTCTTCTCTTCACGTGTATTCAGTGCCATACCTGAGAAATCTGTCTTTTTGTCTCTAATATCATCTCAACAGGTGTCTGCCCTACAACAGTGTCAGGGGTTCCTGAATTACAACAGTCAAGAATGAAATGCCAGCTAATTTATCAACATGCAGAAGTAGCGTTCAACTTCAGAGAGAGGGAAGCGGAGTTCTTCTCACTACTGTCACGTAATGCCTTCTTTACAGGAAGCTAAATCCCTCTCTTGTTGTAGTTTTAATGAGGCCACGGGTAGTTTTGCAACTATTGACGTAGAAAATCTTAACAAATGAAAAGCTTATTTCCAAATGCATTTATTGATTGCTCGGTGCTCCTTACCAAACTGCAGTTTGTTAAGTTTTTAATTTAAAAAAGAAATTCTGCTGCCTATGCTGACTAAATGGCTCCTACTTCAAATAAACAAATAACTGTAAATAAGGTTTTTGCTGATGAGCTGTTTAAGAAACATGAATTTTGCGCGATTCAAATGTATTCCCCAGTTTCCTTTTTTAAGAAGTAGTTTTCTGCATTATGGCAAGATAATACACGGAGAAGAGTGTCTACAATGGTTCTCTCTGTTGAATGTATGTGTATGCAGACTGAAGGTAACTCTGCTCTATTACCAAAAACACTGCTCCACACTCACACAGAAGTGGAAGTTGCTGAGAACAACTGCAGTCTTATCGATTGTCCACTGAGTGAGCAGTTTGGGGGTTAAACACTATGCTCAACCCTCATATCTGACTGTTGGGCATCACTAGCTCTAATGGTTGGAGAGTCTGTCCTCACTACATAATTACATCATTTATGGAGGATGAAAGGTTCTTTTATATGAAGTACCTGCTTCACATTAGCAGGCTGACAAGTGAGCTTGACTACGTAGCAGTCATTCTAAATGACAACACAGAATATGGAAAATGATAAATAACCCCAAACAAATTACTCTTCTAATAATGATTGTGCATGGAATATCCCTTTATTAACATATATTTTTTTCTGAAGTGCTTCTTAACAACAACAACAACAACAACAACTAAACATATTTATGCAGCTAATTTATAATAAATTACAATAAATCTCCCTGTAACCTAGCAGTGATTTCTCCGCCACTGTACCACCCTTTCTTTGGCTCCTGCAAGAAGTGGAAAAGTGCCTCAGAAACTATTTGAGTTGAATCTCAGATTGTAAATGCTTACAATCCCACAAATGTGCTTGTGTGTTTGTATGTGCAAACAACACAAAGTACAGACTGATGAGTGTGATAAAACTGTATCTGTACCAGCCACACAGCAAAGGTAATGGACTATCAGGAGTAGTTAATAGGATATTGATTGATAAAATGACTATCAAGGTGTTTTCTCTGGTATTTTTTCTGTGCACATAAATACACCGTTTGTGGAACACGGTATCTGCTTTAGGGTGCTTTACCTCCCTGACTAACTCATTTCTGTGTGTGTGTGTGTGTGTATGTGTGTGTGTGTGTGTGTGTGTCTGTGTGTCTGTGTGTCTGTGTGTGTGTGTGTGTGTGTGTGTGTGTGTGTGTGTGTGTGTGTGTGTGTGTGTGTGTGTATGTGTGTCCTTGATGTCTTAGGATTTGAATGGAAAATCCCCATATCTGACAGTAGAGTCCATTAAGATTCTGCACAACACGCCGTTCGAGGTTTCACTCCAGGATGGAGGGGTATTCTCTTGCTTTACACACTCTCTTTCTCTCTCCCTCTCTCTCCATCGTGTTACTCTCCTTCGACATACTCACCTGTCATCTTTTCGTCTCTCTTCTACACCTTTCCCACCTGCTGCACCCCTGCCTTTATCTCTCCCTGTCTCACTGTCTCCCTTTCTCTCTCTCTCTCTCTCTCTCTCTCTCTCTGCAACATACTTGTTTCCAGACTGTCAGTTGAGCTGCAATGGTAGTGCAGCACAGTCTGCTTAAAAAAAGTTTTCACCTGGAGAGGGCTATAATACCCCCCACCAAAAAAAAGTCTGAAATGACAGCACTGAATAGGAAGAACTATATGAGCTGGCACTACAGTGGAATAAACAATAGAAAATAATGGGGATGCAGGACATTTATCTTTTTGTCCCATTTTTCATAATGACGGCTAGTATAAAAGTTTGTGCCAATGCATTTCAGAAGCTTTCCATTTTTTCATTTTTGGCAAAAGAAAAACAAGCATCTACAGCAACTATGGCCCCCTACACATAATCTGTGTCAGAATTACTTTGCACACTGTTCTAGTATGGAGAGATGAACCGTGTTGCAGCTCTATCTTGGGTGTTGTATGCTGTATGCATTTTACACCTTGCCAGTTTCAACTTTGATCTTGTTTGCAGGTGACCTTTAAATGTGAGCAAGATGCCATCTGGAGTGACATTAACAGGAAGTGACCTGTGATGGACAAGACGCTTATTCTTTGGTTGTCAGAGTTCACAAAACTGTACAACACCACCTTATATGTATACCATTACTTTAGCAAGAAAATTACAGCTGTGACGAATCGAAACAGGATTCAGATGCAGTGCAGGGAAAATAAAATGGTAGTTAACTTGGTCTTTGAGCAAGAACCAAAAACAGGCTGTGTAGGCAGAATGAGGGCTGGACAGGTGGGCATGCTTTCTGCTGCAGACATAAACCCAAGCTACACCTATGTGCTCAGGGCTACAGATCATACCATTAATGATGAGATTTTTGAATTCCAGACTTGCACAAATGAGCAGAATGATTACAATAATTCCTTTAAAACCATCACAGAGGAATTAACCAAATATTAACATATGCAGGTTGTTTAGATTGTATGTAGCTGTGGTCAACAAGACATCTTTTATGTGCATTGTAAATGTGTCACAGCATGGAAATGTCTTCGTGACTCTATGGGTATACTGTGGTGGCTGACAGGGGCAAACGCACTGCAACTTAATGAAACACACAGACAAAACACAAGCAAATTGACCCTTCGCTAAGCCACGCCCGAAAACCGCCACAGGCCAAACGTGGCTTAGCAACCGTTACTAGGCACAGAAGGTCTGTCAAGCTTTTGAGCGAGGGAAACATGCTGAAGCATTGTGCGTATGGATTGTGCAAATCTGGTACCCGGTATCATAAAAGTTTGGACAGGGTGGTGGAATTTTTTTTTGTTGTGCGACCGATCTGCACCAAACCTGGTACGTAGCATCTCCAGATGAACCTGACCAAAAGTTATTAAAATAATGTTTCTACATTTAAGTATGCCCAATTTACGACCAAACTAAATTTACAAAAATACAAACTTTAGTATATCTCGGCCAAATTAAATGTTATCAGCAAAAACTTGAGATTATTGTTCAACATGCCACTCTGAGGCTCTGTACCAAATTTGACAAAGATCAGCCATTAGCGGGCATCATAATCAACGTAGACGCGTTTTGGCCGATAACTCAATACATTTAAATGGGACATTTGCGATTGCAATTTCTCTACCATAGTAATTGCTATCAACATGAAACTTTTGGTGAAGATCGGTCATTAGGGGCCGTAACCAGTTTTGGCCCTTTTACTTCTTTCGAGGTTGAGTGTGTCATACATGACGCCAAACGGCACTTCCGATTCATAACTTAATAACTTTATTATTATAACTAGTAGAAACATACGGTCTTTTGGAGCTAAAAGCTAACAGTCACAACATTCTGCTTATGTCTTTGTTGTCTTCCTAGGCCTTACAGAAGGTTTTGTATCCAGCAGAGAAGTCCAGAATTTTTGGGGTCTTTGTGCAATTAATCCATACTGTTACATCCAAGATTGATACACTGTATGTAAGAAATGTAAATAGTTTGTCCTTTATATGAGTTATAATGTTCATTATTTTTATTTTTTGCACTGGATGACTCCAAATATATAGAACTGTTTTAGACCACACAAATGCTTGTGTGACTTTTTTTGAAAACATTTTGATATTTTTGTCCACTGTATAAGTTACAATGTTTATTTTGTAACTGTTTGACTCCTAATACATATGAAAACTGATTAGGACAGGAGATTGGCTTAGCTTTTATTGCTGTGTGTGTGAAACAAATATTTATCTGTGAGATTCAAATTGTATTTATTTATTTGTCTTTATGGTCCTACAACCTTTTTAACATTCAAGTGACCTCACTGCAGCACAAATATTCTAATAGCCCAGTTTTTCTGGATGCGTTGGGAAACAGGGAGCCAGTGGCGGTTCTGAAGGACTGGAGTGATGTTATCATGGGAACGGGTGTGGGTGAGGAGATGGGCAGCAGAGATTTGGATGTATTTGAGTTTATTTAAGGCTTTTGCAAGTAAACCATAGAGGTTGCTGTTGCAGTAGTCAATTCTGGAAGTGATGAAGGCGTGAATCAAAGTTTCGACAACAGAGAGGGTGAGTTATGGGCGGAGATGGGCAATGTTTTTGAGGTGAAAGAAGGCAGTTCTGGTTATTTGGTTGATGTGGTTTTCAAATGTGAGGTTGCTGTCAAAGATGACTCCCAGGTTATGGATGTGTGGGGATGGAAACAGGGTGGAGTTGTTGACAGTGAGACCGAAGTTATGGGTGTTCTTTGTGAGGGATTTCGGGCTGGTGAGCATCAAGTCAGATTTATTGTAGTTGAGTTGGAGAAAGTTGGTATGCATCCAGGTGGGAATATCAGTGAGGCAGTTGGTCCTTGTTGCTTGAGTTTTCATGAAGGGAAATATTTATGGAAATAAATAGGCTGAGGTAATCGTTTAGGCTGATTTTGTCACTGTATGCTGAGGCGCCGTTGTTGCCCCGGGAGTCTGATGTCAAAGGATTTCCACAGGGACATAAATAAGGTCTAGTAGTTTGGATAAATAAACAGGAAGCTGTACATGTGGTCCCATAATGAAAACAAATTGGGGAGGGATGAGTAAAAAATTAAGAATTCTTGGCTTCTGCGGCCATTAGTCTTCCAGCATAAACGACAAATTAGGTTGATTGTCATTGCCCTTATAAATGACCCATATATGTTCTCGAAACTGGCGTCCCCCAAAAAACTTCCCCACAGGTCATTTGTACAAGCAGCTTATTACAACCCATGTAGACCCAATTACAACAACTTCCAGGTAGAAAACTCCTGCGTCCCATACATACAATTTAACGGCTCTGAGCAAAGAGGGACAAAGAACAACTGGATATATTCTCATCTCATTCATCTAAAATGCATATTTGATGCTTCATATGTTAGCACAATGTGAGTTTCATATGTCAGCACTTTGGGTTGGAGACCTAATTTACCTTTTGGGCCACAGACTTAAGAAAATTACATCACCCAAAAATACAAATGTAGTTTTGAGATGTCACTGTTCGTAACACTGGATTTGGTTTATCAAAGACGCTAACAAAGCAACACAGTACAGAAAATGACTACGGCAGAAACATCAGATAGGTCGGACCAACGTGTTTAACTATGGGTCCGACCTAATTATTTTACTATATCTTACTACAGTTAGGACTGAAAATGACAAAAGACATTGCAGATTTCACATCTCCACAATTAAAATCAACAGCCAGCTGTCTACCTGGAAGTGATTTTTGTGTAAGTGCGACGGCACAGTGATTCGGTCTATTCTGTCGATTATGATGGGAACAAAGGAGGAAGTCAGGTGACATAGTTTAAAGAACGACAAATTCCACATAGGGACGAAGTCGGGGTAGATGGATGGGTCAAACAAACACAGAAGGAGATCGTTATGGTCTGGTGTGAAACCAAAAGTCAACATTGCCTTATTTTAAATTACGTAAGTATGTTAACTTGTAAATGTAGTTACTACGTCTACATACTATGTCATGTACTTATGTACGTAACTGAAGTTACATAACCAAACCTTGATATTTTTCTAAACCTAACCTAAAACTGAAAGTAGTTTTGTTTGTAAACCTATCCAAACTGCTACCATTTCACGTTAACCACATGTTTAAAACTATGACCATTACAGTTAGAGGACATGTTGGTCAATCTAATTTGTTATGGTTTTGGTGTTTTGTTTTATTTTGGTCTATTTTATATTTTGCTCCGTTTCCTGTATTATTTTGATGGTCTGGTTTTCTGTCTTGTCTTGTGTTGTTTTACTTCCTGACTTTTTGTTTTTCCCGCTCTTGTGATTGCCTGATGTTTTCCACCTGTTTCTCAGCCCTTGTGTCACCTGCCTCTTGTTACCTCGCTACCCTCTGTATTTAGTCTTTGTGTTTTCCCCTTGTCCTGTGTCAGCTCATTTTGTGTCTTGTCGCCAGTTTGTATTCCTGTGTGTTTTGTCTCCAGTTTGTATTTCAGTTTGTTTGTCTTCCCGGTTCATGTTAAGAGTTTCTGTTTTACTTGGACTTTATTTTTGGATTCCCGTTTTGCCTACTTTTCCAGGACTCTTTTGGTTTTTGTGCATTGTTTTAGTTTATTAAAACATCAAGACTATCCTCAGTTTCCACCTCTGCATTTTGGGTCTGCATTTTTCTCCTCAACACGGGCCAACAGCTGGAGTGTGAAATAGACATGAACACATCTTAATTCCCATTTGATTTAATCACTGTTTTTTCCTTTGTGTGCAGCACATCTTTCCTCAAAAAACACACTTACAGTGTCTCCTTTTTTTTTTAAACTAGACATGCAGCATTTTACATGCAACATTAGCTTGTTTGAGAGGTGTAGAAGGACACAGAAGGACACTTTGGGCCTGGAGTCTTTTCCAGAAAAGTCTTTGAAGTGAGGGATCTTCGTTAGTGAGAGGCTGCAAGCTCAGTGGAAGCTGCAGAAAGAGGCGGCTTTTTACAGAACTTATGTAAGTCTCCCAAATGGCACTGACTGCATTTGATCAATGACAGAGAGGGAAAAAAAGAGGACAAAGGGACTTTATGACTCGAGAATGTTGTCATTATTGTCACAGTAAATAGAACATATCTGAAACTGAAATGTTATATATATATATTTCTAATATTCAGATGTCATTCTCAATCTCTTCACAGCGTTACTTAGAGGAAAGCAGCATAATCATGTCATTATTCTCCCAGATCCACAAATACAAATTTTACACACTAGACCTAATTGCGCTCCTTTAAAAAAAAAGAGTTAACTTTTCATTTCAAGCATTTTCTGTTCACGCAGTGTTCACCCAACCGTAAAAGCTGGGCAGCAGGAACTCCTTGTAACACCCCTTCTGCTTTTTTATTTCACCACACATTCTCATTTATCTCGCCTTGTTTATTTTTCCAATAGTTCTGATGGTAATGGGAACAGGCAGGAGAGCCAATCGTAGAAGATCCCAATGAAATACCCTGCAGAACAAGCCAGCTGGCTCCCAACCAAACCTTAGTATTAATATCCCCCAGATGAATGCTTCCCAATTAAACGTACAATATCTAACTTTCTGCCACTTTCTGGTCTCTCAACCAAAACAATGGATTGTAAACACAGACGTTTGATGACGTAGGGAAGTTACGTGGAATTATGGGAGTTTTTATTGCTAAACGCTATCGTTGATTAGAATGCATCTGTTCATGGACAAGTTTACCCATTCAAGTTTATTCACGTTACGTTTAGTTTATTCATGTCATGCTAATAAGATAGATAATCAACTATTCGTTTTGGTGCTTAACACACCTGTTGTTGGGTTAATGTAGCTAGCTAACTGTAAAGACAGCTAAATGCGAAGGGGGGAGAAATTCGGGAGGAGATTTTCGGTAGAAACACCGTTAGCGTTTACGGAGATGTAGCTAGCTAGCTAACATTATGGATGGCCGATGTTGTAACTAGGATGCCTGGGTCTGATATTCTCTGTGTCCCGACGCTTCATTAAACTGCCGTTAGCGTCGTAAGCGGCGGCTGGGGCTAACGGTAACTAGCTATTGCTACATGTCCCGGCTCTGTTGTCAGCTATCATCCTAAATGAAGTCTCTTTGTGCCGGGGGAGTGAGGCAGGCAGAGCGGGGTGTGCTAGCTGGCTAAATTAGCATTAGATTAATCGGCTATCTATACAGCTAACGTTATTACTAGAGAACTTATCCGTCGGTTAGCGCAGTGCTGCTTTTATCCATGGTCAAAACAATCATATTACTAATAATTCGATGAGCGTGTTGAACGATGTTGTAACCCTATGATGTTATCCACCAAGCATTAGCTAGCATTAATGTTAGCTACTTGTCAACCAGCACATACATTGTAGTAACATTAAGCTGGATTAATATGTATCAATAAATAAGTTTCCTGCTGTATTACTGTGTTGCAAAGTGGCATGTAAGTTATCACAAAATGATGCATTTTGGCAGAAAAAGCAGTATTTTTTTCTGTGACATTGTATGATTTACAATTACTCTTGAACGTATCATCTGGGTGCCCATGTTTTGACGGAAGTTACGAGTAACTAGATGGTGAAAGTGTTAGGCTCTATTATTTTGACTCAGGCTTCAGAGACAAACACAACGGAGACAGCGAAACAGTTAAAGAGTTTATTATACAATCGGAATAAGGCAGTGAGGAAATAGTTAAGGATTGAGTAGCTTCCGATGGGGACAGGAACGGAGGTAGCCGAGAGGTGAGTGGCCAGGCAGACTGAGACTGGACGGAGGTGAGCGGCCCGTCCCGACTCAGCCAGGTGATTCAGTGTGGAGGCGATGAGAGCCGAGTGGCGAGATGAGCAGGCAGCAATGAGAGCTGGGTGGCGAGGTGAGCAGGCAGCAATGAGAGCTGAGTGGTGAGGTGAGCAGGCAGCAGGTCACAGCAGGAGAGTGGCAGGAAAGCAGCAAGTTCAGAACGGAATATGAACAGAGGAGAAACAGATTAACTGAGGCACAATGAGTCTCAATCTCAAAGGGACCCAAAAACCGGGGCGACAGCTTACGGAACTCCGTGCGCAGGGGGATATTACTGGAGGAGAGCCAGACTCTTTGTCCAGGTTGGAACTGAGGAGCAGTTACCCTATGTCTGTCCGCCACCCTCTTATTCCGCTCTGTGGTCTGAAGAAGGGCCTCATGGGTATCCTCCCACACCTTGCGGAAGCGACGAAGGTTGTCCTGAACCGACGGGATGGCCAATTCCTTCTCCTGGGACGGGAACAAAGGTGGTTGGTATCCCAAAGAAACCTAAAATGGGGAGAGGCCAGTGGCAGAGGGGGTAAGGGAATTGTGGGCATATTCGACCCACGGGAGATGTTTAGCCCAGGTGGAAGGATTCTGGGCTGTCACACAGCGAAGAGCAGCCTCCAGGTCCTGATTAGTTCTCAGTCTGGCCATTGGACTGGGCATGGAAACCTGATGAGACTGACAGAGGCACCCAGAGCAGAACAGAACTCCTTCCACACTCGAGAAATAAACTGTGGGCCTCTATCGGAAACTATGTCCACAGGTATTACATGGGGACGGAATACATGTAGGACAAAGAGGTCAGCTGTCTCACTGGCAGACGGTAATTTTGGTAATGCAACAAAATGGGCAGGTTTAGAGAATCTGTCCACGATGGTAAGTATTGTGTCATTACCTTCAGACTTAGGGAGTCCAGTGACGAAGTCCAAGGCCACATGAGACCAGGGACGACTGGGGACTGGGAGAGGCTGCAATAGGCCTGAGGGAGACCGGTGAGAAGCTTTATTCTGGGCACAGATGGAACAGGCCCGGACATCAGCCTCAACGGACGGCCACCAGAAGTGTCTCTTCAGTAGAGACAATGTGCGGTTCATATCCGGGTGACAGGAGAAGCGAGAGGTGTGGATCCAGTTGAGCACTTGGGGCAGTACGGCTGAGGGGACAGATTGGGGGGGTCCATCGGCCGGTCCAGGTTCCGATTCTTGTGCCGATCTGACGAGAGACTCTATTTCCCAATGGACTGCAGCCACCAAACAGGAAGCAGGCAGGACGGGTTCAGGGTTACTGGAATCTTCCGTGTCTGTAAACTGGTGAGAGGGAGCTTCAGGCTTGATGTTACGTGTGCCAGGACGGTAAGTTAATACAAAATTGAACCTGCTGAAGAACAAGGCCCATCTGGCCTGACGGGAGTTTAGTCTTAGTTGACTGGATGTAGGCCAGTTTCTTGTGGTCCATCCAGACTACAAAGGGCTGCTCAGCTCCATCTAGCCAGTGCCTCCACTCCTCCAACGCCAATTTGACTGCTAGAAGCTTCCGGTTTCCCACGTTGTAGTTTTTTCTGCGGGGTACAATTTCTTGGAGAATAAGGCCACCGGATGAAGCTTCTGATCTGCGGGGGAGCGTTGAGACAAAACTGCTCCAACCCCAGAATCAGAAGCATCCACCTCCACAACAAACTGCAAACTAGTATCTGGATGAATCAAAACAGGAGAAGTGGAAAACAGTTTCATCTTTCCAAGATGTTGGCGTGGGCCACTCAGTAACTGCTCTGATCTTTTCTGGGTCTGGTGACACTTGGCGTTGGAGGACCTGACAGACGTGGGTGACGTGTTCATCCTGGGACTTGGAAAAAATATAAATATCGTCTAAATAGACAAACACAAAACAGTGAAGGAAATCCCTCAAAACATTGTTTACCATGGCCTGAAACACTGCAGGGGCATTGGTAAGACCGAAAGGCATGACGAGGTACTCAAAATGACCGAGAGGGGTATTAAACGCCGTCTTCCACTCGTCCCCCTGTCTGATCCGGATGAGGTGGTAGGCGTTACGCAGGTCAAGTTTAGAGAATACAGTGGCTCCCTGAAGGGGTTCAAAAGCCGAGTTGATGAGAGGCAGGGGGTACGTATTTTTAATAGTGATGTTATTAAGTATAGTCGATGCAGGGACATAATGTCTTGTCCTTCTTCTCCACAAATAGAAGCCAGCACCCAAAGAGGAAGACAAGGGACGGATGATGCCAGAGGCTAGAGAGTCACCTATGTAGGTCTCCATAGCTTCTCTCTGGGCGGGACAGATTGAAGAGCCGGCTAGACGGTAAAGGGGCTCCAGGCAGTAGCTCGATAGCGCAATCATAAGGTCTGTGAGGTGGTAGCGAAATTGCCTTAGACTTGCTGAACACCTCAGCCAAGTCCAGATACTTCAAAGGGACAGAGGAGAGGTCAGAGTTTTTAACAGGAGGGGCCAGGGAACCAACAGAGGGCGGTATAGCCGACCTGAGACACGCAGAATGGCAGTGCGTGCTCCAGCTGTGAATCTTGTGGTGTTGCCAGTCAATATGGGGGTTGTGTAAACTAAGCCAGGGGAAATCGATAATTAGTGGGGAGGCAGAGGAGGAGACTACTTTAAACTGGATGGATTCTCTGATTACCGGACAGAATGAGTGAAACAGGGATTGTTTGGTGAGTGATATTGGCAAAATGATGGCCATCGATGGCAGTAACAGTAATGGGAGATGACAGGGGCTTGACAGGGATCTCAGCCTGTCTGACTAGATTTCCATTGAGGAAGCTATCCTCAGCTCCAGAGTCAATGAGAGCGGTTAATGGGAGAGACAGTTTCTTGAACTGTAGCTGGGATAACTAGTCGGAGAGCTGTGGGTTCAGAATTAGGTGTAGGGCTTGCAAGTACACCCACTTTTACCTGCAAGCCTTTTCTTTTGGGCGAACCGGGCAATTGGCGAGGAAATGAGTGGCGTCCCCACAGTACATGCACTCACCTGCCTGCATGCGCTGTAATCTCTCAGCTGGGGACAGTCGAGCTCAGCCCAGCTGCATGGGTTCGTTTTGCTCCTTGGTGGGGGAGGCCGAAGAGGGTGAGCAGTGTCCAACTGGAGGTGTGGTCCGGAATGGAGAGAGTGGGAGATCTCCCCCTGTGGTGCGAGACCGACCGCTCCTCTCCCTTCTCCTGTTATCTATCCGTATAGCTAGGGAAACGAGAGAAAAAAGGTCAGATGGCTCATCTCTGCCAGCTAGTTCATCCTTTACTGGATCATTCAAACCATTTACGAATGCTCGCTGTAGAGCCACCTCATTCCGCTGCCAAGGTCCAGAAATCAATGGAGTATTTGGCCACGCTGCCTGTGCCCTGCCTTAGCTTCAGGAGTCTCTTTGCGGCGTTACCGGCATGGTCCGGGTGATCAAAAACAATTTTTAATTGAGAGGAAAAATCATCAAATAAGAGGCCTGCCATCTGCTAATTAGAACAAACTGCCTCTGCCCAAACCAGTGCTTTACCTCTGAGTAATCCCAGAGCATATTGTACCTTCAAGGTTTCCGTGGTGGAGGACAGGGGCTTCTGTTGAAACACCAGGCGGCACTGAAGCAGGAAACCACGGCATTTGTTCAGTTCCTCAGCGAAGGGTTCAGGCGAGGTGACAGGGGGTTCCCGGAGGGCAGGAGCGGGAGCCGTGCCTGGGGAAACTGAGGAAGGAACAGGCAGAGAAGAAGCAGAGAGCGGCGAGGGATTAAGGGTTACCAGGTTAGCTACCTGAGCTGGGATACTTGATCCAATAACTGCTGGTTGTTATCTAGTAGAGACCGGATTAGTTGCTTGCGTTGTCCCAACAAAACTCCCTGTGAGTGGATGGCGCGCTGGACGCCATCTCCCTTTGCCCTGTGTGATGTCTCTGCTGAGTTCGTTCTGTTAGGCAGACAGTTAAAGAGTTTATTATACAATTGGAATAAGGCAGTGAGGAAATAGTTCAGGATTGAGTTTCTTCCGATGGGGACGGGAGCTGGAGGTAGCCGACAGGTGAGTGGCCAGGCAGACTGAGACTGGACGGAGGACGGCGGTGAGAGACCCGTCCCGACTCACCCAGGCGATCCGGTGTGGAGGCGATGAGAGCCGAATGGCAAGGTGAGCAGGCAGCAATGAGAGCTGCGTGGCGAGGTGAGCAGGCAGCAAGGAGAGCTGAGTGGCGAGATGAGCAGGCAGCAAGGAGAGCTGGGTGGCGAGGTGAGCAGGCAGCAATGAGAGCTGAGTGGTGAGGTGAGCAGGCAGCAGGTGAGCAGGTCACAGCAGGAGAGCGGCAGGAAAGCAGCAAGTTCAGAACGGGATCTGAACAGAGGAGAAACAGATTAACTGAAGCACAATGAGGAAACAACAAAAGCTAGAATGCAGATAGACTAGGAGCGAAATCGCTAGTTGGTTTGCAGAGCCAAGTTACCACTGGTAATGTTGTAACGAACTGGCGCTGAAGAGGTGAACAGCCCGGGTTGATAACTTCTGGTTGATTAGTGGAATGTGCTGCAGCTGGCTGGAACAGGGCAGGAGAGAGTGGCTACGCCCCTTGATCTAGATCCTCCTTGAGACACTCGCCACAGCAGGTGGAGACAAACACAGACAATAAACACAGGGAAAAAGGGAAGAGGAAAACAGGCAGGGAACACGGAAAAAAAGAGCTGACCCATAACAGAAAGGTTATGACGCCACTGATGGGCGACTAAATGAAACGTGATGTGTCTGAAAATAAAATAACAGATTTCTCTGGGTTTGCCATTTGATGGAAACATTTGGGATAGTGTAACTACACAACTCAAAAAAATATATAATATAGGTATGGTTGTTTTTAGACATTTTAATGCAGACAAGTTACATATTGTACCTTTAAACTCAATTGTGTTAAAAAAATAAAGTGAGCTAATGCCATCCCCTCTGGCAGACCCATACAGACCAAAGGGAGACATATGGCATTTTTACTCATTTCCCTTTTTGTTTTTTAATGGAAGGCTTTCTGAAATAAATGGCATACGAATAGGGATTTCCAGTGGATGGAAACAAAGGACACCTTAAGCAAAATTTGTAAAGTGTATTAATGATGCAATTAAAGTGACAAACATTGTACAAATTGTGACCTTTCAATAAATGCAGTTCATGATTTGCTATATGTTTGCAGCCATTTTTCTATTAAATAATTGATTGATGCCCTTTTACTCCGCCACCATTACATGCATTGTATGGTTATCCTATAGAAAATTGTCCCTTTGTGTGTGTGTGTGTGTGTGTTAATATGTTTTGAGACAAATATCTTCTTCTCATGTTTTTGTAAATATCAGTTGTCCTTCAGCGCTCAGCATGTCTCATGGTGACCAAAGACAAAAACAAACAAAACATATTTTGTTTGTTTTTGTCAAAACAGTACTTTTTTGTATTTATTGAACCAATCTGTGATCTCCTTCATGTTGAAGAGGCCTCCAGTAGCACAAGTTTAAGATGAATTCTTTTTTTTTTTATTTACAGACTGTCAGCAAAATTAGCAATGCAGCATCTGCTGGAAACACAAATCTCGACACAAGAAATCACTCCGCGTATAGGCAACAGACGTGGTGCACAAAGAGAATAAAACTTTTTAAAAGCGATGGAACTGATTGTATAGTAGCGGACAGCTCTTCGCCTCGGGGGGTGTGTGTGTCTACTGGTGGTGACTGAGATCTCCAACATGTTTGCTAGACTCTAAAAGACAGGCCAAGAGGTAAACAGAATCCTTGAGAGTTGCCCGTGGCATCAAATACACGAGTGAACCTAGGAGCACCTGCTTCAGTGCTCGGTGGGCATGAAATTGAATAGAGCAGTGGTGACGCATCATCATGCACCTGTGTGATATTTTTTTTAAAGTGTCATCTGCAGTGCCTCCATGATCTTGTAACTGTGAGTTCCACTTTGACAATGTGCCAGCTATGCAGGGCACTCTTCTGCAGATAAGTGTTTTGCACCAAATGCACACCTAAAGCAACACTAGAAAACTTTTCCCGCTTCGCTCCCCCTACAGGTTGGAAGCGGAATTGTCCATTACATTACATTATGCAAGTTTGCCAGATCGGGTAGCAGATCTGTAGTTTCGAATGAACTGGACAATGTAATGTAATGGACAATTCCACTTCCAACCTGTAGGGGGACCGAAGCGGGAAAAGTTCTCTAGTGTTGCTTTAAAGGGGAGAAAGAAAGAATTGTCCCCAATAATAGACACAATATACTTCGATTGAGACCAGTGAAGTCACTTTTCCCATGAGGGCTGAGCGTTACTGCGCAGCCTCAAACTGAGCTTGAAGACGTAGATGTGATGTGAGCAACCTGTCTGAAAGTTTTTAGTCTTCTGGTAGCTGTGCCAAGAGAAATCTCAATTGTTCCGAATCTTGCAGAGACGGAGAGCCTAGGTATATGTAAGGAAATAACATAGGCACAGGCTAATTATTGCTAACTTAAATGCTAGTTAACATTAGTAATTAAACTTAAACAGCTAATGTAAATCGAAACTGCCTGCGAGCTTCTCCTGACTATATGGTAATTTCTCTACTGTGCAACAGAAAGTCCCGTGGTGATGATACAATCGTTAGCCTATTTTTACAAAAACGTCTGCTACGGGGCCATAACGTGAGATACAAGAAAATGGAGCCTTTTATACATTGTTGTGTTTCTTTAGAAATAAACAATGGACAAATAGAGTCTTTAAATCCTTCAGATGTAAAGTTATTCACTGTCAAAGTGACGCCAAAATGAATGGGAGTCAATGGAATGCTAACGGAAGGTGATGGCTTGAGAGCCTAGAATCTCCCCATAGGAGGTATGCTTTCCAGATGCTTGCTTACCCTCTTGGTGCTAATTAGGCATAAATCTGGATACAAATGACTTACTATGAATACTAACTTCACCAGGTGCCGAGATGTCTGGCTTTCAGAACTAATTTTCTGGCCTCTACTCTGTTATGAAACAAATACTCCCCTTCTACTGGCATTTCAACACACTCCCACTTTTACCTTCTCACACTTTCAACCCCAGCAATGAGGACAGCAGTACGAGGCAGCAGCAGGTTTCAAAGCACAATTCAACTACAAAGGCTAACAAGCCACATTCTTAAGCCAACAATAGTGTAAAAAAAGCTGAAGAGTTTCAGCCATATTGTAACACATGCTGTATATTCTGTATCAGCGTGTTCCAGTACTTTATTGAAGCCATATGTTTCCACTGAGAAATATTCAAACCAAAGACTCTTTTTTACGGAAATATTATTTTATACACTTTACAGCAAAATGTAGTCTCACATGTTTGGTATCCTTGTAAACATCTCCACTAGAAATTAAAATAATGTTCTGTGAGTTCAAACAGTGTTTAGCTGCATAGTATAAACTTGTGCTGACTGCCCCACTGGTAGGTCACTGAGTTTTAAAGGGTTTTTAAGGTAATTTTACATGAAGGAAAATTATAAAAGTTATTTTTTTTGACAAACTCAAACTCTGAACAAATAAAAACTAGGGTCGCACCGATGCGATATTAATGTATTGACAAAATAACTGGATCGGGGATTGGAAAAATTAACAGATCCACGGGCCGATCCAGTTTTGTTAGTTTTTTTTTCCCTCTGTTGCACGTGTGTCGCATGCTGGAAGAGTTGAGTGTACAAATAAATAAGAATTCCATACATTACATCTATGTTATTTTGTCTTAGTTAGTAAAGTAATGTTTAGTTAGGAAAGTCTGGTGCCTTTAGTCTCTTCCACATGGTGGAAGGAAGGTATAAGGTGGAAAGTATACAGTGTATTATTAATTCAACAATGGTATTGGATCGGTATCGACAGATACACAAAGCCCAGGCATCGGTATCGGGACTATAAAAGTCAGATCGGTGCATCCCTAATAAAAACAGTTCACAAGTCAGTAATATTAAAAGAATTTGACCCCAAACCATCAGCTGCTTGTACTTTGATCTATGTGAAAAGCATCAGTTAATACTATTATGAAACGACAGCACCAAACATTAAAGACATTTAAATGAGGTCTCGTTAAAGGATGTAAATTCAGTCAATCTTTTACTTCATGCTCCATTTTGCCTTTCAAATATCGGTAGCTTATCCAATTTCTCTGGTCTTTTAGGTCTATCCAATATGTAAAAGCCAGAGGACCCCTCAATGAACGACCTCCTTATTAATAAAAGCTCCAGCGCTTAGGATGTGAAATTACAATCTTCTCTCTCACTTTAACTTCTTTGAAAGAAATATATTTGAGCCAGGGAGATAATGAATTTCTGAATATATCCTTTTCTAGATTTAATTTATATCACTATTATTAACACTCACACATCATCATGGTTATCATACAGGAGCACTTTTACTGGAACTTGCACTGAAATGCTATGGTCATGTTAATAATTATTGTATCCCCAGGCATGATAACATGAAAATAGAATCCATTAGCAGATCTGCCCTGCTCTTATTCTCTGAATTAAGAGAATATAGAGAGAACCCCATCCAACTTTACCCAGGGAACAGGAGCATTACATTTAGACCTTGTCCTAAAATCCTTTTCTCTTAGAATGTTAAAGCCATGACAGCCAGGGTTATGTAAGAAAGAAATAACAACAATGATCTCACTTGCTCCTTATTATATTTATTATAAAAAATACTAACTATGGCTCTACTGTAAAAGAAGAATGCGACAACAAAAAACTAAAAAACTAAAAACATATTATATACATTTTTCACATATACCAACCTGCATCCGTATCTTCTACATACATTGTTATCAACTCATAATGCCGAAAACACACCAATCAGCAGCAAAGTGCCGTTCGCCGAATTTCTGCAGCCGGGAGGCATGTTCATGTTTTCAAATGGGAAGAACTTTTAGTTTCACCACAGAATCAAACAGTCACAGCTTGGAGCAGCTGCCCCAGCTTTCCATATACATTGCATGGCAGTTCACCGCAGGCTGCACTTCGCCGCTGCTTGGCCTGTTTTTGGCGTAAGGATGCAACTTTTTTGCCTGCGACTTGTTAGCCTTAGCCTCCTTCTTTTAGCATAATATCCCATATGTAGTCATAAAGTGTATATTACAAAATGAAGACAGTGTTTTTGTTTTAAAATAAGTCAGCTGGAAACATTAATAAGTCAACCAACTCATGGACCTAGCATTAGCTTAGTTAGCTAGCTAGTTAAAGCAAAAAAATAAACGACTGTCTCCGGTTAAAGAATGAGAAGCCTGCTTTTATCTACCTGTGTCTGAAAAATCAAGGAGTCATTTTTTTTTTTTAAATTACTGAGAATTTTGAGAAGCAAATCTGCCACCATTATTAACTGCAATGTGCCATGCAAATAGTTTGACATGATAGTTTGAAGGGATAGCAACAGTAACTAAGGGGATCTGGCTAATATATTCTGTATATTGTCATCAGACTCTTTATAACAGAATACATATCAGTGCTTATACACTCCTGTCAACAGTGTAGACCAGTCTGGATACAGTTTTATATAGAAACCACACTGACTGAATAATAAGGCGTCCTCTTAGCAAAGAGGTGACAAGCCAGAATATTTTACCCGCCCCAAATGCCAACAAATAGGTCACCAAACCACAACCAAACAACAAGGAGGAGAGGAAGTGGATGATGTGATTCGGGGCGCAGACAAAGAGAAAAATAACAGTCTGGGACACTGGGACAGTCTGACAGCCACTGCTGAGCCAAGTAATGGCTACGAAGAGATTCTAATTATACTGCTCTAGACCAATTCATGACATTTCACAATATGGGGAGTTTAATGTTAAATGTCTTTCTGTGGCTAAGTGAGTCATGTTATAGTTTAAAGTAATTTTTTTTCCTTTTAGGTTTTACCTAATTTTCTGTTTTGGTGGCTGCTGAGATAGTCAGAGAGCAAGAGAAATAGAGCAGCGGAGAAGGATACCTTCACAGAAAGGTAAAAATAAAAATAATCTTTGCACAAGGTTTTAGGCAGGAGGGAAAATGCTTAAAGCAGAACTGAAATATCCTGTGCCAGCCTAAAAATAGAGACTAGGCAGGAGCACTTCCAGACCTGAGTTCTGCTTTCCTTAGCTGTTAAGAAATGGATAAAGAGGGACACCGAGAGAGTAGAAGCCTCTGCCAAGTTTGTGTGTGAATTCCTTACGCTCAACCAGGGATATTGGGATGTCTGCCACGAGGATGTTAGAAGGATAGCAGCTTGGAGAGAAAGAGAGGCACATGAACGAACAATGCAACTGACATCACTCCACAGCAAGACAGCCTTCTGCGCTGCATTCTGCCCCAATCTCTGCCTGTTACATAACACTATATTACATAAAAATTACCTACAGTACAAATAAAACAAGCTGGCAAACTTGGATTCAGTAACAATTCCTTATTTTTTCCCATTTTGATTTTACACATAAATACTATTCAATGTTAAAGGATAAGACTAAGCAATATTTTTCTTATTGTCAACAAATCCCATGAAAAATCAACACCAATGTAAGTCTGTTTCCCAATACTTCCCAACAACCTTGTCCATCAAAGCTCATTTATTGCTTCTGAAGTAAAAAATATACCCTAATCGTTTTAAGTAAACATTACCCAAAAAGGAGTAAATAGTGCATTTGTTAGGGACTATTTTGTAGTGTGATAGTGAAGTTATGGCTTTAAAACAAACTATAGTGCCCGTGTTGATGATCAATTCATGAGTCACTAGCACACAAACAACACAAGGATAGTGACACATTGGACACGAAGGGTGTGTCTTTACTGCAAGTACAGTCTCAAAAGATCAATCAATATAGAAGTGGAGAGTAGAGAGATGTGAAGGTTGAATCATCATCCCCCAGACACTTTACGTTGTTGCTGCTGCTGCTGCACTAGTGTAGAAATCATAAATAGAGCCGCCAATTACAAAACTACCACTGGGTTGCTGCTTCTCCAGCTCTTCAACGTTTGGCCATCCATCAATTGGCCCTTTTGTTTTAACCTGGAGTTGTTCAATTCATATACAGCTTACTGACAAATAAGGCCCTGATTACACGAATACGCTTGCGGGTGAAAACGACAAAATATTTGATCAGATATGCATTCGTTTAGACGGTGATGGCATTTTGGGGGCTTAAAAACGCAAAAAAGTGAAACCACCCTCCAGAGTGGAAATTTTAAAAACGCTCCACCATCGCGTTCCCGTCTAAAGGGAAAAAACGCAGTGTGTGTGTGTGTGTGTGTGCATTGTTTGGAGCAATAACTCCACCTCCTCGTCTGTCCAGACAAAATTGTCAGCTTTTGTTGTTCGCTTTGCGCTACTATGGAGAGGAGAGAGAGAGAGGAGGAGAGGGACACAAGTAGAAGGAAGGTTCTACGCAGGCACGCGGACTTGGTGGATCGCATTTCACACACTTTTGCGTCACCATATGCACGCAGATTTCCCCCCCATAACACTCGTCTAAACGTGGAATAAAAAGTGAGAACGCAACGCCACTTTTGCGTTTTCTCTTCAGATCGTTTCTGTCTAAACATAGCCTAAGTGTCTGCAGTGCGCCCACAGCATATTTGCAACATCTGAATGTGCCTTGTTGGTTTTTTGGATTTGAGACATAAAGACATCTTCTTACTTTGTGCTGGGAAAAAAATGTGCAAACAAGGGAGACTCAAAGTGAGCTGTTCTTCCCTTAAACGGGTCTCTGATGGAAAAATAAAGTGCAAGGTGAGGCGAGGTAGCCTGGGAAAACCCTGACCAACTTCTGGCAAATTTGAGATTTGCTCTGCAAGTCCATCTGGCCAAGAGCCCATTCAAGCCCATTTCCAATTTTTTCAAATCAAGGCACCAATCACAACCATTGAGGCGGGCTTTACACAATGACGATAGCGCAGCGATGGCAAGCAGCTTTTTGTTTACATTCAACATGACGGCCACCGAAGCGCAGCAACCTGTTGATGCCGCTGTCACTGCTACGTCACCCGGATCGTTGGTCTGATTGGTTGAAGGACTATCCAATTGCGCCCAGAGGCATTTGAGCGGCGTCTGTTGGTGACGCCCCTTTGGAAATGAGCTGTGAATGAACCTTCCCCAGACCCACTCTCAGTTACAACTGGCTAGAGGCTAGAGGCGAGGTGCTTTAAACAACTGTGTACACAGAGAGGCAGCGGAAGACAGTGGAAGGCCTCCAGCAGGAAAACATGAAAATACCTCATGCAAATCTCTTCTCCCTAAACACCTCTGATGCAAGATCTACAACACCGTGGCAGACAGGTAGGTAGCTGCAGAAGTGGGTCAGTTAAACAGGTCAACATGAATGAACGAGGGGACGCAAGACTTTGCCGGAGCTATTTTTTCCCCTCTTTGCTAGTATTTGGGTTTCTAACCAGACAGATGCCACCATACAAGCCACCAGCGGCCTGTTAGTCAGACAGAGCTATGGAGGAAAGGCTGAGCCCCATCTGTCACGCCACCAGATTAGGAGGTTAGAATGGAGGATATGTAAAGAGAAACTAATTTGAAAAAAAAGAAATTGCAAGGTACAGGTGCACTGAAGAGCCCCTCAGGGTATGTGCATCCATAATGAGTTTTTAAAATCAAGGAGGGCAAAAAAAATAAAAAGGTTTCATTCATGGTCTTATCAGCCTTAAATATTCACAAATAGTGTCATGTCAGCCAATGTCAAAGTCTCATTAATAGTCTTAACAGTCTATACAATGCTCTTCGGCAGACAAATCTTTTCTACATCCTATTTAGGGTTGGGTATCGTTTGGGTTTTTTCCGATACTTGTGCTAAAACGATACTTTTAAAACGGTGTCGGTGCCTAAACAGTGCCTGAACAGAAATATATATAATATAAAATATAAAAAAGGAGCACAAAACGACAGTTGGCGACATTAAAGACCGGCTTGTTTGTTGCTAAGGCCATATGGTCAAAATTAAATGATTGATTAATAATGTAATAACAATACCTTATAACAATAACTTATTTCACCAGTAAATTGCTAAACAACAAAAACAAGCACCAGATGGGAAAAGGGTATTTTACAATAACTTTGAATGCACCACGAGGCTGGCAAGGCGAGTTTCAAGTAAACTCAAGTCTGTGTTGTTTTTCCGACAACGGCACAGTAGCTGCAGACTGTTACGTCTCAGTGTTGGAATCCTCTACAGGGAAATACCAAGGGGGTAAGCCTCTCTCCACAACGAGAACCTCCTATGGCGCCATTTTGATGCTAACAAGCACTCTGCCGCCATTAGCATTCCATTGACTGCCATTCATTTTGATGTCACTTTGACAGCAAATAACTTAAGCAAAAAATATTTGAAGCGTTTAAAGACTTTATTTGTCCAACTTTATTATTTCTAAAGAAACACAACAATGTATAATGTATTTCACGTTATGGCTCCGTAGCAGATGTTTTTGTAAAAATAGGCTAACGATTGTATCATGACCACGTGACTTACTGTCGCATAGTAGAGGAATTACCGTATAGTACAGGAGAAGCTCACAGGCAGTTTCGACTTACATTAGCTGTTTAAGTTTAATTACTAATGTTAACTAGCATTTTAGTTAGCAATAGTTAGCCTGTGCCTATGTTATCTCCTTACATATACCTACGCTCTCCGTCTCTTGGCACAGCTACCAGAAGACTTACAACTTTCAGACACGTAGTCAAGCTTAGTTGGAGGCTGCGCAGTAACGCTCAGCCCTCACCGGAAAAGTGCTTCTAATAGCCTTCACTGGTCTTCATCCAGAGCAACGGGATCTGTTGGTCCATTCATTTAACTGTCACGTATGTATGGTAACATCCCGTGCAGCGATGCTTCTGAAAAAAAAGAGTCAGGCACCGAAATGAGGCACCGAAATTTTCGTTCTTATTCGGTCTCGTTACTACCGTTTACGTCGGAACCGGTGCCCTATTGGCACCGTGTTTCGGTACCCAACCCTAATCCTATCCTACTTCTATATCCTCTGGTGCCCGAGTAAAGTGTTGGATTACAGGGAGGATCATGATGACCAATGACTCCAACAGCAGCACCAGTCCCTGAAGACAGAGAGAGAGCAGTAAGTAAAAGCAGATAAAAAAGGAATTGTGTGATGCTGACGAGCAAAGGAAGAACGGATATTACTGAAGATTGATCCATATCATAATGAGAGAGACAAGTAGATATTCATATTATAATTTATAATAGACTGAAACAATTAAAACAGCTCATCGTTATCTCAGGGCCAATTTTGAATATATTCATAGCCCCTCATTAAGTTCTGCGAAACAGGCAGGCAGCAGCTCTTCCTTGAGTCTAACAAGGTGATTTTTTGAAAAGGGAGATTTAATTTTTTTTCAGTAAAAAATACCAAACTCATTTCCATCCTTGCTAACTACGGGCGACATAATGAACCCAATCATGGCGATTTTCCACAGGTTTTTCACTCAGAGACATCTGCATCCTAGAATGAAAGAAGATACTAATTTGGCTGGAAGGACCGAGAAGGATTTTGTGATTCTGTATGTGTCTGTCAGAGTGTGGGTGCATGAATTTTAGCAAAATACACATACGCCGGCAACCTGATGCAGCACGGCGAAGCTTCCAAGTGTTCAAATCCTATACACCCCCTGCCACCACACTGAGTCCCCAGGGACTGTAAAAATGTAATCACGCTAAAAATATGTGTAAAGGGGGGTTGACACACTATCAAATAATATACCAGCATGAAGAGAAACAGAAAGGAGTAATGTCATGAGATTCGTACTGAATATCTAGTAAATAAAACACATTCCCACAGGAGCAGACAGGCTGTTGCACCTCACCCCCACACATTGAGGCAAGTAGGGGATTTCACCACTTTGAGGAAGTTTCATAATGAAAGATTCAATGGATCCTCCTTCTGGCAGGACAGTTCTGCACAACATGCTGATAAATGTGCTAACTACTCACAGAGCATGCAGTCACAGTGTACACACATATATTTAGATGTCTGTCTGTTCATATGCCAAAACTCTAATGCGCTTACATCACTACTAAAACCCACCTTTTTGAGACCTTATTGAAATTCTTGTGTAGGCAAAAAGACTCATCCTGGAAGGAAAAAAACTAAACATTTAACTCCCACATCAGGGCGTTATGCTGCAGAGTATTCCATGAATGAAAATGTAAAGTTCTGTACATGATACTCACATTAATACTTGTTTGTTTGCTTGTAGTATAATACAATACTTTCTTTACTGTGGTGGATACAGTGACTTTGAGTGAGTTAATTGATAAACCCAGAATGTCATCCTTTTTCAGATGCTTGGGGCATACAAGCATGACTTGGCACCAAATTCAGTCAGCAAAGCTGGAGAACTGAGATCTCCGTATGGTATTTTTAGACCTTACTAATGCTTTTGGCTTTACACCACATCAACTATCGGAAGAGTTTTGATGTTGCAGAGATGTGGGCATTTAGTATTTTCTAGGTATTCAGAGATTACTCATAAAATTGGAGTTTACTAGATCATGGGAACATGTGGAGATGGGTATGACAGCAGACTACAATTCTACCTCTACCTTTTATAATGACATCGAAGGCAATCATTCAAACATTAAAGTACTGTATATGGTAGGTGGAGAAAAGCAACAGAAAGGGATGTACTTCTTATCCATCAATGCACATTTGAACAGTAAGTATGGTTTGGGTGATTTGCAGGTTAAAGGATGTCCAGGTTAAAACTGTGCTACTGAGAGACAGGTTTTTTATTTGTCTTGGTAACATATAGATATGGTTTTAACAGCCTTTAAATTACTGTATTTTAATGTGTTTTTAAGAGCTGCTTCACATTAAAATGAGACATTGCTTAGACTACCTGGATGTCTAAAAAAAAAATGTTTTACCCAAATTTAACCCAGTTTTTCTTTTAAGATAGATTCCTCTACGTTTACCCTACAAATCATAGCATTAAAATGCTAATATTATGCTTTTTGGTTTTTTCCCTCCAAACAGCTCTATTGTAGTCCAGCCTTTACTTCCGTGACGAACGTTCGTCACTTTGTAACACACGTTATAATGCTCGCCTAGCTGCTAGCTGGCACTCCCTCATACTCTGCTTCTGAGTGGCTGGTAGTCCTTACCTAGCTGCGCATGTGCGTCTCCCAACAAAGATGGAACAGAAGTGAGAGGTCTCACTCTGTAGCTAAAACCGAGAGCTCAACACACAGGGTGAAAAGAGGAGCTGCAGCAATGTGCAGTACAACAAAAATATGGTGTTTTTTGAAAATTAAACCATGTAAACCTATTCTGGTACAACCTACAAATACAATTATGAACTTGAAAATGAGCATAATATGAGCACTTTAATGCTTACTTGGGCTGTGACTGTCAAAGACACAAACGAAAGCACTACATTATACCACTAAATCCAAATAATGAATGAATTGGCAATGGAAGGCACCAATAGAAAGTGTCTGTGAAACTGGTGAAGATTAACTCAATAACTACTGTTCTAGCTAAGTTTAAGACTGAAAGCAGTCCTGTGATAAAACAATGCAGTTGGTGGAGGTGTGAAACCGGTGAAACATGAAATACGATCCAGGAAGTCCAGTTTGAATAACAGATTAATGTGTTTCAATGTTGATCAAACTGCAAAACACTGCACAACAGTCTATACAAATCAGAAACAGGATTTTAAAACTCTCAAGGAAACAACTGAACAAAATTGTATTTTTTCGTGCCTTGCCAGATGACATGTTGCTTTGCGGCAGCGGGCGACCCTGCACTGGGCTGGCAGACTGGCTCCATTCAAATGAACTGATAGTGGATAATGGGATATCACCTGCAGTGTCTGATGTGGAAGTTGCATGCTTAGTACACCCATCAACCCCATCTGTGTTTGCTACCTAAAGAGAACAGTCATCATTACTCACACAACCAAAATAGGTTGCTTGACAACAACATGTACACACAAGTCATTTTAGGTGTTTTGACAAATGACCAATGATGTTCTTTTTATTTTCTCGGTGTAAGATATCTTTTGAGGCACTGAGGATGCAGAAAGGTTAGAATGATGAGGCAACATTTAAAGTTTCTGACCGTCATACTTTTATTCATAAGGTGGGGTTTTTTAATGTTCAAAGATTGAACATCAAAGGGAAGTTGCACAGTAGGCTACAGACACCATCTCCATAGCTATCTTCAAAGATGTATTAAAATCAATGCAGGTGAGGTTATAGATAAGGCTCAAAGAATTTAAAGACATAGCAGAAGCACACAGCCTTCTTTATCCACATCAAATAAGTTCAACAGGTGCAGTTGGCAAAGAACAGGGTCACACAAAGGGTAGTCTATGTCCTTGACGTTCCACTTCCTGTGTTGCTTCGGTGCGGAAGGAAATTCCACCGGATGCATGAATGTCCGTTTCCTTCCGCTTTCTTTGTGTTGGAATTTTAAACTCCGGTGGATTTTATTATGGTTTTGGTATTTTGTCTTGTATTTTTGTTCATTTATGTTGCCTGGTTTAGTTATTTCTGTTTCCTGTGTTTGTATATTTATTCTATATTTTTCTGTCGTGTTACCTCATGTTGTGTATTCCCCGGTTTATGTTCTATTTCCTGTTTTATTTTGATAGTCTGTGTCTGATCTTGTCTAGTTTTACTTTGTTTTCCCGCCTTTGTTGATTGTCCTGCCTCGCCCTGATGTATTTCACCTGTTGTGTCACCTGTCCCTCATTAGTTCATTACCTCATGTATTTAACCCCTGTGTTCCCATTGTCGCGTGTCAGATTGTTTTGCCTGCTTTTGTACTCCCGTGCCGTCAGTTGTGTATCTTTTTGTATCCCTCTGCATCCTGCTCCTTGGGTTTTTTCTAGCCTCTGTTCTGCCGTGTTTTTGTTTTATTAAAGATCTTCAAGCTTACACCATCTCCTGCCTGCCGTCTCTCTCTGTATTTGGGTCCTCCACCTCACACATGTAACAGGATTTATGAGGACTATGGTTAACTGCTCCTCAGATCTCTGCAGGGTAAATTAAGACATCTAATTTGAGCATCTCTTGCACGACTATTTACAGAGGCTCCGTGCGGAGCTTAGCGCCGCCCATGACGATTGTGATTGGTTTCAAGAAATGCCAATAAACCAGAGCATGTTTTTCTCCCATCCCGGAATGCTGTGTGGAGTAACCAGACCGTCCTCCGCTCCGCAGCTTGTGGATGGTCTGGCAAAGCAAGACTACACAAAGGGCAACCTTTTATGGAGCAAACTCCATTAGTACAAGCAGGCTGGTCATGGACGAAATACATCGGCAAGCGAAAGCAGCAAGGTGGGTTACGGTTGTTCCTTAGACAAAACAGTGAGTGGAAGAATGATGAACACTAAAATGTCAGTCTATAGACAGGTGAAGTCTCTGTCTGTCCTTTTATGTTAGTTCTACAGTTTGGCCTAGCCAGATAATATTATCTAGCAGCAGAAATTGAGAGCAAATGGTTAGAGATGAATTTGTCATCTGATGTGAATATATTGTTGCATTTGCCTAGTGTTAAAAAGAAAAGAACTAAAGTATATCTGAGCTGGCATATTTTAGGACAGGTATGGGCGGGAAGAGATTAGCACATGGGAGTAGATTTGAGGAAGCCGTTGATAAGCCCACAGGAAATAGCAAGCTCCACCATAGCTGGTGCAGATAAAACACACAATAGATGGTTAAGTCATTGGCGCTCACGGTGTCATGAGAGGACAGAGGCATGCGAAAGGAAACACAAGGCGTCAGAGCTGAAGCGATGGGGTTGGACAGTTAGGGTGTGAGAGGTGAAAGTTTGTAGCAAAGTTGATCTTGACCTTACAGTACATTACATAAGAGTATGCATGCACATTCAAACCAAAGAGGACAGGTGCTGTCCACTTCCTATTGTTTAGCAGTTTCACTTTTTGCTTCATAAACATTTGGATTAACAGTGCTTGTCTAGTGTTTAACATGCCTGCTGCCACGGAGAATAGTGGGTGTTAGTGTTTAGCTTATTGTTAAGTCCTCTATCACAGTTTATGTATTTGTATACCATGATATGATTTGATACTGTAAATCTTCTGGTGGATAAAGGTACTAGTATTATAATGTTAAATGCATGTACCTGCAGAAAAGTAATAAAATGTTTCTATTTCGATTCATAATTTAAAAATTGGCTGTTGTACTAAGCCAATATAACTGCTACTGCATCATTCTTTTGACACCTGAATTGTCTCTGAATGGAGGCTCACTCTGGATTATGACAAAGGTTTTTCCTTCCTATTGTTTTAGCTTGTTCTATATTCAAGCCCCTGGCAGGGGCTGTGCAGTCCCAATCGATTCCCCTCACCCTGCAGTAAAGTGTGTGTGTGTGTGTGTGTGTGTGTGTGTGTGTGTGTGTGTGTGTGTGTGTGTGTGTGTGTGTGTGTGTGTGTGTGTGTGTGTGTGTGTGTGGTCAACTGTGATCCCTTGAGAATAGACAAATGACAAAAAATGTGATTCTTCCCATCTCACCCCCTCTTCCCTCTCCCCTGTTTAAGGAGACCGTGTTGAGGCAGCAATGACGGAGAATCTGTGTGTCTGTCAGTTTGCCTGATGCCCCCACAGACCCTCAACCCCAGTCCGAGACCCAAGGGAGAGTTGGCTCATGAAGACGCCTCTTTTGTCACAACACTGACAAGCCAAGGGAGGCCATTCTCCAACTGCCCAGAGGTGACAGAGCTGTGGAGAAGTCCCCTGACCTCAGCGCCACTCACTCTGTCAGAGAGCTGTCAGTCTCAGGGACCCAACACCACGAGAAGGGACTCACATTAAAGAGTTAACGCACCCCACTAGCTAACACATCTGTGAGCACACACACACAAATACCTTGTCACTCAAGCAAACAGGGTATGTGATTTGACAGAAGATGGAGGGTGCTTACGTAACAATCATTTCATCTGAATCATTTCAAAGGTGTAATAGGCTGTCTGTTTGGGTCTGGTGGAAGAGGCTCTTGGCACTGGAAATATCAAAACTGACATTTATCAATGTCTGCCAACACAATAACTAACACAAAGTTATTTCCTGATGGAAAAAAAACTCAAAACATGCAAAAAATAAAAATCTGACCTGATATTCATTTATGTTACAAGCAAAAAATATTTGTTACAATGCTTCTGTACTTTAACTCTGCCTAGTTTCATTTGAAATACTTACTATCCTTGTTAAAAGCAGACAAGAAGAAAAAAAAATATATTTTCTTCACATTATTATTCATTA
Source organism: Zingel zingel (assembly GCA_023566125.1). Lineage (NCBI taxonomy): Eukaryota > Metazoa > Chordata > Actinopteri > Perciformes > Percidae > Zingel > Zingel zingel. Next base: position 11,482,846 of record CM042314.1, on the reverse strand, counting down.
TTATTCCCTATAAAAAATAAAATTGCTTTCAGAGGGAAAGAGCACATTAATTCAGAAGACACATTAATTCAAAATAAGTGCAAATTCATGTTTCAAAAAAGTGGTTGTCTTCACACAAAAAAATGAGATAGAGGATGGATGTGCACCAGCTCGCATTTAAAAAAATCACAATTCCTTCATCCAGTTTGAATTCTAAGAACAACCTAGTACAAATGGCCGGCTCAACTCGCTGCCTTGCGTGAGGACACCCTAATCAAGTGTTGTTAGAGATATGTAACATGACTTCTTTACAGGATGTAAACACAGGTCCTCATGTACAACATTTCGTGTACATTCCCCATAGAAATAAACATGGACAGAAATTCTGAGATTTAAAAAAACACTGCTCACACAACACAACAGAGTGGATTGAAGAAGTAGATTTTTGTGTTAACAATATCCACCACAGTCCATCAACTCCCACTATTAGCAATAAATGGCTGTTTAAATGTATCATGGCAAAGAAATGCCCTGCTTCTGCTAAATGAACATTACATTTTGTTATTTAAACATTCCCTTGAAACAAGAAAACAAAAGCAGAATGAAGTTATTAAAGAAAGAAAATATGGTATTATATGGAAGAATCTGTTGGCATTATGAATCAAATAGGCTGCCTACTGTATAACCACTAAATACCAAATATTTGAGTCAGGGTAAGAACAACATATCAGCCATATAATCAATTCCTTCTCTTGTTCAAATGTATCCCTTAGTGGTTTATTTCCATTTGAATATAAAAACAGTTAGGCAGTCAAAAAATGTAGGTCACCTCATTTGGACATGATATAATAACTATTCTAAACTTCACAAGTAGGGTCTCATTAGAGCCACAGCAAAACCGGAGCAGCAAAGACCTTTTTTATTTCTTCACACCTTTGTTCTTTGATAACCCACACCCAAGTTCACTACGAAATATTCATGAAAGATGTGCTGTATTGCACACACACTTAAGGTAAACACACACTCATTTTTTTATGAATCACAGATTTAGTGCAGGGACATTATGGAGCTGGAGGCTCCATAATGTCCCCTGGAGCTGCTGCAGATCAAGACAGTGGTCATTTTTTTGTGTTTCATAGTGCTTTCCCAGGAAATGGAGCATAAGGTCTTGTAGTGTGGCCATCATTTAAACTGACATAGGAACGTAGAATCATGAGGCACTTGGCAGTTGTGCATCCCCACTTTTACAGGTGTGTAGTTTAAAGTTCCTCAAAGAAGGCAACCCTGGACTTGGTGCTCTGTAGTGTTAACTGTGGACAAAGACAGACCGGATTAGTTTTTTATTTTTTTAATCTGTGGTGGAAGTAAACAAATGCAAAATATACTGCAGTACAGTGAGCAAGCGAGCAAAATCCGAAACCAAATGGCAATCCTTACTGGAGACTAATGGGTAACACTTTACTTGAAGGTATCTACATAAGATCGACATGACACAGTCATGAACACATGACACTGTCATGACACAGTCATGAACACATGAACCCTAACCCTAACTCTAACCCTAACCATAACTTGTCATGACAAAAACTGAATGACACTTACTAAAAGAAGCATTGTCATAAACATTTATGACTTGTTTATGTTTATGACACGTTCATAGCAGTGTCATGTCACTCTTGTTTAGATACCTTCAAGTAAAGTGTAACCGACTAATGTCACTGAAATCATCACCTGCCCTTTCCCTCAGCCTTTCAGCTGGATCCAATCCTGCAATATTTTTTAATGCAAGCACCATGCACCAGCAAAACGTAGCCGATGTGTGGGAGGCCAACAAGCTTGCAGCGTGGACGAGTCTCTGTAGTCCTGGGGAGCTGGTTGCACTTCAAGTCTTACTAAAACCCCTCTTTCATGAGAGCCTCCTCTTGTGCTAGGATTAAGTAGAGTTTCATTCACTTGTTGTATTCCATATACCGCAATGTGTTGAAAATAATGGAGCAAACATTTTTGACTGACTAAAGTTAGTTTAGCTGCAATTCAAATGAAGATGTAAACACGTGCATGTTTAATCCAGTCACGCCTCTGTAAATTTAAAATGGCTCTAGAAACCGCAGCACGTTTTTTCCCTTGACGAATCAAAAACTAAGTGATAATAAGGAGAGGATAAGTGGAGAGTCACTTTTGTGTGTTTCTCTGAGCTTTTTCTATTTTATTGAATCCCCGATGATATGCAAAGGCATGCAGCGTTATTGATACAACTTAGACTAAAAGTAACAATCAGGTTCATTCAGAGTTTATATAAGAAATAAATCTGTAGTTTTTTTTCAAACTCTCTACTACAGGGAGAGCAGGATGGGTAGAATATCAATGCCAGTAAGATAAAGTACTGTTAGTTGTTTTTTCATCCAGGTTTAAATGAGCTGGTGATTGATTAGTTCAGGCCACTGGTTGTGCATTTAACCCCTTTAGCACAGCTATGCATTACCTCTACAGCATAAGGGAGCACTTATTTAAATTGACTGGGCATACCATTTCCCCTCTTCAACATCTGTAGGGCAAAGAGAATTAAAGCTGCTGCTAAAATAAATATTAGACCGGGGATGATGGAGAAAAGTTTGGGAAATCCGGGTTATTTCTGGAGAATGTGTAGATGAAAGGACTTAAGCAAATCCAGATACTGTGTGGGCAAGGGATGGATTTGCAGCATAATGTTAACAGATCACCTTCTATTGTCCCTGCTGACAGGCAGCCTGAACTATATTTGTGAGTGTGAAAGCCTGAGTGTGTGTATCTAACGCAGCAGAATTGTACTCCACACTGTCCACAGTTTCCTTGCTGGAAAGAGCAAGAACTATTTATTAAAAGGTAATAATATTGTGAATGGCGCAAATGTAAGCTATTTCCAGAGAGGAAATCCTTTTGTATGTTATTTCGATATGCAGGAGAGCACAATCAGAGCAACCCAAACGGTTGACCTCCTTTGTGTGCCACTTCACACAGTCTGAAAAAAAAAAAAAAATTCCCACAGAATCATTGCAGCTCTTGGGTTGCGATTCAGGTCCTGTGAATGAGCTCTCCCGGCAAGCCAAGTGCTACCAGAGCAGAACCTGTGGCCTGGTAGAAGTGCACAGGCGCTGGGCCGTGTTAGGGGGACATTCATTAATGATCCAGAGGGGGGGGGAGATCTGTGCTTCGTTGCACATTCTCTCTGCTCTTCATCCCCCCCTCCCCCCTCCCAGTCTCCCCCTCATCCTGTTCCTCTCTAGTAGCCAACTTCATAGTACATTCTTAGTACTTCTCTGTGACTCAGCATCCCTGAAACACCTAATTTTCTTCCAACATTTTTGGTCAACTTTAGCTTCACCTAAACTTCTCGTCTGGGAAAAGCTGACCGTGTGCACCCGCCCCTTCCCTCACAAGATGAATGCCGCCTGACTCTGGTTTTTTGATTGAATTGAACTAACACTTTTATGTTAGCTCCTTTTCCCCCTGCATCTCAAAGGTGCAAATCATGACAAATCACCAAACGAAAATCAATTAGTGCTCTTTTAACAAGTGTATTTTACAGTGGGAGACAAGAAGGGAGGAGGGATAGGCTTTTTTGTTACACAATATGCTGAGAGCATAGCTAAAAATTTTATTTGGTACTTTTATTATAATTGCAGAGATACTGGAGTGGGAAGATAAAGAAGAATTAGTCTCCAGTTTATCTGATGACAGTAAAAATAGAATCTACTTTTTATAACAATTTCATTTCCTCTGACCAATCAATTTAGGAATATACCACATGCTGAAGGAGACTTTTTTTCTCACTTTTTGTGTGTCAAAGACTGTAGCTAACTTTTACTGATAGAGTCGGCATAAGATGCAAACAAAAACACAGTTTTCCGTCTCGGTTGACCTGTAATATTTTATTCTTTATATGTATATATATATTTATATTTATATTTATATTTATGAAGTAGGTTTGTGCTCATGGCATGTAGCGAGCTAAAAGGAGAAGGGCGGGTCACACACACACACACGCTAGAAGCAGGGGTGCAGAGAGATCGTTTTTGACAGCTGAATCATACAATTTAAAAATTAACTACAAATGTTTGACTGTGTTTCCACGATTGTGAACAGATGAGGCATGAATGGGGAGAATCATGCATGTACAGTTTATTTTGAGGAGTATTTTGTGCCATGTGTTACAATGTGTGTTATGTGTCCAGCATGCAAGCAGCCGAGCTGATAGCTACCTTTTTAAAGTTGCTGTGCTTGCTGGTCCCCTGCTCAGTGTTCTGGTTGTGAATGACATCCAGAGGAGTTTCCCTCTCTTTCATCTTCAGACTTTCAATCTCAGTCTTCAGCTCATTCAGCTGCTCCTGCAGGTGCTTGCTCTTCTCCATGTACTCGACTCTAAAGATAATCAAATAGCAGGTTGGGACACAGTTTAGTAGATTCTATATTCCCTTCTATATCCCCATTAGATTTGACTTAAAGAGCTAAAGCTAAACTCCAAAATAATGGAAGGCAAAAACTTCAGAAAAATCTCACTCGCCAACATTCTCGTAATGCCACAATTTATTTATTTTGTTATGTATCTCTCAATTTCATCACAGTCTTTCTTTAAGTCTTATGAACAGTTACCCACCAATCCTGGACCGGTAGTCTCTCAGCTCACTTGCCTTTATTTTAAAACCTAATTACCTAATTACATGACAACAAAGACCTAGGTAATGTATTCAACTCCGCAGTCGGGGTCACACTTGTCTGCAATCACTGTCACCAAGAGCTAAAGAAAAAGAAAAGCTTGAATGCGTGCAGTGACGTCAGTGACAGCTAATGCTGAGGGTCAATTGCCTACCTGAACTCCTGAATCAAAATGTGCATAATAAAAAGTGATTGTGTTCCTCCGAGGACAATCCCAAATCAAGTTCCTGAATCTTTCTCTAACACATTTTGAGCACATTTAAAATGACTCTAAATAGATATTCATCAGACAACCAATCCCTTCTGTTGATTAACAATTCAGTATCAGGTCGCATCAGCAAAGTAAGGCCGGCCACTCACTTCTCCTTCTCGATCTCCATGGAGAGGCGTTTCATGTCGGTATCTTTAAATTCAAAGCTGAGGTTCTCCTTACTGAAGCTCAGGTCTGGAGGGATGCTGTCAGATGGCAGTCCAGGAGACTAGGAGTGGAGATAGAAAGAGAGATTAGAGGAAAGGAGGCAGTGTAGGGAAATTGCCAGAACAAAAAATGGGGCAGAATAAAGAAAAAGTGGTAGTGATAGAGAAAGGAAAAGATAGGAAGGGTACATTATACAAAGGAGAGGTAGATAAAATAGGGGTAGGACTGAAGGTGACAGTATATAGAGGTGAAGCGGAGGAACGCATGGAAAAGACATCTAGGACACAATGTAGACAGAAAGAACAGTTACTGTAAAAAAGAGAAAGGGAAAAAAGAATGACCACTGTGATGGTCACAGACCACGAATGCACAAATATATGCCTTTAGATCCTGACCAAATATCTGAAATGCATTGGCCAGATGTCACCTCAGGAGTCTGCTGGATAAGAAGTTGACCTACAGTAATACACAATATAAATGTAAATCCATTGTTTGGTGTGCGAATCCAAACTACCGTGTGGATACAGTCGACGTAAATACGGTGTACCTACATACTGGACGAGCAGAGAAGGCAATTTGACCAAGTCAGGTGGAATTGGAACGGAAAAGAATGTGTACTTTACAAGTGTGTACTTTAGACGCGAGTGTGTGAGTATGTGTAGATGCATTTTCACTCATGAGCTGATAACTGTAGGGGTGGTTCCAGTGGCAGCATGTATATTGTATGTATGTGCACCAGTGTGTGTATGTGTTTAGGCTCTTTATTCAAACGCTTACAGCGAGTAGTTCCCTATCAATGGCCAGCATCTCGTGTGTGTGTGTGTGTGTGTGTGTGTGTGTGTGTGTGTGTGTGTGTGTGTGTGTGTGTCTTGCGGAGGCAGCCTTATGTGCTGCCTGTTCTTATGCAAGTTTCTCCTGTTGAGTGTGGCTTTGCAGGTCTACAGTTTGTGTGTTTGTGTTTGTGTGTGTGTGTGTGTGTGTGTGTGTGTGCGTGTGTGTGTGTGTGTGTGTGTGTGTGTGGTGCGTGCGCGCCATTAGCAGTCAAGCTAAAGCTATAGTATACGGTTATTTCCATACCAACAGTTTGCAGCCAAAACTAGGGACGGACATGGTATTTGTCTGTGGGGTGCTACTGAATGTACATTCATGCCCTATTGGGAGTGCATCTATGTACTGTACTGTGTACAGTATGTGTATTCTGCCTATTGTGTTATGCAAGGCTGTAACTTTCAACTGTTTACAATGTTGATTTATTATTATTTATAATTAATGATTTTATTATTCCCTTTATCTTTAAATATAAAAGGAGAAATAAATGGCCATTATAATTTACCACATTCCAGAGTGACGTCTTGAAATTGCTTACTTTGTCTGACTAGTACTTTTGTTTTTATAATTGGTCATATTTCAGTCATGTAAATTACATTTACAGAAATGTATGTTGATCGATAGGAACATTTATCTGCAGTTATCTGCAAAAATTAACTTTTAATGGTTCCAGGTAGAGATGCACCGATAGACCGGCCGGTGACCGGAATTAACCAGTTTTCATGTGCTCGGCCATGACCGGCGACCGGCGGATCAGTCTGACATATGCCGATTTCATGCCGGTCAATGCTACAATTAACTGACAACATAAGTTATACCAGTTACAGTTCTCAAGGACGCACGCACACACAGACATGACAGCAAAGTCTCTTTTTCCTTTCTCTCATCTTTTCCGCCGTGTGTCGCGCGTACCCGCTCGCGGTGTGAAGCGCGTGTCCGTGCTATTCTCGCACATGTAGGGAACCTCGTGAATTAACCTGTAACATGTCAGCTGTTTGGAAATTCTTCAGCGTGTATGCAGGAGATAACAAGTTTGCAATATGCAACACCTGCAAGGAAAGAGTAGGGCGTGGAGGGACGACACCAAAAACCAAAATCACATTTTTTTAGTTGGATATTGGATGTGAAAAGAAGAACATTGCACTTTAGATGTGTGTGAATTTCGCACACCAGGAGTAATTTATATAGTTCTATTTTATAGTGCTCCATTATCTGTTCAAAACATGTTCTATGTTCTGTGCAAAATGTTCTATTAAAGAAAAGTAAATAAATAAATATTTGTGTGTACTGTAAAGTGGTTAGAAAAAATGAAATCGGAATCGGCTAATATCGGTATCGGTTGGCCTAACTCAATGAAAATCGGAAATCGGAATCGGCCTAGAAAGTTGTAATCGGTGCATCTCTAGTTCCAGGTTTTTAAATGTGAGAATGTGGTGCTTTGTCGGTCTTAAATAATCATGAATAGAATATTTTTGGGTTTTGGACTTAAGACATCACTTTGAGCTCAAGGATATTTTGATCAGATGCTTTCTGAGGTTCTACAGACCACATGATGAATTGATAATAAAAATAATTGTTAGGTGCAGACTAGTCTATATCCTTCACGTTCCACTTCCGGGATTGCTCCGGTGCTGCAGGAAATTCCGCCTGATGCATGTATTTTCCGTTTCCTACCGCTTCTTTGTGTTAGAATTTTAAACTCCGGTGAATTTATGAGGACTATTGTTGACTGCTCCTCAGATCTCTGCATGGTAAATTGAGTCAGCTAGCTAAACTATCTGTCCAATCTGAGTTTTCTCTCGCACGACTATTTTGCAGCGGCTCTGTGCGGAGTTTAGCACCGCCCATGACAATTCTGATTGGTTTAAAGAAATGCCATTAAACCAGAGCACGTTTTCCTCCCATCCCCGAATGCTGTGTGGAGTAGCCAGACCCTCCTTCAGCACACTTTGGAAGAGGGTCTGGCAAAGCGAGACTAGGTGCAGACCAATAATATGCACCGTCGCTAATACATCAATAAGCAGAATTTCTATTGATTTATTTCCTGCCATAATTGATTAATAGTGTCAGCATACTTGTTTGTTCTTGACTTGTGCATTTTGTACTTATGTGTTTTAAGTATATTTGAGTAAAAACGCTGTGAGAAAAAAGTCTGTGTGGGTATGTTCTAGGTCTGTTACCGCGTAGACAGCCCTGCTGGTAATCTCCAGCAGCTTGTGCTTTGCCCTGCGCTCCGACTCCCTGGCTTCCTGCAGGTCCTGTTTCAGCAGCTCAGCCTCTTTGGCCCTGAGGGAATAACAGACAGACAGATGCAGTTAATACTTTAATTCACCTCCTAATCCTTCAAAGGAGACAGAATCATCTCAATTGAACCCAATATGATATTACATAATCGGGATCATCGGTACTCGACGAACCAGGAATGTCACTTTGTTATTACCAGGTAATCAATGTATCACCCAAGCAGACAATCATTTCTGACTCCATTATACCACTATTGAGTTTGCACACAGATGATCAACGCAGATGATTACATTTATTTTGATTGTGTTCCTGAACACTCCGCAGTTCCTCGTTGATGTGGGGGAGCTATGTGCATCAAGGGTTTGAGTGGACGTAGTCATTTACATGTTGAGTGCCACAGGTTTAAATTTCTCTGGTGCAGAAAGTGCTCATCCAGATATTGCAGCTACTGACAAGTGGTTAATGGTGCCCATTTGAAATGATTGCCTAATAAATTGTGAAGTAGAGGCTGTGAAGTGATATTTTTAGTATCCATGTATAATGTTTTATTATGAAAACGACTTAAGTTCTTTGCTACAATGAATTGGCATCTATCAGGCTTTACAGAGTGCTGATCGAGAATCACTCATCAAGTCATCTCCTTATCCATCCGCCGAAGAAATTAAAAAAAGTTAGCAGTAGATATTATAAGTACTGGATTTGAACCACTCTAGGATGTAACAGAAAATGACAAAGACACAGATAAAACACGGATCCAAAAGTCAGTGTCAGCACAGTGGCGCTTCAAAGTGTATTAAAACAGACTGTTTGATAGGGACTCCCACGATCAATCGAAATTAACAATTAACTAGCACAAATGAACTGCCGCACCTCAGACCTAGGAGGAGAGCTGCTGAACAAAAAGCTTTCTCCCTCTTCCTTCTGTGTGCAGCAGCAGTCTGTAACCGCATGATTACCTGCTGCAGAGCAAGAACAAAGCCTTTAAAATTAAATGATTTTAAACAAGTTAAAAGTTCTTTGATCGAGCAATTTAAATGCAGCTGCGTTACCTAGCTCTATGCTCACAGCATATCGACCGACTTCTGTGCTGCTGAGCAAACTGAAATGCAGCGGCATGTTTGTGCCCCCCTACATTAAACAGTATAGTGACTTAAAATCATTTGGGAGGTTTATGACTTGGGGAGGTTATTTAGGAACTGTGTTTTGATGCTTCTGTAAGACATCTTCCACAGTTTGAGGTATTCACATTACAAATAAAAGAAAAAAAATGGGGATATGTTATTTAAAGATCTAAAAAAAAAAACTATGCATGCCGTGCAGGTGCGTTTGTGTGACGAATACAAATAAAGAGAATTTGTGTATCCGAGAGACAGTGTTGACAGAGAAAAAGCAACATAGTGGCCAAAGCTGGATCAGAATCATATTCACTGCAGCATGGATGGCTGTACACCACGCGGCCACTGCTTCCTCCTCTCCCCACCTCCTTTCCGATTCCTCGGCCATCTTGAGTGCCAGCATCTCTGCCTCCAGCATCTTCTGCTCCATGAGCCGCCGCTCCTCCTGACCACGGATGGCAGTCGCTTTCATGCGTTGCATCTCTGTTTCGGCCTCAGCAGCTTTCTGGGCCAGCAGCTTAGCCTCCTCCTCCGCGATCTGGGCCTTTTCAGCCAGCAGGTCCGCCGTCTGCTCCGTACGCAGCTGGAGAGGAGCGGGAGGAGGAAGGGCAAACACAAGAAGGGGGAAAGAAAAGTGGAAAAATGAAAAGATGGGGAAATGGAGCAAAGAAAGAGAGGTGGAGTGAGAGACGAAATTTGTGCAGAGAAAGAGAGGTGGAAGACAGGGAGAGATGTGCAAGAGTACAGAAGGAGCAGGGGAGATTGATGGAGAGTGACAGTGACAATAAATGGGACAATAAAGGGAAAGAATAAGTGAATATGAAAAACAGGAAACACTGGGAGGAAGTGAAGTGAGGCTGGTGTGAAATGAGCTCAATTTGACATAAATAAGTTGTTATGAAACTTACTTACTGAAACTATATGTCACATAGCCAACAAAATGGTGGATTTTGGATTAAGCTAACCAATTGAATCTTACTAGTGCATCGTTGGCCATGTGAGCCTCGTCCTGCAGCTGAATCAGCCTCCTTTTCAGCTCGTCCCTGGCTCTCTCTGCCTCCTCCCGCAGCTTCTTCTCCTTCTGCAGACGCTGCCTCTCTACCTGAACGAACATCCAGGTGGAGTGTGGACAAAGAAGAGAGGGTATGGTGGGAAACATTAGTGAAAATATGGACAAAGAAAGAAAGAACAAACAAAAGACGGACTATGGTTGACAATGGACAAAGCACAACTTGGATCCAGGTGCACCTGAATAAATAAAGTTTAAGAAGTACCTTTAATTTGACAAAGCAATGTTCATACATTTTTGGATTCTTGCGTTTCCTTCCTTGAAGTTTGTTTCTAGCCACCTGTTTGGATGTGCATTATCAATTTGAGCAGAAAAAACCCGAGGGGAAATGCTGGAAAGTCGCTAAAAAGTTTAAATATTGCAAAATAATATGTAATTATGTCCTCTTGCTGAGCCCTCTTATTCAGCAATGGTTTAATAGCACCGTACCGCAGACGTAGCGCCAGCAACTGTTTATCTTGATGTGTACAACTCACAATATTTTGCATACCAGTAGAGGATGGAAACATTAATTAACTGCCATTTTCTTTTGCTGATGTTTTGTTTAGAATATGCCATACATTTGAATGGAAAACTGGCTATTGACAAATTTAACCCCATCCCTTCTTCTTTGTTCCTCCATTATCAATGTACCTGTTTCCTGGCCCTCTCCTCTCTGGCCTGAGACTTCATCTGCTGTACTTCAAGTGAGTTCACCCGCCGCCGGCGCACAAACAGGTCATGGTTCCCTATACACAACTGGAGGATCTGCACAAGAGAAACAAAACCAATAATGTGTGCTATTTACAAAGTTAAAATGGTTGGTAAATCCCAAAACTCTATTCGCCAGCCACTTCCAGTAATTCTTCCAAAATTTCACTATGAGAAATGATGTACCGCTACCATCTCAGCTGAACTCACCAACTTGTTGACTCTTAGCCGTGAAGAGTTGAACTTGAAAACGCTGGTTTTTTTGTCCACAGGTTGAATGGTAAACTAAACATTGAGGAGACAAGAATATCAGATTTTTAATCAAACCACAAAAGAAAAACACCCATCTGTTGGGTAAGGCTGAGCAATAATTTGAAATCAATATCACAATGTTCAAATAAAAACGTATGTTCATGAGATAAGACCTCTGCATATGTTAAAACAAGAAGTTAATTAACTAACTTAAACTTAAACCAACAAAGTATGGTGCTAAAGTATCGCCTACAGGGGTGTGAATCTTCACTGGTCTCACGATTCAATTCAGTTACGATTATCCTGTCAACGATTCAAATTGATTCAATATCACGATGTGTCACCTCCTCACACATTGTTTTCATCGACAAATTCAAGTCACACACACACACATACATACATATATATATATATATATATATATATATGTATATGTGTATATGAACTCCCCGTTTTATTGTATCTGCTCTCTACCTGCTTCCTGAATGTAGTGGAGTCTGAACATCAGTAGACAATAATCGATTATGGTCCATCACTGCATTGATGCAGAATTGTCCACGTCCACATCGCGATGCATCGATGAAATGATTAATTTCAACGACCCTATTATATACGTATCAAAAAGTTATCTTCGACCAATCTTTTTCATTAGAGAACAGCAGCAGATTCTCCCACCTCCTTGTCGCTGTAGGAGATGTTGCGGATCTCATTCCAAGGGAAGGAGCACTTGGGTGTCAGCCTGTTGTCGGGCTCGTAGATGTGCAGACCCAGGGCATCCACACCCAGAAGAAGATCTGTTCCCTTTTTATTCTAAACAACATACAGCAGAGTAAATAAAGCTTTTCTTCTACTCAAATGTGAAGGGACACTAGTGACCACCCTTCCAGCCAACATTTATTTGTTCTTGCATTTAACAGAGGTGCCAATGTGGTGGCTCTACTTGCCACAACTATTTAGTTAGTGTTGAGCTGAACAATGCAGTTGCTGGGTGTATATGCAGTCTGGGCTTGTTTACTTAAAGATTAATGCTACAGTGATTTACTTTATCTGAGGTTGACATATTTTAAAATGCCTCGGCCTTGTAGAGAATGCACTGAACAAGGCCCCTCAAATAAACTTCAGTTTAAGAGTTGTGACAGGTTTGCTTCCGCTGTGACTCACCTGGAAAAGATCCGGTGTCAAATCACAGTTCATTATGTACTCCCAAAACATACACATTTATTTAAAAAATGCTCAAATAATTCAAATAATACATTCAACTAAGGGACAATTTAGAACAGGAGAGTCGGACTGCTATTCCCCACTTCAATTCACCACAGTGAAATTGACATGCCTCTTAATCTCGCATAGAGGCTTACAGTACTTTGTAAAGATATAGCAAAGCAGCATTGGCTCACCCTGATTAAAAAGAAATTGATGCCATACATGTCCAGGTCCTGAGCTATTTTTAAATACTCCATCTCAGCTTCATCCCTGGTTCAAAGACAGACACAAAGAGACAGAGATTGAGAGGGATCCAATGGAATGGAGAATAGATGGATGGAAGGGTGGGGGGAGAGGAGAGGAGAGGAGAGGAGAGGAGAGGAGAGGTGCAGAAGTGGAGAGAAAAAGGAGATCAGACCAGGTCATGCTTGATGGAAAAGATGCCTCCGAGACTTTAAATACTGTGATCGAGAAATCAAATGCACAAAACTCTTTTCTTCTTCTCCTTCTGCAGCCTGGTTGGCAGATATGTTGTGATTTCAGGATCAACTCAGCAAAAAAAAAAAGAAATCATTAGCATACTTTGATGGTTGAGGAAAAATTAGGGCATGCTTCTGCCTTAACTTTTAATAACTTGCGGTTGGATATGGGTGGTGGGAAATTGATGATTTAAGCTTCATCAAAATTTAAACAAGACAGCTTTATGCCAAATAAACAAATTCTTAACTAGGTTGGATGCTGACTCAGTACATTCTGACTGTGGAGTGGATCAGAGGAAATTGTAATGGCAATGCTATGGAAGTGTAAAGCATTAGAGTTGCACATGGCAAGTAAATCAGTTACTTTGATGATGACATACGTTTAAAAATCAATGTATTATCAAGTTTAAAAAGAATATGAGCCAAAATAAAGAAGAAATTAACATTTTAACTTTAACATTTGTCTTTGATGGAATAGATAAAGTAGAATCTGAATAACATTTAGCCAATTTTAGTTTGTTCTTCTACAGCTATTTGTGTTAACAACAATTAACATTTGAGAACTTTAGCTGTTTAATTCTTTTTTCAAAAATTAAAATGTCTGAAAATATACATCAATATGAATTCAACGTATTAATAGCAATGATGAATTGGCCTAAAAATGTGATTTACACATTGAAGATAAGCTTACTGTAGGTAAAGTAGCCACTATGGTAGCCATACAGTTCAGCTTAAGGATTCACTGTGCTTTCCACATGTATGTTTAACATTAAAGCATGATGTATAAATTATATCCATTAATTTTCCTCCATGTGGCCCGTTTTAATATGCAACTAAATGTTATACAGTATATGTAGTGGGGGGTCCCTACAGCATCTCTCTTTCAGCTAAGGGGTCTATGGCCTAAAAAACGTTGAAGACGCCTGAACTAAATGCAAGCATGCTCACAATGAGAATGTTAAAATGCTGATGTTTACCAGTTCTTAAGTTACCATGTTTACTGTCTTAGTTTTGCATATTAGCATGCTAACATTTGCTAATGAGGCTGATGGGAATGTCATTCATTTTGCAGGTATTTTGGTCATAAACCCTCATAAACCCTAGACAAATAAAACATTTAACCTGATGATGGCACTAGATGGAAATTCGAGGGATCACCAAAACTATCGCAACTAGATATATATCTTCTAGGAACCGTGAATGTACAGTATGTAACAAATGTCATGACAAGCTATCAGCATCAGTGAGTGAGTCAATTATCACTTTTCCAAGTGCGGTTCAGTTTGCTAGCTTTTAGAACTCACTTTCCAGCCCAAACCTCCCCACCCACGGGACTTTTAAGACACTCCACAGCCCTCACACTTACTCCCTGTCAATTTTTCAACTAAGCTTAGCTTAGTGATGGAGCAAAGTGCAAAAGAACAACTGATTTTCATTTTAGTTTTATGAAAGCAATTTCAGCAACATTTTATAGTCCTTTTCACTATGAGATACAGTATTTACTCCTCACCAAATTATTCCCTTTTAAAAAAATAGCTATATGAATTGTGCTTCTCTTATGAAAATACATGTCATTTATTTTAATTCATGAGTTAAAGGCTGTAGCAAGAGGTGCCATTTGGTGCATTTTCTTAACCAAAAAAGTTCATCCTGTGGATTCAGAAATGCTCCTTTTAAAAACTTCCCTACAGAAACAACCTTTATGTAAGTCTTTTTGCGTCTCACTTCAGTTTTGAATTAAACATTTCGTGTAGAACCAAGTTGTAAGCACATCCTTGGTGAACTTATAATAATTTAGAAATGTGCTAAGTACAGTTTGGTACAGCACTTTTTACCTCGTCTTGCCCCTGTGCTCTGCATAACAGGCTGTGATCCTCTCCTCCCACATTTCTGCAGTCATCTGGTACAAGTTAATAACCTGAAATGGGAAGAGGCAAACATATATATATATATATATATATATATATATATATATATATATATATACATGAATGCAAAGCATGCATATAATACAGTGCATACTGGATCATATTGCAGGTATAGGCCTAGATAATAACCTATGTAAACATCTTTTTTGTATTTTGTATTCATTTATTTATTTATTTTGAGCATGTATATAGCAGTTGCTGAAAACATATCCAACAAAATAAAAATAAAAAGGTAAAAGAAGAGAAAAAGACGACATAATTCATTTCATTAGTGAACTTCCTTAATTTACATGCACGAAAAGGAGTAGGAAGAAGTGTAAATTTATTTAATCCTACCCCTTAATAATGAAATCATTATTAACAAAAACACTATAGTAGAGCTTGGCATACTTGTCACTTATCACACCCATAGTTACAGTTAAATAAAATACATACTATATTGTATGTATGTATGTAGCTTGTCTATTAAAGACATGACTAGTATCTTCACTAGCAATGACAATAAGTAAACCCAGCTGTGACTCACCCTCTTTGGAAGCAGTTCCTCCTTAGCCAAGAAGCCAGGTTTGTGAACACTGGGGTCGTAGTCTTCGTACTGCAAAGTAGAGCAAAAGTGCCAAAAGGATTAAAATCACTCCAAACTAATGGACGTTATCCACCTTCCCTTCAATAACAGGCCAGACTATGCCTCTCCTGGGAGCAATTCATAAAATGAAACTACAGCACGTGTAAGAAAAGGGTCCCTTGGAGAATGAATGGAAGCTGGTCTGCCATGAGGTCATTAATGTGCACTGCACACACAGTGGCCCAGTTGGTGGGAGACGGTGTAAATGATGCTAATAGAGAACCGACACAGATTTCTTATCATCACAGAGCCGGGATACAAATTATAACATGCATGTTTGAGAAGAGATATGGATGGATTAGGCATGACTGGGTGGCGGTGGGGAATTTCCTTTGGGCTACTGTAAAACTGGTGAAAGGATATGAATTATACATGCAGCTACTGTTTAAAAAAAGTGTTCTATGACTGTAGATTTATTAAAGTAGGTTAACTTCAACGTACTGTACCTATATCTATGCATTGCTGAATGCTATGCTAATGTTTTCCTTGGCACTGTGACTATTGTTATCTGTTATTGTGTTGTTAAAATTATTTGTTTCATTGAGGTAGGCGATTTTTATATATTTATAACACTTTTGCATTTTTCCACAGAACTATTAGAGCACCGGCGTATTCAAGAGACAAAATTGTGTCAAAATTAGACAGACAAATGTAGTATTACTGTGAAAGTCTAATTTCATCAAAAAAGTCTTAACATTTTAGGCCCATGCTGTATGTGTGAGATTTATTGGACATCCTTAGTAAGTAGTCGGCTCAATCTTTTTGGAAAACAGTTTTAAGGGCACCCTCTAAGATAGCTTAAACTCAAGAGTGAAAGCAAATTGACTGAAAAAGCCTGATACCAAAAAATGATACCTCTTCTCATGGATTTCTCCCTCTGTTACTATTGAACCTTTTGGTTATACCTCTGTGGAAAATAGTTAGTCTTCGAAAGACTCGCTCTGTATTTGATTGTGAGCCTGACACCGAGATATGACATTACCCCTAAGGTTTTAGATAGCTAAGAAAAACTTCTGGTGTTACTCAAGTGTCATTGCAATTACCTGAAGATGAGAAAAATATACACAACAAAGACATTGTCTCAAAAAAATGGAAAGGGAGTGCATCGATTGTTGTTTATAATGGGGGGACTTTTGATAAATTGCACACAATAAATTAGAAGAATTTGACCACTTTTGTGGTTCTAAATAACTAACTCATTCTATGTTGTGTTGTTGTGTTTATAGCGTTACTTTCATTATGAGGTTTAATTGAATTTTATTTTTCTGCACTTCAGTCTAAAAACAGTACTTTACAGGCCTGAATTTAATAAGCTCAACACACAGGTTGCAAATCCTGGAAAAGGGCCATTTAATTAGCTCCTTTCCCTCAAGTTTCCCATCCTCACAGTTTCTACTCCCTCAGTTCCTCACCTGTTTGTTTGTAACTGCTACATAATTGATGATATAAAGGCTTATGGAGGTATTATGGCACCAACTGGGCCTTAAGCTCAGGCATTTTGACAGCGACTCTCAGAAGCTTTTAGATTACTTCCAATGATTTCAAACAACCCCAAACAAACACCAACAATCGATTCTCAAAGGACAGTATGTGTCAACATTTTCACTCAACAATTATCACCAGCAGCACACAGTGATTTCTCACACAGTCCAGTCACTTTGAAGAAAATCCATTTACAGTCCAATAGTGAGAAATACAGGTTTCTCATATTGAGTCATGAAATACACTCAAACCAATGAAAGGCATTCTTGTGTTGTAGACAGGCAAAATAGCAGCTTAAAAAAGCCATGTTAACTTTCCAAGGTCTCAGGGTCAGTTTGAAAATGCTGTTCGTATCTGATGTTTTTAGCCACTTTAGCAGCATGGCTACTTTTCCTCTAGCACCACCATTACAAGATGAATTGCAAGGGTGAGCATGTTAGCATGCTGACGTTAGTATTTAGCTCAAAGCATTGGCGTGTCTGTTAATATTAGGGGTGCACGATATGAGGGAAATATGCGATAACATTGTTGAAAATCAGGATAGTGATATAACTAATATATAAATAAATAAACAGATATTAAAGCTTTAGTGCATAACTTTTTGATATTAATGAATGTCCGTTACATTCAAGCCCTTGCAAAATGAGCTGCTACAAAGCTAATTAAGACATTCAGCTCCACACAACTCTCTCTGTATTTCTCAGTATGGCTATGTTCAGAAAATGGTGTCGTCCGGCATCTCGGTTATCCTTGGCTACTTGCAACTGGGGGCGGGGGGAGGTGCGCAGTCATGGAAGGCTTGTATCATGTGGACGCGCCGACAGTTTTGTTGTCATTACTTAGAATTCCTCGTGGGTGGCGACAGAAACTACGCAATATAGCTGTGTGTGTTATCAGTTCTGCATTTCTGCTGCTTTCAGAATTCTGCTAAAATACAACAAATTGCTTGTTGAATTTAAAACAAATAAAAGGAAATAATTTCCAACTTTCTTTTACTAAACAAATTGAACATTGAATTGAACCTAAAAGGCAGCACTAAAAAATAGAATGACAGTTACATTTTAAAGTGCAGTTTCCTGCTGATATTTTCTCTCAATTAACACACAAAATCTCTGGGTGTCTTTTGCGATATGTCGCAGCCTTTCGCGATAGGTTTATTGCGACAGTTGATATTGGGATGACAATACAAAAACAATATATTGTGCAGCCCTAGTTAATATTTATACTTTCTGTATGTATTCACAGTGTTACCCATGTGCGATACAAATTTGAAGTGAAAGTGAGTGACAGATAAAAAACGATAAAAGAAAACAAAAAAGATCACCTGTTTTTAGATCTACACTTTTACAAATGATATCTCTTCTGAGTTGGATCAAACTTTATTCTTAATTGTCACATACACACAGCACAATGAAGTGAAATTCTATTACTGCATTCAACCCATCCTAAGTATTAGGAGCAGTGGACAGCTATAAATACAGCATCGGGGGAGCAACTTGGGGTTCAGTGTCTTGCTCACAGACACTTTGACACGTGGCCAGAGGAGCCTGGGATTGATCCGCCAACCTTGTGGTTGACGGGGCAACCACTCTTCCTCCGAGCCACCCACTTGTGCTACGTGCCTACAAATTGTGACTAAAATGACATGTCTCTCCAGCTAGCAGTAAAATTGGCTATTTCATTTTCTTTCCATCTCCGTGTCTCATTGTCTCTTGTGGTAATGCTGGATCACCCAAGCTGTGGTGGGCATCAATATTATGTCAGTTGAGTCAGATGAGTAAAGCAGGATTTATATAATCCTCAAGGAGGCAAGGATGACAAATTCCATGAGTATTAACATATTGTGTGATCCAGATTGAAACTGAAAAATGCAACCTCTGTTGAGCTTTTTGCTGTTTACACAAATAGGAAATATATCTCATATATATGCTGTGAGGAGAAAAAAAGGAAAAACATTGGGTTACAACTACAGAGTAAACATACTGGAGCCTAAATGCTGCCTCGTTCAACTTTAAAATATTAAGTTTGGTATAAGTCTTGTTGTAAAGCACAGTGATTCCCACCAGTGTCATTCATTCCTATTAGCCTGTCATGTCCCTCCACACTCAGCTGGACACGCAGCTCCACGCCCCCAGTGGCATTTTGGCTGAGTGAGCCGAGCTCACTCCTGTACTCGACCTCTATGCCAGAGTGACTCCCTTTGCATTTTTCCTAACTGGCTGTTTCTTGAAATTCCCTGTCAACACCTCCTTGAAGCACTACACCCACTCTGAAAACAAAGCAGGAGGCACCGAAACCTCTGCAGACCCACCGAGGCTGAACAATATTCTCACAGAGCGTACACATACAAATATCCAGCCAAAATTGAGTGTTTTTTTTGTTTGTTTTTTTTTTAAATCAGATGACTTATAACATTTTATACATTATCAAAAGGGGTTTTTCTCACCTCTTGGGAATTTTGTTTATTTGCTGTCTTAGAGAAAAAAATTACTTTTAAAAACACCCATTTTCCAGAAATAACTGTAAGGAAGTCAGTTAGAGTATTTGTGCACACACAAATTCCTCCAGTATTCCTTACTTGTATTATCCCCTCTATTCATGCCCACTCTGTAACTTATACAAGGTAAAAATTTGTTTATGCGTTTGTTATGAATTATACGCCAGTTTTTGCTCCGACTGGAAACTGATTACACACACACACACACACACACACACACACACACACACACACACACACACACACAAATGTTGTGAGTGACTGTGCATGCCTGAACAAAGATATAATTCACATTTACTTTTAAAAAAATATTTTTTTAAACATGAATGCCATGTCAGAATATGTCTTTACCCCCTCTTTATTGCTATTTTCAGGTTGGCATAATCATGATTAAAGAGCGAAGGTAACAAAGTAAGTCCCACTGTGTGATATACACAATATCACGGGCTACACATTGGTGCTGCAAAAAAACAACTCATGATGAGAGAAAGAGAAGGGAAAGCCTGCCAAAAACCTCTTAGCAGCTGCACTGCTAAACAAGTACCTGTCTCCCCTTCACAACACCAATTTACTCACATTGGCTCTAATCAAAGTGGACTGCTGATTAAATGAAAACAGATTTTGACCCCATATTTTTTTGCTGTTTCCAGACTGACGTGCTGACAGCAGAGAGCACAAGTCCCATGCTCAAAATTAGATTAGCTGATT
This sequence comes from Zingel zingel, assembly GCA_023566125.1. Lineage (NCBI taxonomy): Eukaryota > Metazoa > Chordata > Actinopteri > Perciformes > Percidae > Zingel > Zingel zingel. The sequence goes on along the minus strand of CM042314.1, from coordinate 11,462,637 downwards.
TTTCTCTATCCACACAGTCTCGTCTAACCGAGTCCTGTTAAATTGGCATGGGCCAGACCTTTGAGGTGGAGCTCCAGTCTCACTAGACCCTGTCCGCCTGTCAAAAAGCTCCACCTCACTCTCCCTATCTTTTTCTTGGGGATTTCAGAGAGATGGGATCCTTCAACCAAAACCGCTGAGATCGCTGGAGGTTTATTAAGGGAGCTTTTTCCTGTGAACTGATTTCCATAGACTTCAGGTAACTTGTTGTTTGATCCTCAACCAATAATTTGATTAGAAATGTTATACAGTACACATTCAAAGAGGACAATGCAGTTTATAGTGCTCATAAAGTAGGCTTAATGCTTAAAGAGTAACTAAACCCCACAGTTTTGGCTAAGGTGCCTCTACCCTGGAAAGTATCAATACAGGCAGTGTTGGGAGGGGGCTTAAGCCCCACCCACTCACCGCTCTGTGACCTTAGGAGCTCCAGAGTCAAGAGCATAGACTGTAGAAAATACAGTATGTACATAGTCTCTGGGACGTCACCTATAGGTTTCTAAAGAGCCAAAATAAAGCAGTCGCCAACTTGGCAGTGCCTGACGTTGGCTAAACCAAAAATAGGCAAAGAGGTGGAGCGTTAACAGAGCTGAGGCGGGCCGAATGAAGCCTACAGTTTATGCTCTTATCCCCTGGTCTTGTACCAGGCTGTAAACATGTTTAATTCTGCTGTAAAGTTGGGCATTCGTGACATGGTGGTCTATGGGGATTGACTCCCTTTTAGAGCCAGCTCCAAGTGGCCACTCAATGAAAGGCAGCTATTGGCACTTCAACATTGGCTTCATTTTTCATCACCAGAGGTTTGCCACTTTGTCAGGACACAATGTTTTTTAAGGAGGGGGAGGGGAGAGGGGGGGATTGGTTGTCCGGTGAGGAAAGCCAGCACCATAGATGTCACTCAGCACTAGGGCTACACAATGAATCGCAATTGTATCCAAATCGCAATATGGACTAGTGCAGTATCCAAATCGCAATATTTGTTAATGGCAAAATATGTGTCATACCATTCTGAATTAAGTATTGTGGTGATGCAGAGATGTCCCGGCCTACAAATCGTATCCTACAGACTTAAGAAAAAAATCTTTGTTTGGTACAGATCCTCACAAAAATCACACTATAATCATTTTCATTTCTTTCAATGTTAATAATTTTCAATGAAAATGAGAATAATGATACAAAAACGATCATTCCCTCCAATATCGTGAATTATATTGCAATCGCAATATCAGTCACAATAATCGCAATTAGACATTTTCCTCATATCGTGCAGCCCTAGCCAGCACCAGATCAGCCAATAGAAAAATTCAATTGCAATAGCCAAGTTTCAACCAGTTGCAAGCAACTATGCATATTTTAACACAATATATAGAATTCAAATTCTTTGCTCTAAAATGTCAAGATCGGGACCTGAATTCATCAACAACACTACTAACTATCCATATACCATACATTGGTTTTCAGCTAAAAAAAAGTGGTTTATACACCTGCAGGCCAATCTTAACCTTTGTATGAGCATTCACCCGGGTGTGATCAGATGCCTGGAATACCTTAACTGGTATTCCATTGAAAGGAGCCAGTTATTCTACTCCAAGCTACTTCCAGATGTCCAGGTGAGTTCCACACCCTGTGCAAGCCCAGCCACCCTGCAAAATGACTACCCAGTTCTACAGAGTTCATTACTATAATATAATATAGTAATATAGTATATTGATTGATAAATTTACCAAACAGTTTTGTGCAATGCACGCACAACTGCAGATGTTGCAACATTCTGTCTTTTGATCTCATGTGCCATCTTACTCTTACTTAGAATGGGTCAGCCACTGGCTCCCAATCCAAAGGGAGGGATTCACAATTTTCCAGCAGAATACCACGTCCTTCAACATGGAGGTGCTTACCCTCATCTCTACTTCTTTTAACTGTACACTGTTTGTCACAGCCCAAGGAGGTCATAACTTTATCAGTGGCAAGAATGCAATGTAGATTTAATCCCAAGGTCACCAAACTGAACACTGCCCATTATTTGGCTGCATCTCTGAAGTAGCTACTGTATTGTCACTTCAACTAAATGGGATTGTGGTGATTTTATTTATTTGAGATTTTCTGCTACTTGCAGATCAGCTGGGAGGCTGCGCCAACAAGAATGCGTTGCTTTAGCAGAGGTGATTGTTCTGCATTTTAGTTACTTAAAAAGCTACTTCCAGAGCACCTGGTGTCCTGGGCTTTACATTAAAAGCATTTTATTCAAGGCCATGTACCACTCCCAAGAATTTAGAAAAAAACGATACCAAAACTAGGTGAAGGCAGTTTAGGTGTAATGTGTGCTTCTCTATTTCTTATTAGGACTCATACAGCAGAGTTCTGGATCAATTGTGGCAGATCTATGTCTTTTTTATTTTGGGAAACCAGATGAGAAGATCACAATTGTCAATAAAACATGCAGTCTCTCTGCACTGTTTTACAAGAGAAAGAGGTGCAGTATACTTTTTTTCAGATGATGAAAAAACAAATGAAAGTATTGTCCACAAAATGAAGCACCACAGGTTATTACAGATTTTTTTTTAAATACAACCCAAGATGTAAGGAGGGTAAACCAGCCGAGGACAGTTACAGATGTAAACATTCCCTCAATCACTACCAACTCATTTGAACTTAACCAATATGAATGATGATGTGATGCTCAGATCCAGAATAAGGTTTATTCTGATGTCACAGTATTCTCTATAGTGGCTTCTCTGTGCTGGGATGGGCATGAAAACCGGACCAAAAATTGCTGGGTCTACACTGCTTTTCTTTAAAACCATTGGCGCAGTTACAGAAAGAACCCTGTTGTAATAAATTATTCACAGCTGTTAGCACCTCATCAGACCAATAATTAAAAATAAAATATGGTCGAGGAGGAGAAGAAGTTGTCATGCACATTTTTAAGTAAAGATAAATAAACCTTAACGAAGATGAATAGATGTGGGTACTGATCTTGCTGGAAAATAGCTGAGAATAAGATCTTCAGTTCCAAAAAGAGCACTAACCTTGGCATGGACGGCGTAGGAGGCCAGCAGCACAGAGGCCTCAGGTGGACAGTGAATCTCCTCCTCGAGGATCTTCTTCTTCACCTGAGGACAATCAAATAAGATCAGCTTTGAGGCACTAGTACCGGTAATTTTGTGATGCATGTATCCACCTGAATAACAAAAGCCCTCTTTATTTCACCTAACACAAACATCTTTTAGGAATGAACCATGCAGCTTATGTATATTCTGTGCCATTTAGGTGCCACTGAAGACAAAAGGCTGGGTTTTGGGAGAAAACGATCATCTACAGCCTAATATAAATCAGGATAACTGTTCTTTGTCTTCATTTTGAGTATTACATCTCCTTTAAAGTGATTTTCACGAGAGGAACAAAATGATTCTTGTGAGATGAAGGACCTGTAACAGATTGACAGGTGATCGTACTTGACTCAAACACAATGAAAAAAGACTTGATACTTTAGAGAGAAGAGTGTCAGTGCACGGTGAAACACAACTTTCTAACAAATATGCTTATGACAGCCAGAAGTTTATTCCCTTAACTTTTTTTCTAAAACCACAGGAACCGTATACAGCTAAAACGGCGTTCATGTACCAATTTTCAGTAGCCACAAAATCTAGTTATAATATGCTGCAAACTGAATAAATAAACTTCCAGCTACCACTGCTACAGTACACTGGGAGTTGCTCATTTTAGAGAGGTCTGGAAACAGTACAAACTGCCAAATAAATATTGTAAGACTTAAGTATCATAGCCACGTGGGGACCTATTAGACACTGGACCAAAAACTATCTACCTAAGCCAACATCATTTCATATGATCATTAAGCTGCTCCAAGAATATCTGCTTGCTAGTCAGCAGAGTATAATGACATGACAAAAATGCGTGAATCCTTGAAAAGCGCCAAATCATAATTAGAGAGCGCCGCCCATTTTTATAATTCATGCTTTTGTCTGTGCCCCCACAGAGTCTAGATAGCTGATTATATGTGTGTGAATACATTCCAGTCAGTAAGAGCGACACATTCAAGGTTTAGGTCTCCAGTTTATGGCTTATGGAAAGAGTGGTGTTGACTTTCATGGATCCCAGTAATAACATTAATTCGTAAAATGAGTGGCAATCCCCTTTAACAAGCTCCCAACAGATTAAAGTACTACATCTTGCAAGCTACCCAAGCTCCGTCACCTGTCAAACTAACTGAATCACAAACTTGCAAAACTACATATAGAGCACAAAGTCAGACTGCAAGGTTAGATGGTGCTAACGTGCTTCAGCCGTATTGGGCAATTTAATGCGTTATCCTTATCATTTGCAAAGCCAGTCAGGCTGTCTTCTCTTGTTTTTAAATGTGTTTACAAATGAGGCCATGTTGTTGCTAAGATTGCAGGCTGAGGTGACGAAGGTGTGCATGTGTCTGTTTGTGTAAGTGGTCTAAAGTGTGTGAGGGATGGTGTGTGTGTGTGTGTGTGTGTGTGTGTGTGTGTGTGTGTGTGTATCCGGGTCGGTGATCATTTCTGATAAGCACTAATCCAGCTGTCATGCCTGTGACACTATCTGAACAGAGGCCTGCTGCTGACATTATGGGAATTAATGAGAGCAAAGTAATAAGGAGACAGGTGATGCAAGGCACTACGCATTTGTATTCTTCTCCCCCTTGTAGCTGTGCACCGCTTTAACTGTTGAGTAATTTGTCAGCTGTAGTTCTTTTTTTTTCACAAGGTTTCCCTCTGAAATGAATAAATTGCTTCAACCCACCTCTAAACAGATTAAGGACACAGAGAGACTTTTTTTTATATGCCTTAAGTAGATAAGTGCCTCTATCTAAATGTTGAGGAACACAAGCTCACTGCGGTCTCAAACCATATAACTAAAACCAGCACAATGGGCTATGAGTGCTATGAGGGATGAGCATCCCATGGAGAATATGTCATTAACTGGGTAGTATCTAAACCCTTAAAGCCTAATTGGTAATTGATAGATGTGGCTGTGGCACTGGACGATCGGAGCACAGTTACAAATCTAATTTCTTGCGAGAAGAATGGTGTGGCCGGCTGCACAGGAATTCCCCGGAGAGTATTAAGTGGAGAGAAAGGGCAGCGGTAATATGTTGAGCAGTGATTCCACATGGCTGCACACAATCAGACCGGGACAATGGAAAAAGTATATTACAGAGTGCTCTGCTCAACAACTTGTCAGAAACGCTGTGGACGCGTGCCCCCTGTTGGCACCCGATCAGAATAGTAAGGAAGACGCAGATACAGATGGCGCATCAGCCAAATAGTGTGCAATGGTGAAAATGGATAATCCTAAATGTACAGAGCATTTTGAAGGCTTTTAAGTGTTAAAGATCTCACACACCTATTTTTAAAAGCATTTATTTCAACCCATCTAGTTCCTCAGAAAGATGGCACCCATTTCTAAGTTGTTTTTTTTCTCTTGAAGTCTTGAACACAGCACCCCTCTGGGAAGATTACGATCCAGGAAAGAGAGGTTTTGAAGAAAAAAAAGTGTCCGCCCACTAGCCAGCCACTAAGCAGTAATCCACAGATCCTTGAGAGGCATGTTGGATTTCAGGTTTACCTGTAAGCCTGCAACAATTTCAACTTAGACAGCAGCAGGGAAAGAAGAGAATGTGTCAGTCAACGTAAGTGTACAAAGAACCTTCTCATAAGGCCTTCATGGCATGATAGGCACAACTGAAATAGATAGGACGACGACAAGGTAAGTATATAAAGAGCAAATCCAGAGTATAATAAGAGAATAATTTTCAATCTGATTAACCATGAAATGGTGAAAACAAAACTCTCAATACATGTTTATTGTGTATAGTTACCTGTAGGAAGAAAAGATGTTGTGTGATATCTTGCACTAGCTCCTCCTCAGCATTTTCAGGGTAAAACTTGGCCAGAAAGTAAAGGGTGATTGGTTCCTCCTTTGGTACCTCCTGATCCAGAACCTATGACATTGAACCAAAGAAATCAATATTTGCATTTGGTGGCGGCCATGCATTCCCTCTTCATGCTCGCTATGTCTTAATCAAAAATGTGTATATGGCTCATGGCTGTTACAAGACCAGTAAAACATGAGAATTAGAGATGCACCGATAGACCGGCCGGTGACCGGAATTGGCCGGTTTTTACGTGCTCGGCCATGACCGGCGACCGGCGGGTCAGTCTGACATATGCCGATTTCAACACCGGTCAATGCTACAATTAACTGACAACATAAGTTATACCAGTTACAGTTCTCAAGGACGCACGCACACACGGACATGACAGCAAAGTCTCTTTTTCCTTTCTCTCAACGTTTTTGCCGTGTGTCGCGCTTACCCTCTCGCGGTGTGAAGTGCGTGTCCGTGCTATTCTTGAACATGTAGGGAACCTCATGAATTAACCTGTAACATGTCAGCTGTTTGGAAATTCTTCAGTGTGTGTGCAGGAGATAACAAGTTTGCAATATGCAACACCTGCAAGGAAAGAGTAGGGCGTGGAGGGACGACACCAAAAACCGAAATCACATTTTGGGCTGTGACAAACAGTGTACAGTTAAAAGAAGTAGAGATGAGGGTAAGCACTCCATTGGATGTGAAAAGAAGGAAATGGTTCTAACATAGCACTTTAGATGTGTGTGAATTTCCTACACCAGGAGTAATTTATATAGTTCTATTTTATAGTGCTCCATTATCTGTTCAAAACATGTTCTATGTTTTGTGCAAAATGTTCTATTAAAGAAAAGATAGAAAATAAATATTTGTGTGTGCTGTAAAGTGGTTAGAAAAAATGAAATTGGAATCGGCTAAAATCGGTATTGGTTGGCCTAACTCAAAGAGAATCGGAAATCGGAATCGGCCTAGAAAGTTGTAATCGGTGCATCTCTAATTAGAATCACTTACCTTCTTTTCCATTTTCAGCCAAGCAACTGTGTCCTTGATGTTATACTGGAGCCCAAAAAACCATGTCTCCCTCAGTCCCAGAGTCCGGCACACAAAGTCAAAAAGGTCTTTTCCTTTCCACTTGGCCTAAAATACAAAATGTTTTAATAAAAGAAAGAAGTGGCAGGAGCGTTTCAGTGCTTATGGAAGGGAATATCATTTTTACAAAATGTTTTAATCTTATACAATTTTCTCAGAAGAGAAAATATTGAATTTCCAGAACTTGTTTTCAATTCATTTATCCCGCAGCATACACAAAAGTCTGTTAGAGCTAAATACAGAGAAAATAAGCAATTCTTCATAGGGTTGACTATCTGGAGCCATTCATATGATGCTGTGTCTACTGAATCCAGACATACTAGCATTTCCATTATAACATCAGTCTGTAGTTGAAAGCAGAACCATACATGTTCTCCTCATCCAGCTAAGCGCTATGAAGCAGGCATATCAGGTGTACATATCCAATTAGGATTGCTTTCATCTCAAGCTTTTAAGCTAGGTCAGGGTGCAAGCTTATGTCAAGTGCATTCAAGGTTAGCATGAAGAAAAAAAAACTGTTGGGTTAAAAACTGATAGAAATGAGGAAATCACCTCCACCATGCAGCGGGAATGGCAACTAGTAGGGACAATCAAAACATTCTATGCAAGAGGAATGAACATTTAGTCTATGACCAATGCCCGTTAAATGCTATTTACAAAACCCATAATTGATACAATTATCATCCCAGCACAAAAAATAGAAACCTGCAACTAACATTATGCTGCTCTGTGTAATTACCAACTGCGAACTTTGGTTGGGTTCCTCCCCTTTAAATACAGAGGTGGTGTCTGCAAGTCATTTTGATGCCTGCTAGTTCTGATATATCATCAACCAAATCATATGCTAAACCAAAAACACTGCAAGAAGGCCAAAAATACATAGTGAAACCAGCATAAAGTGTGCTTTACTTCACACAGCATTGCAGCAAGTCCTGTACTGCATTGAGCTTTGCCGTTGACTAAAATGTTCATGATTCCATTGCAGCATAAGACAGAGATACATTATAACAGATATGGTCTTCTGTAGAATAGGCCCACTATACCAATTGCGTTTGTTCGTGGTTGCTTGCTGCCATCTAGTGTCGAAAAGTGAAACTTTCATATCATATGAGCGACCATTATCATAGTTGTCGCCTAGATAAACTATATAGTAACTACCAAATTCCTTGTATGTGCAACGTACTTGGCAATAAAGCCCTTCTGATTCAATGGTAACTACACGCGAATTTAGTTGTCATTACAGATTACAGTATGGTTAAGTATGGAATACGGTTTTCGTTGCATTACAATGCATGACAATTGGTAAACCAGTCAGTAGGAGAACTTAGATGCACTTGGTGTTGTGGTCATGAAAACCTTGATGTAAAGTTAAATTAAATTATACTCAGTTTTTGAAACACACATAACGTTAACGTTACAGACCTCGCAGCTGAACTCCATGTCTGACTCCATTGTGCAGATCCTGACGTTGAAGTTCCTGGCTTGTTTTCTCAATAGTGAGGTAAATCCCATTTTCGCTGCCAAGGCACTTGCCATCGCGAATAGCTAATAAACTTAACTTTTTAGTTTTTAAAATGCGTTAACTACTAAAAAATTAAGTTCGCAGTCATGCCATTCGTTCTATGGCGTAGACAGCAGATTAGTCAATTTGGTATACGTTACCTTATCATAAAATAAACACAGACATGCATGCGACGGTCCAGCTTAACGTTAAGATCGTTCAGCTATCAATACTGGTACTTAAAAGTTCCATTAAAGTTTGCATAAGGCTTTCACTGACATGTTCTTAGTTTATTAATGTCTCATACACATTGCGTATTCTATGGTAATTTTACGTTAGCTACACAACTAAAAGTTTACATTTAGCATGAGCTGATACAGTGCACTGTCCTAGGCTTGCTGCTAACGTTAGCTAGGTTAAATAGAAACTATAACATGAACGTTACATATCCAATATAAGCCCTTAGCTTGCACTAAAGTTATACGTCTTTATACCGTAAAAAAAACGTTAACATTTTCATCTACGCTTCTGAGAAATTTACAATCCAATATCCCCCCTCTGGACAGTTCAAAACACTTCTTTGCCGCATATAAACTATGCTGGAAACGAAGCGCTAGCTACCTGCTGCTAACCATTTAATAGCGATCTCCCCAGAAAAGCAATGCTGCATTCAAGTGCTATCAAGAATGTTGTAATAACATTGTAGTGCACATTAACAGAGAGCATGATATGTTTGTATTTATCAAGATTAAAATATTCCATCCAGATACACACTGATGATAAACATGCTTTATGGTATTATCATTATGATAATATAATGATAGTATACAATATATGTAGCCTTAATAATTAATTATTTGCCTACATTTTCTCTTTCACTTTGTGACGCCAACCCCAGCCCAAAGGGGCCACTATACTAATGTAAACACAATACAAATAAATAAGTCAGAACAAGAAATTATTTTTAGCACTGAAATGATTAGTCGATTCATCGGTAAGTCAATTGACAACAATTTGCAACTATTTTCATGATTGATTAATCGATTTAGTTATTTTTCAAGACAGACAAAACAAGCAAACTGATTAGGTCAACTTGGGCCTTTAGGAAATGTGATGGTCATTTTCTGACATCTTAGAAGCCAAATGATTTATAAACGAGTAATTGATAACTGGTAATTGATAATGAAAATAAAAGTAATTTGCAAACCTAAATATTTTATTACACACACTATGTTTCAATTTTGTTGTTCTTTGTAAAAATTAATTACTCTCTCATTTGTAAAGTAGAAGACATGACTAATTGTCACTGACAGAGGGCATCTTATATGTTTGGGCAAGTAGCATTTTTGACTGCTGAATAATTGAATGTAGGCCTACATTTTCTTTGTCAATTCAGTTTATGCTGTTATGATATAAAACAAAACATCAAGAGTATCCCTATGAGCGTACCCGAGGAGCCTGAAGGTAGCATAGCTTCTCCCTAACCATGCCCCCTGCGCCATAAATGGGCGGCGCCTGAGCAATGAGGTAATCGGGGTAAACAGTAAAGATGGCGACGTCTGTAGCCGGAGAGGGGCAACAAAGTCTAAATTGGATTATTTCCGACCATCAAACTAAAAAACTGACCGACCTGCCGACCGAGTTACTCGAACACATCCTGTGCTTTCCTGTCCTCAAACATCTCGACATTTGTAACGTGTCCTGCTGCTGCAAGCGGCTACACGACGTCTGCCATGGAAGGGGGAAGGTCTGGGGACACCAGTACAAACTCAGGTGCTACGTTTTATTGTGGTATTTCGTCGCATGTTTGGCTTTGGTGGCTTTTCACCACTATCTCCCTGTCCTTTATTATGTGTCTTGTTGAGAGCCCTAAATCGCCCATTGTCTGCTTAAAGGTGGGTTCTTTCATTGCGGACTAACAGGCAGCTGTCAGCCATTGACGTTTTGCTGATGCACCAAATTCATCACCCCGCCAGGCCAGTCGCAAGCTTCTACTCTGCAGACAACTATGAAGCTTGTAAATCTTATTCGTTATAATAGTTCACAAGTTGAAAGTTATACTCCATTATCCATAACTGCTGAAAGTGAATTTGTATGACCTTGAATGATACGTGCAGCCTGTGAGCTGCAGGGAAGTGCAGCTAATGCCAAAGGCCTCTTGATTTATAGGTTGTTAGTCTCCTGATTGCTTTCCTATGGGCAAATAGAAAACCACGTCTGCTGCAGGATGATAACTGATTTCATAGACATTTCATGTACTGCTTCAGGCAATATGCTGCTAAATATATTTTGAGCGTGCCCAATAGTGTCACTGAAATAACAATTGTACTGCCTCCATCAACAGATGGCCAAGACTGCAGAGGTTTTACCGTCAGAATGAGTGCTGTGACTGGCTCAGAGAATACAAAACACGCCATCGAGTTGGTATACAAATACGAAGGACCGTGGAATCGATCTCAAAGAGATTCTTCACAGAAGTCGTAAGTAATCAAGACTGCATTATCATGATTATGTTGTTACAGTAGACTTGTTTAGGTACATTAAATAGATATAAATAATGTACTAGTGTGCATGTATGTAATAGTCAAGTTTTAAGAAACATTTCTTCACACATGCACCATTTGAGTAAAACAAATATTATTTGTCTCTGTAAATTGGCAGGCCTTTTGTGGGTATGTGGTCTGTGTGTGGGCGCATGTTTGTGCAAGAAAATGCAAGCTTTCTATGTTCCAAACTAACTCAGAGATCTGTATCTCAGCCCTGCGTTGGCCAGGTGCTGGGAGACAGCTTTGCAGAGATCGAGTCACTTGGGATGCCAGAGCACTTCTGTGAAGATGAGCTCCTCTTCATACTCAACTCTGACAAGAGGTGAGAGCAACGGTGTGCACACACAGCAAAACCTTAACACTTTCCTCTAACCACACGCTGCATTTTGCAATCATGAATGGGTTTGGGAGTTGAGCTTGTTAATCCTGATTATGAAAGGTCTTGTTGTGTTGCACACTCACGCCCTTTACACCATTAATGTGTCTCTCTTCTGTTGTGCGCCCATCATTAGGAAAAGCTTGACCTTGAAATATTATGCAAAGAAAATCCTTTACTTCCTGAGACAACAGAACATCCTGAGGAGTTTGAAGACCTTCCTGGAGCAGCCTGCAGAGCAGCAGTCAGCTTTAGAGGGTGAGGCATGAATACATGTCAAACAACTCAAGTTGCACTGTGTTCTGTTTAGCTTAGACGTCTATGTATGTATGTATGTATGTATGTATGTATGTATGTATGTATGTATGTTTTTGTTATTTAGTGTTAATATAACCGCTTCAGACGTTAGCATTCTGCAATTTAACCTGTGTTTCTTTAGTCTTTTATTTTCAAAGTTGATGCAAGCAGCACTACATTGTGCATTCCCTCTCTTGGTCTTGTCTGCCTCTTTAGGTGCTATACTGGTGGATCAGTATTGTAACCCACTGGCTGATATAACACTGAACAACATATCAGCCCAGCTGGATGAGCTAGCAGAGAAAGTGAAGAAGATGCTCAGAATCAAGAATCCCTCTCACCCCAGCCTGCGTATCACTCAAGGTGGGCTTTAAAACTAGCAAAACTCAAAATGAAATGTAGGTTTTTGTTATTGTTTTCTCATGTACTTTCCCTCAGTTTTTCCCAAAATACAAACCCCAATTCCAATGAATTTGGGGCGTTGTGTAAAACGTAAATAAAAACAGAATATAATGATTTGCAATTGAATACACTACAAAGACAAGATATTTAATGTTCAAACTGATACATTTTATTGTTTTTTTTTGCAAATATTCACTCATTTTGAATTTGATGCCTGCAATACGTGCCAAAAAAGCTGGGACAGGGGCAACAAAAGACTGTGAAAGTTGAGAAATGCTAAAAAAAAAACAAAAAAAAAAACACCTTTTTTGAAAGGAGCATCCCCACAAGGCTCAGTCATTCACAAGCAAGGATGTGGGCGAGGTTCACCACTTTGTGAACAACTACGTAAGCATATAGTCCAGTAGTTTTAAGAACAACGTTTCTCAACTTACAATTGCAAGGAATTTAGGGATTTCATCATCTACAGTCCATAATATCATCAAAAGATTCAGAATCTGGAGAAATCTCTGTACGTAAGTGGCAAGGCTGAAAACCAACATTGAATACCCGTGACCTTCGTGATCCCTCAGGCGGCACTGCATTAAAAACCGACATCATTATGTAAAGGATATTACCACGTGGGCTCAGGAACACTTCGGAAAACCATTGTCAGTTAACACAGTTCGTCTTTACATCTACAAGTGCAAGATAAAACTTTACCGTATTTTAAATTAAAATACAGACTCTTTTAGGAAAAGTCAGGCAGCAGCAGGATTGTATTTTTTTATTCAGCAAAGTTATTACATAAATTTCAAAACGGTCAAAATGACCGTCATGGCCGTTCTAGTGTTAAGTTTGAATTTTATTTTATACTGTGCATTGTTGCAATGTGCTAAATAAATATTTGCATAATTTGTAATTGATTTATTCTTTGAAACTTTAATATTAATTTATACAATTGCAATGCCTTGATTTTAGTAAAGTTAGTACACAGTCATAGCCATAAATGCAACGGTACTAATAATTGGCATAATTTCTTTCGGTTTTTCGGATTTCGGTCTTTGTTTCCTCTTTTTCGGTTTCGGCCAAGAATTTTCATTTCGGTGCATCCCTAATGGATATATGTGTTTGCACACATGGAAACATTAATTCAAGTATTTTTAGAGGTTAAGGGGCAACAAGTTAAAACATTTTGGAGTCAGTGTATATTCCTGATATGGATATGAAGTTGCTGTATGTATGTGGAAGTGGCACGTGTTTATTAAGAGATACTCCCATTAAAAAAAAGTGTCTATTTCCACACACCTGGGGACACAGAATGGGAGGGGCAAAATGTATTTCAGCTTGTTGTTTAAAATACTTTTGATGAAGGTCCGGAGGGATCGAATCGTTGATAAACGGTGATGCTATAGCAAGAGCAGAGTGCAGGATTTTCCCTTTGTTCCAAGCCTCATTTTTTTCCACAAAATACATCATCACTAACGCGTATAGCCCAGAGGCATGGGCTTCTATTCCCAGTAAAATGTTTACTGTGGTTTTTTTTTTTGGTTTTTTTTTAAATATCAATACCAGTATATTTGGGCAAATGTGTTAGCTGGATAAGATCCATCTTTTCCCTTTCAGCCAAAGTTCTTATGAAGTTTAATTTCTTGTTTGTGACCTAGGTGACTGTTTTGTCGTAGAGGACTTAGAGCTCCAGAGGCAGGTAGTGTGTGCCCTAAACTCTGTATTGTATGAGCAGCTTCAATACAAAGGCAATGAGTTTGACTTCTACAACCCTCTCAACTCGTACATCCACCAGGTACAGCCTTTATAAATTGATGTGTTTTTTTAAGTAACAAGCTTTTCAATAATTTAACTATTTTAATTTTAGAATTTTTTACTTTCATTTGACTGACTATGCCTTTTTTTTTTTTTTTTTTTTTTTTTTTAAAGGTGCTACTACGCCGTACAGGCATTCCCATAAGCCTCTCTGTCCTCTACATGACATTAGCCCGGAAGCTGGGGGTTCAGGTGGAACCGGTCAACTTTCCCAATCACTTCCTTCTGCGCTGGTGCCAAAAACAAAGAGGGTACGGTTTGAAATGAATGAATGTTTAATAGCTTTGAAATTCCTCTAAACGTTTTAAGGGTATAGCTGTCATTCACATAGTTCATGATTTCAGAAGGAGAACAGAGCTTTAATTAGCAGTTAACTCATTTGACTGTTTTCCTTTACTCACATCCATTTGATACATATAAAACTTTAAAGTTGTTTAAATTGGTAATAATCAGAGACCTATGCACCGACCTAGTCTCCCACACAACTGTAGAGATAGAGAAAGCGCTGTCATCTGTCATTACTCATTGCATTGTGTCCTGTTATCAATCTGTAGCAAGTACAACCGCACTGATAGCTTGGCTTCTCCCTCATAGGATTGTGTCTGGGTTAGGTTTTATTAAATCTGATTCTGCGTGTCAATTTCCATCCTTATCAAACCCAGGTTCCCATTGTGGTCATGTTTGTGTATGAAAAGAAATCTGAATATGTTTTGGAGCATAATCCATCTTGTTTTATAGTAGATTTTGGCTGCCATAAACGAAAACAATTTCAACATTTTGAGTGTTGTTGTTGGATTTTACTTTGTATTGCCGTGGACAAGTTGAATGTGCTGTTTTACTTGAATTGGATGTACTCCAAAGCAGTGCATGATTGCACTACACTGCAGTAAACTCCACACCGCAATCATGATTTTGCTGTATCACTAATGTCTTTTATAAAACCTTGCCACACTTTTTAGAATTTGCTCCAGTCCACTATATTGGAAATACTGCTTTTATACATTAATGGTTTATTGATTTATTAAGACACAATTTGTGATGGATGTCTGTGAAATGTATCTACCCTCTTAGATGTATTACTAGTATTACTTTGTCCCTGCAGGAGTGAGGACATCTATGACTATGTCTACATTGATGCCTTTGGTAAAGGCAAACAGCTGACAGCCAAGGAGTGTGAGTACCTCATTGGCCACCAGGTGACGGCAGATTACTACAGTGCCATCAGCACCACCGAGGTGCTGCTCAGGATGGTGGGAAACCTGCTTAACATTGGTAAAAGAGGGTAAGAGAAACTGAACACCTGACTGACACTACTGAATCTCTTCTGCAGGAGAGATGGCTTGGTGGAGTATTGATGAGGATTGAATGTTGTCTAAAAACGTAATAAATAATTTTAATGCAGTTAATAGTTGCTAGAATAAATGTATGTAATTTTTACTTTACTTGCACTGTGCGGTTTCTTTCAGGGAGGGCAATGAGAAATCCTACCAGCTGCTGAGAGACTCTCTGGACCTCTACCTCACTATCAACCCAGATAATGTGCAGTACCTGCTGCTGCAGGCACGCCTCTACTTCCACCTGGGCATCTGGCCAGAAAAGGTCAGGACACACAACCTTATGTTGTTTTCTAATGCTTCCTAATATAATTCAATTCATAAAGTGTTCACTATTATTCAGTTTGAAGCACTTATCGCATTGTCCATTGATGTTTTTCCTCTTTCCAAGGTGCTAGACATCCTGCAGCACATTCAGGCATTGGATCCCTCCCAGCACGGGGCAGTGGGTTACCTCGTACAGCACACGCTGGAGCACATCCAGCACAAGAAGCATCCTGTTACTCCTGAGGTGAAGAAGCGCAGCGTTTCCGAACACCTGGAGGTCCAGTATTCAGTCGGCCTCATCATGAAACACAAGAGGTGGGTCAAACAAACATGTAGCACCGCAATCCTCTTCTCTGTTAACACGTCTCTTTGCAATTTTCTTATAGTGTGTCTGTCCTGTTCCATCTCTTCCGACAGGTCAGGATATAACTGTGTGATCTACGGCTGGGACCCAAAGTGCACCATGAGTCAGGAGTGGATCACCACCATGAGGGTCCACCAGCTGTCCAATGGGGCCAACCAGCCGTTCTACAACGTCCTCGTACAGGATGGAACATGTCGTTATGCAGCGCAAGGTATGAACCATTTACACCAGTATGGTGTTGAAATAATATCCTCATGGTGAACATATGTTTGCAGGTTGTATGATAATGAAATTAAAAAAGGAAATGCATCATAGATATGTATATACTGTATGTTTGATAAATGCTCTTGGGAAGACCTGTATCATTGCTACTAATAAATCAAGCTGAAGGGCTAAATGCAGAAAGATAAATTCATGATTTGCTGAAATCACAAGGTGTAGCAACAATGCATTTATGAGGCCAACAATGCTGAGAACTACCACTCTAATGGTGCAAGCATACTTTGTGCACATAGCATTTGCTGGTTATTTGGGAGAAAATTTCAAATGTAATGTACGCTATCAATGCAGCAGTTCAACTTCATGTCAAATAATTACCGTCTCTTTATTTTCATTTGCAGGAATGGTATATAATTGGAACATATAACCAAGTGATGTCATCTGTCATGTTATCTACTGAAAACACATAAAAAGGAAACTGCTAGTTGATGATAAGACGAGAGGAAGTCAGCGCCACAAACAATGTACACTCAAGTTATCATACAAGCATGTAGACAAACTACTACATGGGGAAATTAAGCTTAATATAGTCTAACTCCAGGTGAAGTAAAAATGAATCCCTGTCTGTACTTGTACATTGGTCGGTCCCTTTTTGGACATGATAGGAGATAGAAACTTCACGCTTAACTTATTAAAGCCCATAATACTTAATGTCATATTAGTAGTGTTTATGTGAAGCTCATACTGTACATGTTGATCCAGACGTATTGTCTATTAATAATGCATTAGTCAGTAGTATTTCACATCACCCTTCTTTGTGACTTATACCTTTTCCCCACAGAAAGCTCCTCCCTAATAGGCTCGCTCATATGTTCCATTGTGCTTACCTGCTCACTCTGCTGTTCAGTCTGCTGATGATGCTGCTGCTACACAGCTTGTATTGTTGTATATGTGTTATCTTTACCTTCTTCACCACCTCAACATTCACACACACACACACACACACACACACACACACACACACACACACACTATATCTGCTTTGCAGGAAGTGAGAAGACATGAAGCTGTGATGACAAAATAAATTACAATTGACATTTTGATAACTTGATAACTCTCATATCAACTTATTTAGTTTCTGTTTTGTATGTATATTAGTAATGGTGGGGACTGCTTTGTATGGATTCTTCACCTCCACTTGAACTTGTTTATAAAATGTAGGTTACCTTTTTTATGTAAATGATCAGAATGTCACACTTTTCCATTGTTGTTCCTCAGAGAACCTGGAGCCCCACTCGGCCCCCCTGGAGATCGGCCACCCGGAGGTGGGACGTTACTTCTCAGAGTTTGCCAACACCCACTATTTTGCCAACGAAGAACTGCAGACACGATACCCAGAGGACATGGTTGAAACGTTGGGTACAGTGCAGGATCTTTACCACAGACTGACACCTGGCACTGCTAACCAGGACCAGGCTCTTGCCACAGACCAAAACAACCACCAAGCCATGCCCATGTAGCAAAGTTTCTGTGTCCAACGACCTGCTGTATGGGGCTAACCAATTACGGGTCACCTATTCTCAATTCACAATCCACTTAGCTGTTGCTTTGTTGCACATACTCAAGACCAGGACATGTGTAATGTAGAGGTTTACAGCCAGTATACAGTATTTTCAGAAACTAAGGATTTGCTGTAACAAGAAATGATTCACAATAGTTTTATACCACGTTCAGGTTACCGTGCAGGTATAGAAATATTTATTTGAACATTTCCACGTCTGGAAAAGTGTTAAAAGAGACCACAAAGTCTTGAAACATGCAGCAAAGAGTGATACTGTTTTGATACATTGATCCAAATACTACAGTGTATTTGTTGTGAAAACAAAGCCTATGAAGGGATATGGCCTAGTTTAGGGTCATTTTCCAGGATACAGGATCCTCAAATCCAGTCACGAAGTTGAGTTTGGAAAAAGGCATGGAAACCCAAAATAGTGCACAAGGAGACACCTTGAGGAAAAGGGAATGTAGACTTGAAGTACACAGTTAAGTGGATGAGTAAGTTCAGGATGGGTATCCCAGGTACTGTAAATCTTCTTCTACCTAGAACCAAGGAATGCTCCTTTACCCAGAGCTCCCTGCACCCAGCACCAGTCAAATATAAGCCCCCAGCATTTAGTCCATGCCCTAAGTTACAGTGCCACACAAAAGACTATAAAGAAGATACTTTGTAAATTAACTTCTACTTTTAATTCCCCATCTTTTATCACTTTCATGCACTTAAAGAAAGTTTAACTTTCAAATTTGTAGATCACCTTGTTTGTTTCCCTGTATATTTACAAGTGAAACATGTAGGATGTCATGACTCATCAGTGTTGTTGAGGTGTTAATGGAAAAACAAAAGAAGAATCAATACGACACCACTGACTTGAAACAGAAATGACTGAGCTTTGAGGAAACTACAAAATAAATAAAGCGTTTCAAGTTTTTTTTTTTTCTAGCTTCTCTCTGATTTATTCTACTGAACTAAGTTGAGCATTTCTTAACTAATGTAATGCACAACACTAATCACGATTTACTGCAGAAAACTGAAGGGAAAGACAGCAGGTCATTTATCTACAGGATGCATGGATTTAGGACCTTGAGGACGCCAGATGTTTCTAGGACGCCAGCAGCAGCCTATAGTTGCACTGACCCGCCGAAAGCATCGCGATAAATCAGCGGCAGCACAGAAAAGTTGAGCAAGTTGAGCTAGTCGAACCAGATTATGCGCCCTGACGCACCCGTGGAACAGCAGCGATGGGAGCTTCGCAGACGCGCACCGAGAAGTACCAGAATCTGGCGGATAAAACTGGATGTAAGTAGAGTAAAAACTCATTAGGAACTCCTTTTTTATCTAGAAACCATATAGGCTACCTGCTGATCCAGTGAAGCCTACGGCGTTGTTCAGTTTAAAGGTGCCAAAGTGGGTTGGCGGTCGTCAAGGAACTGAAAGATGATAGAGATGACAGAACACATTGAAACCTGTTCCTCGTACCAGATCATTAAGCTATGTGAATAATACACCTGCAGTGATGTCGTTTTAAATGTAACAATGTATTTAGCGCCGGTTTTTAGTAATAAACCATAAACTGGCACACAGCGACATTTTCAGTAAACTACGCAAACAATCCACTCCGAGTTAACTATTTAGCTTTTTACTATTTTTGCATTAATTTGCGTTGATAATTCTTTACTTTGCATGCAGTGCTATGGGTTCATTTGAACACCTTGTTTGTTGTCTTAAAGCCACTCTCTTCCTCCCGTATGAGGAAGGCAAAGTTCAACGAATGAAACAAAAAGCAGACAGAGAAGCAGAAGTGTGTATATCTATCTCGGGAAGGGGCAGGATCGTGATGTGAGACTTGTGCATGCAGTTTGAGTACAAGGATCAGGGTTTGAATCCCACACTGAGCCCAACCTTTTTTGAAACGGTATGGTTGGTGGATAATTTGAACTATTTTTATCACCTATATTTCCTCAAGGTGGGGCTTTGACTCCATTTCTATCTGGGCTCAGTGGGGGATTTGTATGGACTTGTATGTCCTTGACAATGACACTAACATGCATACTGGTAGAGCACAAACCACTTTCTGTTGTTGTGTTCTTTTATATGTGCCTTATTGGTCCATGCTATTATAAGTAATTGTGTGTTGATCCTGCACATGTAACACACTTGTTTCTGCATGAGGCTGTAGTCTGTCTCTGCATATTCTGCACCCCATACTAAGCAGCTACAGTTGATACTGCACACAATTTACTGAGCAGCCTTGGGGAAAGGGCGGGGGACAAATGGTCAAAATTAGCAAGTGTTTACCGAAACAATTGAAAATGCCAAACCCATCTTGATATGGGAACAGGCAGAGCCTGATTATTGTGTGTCAAGGAACTATTTGAAATGTTATGAAAAGACAATCCCAGTGGAACACGGTTTGTTTGCTTTTCCATTAAACTGATAGTAGAGCTGCACGCCAGTTTAATTAAAGTAAAAATCTCACTGTTTAATCATAATCCACTATATTACAATTTAATAGAAAATCAAGAACCATTCAATAAGAATAATCGGTAACGCTTTACTTGAAGGTATCTACATAAGAGCGACTTGACACTGTCCTGACACATGAACTCTAACTCTAACTTGTCATGACAAAAACCGAATGACACTTAATGACAGAAGCGTTATATCATAAACATTTATGACTGTTTATAATGTTAATGACACATTCATGACAGGTCATGTCACTCTTATGTAGATACCTTCAAGTAAAGTGTAACCAAATAATCTACTGTTTCTTATCACGTTGGATGGTGTTAAAAAACAATCGAAGAAATGCAGGATGCTTGTTGATGGGTATGGAATAATTATGGGTGTATTGTTGACATACTTTCATGCTGTTGGTATTTGCTTCTCTCAGTTTCACTGGAGCAGATTGAAAACCTTCACAAAAGATTCCAGCGGCTGAGTAATAATGAAGAGACAATAAGGTAAACGTTTGTTGTTGTTTTTTTAAACCTGCACATGTGGTAAAGCCCTGCTAGTCAGCTGCATTTGGTTTAAATGGAAACCATTCATCTTTTGCAGTCACCACTAAAGATGAAATACCACCTGCATGGTTGCAAAAGTGATGGATTGTGGGAATTTTCTGGCACAGAAGCAAATTAGCAACATATTTTCATTTCATTTTCATTTTTCATTTATTAAACAGGAAAGGATTAAAAAGTAACATTAAGTTACAGTTTAAAATGGGCCTGACTCAGTTTAAAAACTGGTTTCCAGCAGGTTCATGTTCACACACACAGGCTTGACACACACAGGCTTAACTAATGCAAACACAGATACGTTACTCAAATACAATATATCGATGCATCAGGCATGCAGAGCTGACATGTACAGTACTATAACCACACAGTCATTAATGTATAAATGCACAAAACTGCCAAAGTGGCATCTCAGTAGTAATGGATGACAAGATAATTCCCTTTAAAAAGAAAGGGGGAATAAATGTTGTCCATAGCAGATATTTCTTCAGGCAGTTAACCCTCAGACAGAGTTACTGTTCATGTTACTTACCGTAAATAATAGTTAGTTGTTGCAGCATCCTACACTAAAGTATGTTTTTTAATTTTTTTTATCATGATGGACTTTCTCTTGTCGCACTGCAGTAGAGAACAATTGGACAGCATACCGTCCCTTGACAACAACCCAATCAGAAAGCAAATTATTGAAGCATTCTTTGATAAAAGGTGAGTACAGCCAAATTCCACCCACCTTTGTGTCCACCCTATGGCTGTTGACCATGTGAACTGATATATGCTTACTACTATCATTATTTTTTTGAATATATTCAAAGCACTTTCAAAACCAAACCCTATTATATGATCTGTGAAAAGTAAACATTTTCTGACATATCAAATGATCAAAGACCAGTTTGTCCAAGCAATGACAATTCTCAACTTACTTTTTAAATTTTAAATCTAAGATATCGGCCCTTTTATCAGCTGTAGATATGATGTAGTTTTCTTCCTGTCCACAGTTGTGTAAACACAAGTTGTAAAAGTAGCAATGGAATTCTCTTTATGTTTTTTGTGTGTTCAATTATGATTTCTCTACTCAATTAAATCCTAATTTGTACAGTTTGACATTTTGAAAAATATGCTCATTACCTTTCTTGCCAGGTCAATTGATGAGCTAACTGATGGATGGATAGTTTTTTAGGTGCATTAACCCCAGGAATGTTTAGTCTAGTTTAATCAAACTCTTTGAGTGTTTAGTGCTTTACTTCTGTTTGTTTAGTCAAATGATGGCAATGCCATTTAAACATGAGCAGTAGAAAATACCTCTATTGCATATAGATGGCTGATAATGTGGCTTTTAGTCTTTCTCCAAGAGAAATGCGGTGCAGTTTGTGAAAACAAAACCTGTAATCCATCCATTAACTAAAGGAAACAACCACTAATACAAGTCATGTGCACACTACATAACAACATGCATTAAGAAGATGTTTCATCGGGCACATTCAAGAAATTCTTGCAAAACCAGAACACTTGTGATTATCTGCATTGAAATGGTCTATTTACATCTTGAGAAAATGCTGCTGTGATTGAATTTGAATTCATAATGGCTAAACTTTGATTTCCTCTCTCTGTGATGCAGGAACCAGCATCAGGATGAGGTGGGCTCCTGCGAGGAGATTGGCTTCGAGCAGTTCCTCATGGTCATGTCCCACTTCCGCCCTCCATCCTTGGAGACAACAGAGGAGGAGAAGGAAGCTATGAGAAAAGACAAGCTTCGCTGTAAGACACTGCTTACTTTTTAATAACAGTATTAGATACAGTCAGATATACTTGTAGATTAAGATTATCAGCTGTTAGTCAAGGACCAAAGCCTTCTCTCCTGTGTTTCCCTTTTTGTGTGTCTCAATAACAAAATACCAGGAAGAGAGTGCAACATTCAGTGTACAGTGTATAACAAATCGTTGATGTCAATAACTTATTTCCATCACTACCGACCATGCCACGAGGAGTGTGGTGAGGCGTAGCTGCATGTGTGAGCACCGGATCTTTCACTGTATGTGTGAGCACCGGATCTTTCACTGCATGTCAGCTATCACATTGAGAGGCTTGTAGGTATTAATGGTTTGGCTGTGAACAGTGCCAGTACAGCAGCTTTACAACCCCAACTGTCACAAATGGATTAAGATCATTTGTAGCTACCGAGTCGGGACCCAAATTCAGCCTTGTTTATCATTATTCCATTAGATTATAATAGGTTTGATCTATTCCAGGAGGTATTTCAGGATTTTGTAATTGGGGTGTCATCATATATTTTGATCAATAATTGAAATACTAGAGGCCCTACGTAAATTTCTCGACAGGAGGCCTTGCCGTATAGAAGGCTCTGTGTAAAAATTGATGCCCACTTTAGGCTTCTTTCAGTAGATACTAAACTGATATTGTACACATTCCTGAACCCATTTGTTTATCAAATTTAAAGCAGATTTACTGACACAGAATGAGGCCATTGTCTGTGGTGTTTTAAGTAAGATATAATTTGGGTATGTCCTCAGCTGACTCTTGCCCAATAAAAGGCTTTAGATGATATGTTTGACATTTATTTATTGAAAAGGAATAACCCCTTGAGATGAGCCATCTCGTTTTCGAGGGGGTTCTCGAGTCCAGATACAGAAATTAACATTGACCTTACAGCAGCAGTCAAACAACAACTTACTTTACAATAATGGTAAGTGCAAAAATATATAATACATAACTCATACAAACAAGACATTCACTCATACAAGACTCTCCAAAGGTTGCTCACTCATCCCTCAACAAAGTAAACACATGAAATATATATGTACCGAAACACACATCTAGACACCAGTAAACACGTATACACACATAAATGTAAAGGATTAATGCACCATGCTTAAAATAGGTTTCATTTAGTCCAGTTTAAGGGTATCAACTCTATCAGTGGTAACCACTGTAGAGCAATAGTGAAGTGGACTATTCAAACAGGTTAAAATCACTTTGTTTCAAGTTATGCAGTTGGGACTACTTCAACAAACCCATATGATAGTGTGCTTAGCTGTACATGAAGGACACAAGAGGCATATCAAATGTGCGGAGTGGACCGGGCTGAGTGCAGGTGGCAGGAGGGGAAGATTAGGGGGATTAGAGCCAATTTCTGCCTTACGGCATCCAAGCAGGTAAGTCTGGCATGCATAATAGCTATTTAGCTGAGTAATTAGTAAATAGTGGGGTGTGTCTCTAATTGTAGCCACAGCCATTTCTCAAAGTGCAAAATATCTGTAGCAGGTTGGATTGTAGTCGTCTGAGGGAGGAATTATCTATTGCTTAATTGTCTTTGTGTTTGTTCTTTAGAAATATTATGACTAAAAATAACATCATGCAATTTCAAAATAAGCCTTGTATGGTTCTAATGGGCTGTTACCAAAAACTGTGTTTTACTGTCAATGTTTTAGATCACTAAAACCGTTTGTTGTACTACTCTATGGTAGCTGTCCTTGTTTAGCCAGTAATGCTTGAGTAACACTTTACTTGAAGGTATCTACATAAGAGTGACATGACACTGTCATGACACGTAAACCCTAACCCTAACTCTAACTTGTCATGACAAAAACCAAATGACACTTAATGACAGAAGCGTTATGTTATAAACATTTATGACTTGTTCATAATGTTTATGACACGTTCATGACAGTGTCATGTCACTCTTATGTAGATACCTTCAAGTACAGTGTAACCAATGCAGGAGACCAAAAAAATTCAAACCTCTTGGGCATATATTTTATAATTCTGTATTTTATTTGTTGTGCAGATATTTGATGTGTCTAAAAAATATATTGGGGAAAGTGACTAAGTACATGTACTGTACACAATTTAGGGGAACTTGTACTAGATTCATTTCTTTAAATTCCATTTCAGCCTATGAGTTTATACCAAAGAAACATTTTCATCTAAACCTATAAGTAAAGGATCTGAATACTTCTTCCACTTCCAAAAATGTTTTTACTCTAGTATTTCCTTTTTTCCTACTCAGTCTGTTGTTTTGCACTGCTCAAGAAAATTTGTGTCAGGGGGGGAAAAGAAGGTAGGCTTATTTGGGCTGTACTCTTACAACTTGTTTGTGTGATTTTAAGATAAGAACACAAAAGCAGTGTGTTCTCCATGGTATGACATTTTAGTTTTGTAATTATGTAACTTGTTTTATACTGCTACAGTATCAAAGTCTGATCATGGCCAGTGCTGCTTTGCTTCACAGAAACCATTTATCTAAATTGTGTTTCCCGGTTGGCACCTGTTGTGTCAGAAGTGCCGGTAACACTTTACTTGAAGGTATCTACATACACTGTCATGAACACATGACACTGTCATAACACATGAACCCTAACCCTAACTCTCACCCTAACCCTAACCCTAACTTGTCATGACAAAAACCGAATGAAACTTAAAGGGGTGATAGAATGATTATTTAGGGTATTTCACACTGTTCCTTAAGTTCTCCTAATAGGGTATACAACATTTGTTGGGCTGAAAATGGCCCTGGTGCTGTTCTGTGCGCCCTAATGCAACCCTGTGGAATGGCCCTATTTGAAACAAGAGTTTTTAGAGAGAAAATATCCTCGGCTGGCTTCAAACTTCATTTCTGCTTCGATACATAAACTCATCAACTAATGTTACTGTACAAAGCACCAGAGACACAGTTTAGTTACAGTTTAGTCATCCTCCAGTGTGTCACACACACACACCCACAGGCCGAGAGCAGCGCAGCAGCAGCTCCAGCAGTGCACCGCCCATTGCAAGTCCTCTGCCCCGCTGCTTTAGATCCACACACTCTCGCTCCATTGCCCACGGCCGTTGCCGGCATTGTAAATTAATGTATTAATATCAGGGAACATGCCTGCCACACTCGCAGTTACCCAGTAACTAGACCAACAACTACCGCTGACCTGACGGAGCTCATCGACCGGCAGCATGGTGCTCTGTACCCAGCGCACACTCATCTTTTCTGGGGTAACTTAACCACTAACTACCGCTTACCTGGAGCATCATGACCGGCGGCAGCTTGTGATGAAATGTGAAAAGTATCAGCATTCTCTGTGCAGCCTGGAACACTGCATTTATGACCGTGGCTCATTTTCAATATTCTTGAAAAACTTCCAAACTTTCTTCTTTTTAATTCCCCTGGAAGTGCAAAGCTCGCAGCTAAACTACTGTCTGACATCTACTTGACCTACATTCAGAAGATCAGCTGGTCTCAGACCAGTAGTCTGTAGCTATGTAAATTTTGGGGCATTACAAAGGTACAGACTAGAGCCAAATAAGGTACAGCCACCGAGTTGACGTCAACTATTAGCTTCGTTGGGATTCGCCCGTTTTCAGAGGCAGTTTCAAATTGTGAGATTTGCATCGGAAAGGCATGTCAATGGGATTTTGAGGTTCTATGTATGTCCTATTTACCCACCGAACTGTCGTTACTCAACTATGACAAGGTAAACTCAGTTTTCTATCACCCTTTTAATGACAGAAGCATTATGTCATAAACGTTTATGACTTGTTTATAATGTTTATGACACGTTCATGACAGTGTCATGTCACTCTTATGTAGATACCTTCAAGTAAAGTGTAACTGAATGTCTTTCCCACAGATTAGATTTTTTTTGGGGGGGTGACTGTAAATCAACACAGCTCTCCTTGCTGTCACAGTGATAAATGTCTACCTCAGGGGCCAATTTGCATCAACATTGCCATTCAACTGATGTTCAGAAATAACATCGGCAGCACAGTCAAAATGTCGTTGAACATTGCTGAAGGAAGTAAATTGGTGTCTTTCCTTGTTAGCGCCCTAGGACTGTTAAACATGAAGTATTGTCATGGGACTGAATCTTGTAAATGTCACTGGTAATGAAAATACTGGCATTTTAAAGGGTTTTCGTTGCCTCGGTGTGATTCTTTATACATTTAGCAGTGGTGTTTCTGATATGGCCTTAAGGGGACCTGCTTAGTTATTCTACTTTCTTATTTCTGCATCTTCAAACATGCCTCTAATCACAACTTCCTCTAGTCTATTACTGAGATCCTGTCTTCTCTGACTTGATGATGGAAAGTTCCTTAGAAATCAGACTAACCTCTAAATTCTTCCATTCTGTCTTCCCAGTCCTGTTCAACATGCATGACACAGACAATGATGGCACCATCACTCTGGTGGAGTACAGGAAGGTAAGATAACCTAACCATGCCAGCCTTTGTCTTAGGCTTGCATGATTACGTGCATTTTTACAATACAAGTTGTCTCCAAAAAATGCATCTATTTTCAATAAATTCACTTTTGTAATGTCGTATGGGACATACATTCATTTAATCATATAAAACTGAGATTAAGGGTGTATGGAAATGTACATTATTTATTAGTCTGGAAGTTATGGTAAATAGTGTCCCATCCACTGCTTTCAATTTAGACTCCACATATTGAGCTCAAATAAACCCCTGCTGTTTGGTACAGTTCTACAACTCAGAATTAAAGTAAATTGAAGCAAACGTGTGTGTGGAAGTTCACTTTAAACCTGGAAAAGGCAGTTTGACTAAAACTTTGTTGAATTAAAAAAAAAATGTATTCACCTCTTATTTGATTCACGTCATACTTAATTTCCACAAACCATTGTTCTTTCATGCATCACAGCCAGACCTGACCATTTATTCCATCTAAACTAAATTGGATCTCATGATGAACAAAAGAGAGAGATTTAAAATTAAACATTTAGTGCACATGAACTGTATTTACGTTCAGCAATGTGTTTTAAAGGCCCTGTACAGCCATGAATTTACTGTTTTTCTGACTGATTATATTGCTCAGGTTGAAGTATGGTGGAGCTATTCTGGAAATGACACGTCACAGAACTCCCATGTATTTTCAAAATGATTAGGTTCAAGTTGTCCCACCCGAATGAGTGCAACGAAGTTATGTAACACAAGAATGAATAATGCTGTTTTTACACACCCATACAGTCATGAGCAGAGGTATAATCAGCAAAAATGGTAAAAACACTTGTGTGGCTGGATTGTTGCGGTGCAGTAGTTTTAAATGTTCTAGATATACTAGCAGTCAGCTAGCAATACAAATACAATAACACTTTGACAGGTTTTATGTTTTATTGTTATCTAAATGTTTACATCAATTAAATTGGACTTGCATTATGGTAGTGAAATTAAGGAATCTTGGTAAGTAGTTTGCTTCAAACTGAAGTCCAGGTGAGGTTGAATTTTAGGGCAAAAAAGAGCATTTTGCTTCCTTAAGTTGAAGTCTATTTTCTAATTGAAGGACAATGTTGCAATAGAGCAGAAATGATTCAAAAGTTAAGTTACAAAAAAAACCGAGAGATGATAGGATACACGTAGGAGAAGTCCCCTGGAGAATTTTTTAGAAACAGCTGAACTGACCATTTTAAAGCATTCTGAAACAGAATTTCTAGATCAGAGACTATCAAAGTTGTGATGGCGTGCCTATTTAGGGAGCCAGCATATGATTGAGAGTCTCACAAGAAAAGTGCACACAAAACAAAATATCTTTTAAATTTAACTTTTATATTAAACGGCCGAGCTGTCCACTGAAATCGCTATGATTAAAATATAATGCATGCATTTCCTGTCATGTTTAGGAGCTGACAAAATGTTTCTGAGGGCCGCCATTGGCACGTGTGCCGCACTTGCCATGTACAATAATATGACTTTTATATTACTTTTTCTTAAAGCATTTTAAGACATACTATGTTATAACTTGTTTATGACATTTTAAGGACGTACTATGACCTTTTAATGACATACTGTGTTATGACATTTTATGCCATACTTGTTTATGTCATTTGTATGACATACTATACTTTGCATTTTTAATGACTTTTATGGCTTTTAATGACATTCTATAATATGACCTTTTGATTACTTTTTTCACCTACTATATTATGCTTTTTTATGACATTGTAATAACATACTATAACATTTGTTATGACTATACTATGACTTTTTGATGACATTTTTATGCTATGATATACTATGATCATAGCATATTATGCCATAAAAATGTCAATGTTATGACATTGACATTTTTATGGCATAATATACAGTATGCCACAAAGTCATAGTAGTTTGTCATCAATACAAAAAACATTATAAAACAAAAAGCCACAATAAAAGTCATAGTATAGTATGTCATAAAAGCCTTACCTCTTACTGTCATTTGGAAGTGTCAACCTCCAAAGTTGCCTCATGAGGGTTTGAAGTCTAACAACGTTGTTCTCATCCAAGGTAGTAGAGGAGCTTCTGTCAAAGAGTGGAGACATCGAGCAGGAAGCTGCCAAGGCGATAGCAGATGCCGCCATGTTGGAAGTGGCGAGCACAAATGTGCCCCACATGGTAATGGATCTCACCAGATCTAAACTGTTACAATACATTCTCACAGTCGCATATCTGCAGCAAAGCAACACATTCATTGTTTCTTTATCATTTCAGGCCCCAGATGAGTTCTATGAAGGAATTACGTTTGAGCATTTTGAAGAGGTTTGCATTTTTTTAAATAAAATGTTATAGTCAACCTGATCAAAAGAAATATGACTCACTTATGACAGCATGTTGTTATCTGCTCACAGATTTTAAAAGGGCTTGAAATGGAGACCAGGATGTACATTCGCTTTTTGGATGTAGAGACACCAGCACTGCGTTGTGGGATATCAACCTCTTGAAGTTGTTCTTGTAAAGAAATGTTTATGTTGCTGCTTTTTTTAACAGAGCCTCTCCATTCCTTAAATGGAATAAAGCCAAACACTTGATGAACACTAAAATATTTTTGGGTGTAGGAAAATAATTATAGACCTATTACCATGTAAGATTTTTATACGAATTAGACTGACAATATGGTTGAAGTGTTGTTTATTCAATTTTAAAGCAGTGTGATCCTACAAGTAGTATGTGTCACATATTTGATATAAAAATGTTTCCCATCTTTTGCCACACTCCTATTCATTTTTATCAGGTTTTAAACTAACACACTACCTCTCCAGCTATTCTCCAAAACTTCATCTAACCAGCATGTAATGTGAAGGGTGCTTTGTACTTTAGTCAAAAGGTTCACGTGTTAGATAAAGTCAGTCATGCTCAGGGCTGCTCTGGCATCCATGGGTCCTCTGTCAGGGCCAGCATCCAAAGAGTGGGACTGCAGGCACATACCATTCCTCTGCAGCTCCACAATACTTAGAGGTTTAATGTCTGTGCCTGTGAGATTCTGTGTAACCAACCACTGACTATGAAAATCTGCTATTTTTGACCGCTGCCGAGTAAATCTAACCCTTTCCCGGAGATAAACATTATTGATTTTGTACTGAATTGTATTAATGAAAGAAATCAATTAAAGACTGATGATAAAACCAATGCATGTCTATGATTTATTTGAATAGAAACAAATGTACCAAGAATTATCCAAGAATTATCTAATTTAGTAAATGAGGTAGAGGTAGAATATGCTTTTTTTATTGCTGTAATGTTGCACATCAGCACTGAATCAAATCCAGAAAAATCCAAACAATTAAAAATTCATAAATTTGACAGTATTTGTTTCCAAAGATGTGATCCTGTGCAACATCTCTGCAGCTGAATTCAACATTGTAATTTACAAATCCCAACAGTGTTACAGATAATATACATTGAAATCTTAGAAGCTTGATTTGACGAGGATGATAAAAGGAAGCTAATTATAAAAAGGATACAGTTTGGAGAATCAAACTGATCGAGGGTAAAAGTTTCTGTTGTCCAGTTGCAGTTTGAACTGAAACTGCGTGTCAGTGGGATGGATGGGAGCCAGCCAGCCTGTCGTAAGGCACCGCCAGGCCGATGTTGTAGTTGTAGCCGGATGACTCAATGTAGTCGGACCTGCAGATGGGCAGAATGTGATCCTGTGACAACGCGTCCTCGGAGAAGTCGTAATGGCAGATGACTCCTCGGTGTCTGAAGGATAAAAACATTTACAATGATCAACAACAGAGATAGAACTTGTTTTGCTTTTTGAAAAATTGTTTAAACTGGATGCTTGTGCATGTAGACAAACTACAACATGGGGAAATTAAGCTTAATATATTCTAACTCCAGGTGAAGTAAAAATTAATCCCTGTCTGTACTTATACTTTGGTCGGTCCCTTTTTGGACATGATAGGAGATAGAAACTCCACGCTTAACTTATTAAAGCCCATAATACTTAATGTCATATTAGTAGTGTTTATGTGAAGCTCATACTGTACATGTTGATCCAGACGTATTGTCTATTAATAATGCATTAGTCAGTAGTATTTCACATCACCCTTCTTTGTGACTTATACCTTTTCCCCACAGAAAGCTCCTCCCTAATAGGCTCGCTCATATGTTCCATTGTGCTTACCTGCTCACTCTGCTGTTCAGTCTGCTGATGATGCTGCTGCTACACAGCTTGTATTGTTGTATATGTGTTATCTTTACCTTCTTCACCACCTCAACATTCACACACACACACACACACACACACACACACACACACACACACACACACTATCTGCTTTGCAGGAAGTGAGAAGACATGAAGCTGTGATGACAAAATAAATTACAATTGACATTTTCTTGATAACTCTCAAATCAAAATATTTAGTTTATCTGTTTTGTATGTATATTAGTAATGGTGGGGACAGTTTTGTATGGATTCTTCACCTCCACTTCAACTTGTTTATAAAATGTAGGTTACCTTTTTATGTAAATGATCAGAATGTCACACTTTTCCATTGTTGTTCCTCAGAGAACCTGGAGCCCCACTCGGCCCCCCTGGAGATCGGCCACCCGGAGGTGTGTTGTTTTGGTGTAACAAGAAATGATTCCCAATAGTTTTATACCACATTCAGGTTACCGTGCAGGAATGGAAATATTTATTTGAATATTTATTTGAACATTTCCATGTCTAGAAAAGTGTTAAAAGAGACCACAATGTCTTGAAACATGCAGCAAAGAGTGATACTGTTTTGATACATTTATCCAAATACTACAGTGTATTTGTTGTGAAAACAAAGACTATGAAGGGATATGGCCTAGTTTAGGGTCATTTTCCAGGATACAGGATCCTCAAATCCAGTCACGAAGTTGAGTTTGGAAAAAGGCATGGAAACCCAAAATAGCGCACAAGGAGACACCTTGAGGAAAAGGGAATGTAGACTTGAAGTACACAGTTAAGTGGATGAGTAAGTTCAGGATGGGTATCCCAGGTACTGTAAATCTTCTTCTACCTAGAACCAAGGAATGCTCCTTTACCCAGAGCTCCCTGCACCCAGCACCAGTCAAATATAAGCCCCCAGCATTTAGTCCATGCCCTAAGTTACAGTGCCACACAAAAGACTATAAAGAAGATACTTTGTAAATTAACTTCTACTTTTAATTCCCCATCTTTTATCACTTTCATGCACTTAAAGAAAGTTTAACTTTCAAATTTGTAGATCACCTTGTTTGTTTCCCTGTATATTTACAAGTGAAACATGTAGGATGTCATGACTCATCAGTGTTGTTGAGGTGTTAATGGAAAAACAAAAGAAGAATCAATACGACACCACTGACTTGAAACAGAAATGACTGAGCTTTGAGGAAACTACAAAATAAATAAAGCGTTTCAAGTTGTTTTTTTTTCTAGCTTCTCTCTGATTTATTTTACTGAACTAAGTTGAGCATTTCTTAACTAATGTAATGCACAACACTAATCACGATTTACTGCAGAAAACTGAAGAGAAACCGGAAGACAGCAGGTCATTTATCCACAGGATGCATGGATTTAGGACCTTGAGGACGCCAGATGTTTCTAGGACGCCAGCAGCAGCCTATAGTTGCACTGACCCGCCGAAAGCATCGCGATAAATCAGCGGCAGCACAGAAAAGTTGAGCTAGTCGAACCAGATTATGCGCCCTGACGCACCCGTGGAACAGCAGCGATGGGAGCTTCGCAGACGCGCACCGAGAAGTACCAGCATCTGGCGGATAAAACTGGATGTAAGTAGAGTAAAAACCTCATTAGGAACTCCTTTTTTATCTAGAAACCATATAGGCTACCTGCTGATCCAGTGAAGCCTACGGCGTTGTTCAGTTTAAAGGTGCCAAAGTGGGTTGGCGGTCGTCAAGGAACTGAGAGATGATAGAGATGACAGAACACATTGAAACCTGTTCCTCGTACCAGATCATTAAGCTATGTGAATAATACACCTGCAGTGATGTCGTTTTAAATGTAACAATGTATTTAGCGCCGGTTTTTAGTAATAAACCATAAACTGGCACACAGCGACATTTTCAGTAAACTACGCAAACAATCCACTCCGAGTTAACTATTTAGCTTTTTACTATTTTTGCATTAATTTGCGATGATAATTCTTTACTTTGCATGCAGTGCTATGGGTTCATTTGAACACCTTGTTTGTTGTCTTAAAGCCACTCTCTTCCTCCCGTATGAGGAAGGCAAAGTTCAACGAATGAAACAAAAAGCAGACAGAGAAGCAGAAGTGTGTAGATATATGTTGGGAAGGGGCCGGCTCTTGATTTGAAACTTGTGCATGCAGGGCAGTACCAGGGACACACTGAGCCCAACTTTTTTTGAAACAGTATGGTTGAGAATTTGAACTATTTTATCACCTTCATTTCCTCAAGGTGGGACTTTGACCCCATTTCTCTCTGGGCTCAGTGGGGGATTTGTATGGACTTGACAGTGACACGAACATGCCTATTGGTAGAGCACAAGCCACATATTCTGTGGTTCTCTTTTATATTTGCCTAATTGGTCCATGTTATTGTTATGTTATTGTGTGTTAATCCTGCACATGTAAGACACACCACCCACACTGACCAACAAACTTGTTTCTGCATGAGGCTGTAGTCCGTCTCTGCATATTCTTCACCCTGCACTAAGCAGCTAGAGTTGATACTGCACACAATTCACTTAGCAGCCTCGGGGAAAGGGGGGGCTACAAGCCACATATTATTTACAATTGGGATTGTCATTAAAAGAAAATCCCAGTGGAACACGGTTTGTTTGCTTTTCCATTAAACTGATAGTAGAGCTGCACTCCAGTTTAATTAAAGTAAATATCTCACTGTTTAATCATAATCCACTATATTACAATTAAAAAAAATCAAAAACATTTCAATAAGAATAATCTACTCTTTGTTATCATGTTGGATGGCGTTAAAAAACAGTATGCTTGTTGATGGGTATGGAATAATTATGGGTGTATTGTTGACATACTTTCTGTTGGTGTTTGCTTCTTTCAGTTTCACTGGAGCAGATTGAAAACCTTCACAAAAGATTCCAGCAGCTGAGTGATAATGAAGAGACAATAAAGTACAAGTTTTGTTTTTAAACCTGCACATGTGGCAAAACCCTGCTAGTCAGCTGCATTTGGTTTAAATGGAAACCATTCATCTTTTGCAGTCACCACCAAAGATTAAATACCACCTGCATGGTTGCTAGAGTGATGGATTGTGGGAATTGCTGGCCCAATGCAAATGAGCACACAGGCTTACCTAATGTAAACACAGACACATTGTTCAAATACGATACATCAGGCATGCAGAGCTGACATGTACAGTACTATAAACACACAGTCATTAATGTATAAACACACACAAAACTACCAAAGTGGCATGTCAGTAGTAATGGATGACAAGTTACTTCCCTTTAAAAAGAGAGGGGGAATAAATGTTGTCCATAGCAGATATTTCTTCAGACAGTAACCCTCAGACATAATTACTGTTCAGGTTACTTCCCATAAATAATAGTCTGCATGCTGCACTAAAGTTTTTTATTTTTTATTTTATTATAATGGACTTTCTTTTGTCGCACTGCAGTAGAGAACACTTGGACAGCATACCGTCCCTTGCTAACAACCCAATCAGAAAGCAAATTATTGAAGCATTCTTCGATAAAAGGTGAGTACAGCCAAATTCCACCCACCTTTGTGTCCACCCTATGGCTGATGACCATGTGAACTGAAATATTCTTACTACTATCATGACATTTTTTTGAATACATTCAAAGCAATTTCAAACCAAACCCTATTATATGATCTGTGAAAAGTAAACATTTTCTGACATATAAAATGATCAAAGACCAGTTTGTCCAAGCAATGACAATTCTCAACTTACTTTTTAAATTTTAAATCTAAGATATCGGCCCTTTTGTCAGCTCTAGATATGATGTAGGTTTCTTCCTGTCCACAGCTGTGTAATGTAGAATATTAGCAGTTAAAGTTATATTTGTGCATGTTGGAAAAGAAGCTGTGTGCAGTCATTGAGGAAGTGGTTCATGGTAAAGTCATTGACACTAGAAGGTTAACCTTAAACCATTAACTATAGTTTAAGCCTTTTATGGCATAAGAATTTATTGTGTAGTAGACAGATAAACAGAAACACAAAGGTAGTTCAAGTTACAGAACAGACAAGGAAGTTGCACCACAAGTTTTCGACCTTGTGTGTCTGTGTGTGTGTGTGTGTGTGTGTGTGTGTGTGTGTGTTTGTGAAGATAACAGTTTCTGTCTAGAAATTAGGAGGCACCCCCTTGTGAGGAGAAAATAAAGACACAGGGAAAACTCAGATCAGCGTTCACTTCAGACGAGATCTTGGTGGACCAGCTCTGATTTAATGTATGTTGCCAGGGAAACTTAGATGCTGTTCATGAACGCACAATTGTGTTGTAACCTCTTATGCTGGACTCAGTAAACTTTGCTTAACTGAACTCTTCGTTACAGATAGATCCTTGTGTTCTGGTAAACTTAAACGTACAATATGTAACTTTAGGGGTCTCTCAACCAAAACAATGGATTGTAAACACAGACGTTTGATGACATAGGGAAGTTTTGTGGAATTATGGGAGTTTTTATCTATCATCCTGAATGATGTCTCTTTGTGCTGGGGGAGTGAGGCAGGCAGAGAGGAGTGTGCTAGCTGGCTAAATTAGCATTAGATTAATCGTCTATCTACACAGCTAACGTTAACGTTACTAGTGAACTTATTCGTGGGTTAGCGCAGTGCTGCTTTTATCCATGATCAATACAATCATATTACTAATAACTTGATGAGCGTGTTGAACGATGTTGTAACGCTATGATGTTATCCACCAAGCATTAGCTAGCATTAATGTTAGCTACTTGTCACCCAGCACATACATTGTAGTAACATTAAGCTGGATTAATGTATCAATAAATAAGGTTTCTGCTGTATTACTGTGTTGCAAAGTGGCATGTTATTAATCACAAAATGATGCATTTTGGCAGAAAAAGCAGTGTTTGCAGTATTTTTTTCTGTGACATTGTATGATTTACAATTAGCTACTCTTGAACGTATCATCTGGGTGCCCATGTTTTGACGGAAGTTACGAGTAACTAGATGGTGAAAGGTTATGACGCCACTGACGGGCGACTAGCTAAATGAAACGTGACGTGGCTGAAAATAAAATAACAGATTTCTCTGGGTTTGCTTTTTGATGGAAACATTTGGGATAGTGTAACTACAAAACTAAAAAAAATATATATAACATAGGTATGGTCGTTTTTAGACATTTTATTGCAGAAAAGTTACATATTGTACCTTTAAGTCCGATGTAAGAAGGCGCGGGAATTAATAAATTGGAGACAGATTTGACAGGCCTTAGGGCCTTATTTTAGACACAATTCCCTCTACAGTAAACACAAGCTGTAAAAGTAGTACATTCTCTTTTATGCTTTTTATGTGTTGAATTATGATTTCTCTACTCAATTAAATCCTAATTTATACAGTTTGACATTTTGAAAAATATGCTCATTGCCAGGTCAATTGATGAGCTAACTGATGGATGGATAGTTTTTTAGGTGCATTAACCCCAGGAATGTTTAGTCTAGTTTAATCAAACTCTTTGAGTGTTTAGTGCTTTACTTCTGTTTGTTTAGTCAAATGATGGCAATGCCATTTAAACATGAGCAGTAGAAAATACCTCTATTGCATATAGATGGCTGATAATGTGGCTTTTAGTCTTTCTCCAAGAGAAATGCGGTGCAGTTTGTGAAAACAAAACATGTAATCCATCCATTAACTAAAGGAAACAACCACTAATACAAGTCATGTGCACACTACATAACAAAACACATTTTCAAGATGTTTCATCGGGCAAATTCAAGAAATTCTTGCAAAACCAGAACACTTGTGATCATCTGCATTGAATTGGTCTATTTACAACTTGAGAAAATGCTGCTATTGGTAGTTGAAAAAAGCCAGATTGAATTTGAATTCATAATGGCTAAACTTTGGTTTCTTCTCTCTGTGATGCAGGAACCAGCATCAGGATGAGGTGGGCTCCTGCGAGGAGATTGGCTTCGAGCAGTTCCTCATGGTCATGTCCCACTTCCGCCCTCCATCCTTGAAGACAACAGAGGAGGAGAAGGAAGCTATGAGAAAAGACAAGCTTCGCTGTAAGACACGGCTTACTTTTTAATAACAGTATTGACCTGTTTCC
Source organism: Zingel zingel (assembly GCA_023566125.1). Lineage (NCBI taxonomy): Eukaryota > Metazoa > Chordata > Actinopteri > Perciformes > Percidae > Zingel > Zingel zingel. Next base: position 11,425,407 of record CM042314.1, on the reverse strand, counting down.
CTTTGTGTGTGTCTCAATAACAAAATACCAGAAAGAGAGTGCAACATGCAATGTATAACAAATCGGTGATGTCAACAACTTATTTTTATCACTACCGACATGCCACGAGGAGTGTGGTGAGGCGTAGCTGCATGTGTGCGCACCGGATCTTTCACTGCATGTCAGCTATCACATTGAGAGGCTTGTAGGTATTAATGGTTTGGCTGTGAACAGTGCCAGTACAGCAGCTTTACAACCCCAACTGTCACAAATGGAATAAGATTGTTTGTAGCCACTGAGTCGGTACCCAAATTCAGCCTCGGTTATCATTATTCCATTAGATTATAATAAGTTTGATCTATTCCAGGAGGTATTTCAGGATTTAGTAATTTACGTTTTTGGTGTGTCATCATATATTTTGATCAATAATTGAAATACTAGGGGCCCTACATACATTTCTCATCAGGAGGCCTTGCCGTGTAGAAGGCTCTGTGTAACAATTGATGCCCACTTTAGGCTTATTTCAGTAGATACTAAACTGATATTGTACATATTCCTGAACCCATTTGTTTACTCAAATGAAAGCCATTTACTAACACAGAATGAGGCCATTGTCTGTGGTGTTTTAAGTAAAATATAATTTGGGTATGTCCTCAGCTGACTCTTGCCCAATAAAAGGCTTTAGATGATATTCAAACAGGTTTAAAATCCCTTTGTTTCAAGTTATGCAGTTGGGACTACTTCAACAAACTCATATGATAGTGTGCTTAGCTGTACATGAAGGACACAAGAGGCATATAAAATGTGCGGAGTGGACCGGGCTAAGTGCAGGTGGCAGGAGGGGAAGATTAGGGGGATTAGAGCCAATTTCTGGCTTGCGGCATCCAAGCAGGTAAGTCTGGCATGCATAATAGCTATTTAGCTGAGTAATTAGTAAATAGTGGGGTGTGTCTCTAATTGTAGCCACAGCCATTTCTCAAAGTGCAAAATATCTGTAGCAGGTTGGATTGTAGTCGTCTGAGGGAGGAATTAGCATTTTAAAGGGCCTTCGTTGCCTCGGTGTGATTCTTTATACATTTAGCAGTGGTGTTTCTGATATGGCCTTAAGTGGACCTGCTTAGTTATTCTACTTTCTTATTTCTGCATCTTCAAACATGCCTCTAATCACAACTTCCTCTAGTCTATTACTGAGATCCTGTCTTCTCTGACTTGATGATGGAAAGTTCCTTAGAAATCAGACTAACCTCTAAATTCTTCCATTCTGTCTTCCCAGTCCTGTTCAACATGCATGACACAGACAATGATGGCACCATCACTCTGGTGGAGTACAGGAAGGTAAGATAACCTAACCATGCCAGCCTTTGTCTTAGGCTTGCATGATTACGTGCATTTTTACAATACAAGTTGTCTCCAAAAAATGCATCTATTTTCAATAAATTCACTTTTGTAATGTCGTATGGGACATACATTCATTTAATCATATAAAACTGAGATTAAGGGTGTATGGAAATGTACATTATTTATTAGTCTGGAATTTATGGTAAATAGTGTCCCATCCACTGCTTTCAATTTAGACTCCACATATTGAGCTCAAATAAACCCCTGCTGTTTGGTACAGTTCTACAACTCAGAATTAAAGTAAATTGAAGCAAACGTGTGTGTAGAAGTTCACTTTAAACCTGGAAAAGGCAGTTTGACTAAAACTTTGTTGAATTAAAAAAAAAATGTATTCACCTCTTATTTGATTCACGTCATACTTAATTTCCACAAACCATTGTTCTTTCATGCATCACAGCCAGACCTGACCATTTATTCCATCTAAACTAAATTGGATCTCATGATGAACAAAAGAGAGAGATTTAAAATTAAACATTTAGTGCACATGAACTGTATTTACGTTCAGCAATGTGTTTTAAAGGCCCTGTACAGCCATGAATTTACTGTTTTTCTGACTGATTATATTGCTCAGGTTGAAGTATGGTGGAGCTATTCTGGAAATGACACGTCACAGAACTCCCATGTATTTTCAAAATTATTAGGTTCAAGTTGTCCCACCCGAATGAGTGCAACAAAGTTATGTAACACAAGAATGAATAATGCTGTTTTTACACACCCATACAGTCATGAGCATAGGTATAATCAACAAAAATGGTAAAAACACTTGTGTGGCTGGATTGTTGAAGTGCAGTTTTAAATGTTCTAGATATACTAGCAGTCAGCTAGCAATACAAATACAATAACACTTTGACAGGTTTTATGTTTTGTTATCTAAATGTTTACATCAATTAAATTGGATTTGCATTATGGTAGTGAAATTAAGGAATCTTGGTAAGTAGTTTACTTCAATTCTGCATCATTAGACTCACACACTCTCTGTTAATGTTACCGATAGACTTCCAAACGTGTGGCCAGGCAGCGGCACACACAGACACACACAGACACACCCGCTGCCTGCAGCACACACAGACACACACAGACACACACACACCGGCCATTTTTTTACTTCCAAACGTGCGGCGGGCTGCCCCACGGCCGGGCCGCACGTTTGGAAGTCTATCGGTAACATTAACGGACATGTGTGAGTCTAATGATGCCCGCTGCTGTGGCCCGCCGTACGGGGTGAGCAGAGGCTGCACAGTTTGACAGGCCCTCGCGGCCTCAAAACACTACCGGCCCACCGGGAAAAGTCCCACTCACCACTCCGCTACTGGTTAAGTGTATTACATTGAAATATAAATGGAAACAACAACTTAATGTATTAATATCAGGGAACATGCCTGCCACACTTGCAGTTACCCAGTAACTAGACCACCAACTACGCTGTCCTGATGGAGCAAAATGGCCAGCAGCTCATGGTGCTCTGTACCCAGAGCACACTCATCTTTTCTAGGGTAACTGAACCACCAACTAAGCTACCGCTTACCTGGAGCACCATGACCGGCAGCCCGCAATGAAATGTGAAAAATGTCAGCATTCTCTGTACAGCCTGGAACACTGCATTTACGACTTTGATTCGTTTTCAATATCCTTGAAAAACTTCCAAACTTTCTTCTTTGTAATTCCCGTGGAAATGCACAGCTCGCAGCTAAACTAGTGTGTCAGATATGCGCGAGCTACATTTAGAACACCAGCTGGTCTCAGACCAGTGGTCTGTAGGCCTATGTAAATTTTGGGGCGTGACAAAGGTACAGACCAGAGTCAATTAAGGTACAGCAACCGAGTTGACGTCAACTATTAGCTTCGTTGGGATTCGCCCATTTTCAGCACCAGTTTCAAATTGTGAGATTTGCATTAGGGCTGCAACAACAAATCGATAAAATTTGATTATTAAAAAAGTTGGCAACGGATTTCATTATTGATTCGTTGTATCAATATGCCACTCAGTCGCGGAGATAAAATTTTATTGAGTTGAGCGCAGAGCAGTGCAGAGTGGAGCAGCGCGGCGCAGTGAAAAGAAAATAGAGCAGAGCGGGGGTAGAGGAAATACGGAGAGAGACCGGAGAGACCCTTAACGTTGTTCTGAAACACATGGCGGAGGCAGAGAAATCAGTACGACCTAAGTCATCAAAGGTGTGGGAGCATTTCACACTAAATAAATCAAAAACATGTTAATTGCAAGATAACCAAAAGCGACATGGCATGGCACGGGCGTACCACGGTGATGATTCAGCACCTAAAACGTAAACATGTTGGAGTCCTTGATGAGGAGGAAGGGAGTTCAACAGCAGGGTAAAGTCACTACAGAATCCTACTTTTATTCCGTTTTGAAGTGAGGAACGTAACGTCCCTCCAGTAGCTCTTCTGGTGCTGGTGTGGTGTTTACTCGTTATCTAGCTTGACGAGCATGACAAGCTAGCATTAGCTCGTTAATAACGGTAGTAAAGCAGGGGTGGTATAATTTGCAAGACTAAAGACACGTTTTTATTCACTCGCCTTTTTTGGCCCATTCATTTTACAATCTATTGTCTATAATATATATGTATATATTCTGTGCTTTGTCCCATATCAGTTATTGTTGACAAATATATTTGTGTGTGTTGTACTTTTTAATTTCATTTTAAAGTTCTTTTATAGCACTTGGTCATCTTAAGCTGTGTTTAAATGTGGTGTACAAATTAACTTAACTTGCACTTACTACAATAATTTAATGAATAAGCTTCAAGTGAACGTGTGTGTGTGTGTGTGTGTGTGTGTGTGTGTGTGTGTGTGTGTGTGTGTGTGTGTGTGTTGTCTGTATCTGCTCTTTGGGTTACTTACCTTTACACAACTATTAACTAAAACAACAAGTATGTATGCAAGTATGTATTGAGTTGATGTAAATTAATCGGTTTTGCATTCTATCACCCCTTTAAGTTACTAAAAAAAAGAAAAGGAGAAATGATAGGATACATGTAGGAGAAGTCCCCTGGAGAATTTTTTAGAAACAGCTGAACTGACCATTTTAAAGCATTCTGAAACAGAATTCCTAGATCAGAGACTATCAAAGTTGTGATGGCGTGCCTATTTAGGGAGCCAGCATATGATTGAGAGTCTCACAAGAAAAGTGCACACAAAACAAAATATCTTTTCCATATAACTTTTATATTAAACAGCTGAGCTGTCCAAATCGCTACAATTAAAATACAATGCATGCATTTCCTGTCACGTTTAGGAGCTGACAAAATGTTTCTGAGGGCCGCCATTGGCACGTGTGCCACACTTGCGCCGCACTTGCCATGTACAATAATATGACTTTTATATTACTTTTTTAAAGCATTTTTTTTTTTTTAAGATTATTTTTTGGCCATTATTTTTGACAGGACAATGAAGACATGAAAGGGGAGAGAGAGGGGTAATGACATGCAGCAAAGGGCTGCAGTTCAGAGTCGAACCCGGGCCCGCTGCGTCGAGGATTAGACCTTTATATATGGGCGCCCGCTCTACCAACTGAGCTATCTGGCGACCCTTTTTTAAAAGCATTTTAAGACATACTATGTTATAACTTGTTTATGACCTGTTAATGACATACTGTATTATGATGTTTTATGACATTTGTATGACATACTATAATTGCATATTACTGCATTTTAATGACTTTTAATGACATTCTATAATAGGGTTTGAAGTCTAACAACGTTGTTCTCATCCAAGGTAGTAGAGGAGCTTCTGTCAAAGAGTGGAGACATCGAGCAGGAAGCTGCCAAGGCGATAGCAGATGCCGCCATGTTGGAAGTGGCGAGCACAAATGTGCCCCACATGGTAATGGATCTCACCAGATCTGAACTGTTACAATACATTCTCACAGTCGCATATCTGCAGCAAAGCAACACATTCATTGTTTCTTTATCATTTCAGGCCCCAGATGAGTTCTATGAAGGAATTACGTTTGAGCATTTTGAAGAGGTTTGCATTTTTTAAAATAAAATGTTATAGTCAACCTGATCAAAAGAAATATGACTCACTTATGACAGCATGTTGTTATCTGCTCACAGATTTTAAAAGGGCTTGAAATGGAGACCAGGATGCATATTCGCTTTTTGGATGTAGAGACACCAGCACTGCGTTGTGGGATATCAACCTCTTGAAGTTGTTCTTGTAAAGAAATGTTTATGTTGCTGCTTTTTTTAACAGAGCCTCTCCATTCCTTAAATGGAATAAAGCCAAACACTTGATGAACACTAAAATATTTTTGGGTGTAGGAAAATAATTATAGACCTATTACCATGTAAGATTTTTATACGAATTAGACTGACAATATGGTTGAAGTGTTGTTTATTCAATTTTAAAGCAGTGTGATCCTACAAGTAGTATGTGTCACATATTTGATATAAAAATGTTTCCCATCTTTTGCCACACTCCTATTCATTTTTATCAGGTTTTAAACTAACACACTACCTCTCCAAAACTAAAAACTACTAAAAACTCTAAAACTATTCTCCAAAACTTCATCTAACCAGCATGTAATGTGAAGGGTGCTTTGTACTTTAGTCAAAAGGTTCACGTGTTAGATAAAGTCAGTCATGCTCAGGGCTGCTCTGGCATCCATGGGTCCTCTGTCAGGGCCAGCATCCAAAGAGTGGGACTGCAGGCACATAACATTCCTCTGCAGCTCCACAATACTTAGAGGTTTAATGTCTGTGCCTGTGAGATTCTGTGTAACCAACCACTGACTATGAAAATCTGCTATTTTTGACCGCTGCCGAGTAAATCTAACCCTTTCCCGGAGATAAACATTATTGATTTTGTACTGAATTGTATTAATGAAAGAAATCAATTAAAGACTGATGATAAAACCAATGCATGTGTATGATTTATTTGAATAGAAACAAATAACAAATGTACTAAGAATTATCTAATTTAGTAAATGAGGTAGAGGTAGAATATGCCTTTTTTATTGCTGTAATGTTGCACATCAGCACTGAATCAAATCCAGAAACATCTCTGCAGCTGAATTCAACATTGTAATTTACAAATCCCAACAGTGTTACAGATAATATACATTGAAATCTTAGAAGCTTGATTTGACGAGGATGATAAAAGGAAGCTAATTATAAAAAGGATACAGTTTGGAGAATCAAACTGATCGAGGGTAAAAGTTTCTGTTGTCCAGTTGCAGTTTGAACTGAAACTGCGTGTCAGTGGGATGGATGGGAGCCAGCCAGCCTGTCGTAAGGCACCGCCAGGCCGATGTTGTAGTTGTAGCCGGATGACTCAATGTAGTCGGACCTGCAGATGGGCAGAATGTGATCCTGTGACAACGCGTCCTCGGAGAAGTCGTAATGGCAGATGACTCCTCGGTGTCTGAAGGATAAAAACATTTACAATGATCAACAGAGATAGAACTTGTTTTGCTTTTTGAAAAATAGTTTAAACTGGATGCTTCAGCAAGCCATCAAGCAGAGATGGATCCTTCTGAAGTTTAAACCACTGACACATCTGCTGAAGAGCAAAAGCAGCTTTATCAATAGAGGTGGCATTATTTAAAAACCTGACGTTTGTTGCATGTGCGCCTTTTGATGATTACATGCTGCTTTGCAGGCCTAAATTAAAGAAATGCAACTGAGAGGAGCGGCATGGTGTCTGGGACATGTGGTCCTAATTTAATTTAGAAAGAGCATGAGACAGACTCAATGTTATTTTCATTTAGTATAGTAAAGGTACAGAGCCAATGAAATGCAGTTGACATCCAACCAGAAGTGCATAAGAAGCATTAAATACCAAATGCAGGTTGAGAATAGTATTCTATGCAGTTACGCACACGATGATTACTTTGACAATAGCAATTATATATTACCTTTTAAAGCAATAGTTCAACATTTTAGGAAATACACTTATTTGTTATCTTGCCAAGAGTAAGGTGAGAAGATTGATACCACTCTCATGCCAGCACGGTAGATTTGAAGTTACAGTCTGCTTAGCATAAAGAGTAACACAAATACGACAATTCGTGGTTTTACGGGGGAGCGCTGCAGTATGTATTGGCCATGACCAGTGACTAAAGGATGTCACTTTGGTTTTTGTACAGATGAAATAAACAAGATATAGGGTTAAGGGCTTGGAGCTTTATAGGTGCTGGTTGGCAGACTTTGTTACCTTCGGACAGAGCCAGTCTAGCGGTTTCCGGTCTTCATGCTAAGCTAAGCAAATGTAGATTCAAATTTACCGAATAGACAAAATATGTTTTCACAAAAAGTTAAAATTGTATTTATTTACACAATAAATGGTATAGTACACTATACTATAACTTTGAGCTAACCTTTTTCTTTTTTCTCCTTTTAATGTTATGTACATAAGTTTATGTTTTGTTGTACCTTTGACGTATGTTTTTGTTGTTCTTGAGATGTATTGTGAGTATGAATGTTATGGATGTCTGTATTCCAGCTTATCTAATATTCTTCTGAAATAATAGACCGCGGGAGGAGTAGCTTCTGTTAAAGACAGACAGAAGCTAATGGGGATCTTAATAAACAAAGAGAGTGGTATTGATCTTCACTCTGGAAAAAAGCAAATATGCGCATCTCCCAAACGATCAAACTATTCCTAAACTTTATTCCTTTTATAGATCCTAAGGTACAGAGAAGCCGTCAGTTCACTGAGTATGTCTGACTCAGAGACTCTGTTAGCTTGTGGGAAATGGGAGGTGGATGTCGAGAAGAGATCCAGGTTAAAAAATAAATTCAGAAGGAGAGTGTGGGAGGGAGATCAGTGACCTGCGGTGAGCTGTAAGGTCATCATCTGTGATGCAGGCGCCCCTTGGCGACTTGTCATCAGGGATGTTGGCTGTTACCAGGGTACTGGTGTTGAAGCGCACATGCCTAACAGGATGCCTGTAGCCAAGACAGAAAACAACACCTTCAGTATAAAATATATACTTTATTTTTTTTTTTTTTTTTACTTATGCATGCTTGTCTTTTTGTACAAATGGTTTTTAAGGCAAAAGTAAAGATGTCTTGAACTATACTACATCTAAACGTGTCATAATTCTGATTTTATGTGATGCTAAATTAATCTTTTCTAACCAGTGAACAGCAAAAAGCTGCACACAATCACATTTTCTTTTAACTTGGACCATGTGGATGTGGTACTAAATTGGTTCCAAAATATAGCCTACATGTAACTTACATTTGTCAGTATAAAACACACAGAGCATTCGGCTGGGGCTATTACTGTATCTTATTGGTGCCGCTTGAGATAATTTAGAGAACAATAAGACACACGAATGAGAAGAAAACAATATATGTACAATCACTGGGTGAATGGGTTTTTTCTCAAAGGCACACACCACAACTGCGATGTATTACAAAGAAGCTCAGTTACAAAAACAGGTGCGACGTCTTTGCTGACCGTTTAACTGCACGCTTATTTTATCAGTGTAGCTGAGGGGTTTGTATGTCCTCTAAGTGGCTCAGACGAAAGACAATCCCACCTGTTGTGCATCTCCCACAGCTTGGCTCCCATCCTCATCTCCCACACGCAAACCAATCCTTCGCCCCCGCCACTCACGATCTTCCAGTCGTCCGCCTGCACCGAGGTGACACCCAGGTGGTGGGCGTACAGGGACGCCACGGAAGAGCCGGCTCGTAAGTCAAACACCCTCACCCTGAATCACAGCGGAGAACAAATTATTATCAATTTATTGCTCATTTGCCATGGCATTGCAATTAGGTAGGTCAATTGAAAAACATGATGCATTATTTATTGAGGTCAGACATCATTGTTGACAGTACTATAATAATGTAACACTAGGTGAGTTTTATAATTGCATATCCTTTTTATAAATTTCTCTAACACTGTGAGTGATTCAAAGGGCGTCCAATAATAGAAGTAGTGAAGTGAGTACAATAGTATCAGTCATTTCCAGTGAAGCATGGTAGTTTGGGATTTCATTTTCTGCTTACAGAGGCGGAGAACTCCAAGACTGCACAAGAGAGAGAGTACAGTTTTTGTCAAAGAGTGCATTCATTTACAGACAAAAGGACACTATTGAAGGAACTCTTCAACATCTAGCCAAGGGACCAAAGACAAATACAAACTGAGGCAAGCTTTAGTTCCAGCCTCATCTACCCTGAGCTGAACCCAAATTATCATATTATTTAAGCTCCTGCTATCTGTCACCAGGGTATATTTACCACTTCCCCTAGACAATACACGTATAATAACATAGAGAAGATACCAAGTAAATGTGGCATACGGACAGAAACCGACTAAACATGAAACGGTTACATTAGATGAGGCTTGACAAATCCATAATGGTACATATGGAGTATTGCAACAGTGGGTCAAGTAGGGGGTGTTATACATACATACATACATACATACATAACACAGCAAAAACATCTAAACACCAGAGATTAATGAATAAAAATAATTATAAACAAAACAAAAAACATGAATAAAGGGTGTGCAAAATACCATCAGGTACAAATACAAACTACAAGCAAGAATTACAACACAGTATGGTGGAAAAAGATTTGAGGATGTTGCTGATCACATTCAAAACACTCGATGTGGCCACAGGCAGACAAGCTTCCATACGTTTCCTCTTTAAAACCACTGTGTTAAATGCAGTTTTGTAGACTTTCTTTTGACTTCACCTGACTCACCTTTGTTTTGTTTTTTGTTTTTTTATTTGCCTAATGAATAAAGTATTCTTTTTTTTATGTAATTGTGTCTTTATTTTTGATTGCTTTTGTATTGAATGCATTCATTACGGTTACCCATATATTTATTTAATACATATTTTGATTAGGATACTTGTTTTTAATCCTTTCTATAAAGCACTGCTTTGAGAAAAGTGTTCTGTGCTCTTTTATGATATGATTACTATGATTATTATTATTATTATTATAGTACAAGTATTTGTATTAGTATTTCTGATCTAAAAAAAGACAATACCAGCAGGGATTTTTGCTTGCTGGGTTTTATGAGTAGCTCAAGCCCGGGGGACCATCAGCTCCATCTGTTGTCATCGTGGCTTTATTGCAGCTGAAAGCATCCAAGACATGACTTCATCCAGGCTCAACCTTCTCCCAAGACTTCATTACCATAATCAAATTTACGTTGGGGACTCAAACAGATTTAATTTCCGCTTCCAGAAATGTTTTCAAGAATCACAGTTAAATGGCTAAATGGGCACCGAGGTCTTGATGTCCGCAGTTTTGCCTGTTTAGTGGCATTATGTGATGGAAGCACACGTTTAAACAATGAGGACTGAGCATTACTGGCAGACCGCAGGGAACCATAAATCTAATGTTGGAGGCGGCTCTGTCTTCAGTGAGCTGTCAGTGGCCAGACTCCTCTTCATTAATCAGGAGTAGCTCTGCCTAGTAAGAGAGGCTTGGATAACTCCAGTTAGTTACCTACAGCTAGACGAGACATTAATCATTATACACTGAGGATTGTGTTGGACGCAAACCTGTGATTTGGTGATCCCAGGTGGCCTTGTTCAGTATTTCATACAAATTGATACCTCCAACATTATGACATATTGTGTTTGCCGCGGTGCACAATCACCCAATTGCAAAACTTTGTTACAGGTTTTCTGCTCTGCAGACTTTGCAGTTACAACCTGTGGGCTAAGATCACCTGAATCCTTCTGCAAGATCAAGGTAAGATGAATTCAAGAATGAGAAAATGCCACAACAGGTAAAAAAAAGGGTATACATTCAAAGGTTCAAACAGTAATTACATTTTTCTCAATTTGTTCTTCAAGAAGTTGTCAAGGTCCAACTAAGGGGGTGTACAGGACTGTGTTCTTTACCCTTTAGCATCCAATAAATGGCTAGATAAAAGTTTGAAGAGCATTACATATTATACACTAAGAGACTACAACCATGCTAGTGGCTTGTTAGCCTGTATTAAGGCACAGTGGTACTTTGAGCTAAAGGCTAACATCGGCCAACATGCTCACAATAACAATGTTTACATGTTGATTATTAGCAGGTATAATGTCTGTGTTAGCATGCTAATATTTGCTAATTATCAATACGTCCAGCTGATGAGAATGTCAGTTTTTCTTGTACTTGGTCATAAACCAAAGTATTGGTCAAATAACAAAATTGTACGAAAGTGAGTTCATTTCATCCTGAGGACAACATGAATCTTTGTACAAAATGTCATTGTGATCCATCCTATAGTTGTGGAAACTTTTTACTCAAAATCCCAAATGTGAGTTTGGTGGTGAATCTATAGGAAAACTCAGAAGATCACCAGTCATTAGAATCCATTGTCTAGGAAACATGATAGCTGTACACGTCCGTGCCGAAACATTTAGTAGCTGTGCAATTTTTCACTGGATAAGTGAAGTGTCAAGTGATCATCAAGTGATCGGAGGACCACGAAAGTCTGTTCAAAATTACAATATCCATGGTCTATCGTTTTTGAGAAATTCTATTTTTGACCAACGTAGCGGACCCTGACCAACAGATCAACATTGCCATCCGTAGAGCCATGTTACTAGTGTGACTAAAAAACAGTTTGAAGTCATTTAAAGTTTTTAAAAATTGGAAGAAAAAGTTGAGTCAAATCCAACACTCCAAGTGTTCTCAAGTGCACTCCTGCATAATGATACGTGACCAATAGCCACAGCAGGTATGACACCCACTATTTCTTACAATTATGCTCTTTGCCCTCATCTTTCCTGTTGGCACAGTTGTGGCTTTTTTTCCCAAACATCCCTTATCAAGACCCCTCATTTGCTCCCTGGATCTTGCAAAAAACAGAGGGACAAAACTCATTTGGACAAAAAGAAGGGATTCATTAGGCTTTGGCTTTAAGCCACCCTGTCGGAGGGCCAAGATTGCCCACTATCCCTCAGCCTCCACCATTTGTCTTTGACTGTGCACTGCATCAGCTGGGGCCAAAGTGGAAGAGCCAAGCTGGTTTGTGAGTCTCTCTGAACAAAACTACACATCAGACAGCAAATACCAAAAGTAATGCAAAAAGGAATTGGATAAAGACTCTAACAATGCCATGGCGAGAAAACCATATCAACTTTTCAATCAAAACAGTGCTGAACATTTCCTGTATTACACTTTACTTGAAGGTATCTACATAAGAGTGACATGACATTGTCATGAAAACCGAATGACATGTTTATAATGTTTATGACATGTTCATAACAGTGTCATGTTACTTTTATGTAGATACCTTCAAGTAAAGTGTAACCAAAACATCTTTAACAGAGCATTTTTGATAGGTACAGTTGATAGGAGTCATAACAACACCTAAACAATATGATGTGGTCTGTCTTTTGAGTCAAGCCAACTACTTAACAGCCAGATGGATTTGGTGCTGAATAGAAACAGCAGGGGCAGCTTTGGATGAAGATGCGCCAAGGATTTTTCTTTTCCTGCCAGCTCATGCACCGCAGCACCCGCTAACAAGTGCAGAATAGAGAGAATGGCTCTTTTATGTGTCTGTCCTCATCTGGAGAGCCAGGATAGCGATGTGGCAAGTGTGTGTACATGCATAGATGTGTGTTGTTGCTGAATGGGATCAAGACGAGCCAGATTTTTTTTCTCGTATAGATAGACATATGTATTCAACACAAAAAGCAAAAACACCTGCGTGTGTCAATGCCTCAGTCTACTTTTTTACTACGCATTGTTTTAATCAAGGCAACAGAGAGACTGTGTGAAGTATGACTAATGCAAAAAATTGAATAGAGCCTTAGGTCTTCTCACACACTTTCTTAACACCTGTTCACCACTGTGAGTACTGTAGCCCCAGTTTCACTGCTTCCTTCATCTGGTGCCACTGTGAGAAACCTATTTAACAGAAACTCCTTTTATCTTAACTTCTTGGCTCAGTTTCAACCATTTGTGATGTTTGAATAAATCTCAGAGTGTCAGTATTGGGAGATTTTTTTTTTTTCCTGCCTGCACGTGTGTTACCTCCTGTCTTTGTTTCCACACACCAGCAGGTGAGGAGGGCTGTCTCTCAGGTTGATGCAAGTAAAATCTCCCAGCGAGTCGCCGACACAAGCCACAGGTTTGCCCGTCTCTAAGCTGTAGACGTGGATCTAAAAAGCAAGAACACACATAAACAAAAGACATTTTAAATTTTAAATTCAGTCAACCTCCAAATGCATCACCAAATGTATGAGTGCAAAGAGTTGACTAAGCTTTTAAAGGGTGTTTACATCAATATTTGGTGAACCGTGTAGGACTTTGTAGCCCTTTCAATACTTTTTCCCTAGTTTAGGACAATGATGCAGGACAATCCTCTTAAAGATACAACAGCCAAAGCAACAAATAAGTTTTAGGGAAACAGGAAGATGACCTTGACTGGCCACATCAGTTGCCTGCATCCAACTTAATGTGTTTTAGCTGCTGAAGACCAGACTGAAAAAGCCACGAAAGTTGCAAAAAGAACTAAATTTGGCTGCAGTACTGGCCTGACATCACCATCTGGTGATGGCTACGGGTTGTAGACTTCATAACCAAATATAAAAAAAAATAATGATTTTATTTAACATCATGACTTGTCCAATTACTTTCTGCCCCTATATAATTATGTACAAAAAGGGCTACAATTAATACACCACCCATTGGAACATACAGTCAAATTAAAGCTGGTCTGCTCTTTACACTAAAAGTCTCTGTTTCATTACAATTACAATCATTACAATCAATTATTATGGAGTGCAAAGCCAATCCAGCAACAATGGATTATTGTACTAATATTTTGACTTCAGAATGTGAGATGAAGAAGAGATAATAAAAACGGTGTCATATTTTCATCTTAAATCACTCAAATCATTTTCTTTTTTTGGGGGGCATTTGTAGGCCTTTATTTGGATAGCACAGCTTAGACTTGAAAGGGGAGAGAGAAGGGGAATGACCTGCAGCAAAGGGCCGCAGGTCGGAGTCGAGCCTGCGGCCGCTGCGTCAAGGAGTAAACCTCTATATATGGTCGCCCGCTCTACCAGGTGAGCTAACCAGGGGCCCCACTCAAATCATTTTCATGCCAAGTGTGTCATTTGTTGCGACCAAAGATGCAACACACCACAGCAGTGGTGTAGAATATTACCTATAATATATCAAATGAATAGATCTAACAGATGGACCATGTCTGGTCTACTGGTGAACTTAAAATGTGTTCTAACTCAGTTTCTTTTCCTACCTCCTAGTTCTCTGCACATAGCACAATTTAAAACCACACACTGAGATATAACTGGCGATATTGGACAAACACAGCTTACTGAAGTGTTGCTTTGCCAGTTAATTAAAAGCAAAGCAGCATTTAAGTGTTAAATCTGGGGAAAACATTAAAATCAACCTATATGCATACTTAAATTACAGACAGAGATGCACACCATTGCCTCTGGCTCAATGGCTGCAACAAAAAAAAAAAACTTTCTTCAAACAAACTACAATGATGTCATCTGGAGCTGGCCAAATTGGTCAATTAACGGCTGGGGTTTTGTCATCCAAATGAGACGGAACAAAAACAATAACTGCCAGGCAAAATTGTCTTTGAATAATTAAAACGATTAAGAAATTAAACTGAGGAGGGAGGGAGAGAAAGAGAGAGCCAGAAGCCAGAAAGAAGGTAGACAGAAAGAGAGTGAGATGGAGAGACAGTGACAAAGATAAAGAAGTTTGAAGGAAGGGGGAAAAAAAGAGGCATGATGTAAGCCTTGAGGAGGTGCCAGCAGTTTTTGTGTGTCCCTTATTTGGGCCAAGCAGAGCTTTAATTGTGCACCACCCCGGGGCAAAGCCCAAATCACACTGGACTTTGAAATGACAGCTTGATAGGATTTGGACAGCGAAGGAGAGGAAGGCGAGCTGAGAAAGACGGAGGGGGATGCAGAAATGAGGGTCTGCCTGCTGTTCTCGATGAATCGTTACAGTTTCGGGAAGATACTTTTTATTAAATATCTGCCCACCTCACCCACTAAAATGAAGATGAGGGAGGCTGAGGGAGGCAAATGAGCCGCTTTGTGATTATAACGGGGGGCTGTTTAGAGACTGCAGCAGTGTGTTTTGAGGAAGAATCATCATGATCATGACTATAGAGGAGTTGTTAGGTTAATGCACTTGCTGGAGCCCCAGTGAGGTTTGCAGACAAAGGAAACTCTAATGGTGGCTTGTACTGGGACGTTAATGTAATTACTCGGTTTGCTTTTAAAAAGATGAAAGATTTGGCAATCATTGCTGCACTTCTGAGAAAACCTTTTGTTTTGCTGTTGCCTCTACTGTTGAACACAGTTGTCCAAAGAGCAGAATTTGGTTTGGTTTTGAGTTATTCTTAGGTGAAATATCATACACCAAGAATGAAAAAACCACGGGCCATGGAGGGCCAACTGTCTGAAGGTTTTCACTCGAACCAAAGACTCTCCACCAGCTGATTTGCTGCAACAAGTAGGGAGATGAACAAACAAGTGAAATCCGCAGCTGAGGTGCAAGGTTTGAATTAAATCCGCAGACTGTTGGCTTTTCCATGGCCCCATCGCTGTCTTACACAAACATCCACATCTGAAACAAATATGGATTCAGAGCTACATTTGGTTTAGACAACATGTGGATAAACAGAGATTAGCACGTTGGACCAGATGGACGATAATGGCAGCTTTATGGTTTGATGTCGTTAGGGAGTGCTTTCCAACTCATGCCTCGAGTCTCTCTAACCTGCTTAAAGTATACAACATTGTTTTTTGTATTTCCACGGTTGTAGAGAAGCCTGTGTATAGTTGAATTACATTTCTCCCCGGACAAACAAGAAGCTAAGCTAAAAAAACAAATCACAAAGTAGTTTTGTTGTTCTGCTTGGCTCATTAGTGGAAGCTGTTGGCTGTTGCCCAAACTAATTAAACAAGGGCAAGATGATTAAATGAAGAAAGTAGACACTCCACTGAGATAACTGTTCTGAAAGCACATACTGGAATTTGTACTTCTTGAAACAGCACCATCCATGTGTTTAAGGTGCTATAATAATACCAGATTGCTGCATTCTGGATAGGAGGCAATCTTATTGGGTAGGTAAGTGTGTATGCTATGTTGTTACCGAGCTTCAGTGACGACAGTTTTAATGAAGTGATATTTATACAGCTCAGTTCACCTGTACAGTTTATTACCCTGATGGCCTCAGGTACCCAACATAGTAGTTGATTCCCTACCCTCACATTGAAGGTGCTCACTAGATAGTATATTCCCACTGGTCTCAAGTCCCTGACAGGGTAATGGCTACCCACAAGTAGTAGGTTACACATAATGGCTGGTGTTAAGCTTTGCATCCAAGGTGGTTTTTAGTCTCTCTGCCTGATCTTTGTGTATGTTTGTGGGGAGTGACAAAGTCACAATGCTGTACATATTTTATATTCAAATAATACTGTGTCTTATGTAAATTGGCTAGATGAAATAAAACAAAGCCTGCAGGCTAGTTCAGGCACTGAAACAGTCAAAAAAGACGTTTGTTATCTGGATAACATTGCTGAATAAAACCCTGAAAAAGTTGCTTCTGATGTTTTGATCCCTAACAGTATTTCCACCTATCCTGCTTGTCCATTCATTCACACAGTACACTGGACTCACCCTTAGCAATAGGGCAGTGTATTGAAGCAGATATGCTGCTATTGCATTGTTCACCTAAAACTCTACTGTAACTGTAGCAGTAACTTGCTTGCTCTGCTGTTTGTGAAGCATTTTTATGGCATGTAATAACCTCACCAGCATCCAACCGTAGGCTCTAATGTTATGGTCACTCCCCAACCTCTGCTGTGCTAACCTCGTAATATATTCTATGCTCACATATTATTCACTTCCACGTGATTTTGATGTATTAAATTTAAGATGTGCTTCTCTGGCTTGTTTAAAGACAATGTTTTACTTATTTTTTAGCCGGGAAGCAACCTTTACTGAGTAAAGGATTCTGATGGATTGATGTTTTGGTCCTGATGTGCGACAGCATTTCCATCCATATTCTATTCTATAAACCCCATCTACATACATACTGTACATCAAACCATTCACTCAGCCTTCCATAAATCCAACCAGCCCTCTGAACTTAAGGCAATGAGAAGTGACAGGTTTTCTGATAGCACTTCTGTGGTAGATCCAGTGCAGTGAATGGATAGTTTGTCAGTGGATGTGCCAGCTTGTGTTGAATGCCCAGCCACGAGCTGGGTGGATGCCTGGGTGCTCCCAGTCCACTGGCAAGAAGGTGGCCAGTAGTAATGAGGATCTGGAGACTGGCTATGGCTACGACCACACACACACACACACACACACACACACACACACACACACACACACACACACACACACACACATGATGGGGAGGGCTAGAAGACAAACCCATAAGCTAAACAATAGAGCATGCCAAAATATGATAAAGAATCTTTTATATCATCGACACCGAGCTTTAAGCTGTCAAGATTTTGAACAAAACTGCAGCAAAACTCCGCTGAGTCTAAATCAAGTTAACAAAAACACAACAATGTGGTTGAGTTCATCCAGATCAGAATGCTGTAAATTGAAATGTTTCACTCTTCTCACAAAAAGGTGTGAGATTTTGACAGATTTTAATGAAGCATATGTTTTCTTACTAAAGGCATAAGAATTGCAGCCAATTCATGCTTTGTCTTTTTCACAGTATGAAATTGCGGTTAGAATCGTGATGAGAGTGACAGACAGGTTAATTACATTTGTGTAATTAGTAAGATATATGCTAATCATGAATTGGCATAATTTAGATGGGAGTTTGGGCTAAGCGCGCTATGGAAACAAGAAAGTTTGAAAGACTTTGTTTCCGTGCTTCTGTACTGCAAATAAAATGAACTGAATCCAATGCTGAAGATTATGATTTCTTGTCAATTGTGAGTCTTAGCTGGGTTTTCGAAAATGTACAATGTTTTGTTTGGTTTTGCAGGGCTACATCAGCAACAATTCCCGAGCCAGCTCAAGTTTTCCAAGAAGATGAGGAAAAAAGGTCCACAAAATTCTTAACACATAGGAAAAGAAAATGGAGGAAAACTTGAAATTGGGAATTCAGATTCATGGATGACGGCTGAGTGTTCAATGCCAACCGTAGGTAGGTAAAAAAAAAAAAAAACAGTTGTAGCAGTTAGCAGAAATACAAACTACAACAGTTATTAGGTTGGCAACTAATGTATGTTTATTGTCATTGATTGATCTGCTGATAATTTTTTCCAATAATCGATTAATCATAGTCTAAAAAATTTCAGCAAATAGTGAAAAAAATGCCCATCACAGAGTTAAAGGTGACGTCTCCAAATGTCGTATTCTGTCCAACCAACAGTCCAATTTTCAGATATATTCCGTTTAAACTGACATAAAACCGAGAAAGCAGCCACTTCTCACATTGAAGAAGCTAGAATCAGAGAATGATTAGAATTTTCACTGCAATTAATAGCTTACAAATAATAGTTGCCAGTTGTTTTTTGGCCAATCGATTAATCCACTAATCATTTCAGCTCTAAATTAAATATAGTAAATCAATTATTCAACAGTGGATAGATTTTTGCCTCTACGTCGTCCAATATGGCTTTGTTTTTATGATAAGGCGAGGCTGTTATAGCCCTCACTGCTACTCTCTCCATGGCCCACTATGTGGCGCTTTAGTGCTGCCACAGAATTAGTGCTGAAGCTGAGCTTTCCTAATAGAGGGTGATGTCAGTGGAGAAGGCTTGCCAAAAACTTGTCAATAACAAACAGATTGACTGACACACACACACACACACACACACACACACACACACACACACACACACACACACACACACACACACACACACACACACACACACACACACACACACACACACACACACACACACACACACACACACACACACACACACCTTGCTGTTTTAAAGCTTCCACTTGGCCAGTCGCTACAGCAACTAGCATCTGCTTTTTTTAATGACAAAAATGCATTAACAATGACAAAAATATATTGATGGAGTGAGCTTTAAAGCGTAATGACTTCTGCATAGCTGCCTCCTGATCCCAACAGACTTGTTTGTCTCATGGCTCTTTCTGCTTTCTAAGTAAAGGCTCAAGAGTCAATTAGGTGCACTGGGTCCTTGGTAACACAATATTATTAGAGGCAAACAGATGCAGCATGGGGAACAAAAGTTTACCAAAGTACCATTAAAGGCTGTAGTAATTAGGAGCAGGGCCCAATGAGGGCTTGTCACTATTTAAGCTAACTATTTCTACTAAGAACAATTCCCCTACAGGTACACAACATTCATTTCTAAGGGGACCCAAGGGGTCTAAGGGGACACAGAGTAATATTGATCACACTGTTAAGAGACCCAGTTCACATTTACACAAATGATATGTGTTTAGAGAACAGTATTTGTTTGCAATGCATCTAAAATTCAAATCAGCTAAACGACTTAACATAACTAAATTAAATATGCGCACCACATTTAAAAAGGCAGGAGGCATCTTTTCTCCCCAAGATTAGAACTAATGGTGTAAGTGAGAGCAGGGAAGATTTAGCTATAAGCCAGATATTAAACATATAATGGCCTAATGCCAAAACCTCTGCCCTCATTGCACTCCTCTCCATTAATTGTATTCCTAAAAGGAAAACCTAATTGCCATTCTATTTGAGCAAACAAAATGATTTGCCTTGTGCGATTTTCCATTTTTTTCATTATGCACCTGTTGAGCGCACGCGACCTTGTTAACTGGAAAGCTTTCATTTCAAATAGTAAGGTCTGGGTAGCATTTTGTTTTCTAGAATCCAGCTGCAGAGTTCCGAGGCTTTGCCATCTACTTCATCAACATTCAAGGTTTTGTTTAGGTGCGTTTGTCTTCCGGAGACTTTTCAGTTCCAGAAAGCACAAAAGAGCCCTTGATACAGCTCCATCAATTCTATTAGCAGACAAACACTGGATTGGTATTCCATAACAAGTGCTGTTCACAATGGACTAGATAATCATCATTGCATTATGTGAATTGGTGGCAGCATATATAGTTAATTTAACAATATTAGAGATTGTTGTTCTAATTTAGCTTACTTTGCCTTGCCTGAACTGGTCCTGCCTTCCAAGGCATTCATTTCTGATCTCGGATCTGGACCTGCCTTACATTTGTGAAGCCAGAATTTTACTATGGTTGTGCCCTTCAAGCAAAACACAATGACAGTTTGAAATGCCTATTTGCAAGCTCTCCTGACTCAAAAAAAAAAAAGGTGGTGGATATACGTAGATATTACGGATTTGCAAAAGTTTTAATTCAGGTGAGGTGCAAATGAAGCAACATGGGGAGCAGATGGGGTCATTACTCGGGGCAAAAGACACTCTTCAAAGAGGCTTTGTTTTACATGACAGGGGCTTCAAATCAAGTTGATTATTAGTAGTAGTATTTTTAAGACAGATGACTATAAATATATAGTTTTAAAAATCAAAACTCAAGTGGATGGCGGAGTCCACACCACAATTATAACGACAACGGCAAACGATAGCGCGGGGATGACTTTCAGAGTGATTTAATGAACGATTGAAACACTGACAGCCAATCAAAATCCATCTGAATTTACAACGTGGCACTGCAGAGGACACTGCTGAGAGATTGCATTTACAAAAGGACTTGATTGTCCTTCTCGCCTATGTAAACCAGAACATAAAATAGTTATCGTATGTATGAACTGAGCAAGGTCAGCGTATTTCAGCCGTCTTTGTATTTTTAAACATTAGTATTTCTCATGTCACAGAAATCACTGAGAGTGAATCTTGTGTTTTGGATGTTATTATACTGCCGGTGATCTGTTGGCGTTTTTGTTCCGATGCTCTGCACATATCTGATACCGGCAAGCCTGCTCTCATCCCCGGCTTTCTGAAGCTCTGTGTGTGCGGTACGGAGGTCCCCCGGGGACTGCTGGTTGACAATAACATTAGATTTTTAGATTTTTTTTAATGTACCCAAAATCACAAATATATAGATATTACTGCAGACATTCTTGTCCTCCTTACTTTGCAACTTCTGCTGCTGTAGTGTATTATGTATTATCAGTTGGAGTTGCTGTTTAAGGAATGGTCGTCACATTACCGTTTATCAGTGTGGATGCTCACATCGTTGTCGTTATAGTTATCATTATAGTTCTTGTTCTTGTTCGTGGCCCTTAATGCAGGGTGTGAAATACTTCTACTCTCTACCAGAAACTAAACTCACCTTGTTTCCTCCATCGTACATGGCCCAGCCTGTACGCTTCACTCCAAGTGCAACATGGGAGTCAGAGGCATCCAGGCAGGTAACAGGATGACCGTAGACTGAGTGGAGCGTCCGTGGCTGCTCCTCCCGGGGGTCCAACAGGTACACAGCCTCTTCAGCTACCAGGGCCGCCAGAGGGCACTGCTGCCCCCTGCCTGGCACCATAACTAGGCTTTCTACCTGCCATACAGACAAGACAGAGGCATATTTTACTTCACTTATAAAATGTACAGTGCGTCCAAAACTTACTTAGGAAGGAAATATTAGCAAATGTCTTTAAAACATTTTTTTATTTTCTTTATTCTATTGTTTTCAGTTTCTCGTGAAGCCATACACTGTACAATGTATGGTTGCAACTGAAGATTATTTTCATTAATCAATTAATTGGATAACATAAAAAATATATGAAAATAAAAAATAAAAAAAGATACCCAACACAATTTTCCACATCCCAAGGTGATGTCTTTAACATTTTCAGCACTTGTACAATTTCCTACCAGAAACTGAAATGCCACAAAGTCTGCAATCAGTCAAGGGGTGTTAAATGCTTCCATCATTAGGAGACACTCTTAGATAAAAGTGACAAGAGGGAAATGCGTGTGGCACAGACTATTAATTAACACAATTGCCTAGTATGGAGCATGTAATGCATATGAGGAATCAAACTGCCTGACTTACAGTCTTGGGCAGCCGAGCCTGGCAGACTGTCCTCCAGTAGCCGCAATCGTCGGCACAGTCCAGCCGAATGTCAGGCCCAGCGGCGGAGCACAGGACGGGACTGTCAGGGCTCAGGGCCAGGGCATGGATCCTTCCTGTACTCTGGTAGTGGAGGAGGGGCTCTCCACCTGTCTCTGTGCTCCAAAGATCCACACAGCCTATAGCCAGAATAGTAAAACACAGTCCCTTAGAACCTTATGGTGCTGATATTATGTTCATTTTCAGGTTCATAATTGTATTTAGAGGTTATATCAGAATAGGTTTACATGGTTTAATTTTTTGTTGTACTGCAGCTCCTCTTTTCACCCTGTATGTTGAGCTCTCTGTTTTAGCTACAGAGCTATTCCATCTTTGTTGGGAGTCGCACATGCGCAGTAGCTAGGTAAGGACTACTACCCAGTCAGTAGCAGAGTATGAGGGCGTGCCATGCTAGCAGCTAGGCGAGCATTATAACGTGTGACGCAAAGTGACGCATGTTGTCACGGAAGTAAAGGCTGGACTACAATAGAGCTGTTTGGAGCAGTTTGTGAACAGTGTTTTCTCTGGAAGATGGTAAGTCCCTCTGGGGTGGACTTTGGGCTTTTTCACTTTGTAAACCTATAACGTGAACAAAAAATACAATAAAAAGGAAAGGGAAAAAATAAAAAGCATAATATGAGCACTTTGATAACTGCACTGAGCCCACCCTTTGTTTTTAAATCAGAGAATTTATAAGATACAATTTAATGAATATGTTTCTGTCTGTGATGTCTTACTATCACCAAGAATAACTCATCGTTTACCACAGGATCACACTGCATAAACACACACTCACCATCTTCATAAGTGGCAGCAGCCACTGTGCTGTTGACCTGGACGTAACGAACATAAGGTCTGGGTTCAGAGTTAGCTGACAGGCTGTTAATCTTCAGGTAAGAGGCTGTCGAGTCCCAGTTCAGCGTGTCCCACAGCCTCACATCGCCAGACGTGTACCTGGGATACAAACAAGCACATCAAGTCACACTAAACATTCATAATTCACATATTTAGCTTTGTATGACGGATGAATGACACAGAAGAATTATTTCTCATTTTTCCATCACATGCTGACAAGTTTGTCTCCACAACAATACCTGACGTCACCCTTTCACCACTGAATCATTTCCCCTTTCACACTTTACGCCTTTACTCACTCTGACTTGTTGTTATTCTGTTTTCTAATATATTGGTTACATGATCTTTCCATGATTGTTTTGGCTGAACATTTCAACCCTTATTATAGGTCAGGTATGGTGATTTTTTTTCCCGTTGCAACATGTTGCACAATCAAATTAACTGTGATAATTTTTTCTGTTAACAAAGAAGACCAGAGTTGCGACCGACAATTTTCAAAAATGTCATTATTGATAAGCAAGTCCTCGAACTGATCAATTTTTTAAATTGTTGGCGAATAATTTTCTGTCGATCCACAAACTGATTATTCAACTAATTGTTTCAGCACAGCTTAAGACAACTGGGAGCTTCTAGCACACATACTATACTAGTGCCAGTGTTTCTCAAACTGTACATGACAATTCCCAAAAAATCTGGTTTGTACTTGTTTAGAGCTGAAACTATAAATGAATTGAGTGATTGATCAACAATTAAAGAGAACTGATTAATGGTTTGTCATGTTTCGAAACATCTTTGTTGCAGTTTCGCCAGTGTGAGGATTGCTGCTTTTCTCGGCTATATTTGATTGTAAAGTGATATGTTTGATAATCAGCAGATTAATCGATTATGGAAAGAATGGTTAGTTGCAGCCTGATACTTCGGACGATTGTTTTCTCCCCCTTAAAAATAAAGATACAAATTAAAACTACAAATCTTTCACTGGCCTTTTACTTTTCCTTTTTAAGGAATTAAAAGCTTTTGCTCTATTTCCATTTGTACGAGCAGAACGGTCTACCTAACTGTGCCACAGGGAAGGCCCTTCTGTGCCTGAAGTCAAACCAACAGGCTTGTTATTAATCCAACCGGTGGCTCACAGTACGCAAGTCAACAGAGGCTGCCAATCTCCTCGGTGATTGGTAAGTTTGCATCAACTATACAAATGTCTCATTACTTGTTGTGCTAATAAACTTATGAATGTTAAAATACTACATGTAGACCAGTAAAGTAAATTTCACGTTTATGTACAACCTGCCCTCATCCTTTTTTATCAGCCAGCCCCCCCCCGCCCAAATCACCGCTGGTACTCAATAGGCTCCTGTTCTGTCCTGGACCCCATTCTTTCCGTTCGTTCTTCACCCAAGTCAATGAGTTCTCACTGTGGAAGACGACAAACTGCCAATGTTACCACCTCCACAGTTCATCATGTCTGAGCAAGTATCCGCCTCACAGCCAGAGTGTGTGACACAGTGACAGCAAGTGTGGCAGAGGGTGTACAATGTGTGCGCCCGCGAGTGTGTGAGTGTGTGTGTGTGTGACTGGCATCGCAGGGTTTGGCAGGAAGTAGACAATAGGAATACACACTTTCACTTAATTGGTACGTCACCTCAACGCAGACTATCAGTGATGATGCTGAATCTCATCCAAATCATTTGTCAAAACTTTTTTTTTTTTTTTTTTATGTACAGAAAACTTTGTGCACAGATTACTGCAATCTTCATGCCAAGCCTCACTAGACTTTGTATCACTGTGTGACTCCAAGAGTTGCTGGGTTAATGAGACAGTGTCTCCTGTTGCCTTTTTTGGTGACAAATCTCATTTCCCCGGTTTTCTTTAAAGATTTTTTTGTGTGTGGGCATTTTAGGCCTTTATTTCCACAGGACAGATGAAGACATGAAAGGAGAGAGAGAGAGGGGAATGACATGCAGCAAAGGGCCGTAGGTCGGAGTCGAACCCGCGGCGTCGAGGAGTAAACCTCTATATATGTGCGCCTGCTCTACCAACTGAGCTAACCCGGCCACTTCCCCGGTTTTCTAATAAGATTTTGCAGATGCAATTGAATCATTCTAGATTTCTATTGATTTGTTTCTAGTTAAACAAATTCAAGTATTTTCCCTGAGATAAATGACCCTTTAAAGTACCAATAATAGGGAAAGTATTGATGTTGTGAATTTGTTAATAGCAATGTTAGAAGAAGAAGGATTCAATAGTATCTTCACACTTTGCAGACTACTTTATTTCATGTCTAGACTTATTTGGTACTGTGTGTCCTACATCTGCTAACCTGAAAAGATGCAAACACATTGTCTTCTCCAATGAGACACAGCAGGACTGAGGGGAATCTAATCACATCACTCCCTGGAGATGCTGCAAGTCTCCTTGTGGGCAGTCTATCATGATCCTGTGGGCCCTCACAATCTATCACTGTCTCAGCCCAGTTATTTCAGGGCAGGTTTGGTTTGCACTCTTCCCTCGACGACTACTGCCATTAGTAGCGCCATTAGTATGAGTATTAAAAATATGTGATAATATGCATCGATGAGCTGAAAACTGAATTGCAATATCACTAAATCTGATCAAAATTGACTGCAAGGTTTGAATTTTTTTGTTAATGATGGAGAGTGCAACTGTCCTTCATTGCTTATAGTCTTAATATCTGTCCATGTCCTATTTTTAAATCTAAAATCAGTTCATGTGACGGTGTTGCCAATAAAGTGTTACTCTGATCACGTTCACCATTTTCTTCCTTACCCGACATTCTTTATTTTTCCACTTATTTTTATGTTAAAAAAGATCTTGTAAAAACATGCATTGTTTTTTTTCATTTAAGACATTATTTGCATGTTGCACTAAGCCCTATTTTCGGCTCAGGAGGAATACATGTAAGAGGACTTTGGTACAGACGGTTTGTTCCTTTCCATCTTTGTTTAATTTATTGTGTTGTGTATCGAACATTGAACGCTGTGACGCATCATAACGAGCCATGATCTCACGGTCTCATTACACCCTATCCATTAGGTAACACTCTAAACTCATAACTGCTTTGCAGCCAACAGCAGAAGACTGGCTACAGTGAGTTTTAAAAAGGGACATACATGTTTCAATAAGTAAACCAAATGGCAATCAAACATCTTGTGTGCCCAGTATTGGTGGCAGTTTTGCATCATTCCCAAGAGAACGACCTAGTTAATGTAAATGTTTTGTTGTTAATCACTAATGCGTCGGTCAGTGATGCACAACGCCTTACGTCTAAATGTCACACATTTTAAATCAAACACCCAGTCATAAATCAGAAGATTTATAACCAAGATTTATATCGAGATTTATATGACAAGATCAAGAGTGACAAAGAAAACAAGGCAGATGTATTCAGGGTATACAGGCAGAAGTCTAAGTTACAGCTGATGTTAATGCGCATCAGATGTCTGAAGCATGTCAGAGTCCTTGAAACTCACCCAGCCAAGACAAAGTTGTCACAGGAACTGACGTCACACAGCACCTTCCCCAGCTCGAACTGCAGCTGGCTGATGGATCCCACCCGATTCTAGACAGAACATATTACTTGGCTGAAAAACACTGTTCCACCCATAATAAAAAATACATCATGTTATTGCAAGCAGGACACTAACTTAACTATCTAACTAAACAACAGAGAAGAAGAGGTTGGCTTTCAAAATTAAAGTCTTTGTTATTATTTATCTTCCCATTTAAATACAGAAGAGAACTTTCCCATTACATTTTACATTACATTTCCCATTTTGAATGGTGTTTATTGCATTTTATTATACAAAATATAAATTACAGTTAAAACTGGAGACATATAGTCCATGGTCTACTGGGGATTTCACCACACAAGCTCCAGTGCAGATGTTGAATTTGGTCGATTCTGATTCCACACAGTGCAACAGACCGAGCCCACCTTCCAGTTGGAGCGCACAGTTTTGGACGAGTTCCTGCAGTCTCGCAGCGTGCTCTTCCAGCAGGGCGAGTCAGACACGCTGGCATCCTGATGGTAACCCTCCCCCGTGCACATCTTGAACCACAGAACGCTGTCCTCCGAGAGGACTCTCCATGCCCTGCTCACCTGGGAGGAGATTGGACAGTGTTACCGTGGATTGAGTCAGCATACATTACGAGCTTGCATCACTTAATTTATTTGTGCTTAACGAGCCCGGCTGACTGCCAAGTGGACTGTGTGCACCCCATGCTGTACATCGGCCACACAAAATGCAATTCATTAATCTTTACCAATTAAAGTCACATCAGGTATTAATGCTGCCCTAAGCAATTCTGCTTGTTGGAGGAAGTGCTAGGTAACTAATTTAAGGACTTCACAACCAAGAACTCTAAAACCTGAGATCAGCAAGCTGCAGACAGCGTGATCACTTTACAGGAAAGAATACCGAAGGGACAAGAGAGACAACAATTCAGCAAGCGTGCAAGTTTGTTGCTTTTTAGGAATTAAATATGGCATTTCACCAGCGGAAGAATATTTAACTGACTGAAAAATCTGTCCCAGGCCTCCAAGCTGCAGACTTAGTTCCTCCCAGATTGTTACCCTTACCGTACTAAAATATACCGTACCTAAATTCAACCAAATCTAACTTGAGCAGTCAGAAATTGCTGGCCTAAAGTTATGATTGCCGACTTTTTTGGTTTGTGAACCCCTCACAGTAGAATGAAGCAGCATCTACTTGCAACCTCTCCTCAAATGTCTACGTATGTCTAGGAGTTGTAAGCTATTGAATTAAAGTGTAATTTTTTTCCTTCTCAGACGTTATATGAATAATTGTTAGAGGACTTTGTAAGGTAATACTGTCCTGTATTTCAAAAGGAAATAGCGAGAAAATAAACCTATATGTTTGTATACCTAGTACCTACATGTTTTTCTTTTCTTTGTCTCTGTTATCTTTATCATATCATGAGCCATCAGATTTACCTCTATGGGATCTAGTCTTAATCAGCTGTTTATTTGTTGTAGTTTTTTAGCTATTTCTTGTTTTTGTGCAACTCTTTCATCCGCATGTCGATATATGCAAAATAAAGTGAAAATATGACTATTGATTTGGTGTGTGAGGGTCATTCGTCTGTCGTAGTCTCTTTTTTCTTTCATTTTATAATGCAAAGCTCTTGCCAAGAATAGTTTCACCACGGCAGCTTACCTGTGCACATCGGCCTAGCTCAGTAGAGTTTAGATATTGGAATATCTTCAAGGCTAACTCGTACGGCAGCTCAATATCAAAGAAGGGAATGTCATTGACTTCATTCTGCAAAAGAAAGAATTACAATACACATTATTTACTGAGCTAATTCTGGTCAACCACCATCCACATCATCATCACCATCCTCATACCAGATCCTGAATGAGTAGATCCAACAGCTCCTCGTCTTTCTTGACCTTTCTCTTAGGCTGTTGCTGCTGTGGCTGCTGCAGGGATGCGCTGCAGGCGTTGGTCATGTTTTGATACTGTCTCTTTCTCCTGGTTCTCTCCTCCTGAATCCTGTCCAGCAGGGGACTGGTTCTCCCATCCAGCAAACTACGTGCAATGGCCACATACTCAGGCTGATCCTCTGACTCTGCTGCAGCGTTTCCACCTCCACCAACACATGCTTCATCCTCAATGCAACCACCCTCTTCTGATTGTGAAGAACTACAGGCCTTGTTGAGATTGTTTAGGTCTTCAAAATACCTATTTTTGAAGTCGTTCTGGCCTGCCTGAACAGAAACATCCAAGGAAGGGGAAGGAGCACACACAAGTGGCTGATCCTCTTTATTACTCGTTAGTTCTTCTTTCCAACACTCCCTGAACGCAGCAAGTTCGTCCTCGGCCATATTTTTCAATCATCGTTGATAAAATATTATTTTATAGTGTTATAAAGCGGTGTCGTGGTAATGTGTTAGTTATACAGACCAGTTAAGCGAAGCCATTAGCACCGACGCAAAATTTGCACATGTCCTTCTCTATAAACAGTCCGAAGAGAGACAACGCGTTGCTGTACTGAAGTTCCGCAATTTTTTAATTCCGCAGTTTTATTATAGACGCGGCAATTCTCAGGGATGGTATACGATTTTGTGGCCACAACTGGCAATTGTTCTGAATATAATTTAAAGTATTTCCTATCCCATGCCAACGGGGTGATTATATATAAAGAATAATACAAAATTCATATTTTTACTGTTAAAATATAGCAGACGACAACACGCCCCAGAACACCCTACAACAAAAGACTCCTTTAGATCAAACCAGACAGGAGAGATTGCATCTCTCTTTTGGGAAAAGATGATGTAAACCCCACACCATGTGACACTGTAATGAATAATACAGTAGAGAGAGAGCGAGAGAAAGGAAGAGAAAGGGGGGGGGGGACGCAAACACAGAAGAAAAGGAGGGTCGTATATGTTCAAGATTTAAAGAGAGAAGACTGGGTGTTCTGTCTGAGAAAGATGTGCTGGCTGCCGATAGACCAGCCTTTGCTCCTGCCCGGTGACTCCACCTGCAGTGCCCGGCGACACTCGCCGTGCTCGGTCGCTCAGCTGCTCGCGTCTCGCCTGCGGAGGATCGGAGACCAGCTGGAGAAAAGCTGGACGGCCAGGGAGACGGGCAGCGGCTTCAGCTGCGGGGGCGGAGGGACGGTAGTGGTGACCGGGACAGGCCACTTGAAGAGCTTCCTGTGCACTGCAATACATTTGACCGTGCTCGTGCTGGTCGTCGCAAGGCGACACCTGTAGGGCGCGAGGCGACAACACCAGCAACAGGTGCGTAATTAACAGTCACCTGCGTATGTCGTGTTTTTTTTTTTTTTTTTTTTAGCTAACCTCCTTTTTTTAGCTAACCTTCAACTGTTAAGACTAAAACAATAAATAGCTGAGGTATGAACAAAAAGCTCTTATTTTGTTCTGTAAAAAAGGCTATGTAGAAACATACATCCAAAAAGTGCAAAAAAAAAACTCCTGGCTGCATTAGGTTAATTTAATAAAAACAATGTTAAAGTAAATTGCTGGCTAATTTGTGAGCCGTACAGATAACCTACATTAGACAGAAGGTTTCTCTTCGTCTCTACTGTAGGTTGAGAAAACTTCTACTTCTTCAAGTTTCTTGGTCTTTCAGATCAATGGATAAAATATAAAAAAATAATAAAAAATATATCCTCTTCAAGGTTTGGAATTTTTCACATCACAACACTGTAAACTTAATTATCAGGGGGACAACAAACAAACGTCATATAATTACACACAATTCAACATAACGTGAACCACAGGTTGTCTTATACATTGAGCTATTTTGTCTTGTCATACAAAACAGGTGTTTTAATTGCTATAATTTTACAATTATCAAGCATTCGGTAATTGTTAAACCTTGTGAATAGATTCCTTCTCACAAAAACACATAGCCTAAACCTTTAACACTTTTCAATTGTATGTTAAATGTAACGTCAAACAAAAAAGTGGCCTAACTATGCACATAAAGCGCAGGCAAACTAAGTTTTGATTCGCATTTAAGGAATGTTACATGAGGAATAGTAATTGTTTTCAATTGGCAAGGTTGAGTTTTTTTCTGTCATTCATTTATTGTGTCTTTAGCTTTAGTTTGCTATAGGCTATATCTTAAAATATCCTAAATTTGTATCTACTTTTGACCAGTTGGCCAGGTTGCTGTTGGGAAAACAACCTAGTTTATAGGATGTTATAATCTGTTATAATCTGTCAGTTAGAATGAGTGAGGTAGATTCTAAATGCACATTAATGAATAGCCTACATGGAAATCATGAGGAATAAGAAGCGGATGTGTTTGTTTACACCGCTATGAACCAATTTCAAAAACATTTATGTATGGATGTTTTATGCTAATAAGTGCATATATTATATCTCATATAGATGGTGCCTTTAGGACCATGCACGAGGAACGGACTATCATCATATGCACTAAAAGCAAGGGATGCAGGAGAGTCGGAGGATGCGGTCCAGGATGGAAAGTGAAGCAACTAAAAGACCGACAGAGGAGGAGGATTTAACTTGAAGTCTGACTAAACTCCATGTGTTATGAAGACTTCCTCAGGCCCGATTTGGATGCACTGAGTGTCATATCGAGTTCACACACTGAACCCCAGCAGCCCTGCAGTCCGCCAGTTGCATGTCCTACCCCTGCGTGACTCTCTGATTCAGTCATCCCAGTTATAAAACGGTGATGTAATCCTCCCCTGGTAGAGTGGAGGGAAACGCTTACTAATAGGACTCCTTCGAATTATCACCTCCCGCGATGTGAGTGCATGAATGACAAAGGGGTTAGACTGCTTAGACCTTTTAATTGTTTGTATGTAAGGCTACAGCAATCCTGAAACATGCACTGAAATAGACCTGTTTATGAGCTTCATAATGCACTGTACTTTTTTTACATAAGCTATACTGTAAGTGTAAGCTTGTAAATAATGAGAGGATAAATGGTTTTATAGATGTTTTCTACAGTGTTTAGGTGATGTTTACACATTCTCCTGTGCTTTAGCATTATCTGTTGGGGGCAGTGTTAAGTGGCTTTTCGTCATAAACAAAATACAGGACCTGTGCATCGGAAGCTGTGCTGTTAATGCTGTCTGTGGTTTCCAGAAATAAGCTTTCTCTTATATAGCAAGTGTAATGTGAGCAGAATTACTGAACATGTCTTTTTTATAAAGTGTACGTGTTATTTATACAAATTAAATATTTCATATGGATTTTTAGTAGTTACTGTAATAAAAACTCATTCATCTCAATCTCATTCAGTCATTGCAATTAGACAAGAAATACACTTGACATAGTGAGCTAAAGTGCTTTAATTTATAACGGAAAACCTCTGCACTGCAGTGCATTCTGCATTAAAGTCATCATAGTCATGTCTATTATGCAACCCGAGAAGGACTATTCTAAAGGAAATTATTCATATAAACAAGGAATAACAATGAAATAAAAGTTTGGAACAACATGGAAGATTATCAGACATGAGCTCCCTCTCAATGAATATGCAAGTGGAAATGTATGGAAATTTGCAAATCTAAAAAAGGTTACATTATGGTGCCTTGCTGGTGACACCTTACGTTCATTACTCAATACCTACAAAACCTTATCGTTTGCTTACGAAGAACTAACAGACATTGTACAGTACACACAGACCTGATTTTGTACTTACTATCATTCTAAGACATCATGTTGTGTTCAAAGGGTAAATATCCCATTTTAAAATAAATATTGCAAAACTTAGCAAAAGTAATACAGTAGGACAAGTAATATAGACAGCATACAGATGAGATGACAAAATCATAGTAGCAAGTATACCAAAAATTGCTAAATTTACCACAAATAGTGTGAATGCTGTGACTATTTACATTACCGCCACACTAAATCAAAAGTTGCATTCTTCTATCATGTGTTTAGTGTAAAACAGTGGCTAAGTCTATATGTATACAAAAATGTGATTCTTGCTATAACAATATGACGATAGTCCAATTCTAAAACTGACAAAAGTCCAAGCTTTGTTTCTTTTCAGTCATACCATGTTGCTAAATGGTTTGTGCATTTAGCCTCTACCACCAGCTTCATTAGATGCTCAACGTATCCGCACAGAAAATAATCTGATCAACGTATTTTCTGGTCTTTTCAAACACCTCAAATAATAAAGTTACCTCCATACATATTTTGTGGTACTGCAACTGCTTACCCTGATTTAAAAAAAAAAAAAATACTGCCCTAAAATAAACAGAAAAAGATGACACACCATCACCGTTGTCTAACTTGTGTTACAGCACAATTGCGTCTTTCTGGGTGCACATGATGTGTTGCCAGAACTCAGTAGATCTGGAAGTGAGCCGAGGTGGTGCCGTCCTTCCAGCATCGCAGGGTCTCAATGACAGTGGAGCGACACAGCGGACATGTTCTCTCCCGGTCGAACCATAAACACAGGCACTCCTCGCAGAACACGTGCTGCAGAGGAACATAGAGCGCCCGTCATTGATGCTGGCTGTGGTCAGAGGCGGTAAACCACTGCTTTTCAGCAGAGTTTCTCTTGAAGTTTGTATCTGTTACTTTTTATTCATTTTGATTTTTTAACCTTCCTCTAACTAAGGGTACTGAGTCCTTACCTGGCAGAGAAGGGCTATGGGGTCTCTGAAATCAGCCTGACAAATAGCACAGACATCGCCCGCCTCGCTGCACTGCTGATTGCCTGCCCTCATTCCATAATTCTGGATGAGACACAAACGAAGAGTGAAATTTAAAGAGGATTAAACTCTACTCTTCTAGATTTATTCTGAAATCTTAATGCAAAGATGCAAAGTTGAACATAGCTGTGTGTGTGTGTGTGTGTGTGTGTGTGTGCGTTTACTGAGATGTGAAGAGAGTCAAATTAGTCTGAATCTGACCTGGGAGCTGCAGAGCATGACCAAGGCCTTGCGTATGGCAGACACACGTCCACAGAGATCAAATGACTGCAAAACAATAAAGACAAAGCACAGTTTTTTTTTTTTAAATAACGACAATTGCAAATGCCCACAAGCCTTCTTATTTTTCAGTATACAGGCAAGTGCCATCTTGACCAGTCGAACGATGAACACTGTGCTTGAGCCGTTACTGGTTACAAGGCGTTCGTTGTTCGACTGGTCATGACTGTTTTCCCAAGATGGCGCCTGACTGTATACCGAACGGTACGGTCTTTATAAACGTTTTTTTTTTTTTTTTTTTTTTTTTAAGATTATTTTTTGGGGCTTTTCCCTTTATTAGATAGTGACAGTGGATAGACAGGAAAAGGGGACAGAGATGGGGGGATGACACGCAGCAAAGAGCAGCAGGTCGGATTTGAACTTGCGCCGCTGCAAAGGACTCGGCCTACATGGGGCAAACGCTCTTACTGGGTGAGTTAGAGGCCACCCCATAAACTATCTTTTATATAAACTGTCTGTACACTTACAAAGTTCTCAATGCTTCGGTTTACATGTAGGGACCCTCATTATGCTACTGTGGAAGCGTGGTGCTATTTTGAGCCTTGTTAGTGGTATAGAAATAGCGATTTCTTTTTACTTTCGCATGCCCCGACAACTAGCTTTATAAGCCAATTAGCGGTTTGCGATAAAACTGGTCACATTCGATTAGCATGAAAACATATCCCAGACGGTTGATAAAATATTAACAGTCGACTCGGTACCCATGTGTTATTAACCCATAGGTTCATTTTGTGCTGGAATTGTCCTTTAATGTTTGCAGTTAAGTATTGGACACTTTAGACCTGATGATCTCGCTAGCTAAAATGTTAAGGGATCACCAAAGCGATTACAATTCATCGTGAGGGGAACATGAAGCCAATAAATGTCAAACGAAATCCATCCAGTAGCTGTAAGTGATGTTGGGTTGTTAATGACGATGAATGTATATATGTATAGATACATGTATGTATATGTATAAAACTTCATGGCAATCCACCTAATAGTTGCTAAGATATTTCAGTCTGGACCAAAGTGGTGGACCACTCCAAGCTACCGTCAGACAGACAGACCAACTGACTGATACTGAAGTACCCAGAGCTACGCCACTAGCATTGCTAATGCAAAACGTTTATGCAACGTCCTAAACAGCAACAAGTAGGAACTTTCTCTAAAGAAACTCACCAATGTAACATTTCTCATCACATTGATTTTATTTAAAACTAGAAGGGCATTCAGAGGGCGCAGACCTCCGCCAAGGCAATGCCCTGTCTCACAATGTTAACAAAAGTGAAAAACAATTTGTGTATCTGCCCCGTGATTTGGATCCGCTCGAAAATGTAATGGGTTCTTCCTTGGCCCATGCTACACCCTTCCACCAAGTTTCATAAAAATCGGGCCTTAGTTTTTCCGTAATCCTGCAGACAAACAAGGAAACGAAAACATAACATCCTTGGCAGAGGTAATAAAGCCATCACAAAGTGATTAATGCTCTGTGCAGTTTTTACTGGCTACGCATTCTTAAGATAAAGTTCCTTTTGGGAACTTTATCTTACTGTTGTCCCGTGTGTGACACAAACAGCATGACAACAGTGAACAGTGAGTACTGCATACTCAAATATTGACACACTGCTGATATGGCCTGATTTGGGAAAACACATCCTGGGTGTGAGTGCTGCACCCCAGCACACACACCCAGGAAACGGTCTACCCAATTCAGCTGAATTAGCCCATCATTATAACTAAAGCCGCTGAATCACTGGTGTATTAAAAATAACTCTGCACTATAATTGTCAACAGACACTACAGGACACATGACAGTGACAACCTCGCTGTGTCAGGGTTTTTCCTGGCTGAGAATGGACCTTTGCGGGGACACATCTGAAGTGGGGGTCTGGTGGTCCTCCCCCAGGAAATTATGAGTGTCAAAGACTTCATTTCCTGCATTCTGATACATTTTTTAGGCACAAATTTCATCTTAAAAACGTCTTAATTTATGTAAAGGAAAATTTAAAATTCTGGTGGCAGGTAACAATTCAAATATAAAAAAGAATGGAATATAATGCATAAGGGGGCTTTCACATCCAACTTCACTTGACCACAAAGTCCAGTTCATTTGATTAGTATGAACAGGGCATAACGGTAACTTTTTCCCAAGGAGCACATTTTGCTCCTAAATTGAAATTTTTTAAAGCAACTTATATAAGGTAACTGCTATTACTGTTGTAACTAATTTGTACAATAATACAATAGTGTTATGAATACAAAACGTTATGAAGAGCCTAATGTTTTCTATTTTGAAATACTGATCAATAATTGTCAGTGATACAGTGGGCTAGTGTTAACGGATCGCCCCTACGGTTCTGCATGCATGCATGTGAATTTGGGGGTAGTAGTAGCTCAGTCCGTAGGGGGTTGGGAACCAGAGGCTCGCTGGTTCAAGTCCCCGTATGGACCAAAATACGGAGGTGGACTGGTAGCTGGATAGGTGCCAGTTCAACTCCTGGGCACTGCTAAGGTGCCCTTGAGCAAGGCACCGAACCCTCCCGAACCGCTCAGGGCGCCTGTTCAACAGTTGCAGCCCACTCACTCTGACATCTCTCCATTAGTGCATGTAAAAGGATTTCAGGCAGGTGTGTAGTGTGTAATAACAGAGTGTAAATTGTAATGTCCCCATTGGGGATCAATAAGAGTATAAATTAAAATTATTATTGAACTGCAGATTAATTGCACTTTTAACCATCATAGTGTGATATCAAGTTGAACTGCTCAGCAGAGAGACGAAGCGGGCCGCCGCCTCTGCAGCTTATTCAGGGAGTCAGGTCAAAGCAGATAAAGCGCTCAAAAATGTTTCTCTAAACCAATCACAATCGTCTTGGGCAGTGCTAAGCTCCCGACAGAGCCACGGTGCTGCTGCAAAATAGCCTCGGGAAGGAACTTGTTGTGGTGGAACGTGTGTACGTTCAAAGGTTGTTTTAGTTAGTTAGGTTGTGCAACAGAAAACTCAGATTGGACAGATAGTCTAGCTAGCTGTCTGGATTTACCCTGCAGAGATCTGAGGAGCAGTTACCCATAGTCCTCATAAATCCACCGGAGTTTAGAATGCCAATACAAAGAAAGCGGAAAGTTACCGACAACCAGCCAAAATGAGGGACATCCGGCGGAATTTCCTGCAGCAACTGAACAATCCCTGGAACGAAACGTTGTCGATATAGACTATAGACTGACTAGCTGATACTGCCATTTCTAGAACCAAATTTAACGTAATCGCCAAGCTATTTTGCTGCATGCATTACTACTCAACAAGAGGATGAACCCTATTCCTTTTTAATACACCATGGACTTTCTTCTACTGCCACCCATATGGTAACTGTGCACACAAGCTATTGTATAAATCACAATTCTCTCATCAATAGCACTGCATTGAGACTTGCTAAAAACATTCATATTCCCAGAACAAGATTTTAACCTGAGTGACCCATTGAACTTTTGTCTAGCACCACAGACTTCAGTAAGCCTCTAGTAACAAGATCATCATTATGTTGGTTATTCTATCCAACACTTTACTTTTGTGGGGTGTAATAAACAAAGCAGGCTTGAGCAGAGTGCTAGTGGGGTTTTAGACTTTAAGTAGCAATTTTCATATTTTAGGCACCTTCACTTGCTCCTTTTTCTTTGCTGAGCTCTGTTCTTCACAGGAGTTTTTCATCTATCTGTTGTCAGACCCTTGCATGTCTTTTATTAATTCATTCTTATGCAGGAATTACGTTTTGTGTAGTCTAAATTTGCACTAATAGTGAGTGATTTTGTTTAACAGTGGCATCTGAAATCTAAAAAGAAACAATATTAAATATTAACAATATTAATCTTTGCCACCGGGCACTGATTACCTTGCAGAGGCTGTAGATGATGATGAGTGTGGCTCCTAGGAAGTAACTGTTGGAGGGGTCCTCTCCCATGATGTACTTGTACCACAGCTGGATGGGCACTAGGGCCCGAAACAGCTGGCTCAGCTCTTCGATCAGAAGGTAGAACTTACCCTGGACAAAGACACACAATTAGAAACTGCAATAGCAGCGGAGGCCCCTCTAGATTATTCAATCAGACTTAGTGTCCACATGCAGCTGGCACTGACTGTCAATTAGAGCTGGGCAATATGGAGAAAATCAAATATCCCAATATTTTTTACCAAATACCTTGATATCAATATTGTGGCGATATTGTAGAGTTGACAATTTGTGATTTCACAAAACACGCACACAATGAGATTTTTGATAAATAATCATCAGTTATGTTGATATAATAACTATGTGGGTAAAGGCAAATAATAGAACAGCTAGAACAGTCTTGTGTGTTCAGAAAACTACATCACTCCACTGTAATGCAGCCTTTAAAACCAGGAAAAGACAACACTTGTGTCATATCAGGATATTACGATTTCCAAAATGTAAGACGATATCTAGCCTCACATATCGATATCAATATGATAGATATATTGCTCAGCACCACTGTCGATGTGCCAACTTAATATTTAGCTTTTTAGACTATCAGTGTTTTTGAAGACAAAACAAAACAATGGGACCTTAGCAGTCTTAACTAAGTTTTAACGAAATTAAAAATACTAAATTAAGACAATATGTATTCTTTCTTTGATCCGCTCACTAACTGTCGCAAAAAGCAGAAAGAGCTCAACAGCTCCAGGGCACTCTTCTATCTAGTCAAGAGCAGTGCAGTATTAAAAGCTTAAAACAGCATGCCTCCAGCCCAAACATGGCTGCTGTCCAGAGAGCCGCAGTTTCACAGCAGTACAGGCAATTTCCCCACACTGCAAGGGAAACTGGCAGCCACTCTTTCCACCTGCTACCCAGTGCCCACATTAAACCCAGCCCTACGGGGGCTTGCTAGCTGCCTTTAAAAGGCCCCCTTCCCTAAATAATCCCAGAAAAGAAAAGAACTTCTGACTGCTACAAAGTGCATTAAGTGAATTGGGGACAGTTAAAAACCGTGGTGACCAAAATGAAGGCAAACTTGATTCCCCGATGGCCCCCGTGGCATCCCAGCTTGCATAATGACTTCCTGGATGTTCGCTGACAAAGATTGATGACTGTGTGTAAAGAGCCACGAGCAGCCAGGTTGGTAGGGGAGGAAGGCCTCTGCTAGTGGCTAATTCATCTTCCTTATTGTCCCCTCAGCCTGGTATCCCACAGTGCCCATCACGCCCACGCAAAAACTGTCAAATCTAAAGTTTGGACACAAGCCAAGGAGTTTGAGTAAGCTCCACTGCAGGCCTTGTTTGAGTAGTTTCCTGCTTATTTAGTTTCATTGCTTCGTCTGATCTCGTTGTCCAGTCCATAACTGCACAAAGAAACAGACACATAAATACATAACTTTACATTCTAATCTGTAACACTTATAATTATCAAATTTGTATCTGTTTACTTTGGGGGTAAGTGGGTGGGGTTTCAAATTTGGTCTTAAATTGTTGTGGCTACAAATTTATCAACCAAACTGTGGGGCCTGTACTATCAAATCCATATCTTTTGTTGGACTTTCTTCTAAAAGGTATGCTGTGATTTTTTGTTGTAAACAAACAAAAGTTACATTAACTGTTTCTCATCAAACACATTGTATGTGTCCTTGAGACCTAATATGCGTGTTGAGTGCATTTCCTTCCATTAAACAATAGCTTAAATCATGCATTGTGTATACTGTAAATGTTTGCTTGCTAGCATACTTTTTCTCCGTTGCCTTTGCTAATACACTGTTTGTTGCTGCTTCACTGCTACCAACTATTGATCAGTGGAACCAACAGCAGGATGTAAATTGCGTCGTCCGCCTGCTTGTGCATGCTACAAACAAAACGGGGACCCACTCGTAAAAGGATTGCACCATGGCGCTGCTAGTTGTCAAAAACTCCACAGGGTAGCTTGAAGTTTTAGTTTCAGATGGCACCCAACCTGTCTTTGCCCTTTAATCCACCCTGCACCAACTTCTTCTTATATTTATTCTAAACAATCGATTTAAATTTGATTATGTTTTATGTAATTATTTTACATTTGACTTTAATGATACTATCAATGAATTCAGTAGGTTATCAAGCAAAATTGCCACACATTCACTGGTTCCATCTTTTCCCTTTCTCTGTTTTATATCAAAAGAATATAAATGAATGATTGATGAATTGATATATTTGGGATTTGGAATGCTGGTCCAATAAAAGAAGTCACCTTGGACTCTCAGAGCTTGTAATGATCTTTTAAGACAATTTAGAACCAATGAATTGAATTGATCAAAAAATGTCAAAGAAAAAAATAGAATTAATCAGTTATTTAAATAATATTACTTGTAGTCCTACTCGTGCTACTGTTGAACAGCTGCAGAAAGTCTTCAACATTAAATCTTGCCAGAGGCCAACAGAATAGACATGTGGAGCCGCACCAACAGAGCAAAAAGTAAACCACAGTTTGATTGTTACGACCACCAAATTGAGGAACTACTACATGTGTCAAAAGACTCAGAGGCACTCTTGCACAACAATGAAAATACTTACACACTGGCGAAACATAAACATACATTCGAGCCCTCTAAGCTTTTAAAACAAAGCCGTCATGGAACTTTTGTATGCGTGCCTGCTATCACTTGTGCAGACTTGCGCTGACTGTGGTGATTATGTAGGGTCATTAGTGTATCTGCAGTTGGATGCAGTAATGAAGAATACAGGCTTATTATGTGACTTCATGGAGTTCATAATAGATGGGACTGTTTGGCCTCTACAGTAGAAGATGATGATAATGCAATTTGGTCATTCCGTAAAACTTAACGTGTCCCATCAAAGTTATCAAATAAATGTGTGTATAGTATATTTTTGTGTGTGTGTGTGTGTGTGTGTGTGTGTGTGTGTGTGTGTGTGTGTGTGTGTGTGTGTGTGTAGGTAATGGTCCAGCTCCAGGGAGGGATGACCTCACCCGTGCAACCCCCTCGAGGGCAAATGAGCTCAGATGCTGGCTGCTGTGGTTTCCGATAGGCCTGTAGGTCTGTTTATCAGTGGAAAATGTAATCCTAATACTTTCTAACCCCCCTCCTCCTCTCCCCATCTAGCACAAAAACACACACCAGGAATATGCTGCACCTGTATGGAAATCGAAGTATATCTCTCTGTGTGTATGTGTGTGTGTGTGTGTGTGTGTGTGTGTGTGTGTGTGTGTGTGTGTGTGTGTGTGTGTGTGTGTGTGTGTGTGTGAAGTCATATTCTGTTGCCTCAGGCCAGACTAACCACACACACACAGACACCCACATTGCATAAGCTCACCTAAGGAGTACCATTTAAAACCTTATGAATACAAAACAGTTTCACACTGTGACCCTTAAGCACTTTCTTCACTCTGAGTATTTCATCATAGCTGAGCAGATTTTCTTTTTTTAAATTATCTACCAAAGTTTCACAACTTTGTCAGTGAACATCCTGTAACTTAATCGTTGTCTATACCATGTTATGGATAAGCATGATTATGGCAGTTTATCAGA
Organism: Zingel zingel; assembly: GCA_023566125.1. NCBI lineage: Eukaryota > Metazoa > Chordata > Actinopteri > Perciformes > Percidae > Zingel > Zingel zingel. The sequence continues at coordinate 11,384,167 of CM042314.1, read as the reverse complement.
ACCTTAAACTCTGATTAAATGCCTTTCTAAGTTTCATACAAGACTTCCCTGATCTATAAGCTCAGCAATGTATTTAAAAGGACAAATCCACCCCTGCGGTTGGAAGGAAAAGCTGCAAGCATGTATTGCAGTTTTGGCAAATGTCAAATGCACACAATTAGGGCTGCAATTAACAATTACTGTCATTATGAATTAAGAGAATTATAATTTAAATAGTTTAAACCTTTGAAATGTCTGTAAAATGGCAGAAAATACTGTAATACTAATCACTCTTTCACAGAGCATTAAGGGGATGTATTGTCTGACTATTACAACCTACAATAGTCCAAAACTCAAAGAAATTTGAGTTGGTTTAAAGTAATATAAACCAAAGGAAAGCTGAAAATCCCCAAATTGGTTTTCCATTTTTTTCTTGATGATGTAAAATGATTAATCAATTACAAAATAATAGACTAATTGATCAATCATTTCTGCATCACACATAATCAAGGAAAAAAAGTATATTACAATGCTATAACTGCATGTTGAGATTGTTGAATGTATGATTATAGGGTTGTTATAATGTAGACACATAGTGCAAACTTGAATTGTGTCTAGGCATGGGCCAGTTATCGGTTTCAAGGTATAGGTTTGAAAAAGTCACGGTTTAAAAAACACTAACATTTTCAGTTATACCGTTCCTAAGGTATGAGCTGTTTTGTTATTAGTCTTCAAGGACAGAAAGTACAGTTTAGAAATCCCTCTCCCTGCCAGGGTGCAGTGTGTTTAGAAATAAAATACATTATGTTCAATGGAAAAAAGTAGTTGTTTTTTACCATGACATTTAAGAAATAATACATTTATAGCTGTCGTTGCCATACCGTAATACTGTGAAACCGTCATATTTTTGCTGAAGGTTATCATACCGTCAGAATCTCATACTGGCCCATGCCTAATTGTGTCCCATGAAAAAAAAAAAATGGCAAAATGAACTAATGATTCAATAGTATTTTCCACAGAATTCTTTATTATCAGACCATTTTTAATAACTTTCGAATTCTTACTACCAGACTATATGAAATTAAATAAAACCTTCTACACTAGATGCCTAACTGCCAGTGCTATAGCTAAATTTAAGGAAGATATTCCAACAGCAATTAACTCAATGTTGTGCTTTAATATAACGGACGACCTTTATGCTAATTTTAGTCCTTCCCAAATTGATAATTTTGTAGACGGTGCTACGACCTGCCTACGGACGACTTTAGACTATGTTGCTCCTCTCAAAAATAAGATGATGAAGCAAAGGAAACTAGCGCCTTGGTATAACTCCCAAACTCGCAAATTAAAACAAATCTCACGGAAACTTGAAACTAAATGGCGTTCCTCCAAACTGGAAGAATCTCGTTTAGATTGGCAAGATAGTTTAAAAACCTATAGGAGGGCCCTCAGAAATGCCAGATCAGACTATTACTCCTCATTAATAGAAGAAAATAAGAACAACCCAAGGTTTCTTTTCAGCACTGTAGCCAGGCTGACAGGTAGTCACAGCTCTACTGAGCCATATATTCCCCTAGCTCTTAGTAGTGACGACTTCATGAGTTTCTTTAATGATAAAGTCATAACAATTAGGGATGGAATTCAACACCTTTTGCCCTCAACTTCTAACGGTTCACCTTTTGATACAGGAGTGCTAGAAAGAACGACAAGACCTGACATATACTTTGACTCCTTTTTTCCTATAACCCTTCAACAATTAATGCTAAAGGTCTCTTTAGCAAAGCCATCTACCTGTCTCTTAGACCCCATCCCAACGAGGCTACTTAAAGAAGTGTTACCCGTGGTTAACACTTCATTACTAGATATTATCAATATGTCTTTATTAACAGGTTATGTACCGCAGTCATTTAAAGTAGCTGTGATAAAGCCTCTTCTGAAAAAACCCACCCTCGATCCTGAGGTCTTAGCCAACTATAGACCTATATCGAACCTTCCTTTTCTCTCCAAGATCCTTGAAAAGGTAGTCGATAATCAGTTATGTGACTTTTTACATAGGAATAGTCTATTTGAGGACTTTCAGTCAGGATTCAGAAAGCATCATAGCACAGAGACGGCACTGGTGAAAATTACTAACGACTTTCTAACTGCTGCTGACAAAGGACTTGTCTCCATACTTGTGTTATTAGATCTTAGTGCTGCATTTGACACTATTGATCATACCATCCTTTTACAGACACTGGAACATTTAGTCGGCATTAAAGGAATCACACTAAGCTGGTTTAAGTCCTATTTCTCTAATCGATCTCAATTTGTTAATATCAACGATAAATCCTCCAGGTACGCTAAAGTTAGCCATGGGGTTCCTCAAGGCTCAGTGCTTGGACCAATTCTATTCTCCTTGCATATGCTTCCTCTAGGCAATATTATTAGGAAACACTCAATTAACTTTCACTGTTATGCGGATGACACCCAATTATACTTATCAATCAAGCCAGACGAAACCAGTTAATTAGCTAAACTGCAAGTGTGCATTAAAGATATAAAATCATGGATGACCAACAATTTCCTGAAGTTGAACTCGAACAAAACTGAGGTTATTGTGTTGGGCGCTAAACACCTACGAACTTCATTATCCGAAGATATAATTACTCGGGACGACATTGCCATGGCTTCCAGCACTACTGTCAGAAATCTAGGAGTTATTTTTCATCAGGATTTATCGTTTAACGCCCACTTAAAACAAACCTCAAGAACAGCTTTTTTCCACCTTCGTAATATTGCCAAAATTAGGAACATCCTGTCTCAAAACGATGCTGAAAAACTAGTCCATGCATTTGTTACTTCCAGGCTGGACTACTGTAATTCCCTATTATCAGGATGCTCAAATAAGTCCCTTAAGACTCTCCAGCTGATCCAGAATGCTGCAGCGCGTGTTCTGACAAGAACTAAGAAAAGAGATCATATTTCTCCTGTATTAGCTTCTCTGCATTGGCTTCCTGTAAAATCCAGGATTGAATTTAAAATACTTCTCCTGACCTACAAAGCTCTAAATGGTCAAGCACTATCATATCTTGAAGAGCTCTTAGTACCTTATTGTCCCACTAGAGCACTACGCTCCCATAATGCAGAGTTACTTGTGGTTCCCAGAGTCTCTAAAAGTAGAATGGGAGCCAGAGCCTTCAGCTATCAGGCTCCTCTCCTGTGGAACCAGCTCCCAGTCTGGGTTCGGTAGGCAGACACCGTCACCATTTTTAAGAGTAAACTTAAAACTGTCCTCTTCGATAAAGCTTATAGTTAGGAAGTTAGGAGTTGCAGCATTCGCCTGGACCGGCTGGGGAAGGTGTGTAGCCATAGTCATGACGCACCTCCTCCATATCTCTGCTTCTCTTCATAGAAAGCTTACTATATTTAGGGTATGAGGAGTTGCAGCGTGCGCCTAAACCGGGAGGGGGAGGGGGGGGGGGGGGTGTAGCCTCAGTCATGGCGCACACCCATCCTATCACTGCTTCTCCCCATAGAAAGCTTACGCATACTTAGGCAGTAAGGTGTCGCAGCGTTAGCCTAGACCGGCGGGGGAAGGTGTGTAGCCACAATCGTCGAACACAACCTCCCTATGCGGTTATAGTTCTTGACTACCGGGGCACCTCCTTTGACACACTGAGCTCCTCTCTCCTTCCATCTGTGTGTATTCATGTTCCAGAAATGCTTGTTATTAACCTAGTTCCGGGGAGCTTCCCTGGAGTCCGTATGTTCTTTGTCCCCCCAGCACCATCATCTTGGATCATGATGGCACCTACATCATGGTGGCAGCTGTCGCCGTGGTCCTGTCCTATGACCTGCTGTGCCCCATTACACCCTGCAATGCCCGGCGTCGACTTGCTATGTCCGGCCAACGCCCTGTTACACCATGATGTGCTCTACAACACCATGAACTATTACAATTACTCTAGTCATTATCTTAATTGTGACTTTTTATTGCCACTGTTCATCAAACCCCCAACCGGCATCGTCAAACACCGCCTACCAAGAGCCTGGGTCTGTCTGAGGTTTCTTCCTAAAAGGGAGTTTTTCCTTGCCACTGTCGCACTTACACATTCATGCATGCTCTTGGGGAATCACTGGAATTGTTGGGTCCTTGGAAATTACAGAGTGTGGTCTAGACCTACACTCTATCTGTACAGTGTCCTGAGATAATTCTTGTTATGATTTGACACTATAAATAAAATTGAATTGAATTGAATTGAATTAATGATAAGAAATAATAAAAATGGGTTTCTTACCCTGGATTTGAAGGCCAGGAGAATCTTGGGCAAAAAGAGGACAAAGCATTTCAGGCTGATGGTGAAGTACTTGAGGACAAAGTCAGTGATGCCCACTGCCCAGATCAGATCAAAGAAGTCAAAGCTGTTGAGGTTGGGCTTGGCAAATATGAGGCTAGAAGAAAAGGCAAACAACATCTAGATGAGATGTTGTAGGGAGGTCTGGTGATCACTCTGGATGGTAAAATGACAAGCAACAAAAAAGGCAAATGCTTCAAATAATCTGAGATACGATCTGGAAACAAAATAAAATAAAACACAAAATACTCACAGGACAAGACCAGACAAGAACAGGAATGCTCCCTAAAGGAAATAAAAGTAAAAATAAAATGGCTCACACAGCACAAAATGAATGGAAAAACCTAAGTGTATAAATGAAACCCAAAACATAAGATGGCAGGCAAAGAAACACGCAGCTACTGTAAAAAAAAATACCTGCTTGTACAATACCTGTTGTGCAGCTCCTCATGACTAAATGAATAGTAAATATAAACTATATTTCCTGCAAGGAACATGATGATCCACAAAGCAACAAATACAGAACGCTCCGCCTGGTAACAGAAAAGAGACACACAGAACTATTTTAGCAACTTCACAATCAATTTCTTTACATCTAAAATTGCAATTTAACACAAATAAATAACATGTCTGGTGCATTATTAGTCTGTCTGACTGTGAGCTTGTGTGTGTGTGTGTGTGTGTGTGTGTGTGTGTCCTCATCTCTTTGCTAGGGGTGCTCTGGGGCATTTCATATTTTTACTAATACACAACATTAGTTTTTAGTTGCATTTCATTACAGATTATTTTGAGTGTCCAACATACACTGTCCCACAGCTTTAAATAATCAAGAGCGCACCAAATGTGTATTAATCCGCGTCTGAAAACAGTCCCCAACAAATGCACAATTTACTCCAGTTTCAGTACCATTTCATAAAAACTACAGTACCCAGCTGTTTTATGAAATTACTTAGCCTTTACTAAAAAGTAAACTATACTTGTGACCAATTTCGTTTTACAAATTCCATATTCAGTAAGAAATAATGGCCTTCGGAGTGACAGCCACAGACAGGATAGGGAAGTTGGAAAGTATTGAGAGGTGGACTAACACATGGTTGGTTGTGGTCTTTTCATTGGATTTCTTCACAGTAAGAAAAATATAAAAAGACAACAGCCTTATCCTTTAATATATGCATATTTGAAAAGCTTAGCCTGAATTTAATCTAAGACTAAGTGTGTATCAGTATGAGCATTGGTTTAAGCTAACATTGGATATTACATGTATCGACACAGCAGTTATTTTACTGTAGGTTTCTTTTTTTACCCGTAATGACACTTGGTGCCTAAACGTGGAATTGGCATAGGCGAATGTGCTGGCCATGCCCACACAGACAGAAATACCTGCAGGAGAGAGGTGCAACATCATCACTAAACTACACCTTATGCTGCTAATGATTCTTTGTTGTAAGTACTGTAATATTAGGCACTGTTAGCAGCACTATTACTTCACAAGCTGGTGTACCTAGCTTATGCTGGAAGCAGACTTTAGCCAGCAGAATGAGGATAAAGGGGAAGCCTCTCTGCAGCCATGTGACAACTGCCTTCAACTCAGACAGGGCTGGGGCTGGGGTGGACGGGTCTTCTTGGGCCTCCTCCCTGGAGCTGTGCCTCTCCGAGCCAGCTGCCGTGGTGGCCTGCTGGAGCAGAGAGGAGGTCCTGTGCTGCAAAGGCTGGTGGTGGAAGTGGTGGTGGTGGTGATGGTGGTGCGGGGGTGGCCGAGGGAGAAAAGGTCCACCCTCCGAACGGTGGGGTCCCCCTTCTTCTCTGGACGATGCAGTCATCTGGATAAAAACTTCAGGGGGAGAGCCCAGGACTAAGCCAGCTGCCTGGAATTGGGCAGAGGAGACAGAACCGGAGGGGACACCCACCAGGCCGGAGAAGATCTGCTGGGGTGAAGCAGGGGAGTCAGGCTTCAGGCAGTCAAACACGCCACCCTCATCCAGGCTGCTCTCGGATCCCAGAGTTTGGCTTCGGCTCCTAAGTGGGGAAAAAAGTGGGGAGGCAATAAAAAAATCATTAGCCTGGAAAGATGGCTATGCTTTATTTTGCATGTCCTATTCAGTTTATTCTTTTAATATGTAATATTTGTTGATATGCAATGTAAAGGGATCTGTGAATGTTACATTATGTCTCTGTATGGGTAAAAATACTCAAATGATCAAAGTGCAGTACAAGCCACGTATGTTGTGTGATAAGGCCTGGGTCCATTTCATCCCAAAGGGGTTGAGGTCAGGGCTGTGTCATGTCCTTCCACACCAAACTGGGAAAAACTGTTTTTTATGGATCTGGCTTTGGGTTTCATGTTAAATAAGGAAGGGGTCTTCAAAAGGTATTTCTGTGACCCTACAGGTGTCTTTTCTCTGCCAGAATGATACGTGTGTATGATTCAATATTTCCACAGATGATGACATTACACTCTGCTCTTATTCTCTGTTGGAACATACTGTACTTTAAGTTGCAGGCTGGGCAGTGGCTTGCACAGTCTGTGGAAATATTGCAATTTATAATTGGCTTTACCCCAGGCAAACATTTGATTTTTGCAGGAAGATGGTAGACATCTATAGGATCACAAGAACACATTTTAAGATACAACTCACTGCAGTGGAACAGGTTAAATAATAAAGTTTTGACTTTTCCTCTTAGTTTTGCATAGGGAGCGTTTTGTTACCAGAGTTACAGAGTGCTGAGGTCCCAAATCGGGCTTGGCCTTCCCCAAAATGTTGTAAGAAGCATACTAAAATATCATTGTAAGCTGTAGAATTATGATTTGCTAACCTGGAACAAAGAGGCCTTGCCAAAACCATAAAAAGACAGCCCCAGGCTGTATGCATGTGGACAGGGGGGTCCACATACATTTGGCTATAGTGTGTGAAGATAATACACACACAAAGGGCTTATGCTGCTTCTAAGAGCTAATCTTCCCACCTTTCAGAGGGCATGCCATCCGTGTTGCTGCTGTGTCTCCTCTGCATGGCATACCGCTCATCACCACATGGTCCAGCCCTGCAAATGCAAATCAACATCAACAGTGTGTCTGACTGAAAGAGAGGCCGGCTAACAGCTTACATCTTTAGTCATTCTGCTTTGTGTGTGTTTCAGTCGTTGACAGTAAGCTGAAAAACAACGTTGACTACTTTACCTGAATTAGTTCAGTCAATTGCCCCTCAACTCTTGGCATATTTAGTATCAGGTTAGCTAGGTTGATGGGTGGATGCTACTGCAAAAAGAGATGCTTCGACGTTCCAGCTCGAAAAACTTCCTGTATGACGTCACCGACGATGCCTTCTACCAATCAGCGTTCTCCTTCCCACCCCACTGCCGTGTGTTGGAAATTTGTTTTGCTGATGGTGGATGTCAGATTTCGTTGGAAAAACATCACAGTTGCTGCTTGTTAGACGTAATGTTGGACATTAAAAGGACCGTTTTCTTCAAATGAGACGAACCTGCGTCACTAGACTGTGTCATAGCGTATAGTTTTTGTAATCATCAGTACTGTCAAAGAATGTCGTACTGTCTAGCTAGCTTAACGTTATCTAGCTAGCTAAGACAGAAAGCTAACGCTAACGACAGCTAGCCAGCAGGCTAACAAAGCAGGCGTTTATGATGAAACACCGTTAACTAGCTTTACGTTACGTGCCCACCAGTTAACGGTAACTGTTTTGTGCTATGTCAGAGCATAATTCATATTGACAGCCATTGTCCGTTTAGCGTAATTGTGTTAAACAAGCTAAACCTGCAACATGGGTTAGCTAAGTTAAAATCGAACTCGCTTGGTTGGTAGCTAACGTTAACGTTATGTGTGTTATTTGCTGTCTGATAAAAGCTAGCTAACGTCAGTTTACAGAGACAGTTATCATCACGTAGGCACACATCGTTATATATTTCTGACAAATAAGTCAGGGAATTGATACCCCTGGAGGTTTGATGTTCTGGACTGTCACTGTCACCGTTATCTCCTCAAGAAAGCCATGTTATGATGGTGCTACGGCGGTTACTGAGAAAGCGCTGGGTGCTGGGAGTAGTCTTCGGACTGTCTCTCATCTACTTTCTCACCAGCACGCTTAAACAGGTACATAAACTCACACTACACTAAAGTTAATTGTAGTATCTTCTGCACCAGGGATGGGGTATCTGGATAAGATCCTTGGTATGTGATTTAATATTTAAAACATTGGGAAACCTTTTTATTTATGAAATCACAAGATGGGGGTTTCTGTTGTGCCCCTGCACATTGGTGCAAAAAAATCCAGTAAACCCAATGTTGCCCTAAATCCGTCATGCTCTAGCTAATACATGAGATGCCTTCAAAGAAATTAACGTTACGTGATTAATTTACTTGTTTTGTCTGATTAATAATCCAAAGAGATTTAGTTTACTTTCACAGATGACTAACAAAAACAAATAAAAGTTCAAACTAGTGCATCGTCTGCATGTTTGCTTAAAAGATTACTTATAAAGATGAATGGATTATATTGCGGAAACATTTTATCTCCATATATCTACAATCGGCTTAGCTCTATCTGATTTAAAGTCAGACATTTTCCACGTTTAACAGTCTTGTATAAATGCTTATCTATCTTATATAAAAAAAGGTCACAGAGAAAACCGTTTTTAGTTCTCAAAATAAGACATCAAAACAAGTTTTAGTGTCAGCACTATTATTGGAAAATCGGAAATTCCAGCCCTAATATTTCTTCTCACTTATATCTCATCATTGTATGAGCCTATTCTGAACTTTGTTGAGTTTTTTGATGGTATTTCATGACCTTCTATGGGAATTTTGCAGGAGGAGCGGACCATACGGGACCGCACACTCTTAGAGGTCAGAGATTCAGACCATCGCATTCCCTGGAAAGTCCGCTTCAACCTGGGCAACAGCAGCCGACAGATCACTCAGTGCAGAAACTCCATCCAGGGCAAGACACTGCTCACAGATGAACTTGGTGAGTAATGGCTGCATTACCATACAGTGATGATACCACAACAGCGCCACAAGAGTGTTTTTTTGTGTGCCTCTAATCAATGTATATGCCTATCTGTGTTAATGTTTTACAGGTTACGTCTGCGAGAGAAATGACTTGCTGGTTAACGGCTGCTGTAACGTCAATGCCCCCAGCTCCAGACAGTACATTTGTAAAAGCTGCCTGGCCAACGGCTGCTGTAGCATCTATGAGTATTGCGTGTCTTGCTGCCTCCAGCCTGATAAGGTAATCTTCCACATCAGGGACGCTCAGGGGCTTGGGTTATTACTGTCATCTAAAAAGGCTCACTGTCCACATGTTGCATCATGCTAGACTACTGCATGCATACATTTTAATAGTTGATCCTGAAATGCAAGAATTCAGATACTAAATCCCCAAAGTTGAACATTGATTTTGCATTTTAAACATAGCAGGGGACCGGGAGGGGAGGAAAGAACAGGTTGAACAGATTGAAATCGGTACCTATGTGTATATATGTTACACCCTCTCACTCTCTTATCCGTGTACTCTACTTTAGCAACTTCTCCTTGAGCGCTTCCTGAACCGTGCAGCTGAAGGTTTCCAGAATCTTTTCACTGCTGTGGAGGATCATTTTGAGCTGTGCCTGGCCAAGTGTAGGACCTCTTCACAAGTATGTTATGAGATAAACAAAAATTAAAATGTTCAACTCTGACGGACCACAATCCTTCTCTTTTTTTAATACAGAACGCGTCTAAAACGTATCCATTCCATTATTGTAGTTATTTTAAAACTAAGCACTAAGATTAATGAAAATTGTTGTCATTTACCCAAATGGATACCCAAACACACCTATGCCTTAGCACTTAAAGTCAATATTCCACTCATATACTGTAATATTCATCTGTGTATTGTTTGGACCGATGTCAAAGTAAGATAGAAGTAGTGATCTTTCACTATGACTCATTGCAATTGCCTCCTCAATTTCCAGAATGTCAAAAACTGGCAAAAACAAATTTTAGCTGTTCTTTTAAAGAGTATCTTTCTGCTTTCAGCTTTGACCTTTTCTCCCCACAATTAATTGCTTACAAAACTCAGAATTTAACTTTTTGTTTTTGTCAGTTGCTTTCAATAAGAGCATCAGACACATTACTAAAATCAGTGTTTTATGGTTTCTATTGCTGAATGAATGTTATTTGTATTGAATTTGTTCATTCACCAGCAAAAAATGCATACTTGAATTTATTAACCTGTTTATTTATTTATTTTCTGTCATGCAGAGTGTTCAACATGAGAACACCTACCGAAACCCTCAAGCAAAGTACTGCTACGGAGAGAGTCCTCCAGAGCTCCTTCCTGTATAAGTATTTGACTTTCTTCTCGGATTTATGAAGCAAAGGAACAGCAGCGGGCCAATAAAAGCGTCCCTGTTAGGACTCTTAAAGGTGCTTGGAGAAGAGACTCTCTGCAAATAAACTGCTGTCTCAGACAATTTTGGGTTATAGGGGCAAAGAGATAGACGCATCCAAGACCAACCTCAAAATGGACAAATGCTGTATGTGATTTGATTATTTACACTTCATAAGTGCATAGAACGCTTCTTACATTCATCCGTGATGATCATCAGGTCTACATAGCAGGCAGCTTATCCATCAGGATTCGCTTCAAACCGGTTCATGTCATTAAATAGGCTTTGTTTTTAAAGAAGGTAACAGCTGCTTCATTTTTTATGTTGGATCTTAAAAAGAGCAAATAATGTGTCATTACTTCTGTGTGTAGTGCATGCATATGAAACTGCTATTTAATAAAAGTAACTGTGAAATTAAATGGGTTATAGTTTCTGCTTTTTTATGTATGGTGACATTCAGAATGTATTTAATGTTGCTATTGAAATTTTAATGAACTGTTGTGTTACAGGTGTAAAGAGCAGTTCAAGACTGAAGTGTGAGTGTGTACTATATCCGTAACAAGGGTGATAGGTATGCTAAACATTTTAAAGCTACCAAAGGCCTTAAGAAAATCATGTATTTTAAAGCTTGTTAAAGAAAATGTATTTGTTTAATGTGCGAGAGAAAAGTACTGCAAGCAGTCCTTTAATTTAATTAGCCAAAAATTAACATTATACCAATGGAACAAACAAAAAATACAGACAGAGCATTCAAAAAGCTGTTCAGTTAAAAAAAATGCAGATTTTCAACATGTAGACTCATTTGAAGCTCATTTAGAACCACAATCATTTGAACTTCTAATTGAATATAGGGTTGTATCAATCTTCTCATCAAACTCAGCAAGGTAGCAACATTTTAGTATATATCCCAAAATGTCAAACTATTCCTCTGAAAGCTATATCCGAATTGGCTATTTAAATAAACCTGCTAGTTTTCAGCAACTGACATCGTTCCCATGTGACTGTAATTAATCAACTTGCCAAAGAGGCAAATTAAAAGGCGCTCTAATACAATTCCTAATTACGAGTTTGTTTTCTCAGCCTTCACAATGATTAATTGTTAGGCTTTGGCCATCTCTCCCTTGTGTGCGGGCTACGTTGCCTGAGGTAGAAAGAGAAGCTGATAAGAATCACCTTCACAGAGAGCCACCAGTTTGGACTCCAATCACTGTATTGAAATTTGTGGACAGATGGACAGTGCACAGCAAGGCAGATAAGTCTGTCAAACTCCCATCAAAGCAATGCAAGAGAACAACTCTGTAACAAAGATTAATGTGGGCCTCGACCTCCTCAAATTAGGTGATCAATTAATATTCAATTAGAAGTTGAGTGGTATTGATCTTCTCATCTCTCAGCAAGAAAGCAAATATGCCTACTTTCCAAAATGGCATACAACTTCTATAAACAGTCAAATAAAATTGCTAAAATCATGATTTAATCGGTTTTTCATCTACTTAAGGCCATGTGTAAAACAGTTGTGGAAAATTGCATCAAATTCAGCCATTTATTCAAACAAAATTATGAAAAGTGGGACACATTTTTCAAATGTCCCAAATGCATGTTAACATGCTGTATACATTACTAATAACTATAATAAACATTAAAAATATCTTGATAAAATCTTTCACCATTAAAGAAAAGCTGCCATAAACTGTAATCTGCATCACAAACTTGGATTACAAGAGGTATCCACTCCCCTCAAGGTACTTCTGATGTGTTGCCTCAATTTGGACCTTAAACTTATCCTCCAGCCAGTTCAGGTAGTCCCTGGCTGTCTTCAACAGAGTGTGACTCCACTGCTTCCTCTCAAACGCGTGCTTGGGCATATTGGGTGGGCGTGGGTTCGGGGAGCATTCCCCTCCAAGAATAAACTTTGCACACGCTGCGAGCATGTCGACCCTGGAAATGGCGTTCCTGAGCGTCTCGTGAAGGGAAACATCTTTGGGATTCAGGTTGTTCCTCTGGTCCTCAAGGACTTCCTTCAGGCCTTGAGACATGAAGAGGAGGCTGCACTGAACTTTTGACCCCTGGACATGGTGGATCTGGAGCTCAGGGAAGCCAGGGGGCCAAGTGCCAAGGTGCTCCCCATTGGATTTCTCCTGGAATAAAAGACCAACAGTAAATTCCATTGAAAGATTTATTTTGCTCATCACATGATATATCAAGTCTGCAATCTCACTGTATCACACATATTCCAGTAAACTCTGTCTTAGCACGATCTACAAAACACACACACACATGCACTTATCACTGCATGTCAATGTGCTATTGTCATAAAGAGAAAAGACATTTACACAGGCAAGAGCACTGACTGAAGACACATTTTCTTGCCACAAAAGGCTCATCCCATACATTAAAATGAAAAGCTCATGCAATTTACAGTTATATTATATTAGTCAAACACCCACAAAAGAAATCTGTCAAACAACCACAAATTATCTTATCCTATATTATCAATAGTATAAGAAGGTAACTATTGTATGAAGATTTATGTTAACATTTCACATAAACCACAGCGTTGAAGAGATGCATTTCTACAGATTCACTTGTTATTGTAGTAGATAGTTTAATCTAACAATGCATCTCTATTACATCTGAAGTCTTTAACACAGAAAGTGGCTACAATTTGCTTCACCTCCACCAACTACAACCAACCAGTGTGATGAAGACTGCGGCCGTGACACATAGACACCACCTTCAGACATACTGTAGATACACACAGTATTATGATACTTACAAAACCTGTCAAACTCGCTTTAACTTCACTTTTGGTCAGGGCTGTCACCTCTTTCAGGCTGCATGAAACAGAAGCAGCATGTTTCTTTGCCGTATGTCCTGCATCCAAGCTTTGCATTGTAATCACCATCCAGGCACACAGCACCGTCAGAGAACCTGCAATATGCAAGTGCACAGTCACTAAATCTATAGACACACATGTATTAATGCTTGAAGGAAGTGAGTTCCATGGCACACTGTACCTGCTCTGTATTTCATTCTGAATCCACTCACGTTTTCAAATATGACATGGACTGATGATTAGTAATGCAATAACAATCACACAAGGTCAGTTTTATAGTTGCAAACCTCTTAAAGGAGGCATGTGAAAGCAGTTCACAAACTTCCCCTCTATCTAAGTCATATCTTTTGATGAAAAAAGTGATTGAAAAGATTGGGTTCCTTTGACAGGTCAACACCTTGCGCAGTGCTTTTTGTCACTTCCACTTAAGGAAATGCTGAAAATGACTGATGAAGATGATTTGTATTTAACACAACTGTCATGAAGGTTTGCTCATTTTATGAAAATGTGTGTTTTTGCATCCTGATTAACCTTTTCAGTATGACAACATTCAATTACATTCTGCAAATAACTAAAAGAGAAAAATCAATTGGTTTCTCTGGTCAAATGATCGTCCACAACTTTAGGAAATGATTTTAGTTGGTTTGTACAGAGGACGTTGGTCATTTTATCACTGACATTTATTCAACACACAACAATGAATTAGTATTTTGTTAAAGAAATTATTTTTTGTTTGGATCCAAGGCCAAAAAATAAACAAACAATCATGTCATCTTTACATAACTTCAGGCTAAACCGAGCTCTTAATATACCTCAGTTGTTTATCACATATTTATGTGATGACATTTTTATGTTATGATTGAGTCATTCTTTCTCAGATCCCCCTAACGCAATACTTCCTGTGCGTAGATGTGATGCTAACCACACTCAACAATATCCTTTCATGTCAACCCGGTTCAGTCCAGTTTAACCCTCCAACTATCTTTTCTAACTCTACGTCACTGGTTTGATTTGGTTGATATTACATGGGGGTAGGAATGATGATAAGTGGTTCAATCCATATTTCATCAACATGTTTAGTTACCCTTTTGTTAATTCATGTAAATGTCAAATGCTTTGTAGTGTTCACCCCACATTAAAGATAATAGATGTGTTGTGGCATTAAAAAACTTCAAATGTGACGTTGAAGAAGCAGACCGGCAGGCAGGAGTCAGTGCAAAAAAAGTGGCGTTTAGTAACAAAAAATATCAATGAAACAGAGGCAAAAATGAACACTGTGAAATTCAAAACAAGACAAATAACAAAAGAAACATATGCTAAAGAAAAGAGAAAATACTGACGGAATGGCCTTTTACCTTCTCGGCTTAACTCGAAGATATACATCTGCTCAGGTAAGCAAATGGTGAGCTAAAACGATACAAGGCGTCAAACTATACAAAATGATAAAGAAAGCATCATTTGAGATTTCTTAGTTACTGCTTACTCACAGATGACCTATATGGCACATACACTATCTTAACCCTCCTGTGGTCCTCGGGTCAAATTTGACCCATTTTCTAAAAGTGTCCACATCAGAAATGTGGGTTTCTTTCAACCAAATTGTCAAAATAAATAATGTGGATGGTTCCCTGGAACGCTCTGCACAAGTAAAATAAATGATCAGTTCACTATTTTCATTGAATTTGGGTGTTTTATTCAATTTTTAGGCATTTGGAAATAAATTACGAACAACAAAATATCAAAAATAGTCGGGAAAAGTGTTGCAAAAGAACACCAAAATGTTGAAAAAAAGGTTTCATTTAAGATTTGACAAAGAAAAATAAAAATTTATTGTTGCATGTTCGACGGGAAGACAACACGAGGGTTAACAGAATGTAATTTACTACAGAATGGTTGTACTTCCTTCCTTAATTTGACAGTTCCTCACTGCTGAGAGAACCAAATGATGCAAACCTGTTGTCAGTATCCCCGACTGAGCCGATGATTCACCTTAACATAACAGGGAAATAAATAAAACAAACAGAAATAAAACTACACAACTTACACTTGTGTTATGTTACTTAACTAATAAATTACCAAATTATAAATAACAGATGAACTCAAACAATGGAATACAATTAATACATGATATAATGTACACAAAATGCTACATTGCTTTCAAAAACTCTTTTTAAGAAAATAAATACATATAACTTTATCAATAATGGTAATTTAAAATACGGCACAGTCTTCACACTCATTCACGTTTGAAACAAATAAATATCCATAAATAACAACGACAAAATGAACATTGTGCAAAGCAAATCCATTATTTCCAATTAGTAGCGTGGCGTGGCTCTCATGGGCAGCAACATGAGCCATAACGGTGCACACTTCACTGATTTTCCACCAGGTTTTAAAGCAAAAGGCCAACAAAATTTGAGCCCAAACACGCTGATCTTCATGTCAAACATCCAATGGAATTTTTTGGAATGTAGATAAAAAATCCATTGGATATGTGACATGGAGATCAGCGTGTTTGGGGTCAAATATCGACCAGAGGCAGATATTATGGTAGTGACAATTTAAATGAAGGAAAGGTACAGTATATGTTCTGCATCTCTACATTTATATGACTCTACTGTCTGATCATACTGGGGCTGTAGTAAAAAAGTAAAATCAAAACATGGCAGAATATAGCAAGCGTGAGGATACCAGGTGACATCATCAGGGTCATTTTTTCAGCCCTCTTTACGAGTGCCACTTTTAAAAGCATTGAACCCCTGCTGTCTATTTATCACACACTTCCTTTGCCTCCGCAAGAACCTGCGACACTTGTGTAAGCCAGTCCTCTAGAGTGACTATGACACCCCATCCATATACTTTTTTTGCATAGTCATCATTGTGGGACAAATGTGGTGGGGTTGGCTTTGCTGGCAAAGAGTTGATGTTCATAAGAATATTCTTTATTTTAGCTAAATGGTTGAAGAGGTTTCCCTGGACGTGTGACAGGGGCTCCGCAACAGATTCAGGGTTGCCCCAAGTGTTCTCCTGATAATATTTTACTTTTAAAATGTGCACTTTAAAAAGCTCATTCTTGATGTAGATGTCCTGCAGCTTCTCAAAAATGTTTGTACCAGATAATGTAGAGTTAGGACACTCTGGAACTGGAACATTCATGGATCCATGATAGATTTTCTGTAAAAAAAAAGAAGTGGATGAAAATTAATTCACCATAAAAAAAAGTGTGGGATGAAGATGATCATTTAAAAATGCACATGCACAAAATGCAGCAAAAATAACATGCATTTCAGTATGTGAACTACAATTACACTTTTTACAAATAAGGTCATAAGGACTTTTGGGATTGAATGAAAGTAAAATGACATGAAGGTTAAGTTTACAAGAAATAGAAATTTAAAGTCTTGGTAAAATGTCAAACCAGTTCCATCTCAGTTCTTACAGACACAATTATATTAGCGTATACATTTTTTTCACATAAACAACAATACTGAAAAAAGATATCAGTTAAACTTGTTGTATAAGGGAACAACACAATGTTAATGTTAGCTGTTAATGGTAGCAGAAGGTGATATTTTCTGTTGCAGTCCGAAACAGTTAAAATGTATCATGTTTTTGATACTCTGGTCGGCATTTTTTCAGCAATAGCCATTAAATGTATGTGCATTCTTTAAAGACATATTTTTTTTTTACATTCTTGACATATTTTGACAGTGGATCCGATTTCATGGGGAGTAATGGAACAAGAAAGAACAGCCACGGTGAGCTGCTTAATGTAGTTGTACGTGACATGCTGCACACCTACAACTTCAGCAAGCTAACCAACTCTTTTTATTACGCTTTTACTGTTGTTAGTTTGTTTGGCTGCACTGTAAGCAAATACAAATTTGTATTTTGCACTCTTTGAGCAGTACCTGCTCAAAGAGTGCAAAACTGCACTTGCGGTTACCATAGTAAGTAGTAATAGTAGTAGTAGTAGATAACTTTATTGTCCCCGTGGGACAGTTGGGTTTGCGGCACAGTTGCAAGGCACTTCATGACAAGATATCAGACATATGATACAGACAAATAATCCCTACATCAGACACCGACAGACATAACATGAAGAACATACATCACACACTACAATACACTATACACCCTTGGGTATGACCAGGCCAGTTGGACATCTAGCTTATTTTGACTGATTTAAGGCTTTTATGGCTTGTGGTACAAAAGAGAATTTGGATCTGTTCTTGGTCAGAAGGAGTTGGCAGAAACGACGCCTAGATGGCAGTAGTTTAAAATTAGATGCCAGGGGGTGTGTGCAGTCACATACAATGTTATTGGCCTTGCTCATCAGTCTGTCTTTGTAAATGTGTTCAATAACTTGCTGGCAGTTGTAACTGTTTTTCTGATTGTCTTTTTCTGTGACTCAGTGGCATTTCCGAACCAGCAAATAATACAGCAAGTTAAAACAATTTCAATAAAAGCAGTATAAAACATTTGTAGCATTTTGTTATTGACATTGAAAATAAGCAGTTTCTTTAAAAAGTACATTCTTTGCTGTGTGGTAAATACGAGTGTCAGCAAATCAATTAAGACCAAAATCTTAAGGATTACAATTTTAAAGTTAGTGCATCTTTAAACTGACTTTCTCTGTGGATAGATGACAGATGAAACATCTGTGCATGAGTTGCTGATTCAGCAGGAGATTTAATGTACATCTGTTTTTGTCATCATCGTATAGGCTATTATGAGTGCGTGGGATGGACTGATGATGTTTTATCAAACGCATCAGCGATGATTTTACAAAAACCTATGAAGGCGGCAGGGGAGGGTGAAATTCGAACAAAAATAGATCACTTTGTCTGCAAGTTAACTCAGTAGTAATCTGAATCCGAATCAGA
Source organism: Zingel zingel (assembly GCA_023566125.1). Taxonomy (NCBI): domain Eukaryota; kingdom Metazoa; phylum Chordata; class Actinopteri; order Perciformes; family Percidae; genus Zingel; species Zingel zingel. Next base: position 11,365,739 of record CM042314.1, on the reverse strand, counting down.
GAGGAGTTTGTTGCCACAGTAGTTACCCTACGTGGAATATGGATCAGTGATTGTGCATACATACACAAACAAACATATTAAAGTGCTTATATTATGCTAATTTTCAGTTTCATAATTGTATGAATGCACAGTAGATACTCACTTAGTCAGTGCTTGGGCACAGACATTAGTAACAGGGAGAGTGTAGACTAACGTGACTATATAGAACTATGTGTGAAAGTTACGGACATGGCGGCAGTATTTCAACCATACATGTTCGAACCAGAATCGGATCCTGAAGAAGGAGGGGAGTCTCCTGCAGAACCCGAGACTCAGGGAATTCAAATGTTTCGGCCGATGATGTAGACGGCTCAGGATGATGTAGAATCCCAGAAAACGTGATTTTTTTCATAATATGGGCACTTTAAACATGAATTATTAAGTCACAAATCTCGAAACCAACAAGATAATGCACGATAATGCCGAGATAAAATATGAGTTCTGATCAAGTGACAAAATGGGTTTGGGACCAGTGGATAAATTGAAATGTTTTGTGCCAGCTAGGAAAACTGTCCCCAAGAGTGTTGTGCATGGTTACATCAAACTATGGACAGGAAATATATCATACCATAGAAAAAATGACCACATGACAGAATCACTGAGTGGTACTTACATATTTATCCAGTAGCACTTTTGTGTCATGAATCAATAGGTCTGAAAGAGACTTGGTGCTGTCTAAGTCACAGCTGGCGGGAATCGCGGCAGAACAAGTTGGCCTCCACTGGACTTCCAGGAGCAGTAATCCAAGTACTAAGAAAAGATCATACAGGTGGATACAGGTGACTCAAAATGTAACACAGAATATAAGGTGACTAAGAAATAATTCAGCTTCTTTTAGAATGTATTTCTCTTTTCATTTGGCCGAAATATTTGGGGAAAAGAACAACATTAGTTCCTTTTAAGCAGTCACAAGCCAATAATGTTGGGAACCTATACCTCAGATAAAGAGAGAAAGCTCAAAGCACCAATCGGATGTAAGCTCCTTGTTTTTTTTCAACTTCTCAATCAAAACAGCAAAGAACATTATTTAAAGAATTTAATAAGATGTTGCGAACATTGATTAATGCCTCTAATACCAAAAATGACAAGACAATACATTGGGGATATAGGGAGGATCAGCCTTCACTGGTTTCCAAATATATAGGACTGCACACTCACATGACTACTGAAACAAATAAATGCACACAAAAGTCTGTACAAAAGCCTGCTTGTAACATAATTCATATAGCTAATACAATTAAATTTGATTTGTCAGCATTATGTAAGGTACTACTCATCTAAGCAGCTAAATATTAAACTGCATTATTTGATACATCAAATAACAATGTTGTTTCATTGTTACAAAGATATTTACCATAGTGCCTTAGAAGTCCATTGCGTGTATTATCCATTGTAGCCACAGTAGTCACTGATTTACTCAATGTTCAGCGGTTCTTGATAAACAAACCACGTTAAAACAGCAAGGTGAAAATAATTGTCCTATATATAGGCCAGAGTATTTTAAATGCTCATCTACACCCACTTACCAACACTGACACACACACACAACCTTGCATGCTTACAAGGAATGACAAAATTCCATGATGACAATTTCCTTTTACACATCACTCATGTTATGACAGTGTGCCGCTTGTCTCAGCCCTTTGGGTTCAGCAGAGGTGTGACTTAAATGCTTCATGTGCTCCTCAGATAATAGTTTGTGGACAGAGTTTACACTCAAAAATAGTAATAAAGTTATAACATAAAACACAGACATTAGTTTATTGTGTGTTATTTGCAAACGAAAATATCAAAACACAATTTCACGGTCTGCTTTGTATCTTTTAGGCATCTGAGAATGAAAACAGAGATGACAGAGAAACCACCCTGTTTCGAGAAGTTCAAAGACAATTTCAATTCAATTTTATTTATAGTGTCAAATCATAACAGGAGTTATGTTAGGATCCGTTACAGATAGAGTAGGTCTAGACCACACTTTAATTAACAAAGACCCAACTATTCTTACTCAACAATATCAACAAAATATTCCCCCACAAAAAGACAGATGACCCACTCATCCACTTATGGATCCTCTGCCAGATTCAGCTGAGTTTCAATTTCACTCCAACACTTAGCGATATGGTGGCGAGTATGAAACCACCCTCTCATCCCCATAAGATTCTGCAAACTTCTGTTTAAAATTGTCTTGGGTCTCTCATTCGTTATAATCTCTTATATCTAATAGCACCCTGCAATCTGTGTTCCTGTATACTTTAAACATGTTTAGTTGCAGGGGCATAGCACAAAATTCTGGGCCCTGTAGAAAGGCATTTTCTATTGGCCCCTCCCCGCATCCACAGCTATTCATTCTAGCATCTTTTTGGGCCCTTCTCACATGAGAGCCCTGGCTACTCAGTCCCCCCCCCCCCCTCCCCTCCCCCCCCCCAGTCCGACACCCCTGTTTAGTTGTGTTGCATCTCCTAAATTGTAGATAAAAAAAATACTGTAACCTACTAATTTCCACATAGTGGTTGTAGATGGCGTTCATTTCTTTAAGACAGGGCTTGTCATCCCAGACTCAAAACCAAAGGTGATGAAAACGTTTAAGGTAGTGGCTCCAAGACTTCCGTTTAATGCAGGAACAGATCAAGAACCATAGGGAAGTTCTGAAAATTAATATTGCAATCACTGCACTTGTTCAATTCCTATTGCAACTATACATGACCTTATGTATCTTAACTTCCTATATTTGACTCATGAGGAAATTATGACAAGCTAAGGCATAATCTGTTGGTCATGAGGTAGTCAATATTTGTTAGAAAATGCAGTTGTGTTGTAAGCATTTACCCTTTAAGAATGTAACTGGCTCATGCCAAGAAGTCAACAAAGAGTACCTATTTTCAATACTCTTTATTGAATGAAGCAGCACAAACATTACAAATGTTTACAGAATACTTTTACTTCAAATTGTACAAAAGTTGTACCAAAGAAAAAAATCTAAGTCATAGTAGGTTAATTAAAAGTTTATTGTGCAAATAAAAAATAAGACATAGTGTTATTGACCTTGGCTAATACTACGGTTAAGAAATGCTGACCTCTTAAAAAAAAAAATGGTGACCAAGCCTACGGTCCTGCTTGACAACACTTGAATTAGTTTTAATACACAAGAAGTAACTGCTCATTCTTCACAAACCAAAACGAGTGAGCCCTGTTGTCAGAAAATAGAAATTCTCAGTTTTCTTTGTGCTTGTGAATTTGAATGTGCAAGCGTTTGTGTGTTTGTGTGTGTATGTGAAGGAGTGACTGTGCATTTTGATGTGCATATGTGAGCTTGTCGGCCCCCTGGGACTCAGTGCATCCTGCCTTAGATAGGTAAGACAGGAGGCCTCACAGACCAACTGTGTATGCACACCATAGAGAAGCGCTTCTGGTGTTCATAGCAAGTTTGTAGTAGTTAATACTGCTGGCGATGCAGTGCTAGACTAGGCACAGGGTTAGCTTCTGTTCCTACTGGCCTGCCACCCTTGGCCACTGGAGTGAGAGGCGGCACATTGAGCCAGGATCATCCAGCTCAGAAGGGACTTCAGAAATCAACTGGCGGCTGGTTCTTTCCTCTGATGCTGGAGCATGCCTGTCACACTCACTATGTCCTCCTCAGGGACCTAGAAAATAATAGAGGAAAGGCAGTGGAACAAGTTGTAAACACAACATATTATAATAAAGTTGTTATGGTGAACGTGTTAACAAACAGTTGCCTATTTACACATTCAGCAGACATGGAACCCCTAAATCCTCTCTCCCTTTTAGCCTGTGATGTGGTCTCCATCAACTCCTGAGAAAAATATCAGATTCTTTACCGGCAATTTCCACTGGATGCGTAACGGCTGCGTAACGGCTGCGTAACGGCGGCGGAGTCATTAGGTTTCCATTAAAGTCAATGTGTGTATTTCCACTGACTGCGGAACGTCTGCGTCCCTACTCCGTCCCAGCTCTGGCGATCCGCAGCCCTCCGGAGCAGATACGCAGAGCTTCTATTTTTTCCGGATGCCGGAGAGTTCCGCAGCAAATCAGCACACGGCAGATAGTGTGGGACAGGAAGTCGAGCACAGAAACAAAATAAAAATCCGGTTAATTTTCAAAGTAAAATACACTGTTCTCACGGCGGATAATATTTCCCTGCACTACACCTTGAAAACACAGCACAGAGTTGTTTCCCCTCTACTCCTCTGGCTGGAAACAAACTGTTGTTGGTTTTGTGGTTCTATTCTACGTGAATTCGTGAGATATTGTGGGTCCTCGTGACTACAGCTGTCAGTCATGGCCGCAGCCTTGCCACAACAAATCCGGACCTGGTGGGTATTGACGGACGGCAGAGCACGCAGCCGTTCCGCAGCGGAGCCGGTCCGCAGATGTTCCGCATCCAGTGGAAATCCACAGTTAGCTTGCTATGCTTAACTACTATTACTAGGTAGTTGCTAACTTTGTCTGGATGTTGGTCAGGTAGTGTCCAGTAGGTTTATCAGATCTTTTACCATGAATACAGCTGCCTGTTGGGGCTGGAACAAAGTTAGCTGTGAGAGTGAACCAAAAGAGTAAAGTTGTGGCCAAAACCAAAACAAAACTATGAGCTAAAAATCCGAGAGGAACAATAGATACATGTAGAGTTGGGTTTGGCTACATAACAATAAAAATTCAAGAAAATAACAGACCCAGAATTGAGCCTTGTGGCACTCCACGTGGAAGTATAGCCTGCAAAACCCCAGATTTTCAAATCTAAAAGTTGTATTTCAAAGTTATTGTAGTTTGACTGTTCCTACCACATAACTTAAATCATACAACACACTACAGTTTCCCAAGACATTGAATTGATTTGAACTATTGCTACAGATTAAAATGACCTAATGTATATCTAGAAGTTTTCCAACCTACCTTGCAGAGGTCATTTCCCCTGATAGCCCTATTTACAAGAAGTGTGCAAGAGGAAGACACTGTGATGTCACAGCTAGTTTCTTTTTTTAATCAATGGAATTAGCTATTACTAGGCCGGTCTGTGGTTAACATTGATCCCACTCAGGTTTACAAGGTTGCGGTAATGGTAGAATATCATGACAATGATTAAGTGCAACAGCCTTCAATGATTAAGACTCAATGACGTGCTAGATTGTGTAATACAGCTATGAAAGTGAGTTACACACTCTGTAAAAAGAACCATTAGATTCCATGTGGAAACCCAAAGACTCAACGTCATGTTGTACATCCTTTATTTTGTTTACCTTTGGTCAGTATTTTGTGACTAGGCTGATTAAACAGCCCAACTTTCCCAGACTAGAAAGTTGTATGAATACTTCACATTGTAATGCAAAGAGGAGGGAGAGCAGAACAAAACAGGATTTCTATTAATGCACACTCGCAGTCTTAGGGTTTTATAGTTCACTCTATTTTTCACCTAACTTGTTCCTCGAAACCCTTCAAACTAACCCACAAATTAATGTTTAGGGTATGGTGACTAGAAAGTGGCGTAGCAATATATTTAGGGCTTTAGGGCTTAGATAAGTCTACTATGTCAAAGACTAAAAAGTCAAGGTGAAACCGATCAACAGAAACCACAAAACTTAAATTTAGCTTTGCTGATTTACTTGGGGACAGATATTTTGCGATAAGTTTCTGGGTAACGGCAACCAAATAACCCAGAAAAATATTTCTTGGTAATATTCAAGATAATATGAGTGGCAGGAGTTGTTGACTAAGTTGGCAGACTGCATCTGTGTGGTAAAGAGTAAAGCAAAATCTATACTGAGATCACTGAAAACACTGTTTGAAATGGATAAACCATAGTTATTTTAATTGGCAAAGGCTGAAAAAGATTTTTACATTGCATTAAAAACTCTAACCTAGTACCTATTACATCTTAATTGAATAAACCTTTATTATTGCCTAAATAGTTTATATATACATTCCACAGAAAGATTGTAATGGCCAGGTAATTATACAAATAATGCCACAATTAAATGCATCTTTAAACGCCATACACAAAGCATTAAGTTGGACATCAAATTCAAGGACAAACTGATGTCTGTCTGAATTTGTTCGGTCAAATGCAGGCATGTTTTAGGCAAATAGTCTAAATGAGATAAGGTGTTAAAAATGCTTTATTTTCTAAATTTGATTTTCCTTGCTAATTAATTTGATGAATTTTATAAACATACAAGGCCATATTCTTTTTTTTTCCTTCTCAAATTTAGAGACACGCTTGGATCAGTGAGAACATTCTCAAGCTGATTTGGAATCACCTGCCTTAAGCATTCCTCGTGATTAAACCTCACAGGAATGCTGGTTAATGTGACATATTCTTGGTCTTTATCTGTCTATATCTCCCACTTTACGAAACAAGAATCTGAGCTAAGAGTAACCTTTTTTTGAGTCACAAATGGGTCGAAGTTTTGACTTCCATGACAATGATTGCGGTGCCGTGGTAATGGCGTAAAGATGTTGGACTCACCAGAGCATGGTCGAAGCTGAAGGTGCTTATGTAATAGGCAGAGATGTCGCTGTCAGCCAGAGGCTGAGATATCTGGGCAACTATACCACATTCATCTAAAAACAGAGAGCGGAGTATTAGTATCACAATCATTAACAGGTGTTATTAAATTTAAAATCTTTATTGCATAGAAATGTAAGCACATAAAATATCTCATATATTGCCAATTGTTGCCATTTTGTATTAAGTCTGTTCTCTATGTTTCTTTGGACTGTAAGTACAACACTGTACATGTAATAAAAAAAACACAAGACAATAAAATGGACACTACTTGTGTAACCATTCACATATTTTAGCAAAAAACTACCCAATCCCTTACAAAGTTAACACCTCAACTGACAAAATCAGAAATAAGTTATCACAAAATAAATACAAATGTAAAAGAAATTTACATTTATTTAAAGTGCTTATATTATGCATTTTGGCATTTCCCCTTTGCTTTATTGTGTTATATATATTTTTTGTGCACGTTGTAGGTTTATTAAGTGAAAAGTCCACCCCAAAGGGACTTGCCATCTCCAACAGAAAACACTTTTCACAAACTGCTCCAAACAGCTCTATTGTAGTCCAGCCTTTACTTCCGTGACAAATGTGCGTCACTTTGTAACACACGTCATAATGCTCGCCTAGCTGCTAGCATGGTACGCCCTCATACTCTGCATCTGACTGGCTAGTAGTCCTTACCTAGCTACTCCGCGTGTGTGACTCCCAACAAAGATGGTACAGAAGTGAGATGCCTCACTCTGTAGCTAAAACGGAGAGCTCAACACACAGGGTGAAAAGAAGAGCTGCAGCAATGTGCAGTACAACAAAAATATGGTGTTTTTTGAAAATTAAACCATGTAAACCTATTCTGATATAACCTCTAAATACAATTATGAACCTGAAAATGAGCATAATATGAGCACTTTAAAATCACATCTGCGTCAACAACATTGAAAATAAATACACCTGCAACATCTTGGTAAAATGAAAACTCCTAAAACAATATTTCAGGTGTATTATTTCAGAACCACAAAAGTAATTTATATAATAGTATTAGTATATTATGTGAGAGTATTCCAGTCACACGTTAAACAGCTCGTCTGCTCATTTTAAAGTTTTTAAAGACGACGGTACTGTAGACTCAGGATCTGATGTGTCAACTGAAGATGATGGCAGTGCAAATCACTGAGAACAGACTTTGCTTATATTTGGAACATACAGTATTTGTTTGGACGTGGACCATTTCTGAATTGGATATATGCCACTAGTCACACACCAAGGCTGTTCCAAAAGCAGATGGGACTTTACCTTATGACTGACGTGCTCTGAACTATAGAGTAAATTGCTACAATTTTAGGTATTTAAAAGAAAGTGGCCTCACCAAAGCCCAGCGGTTGTCCCCCTATACGGACCATTCTCCACAACTCCCCAGAGGAGCTGGTGAAGAGAAGATCAGCAGGAAACCTAGAGCACAAAGATCAAACACTGATTTCTCCCAAGCAACCAAGTGCAGACATACACAAGAGCATTCCAGAGATAGACAGGGGAATACCCTCTAATATAAAAATGTGTTGATGCTGCAACAACGTTTGTGCCATTCCAGCGTTTTAATGTGCATTCTTAAGATGTCAAAAGGTGGACTTGGCCAGTGTAAAGTATTAGGACTCCTTACTGTCTCTGAGCCTCAGTGTCCATCACCAGTGAGATGTAGCCATCAATGAGGGAGAAGGAGAAGAACTTGATACAGTCCAAGTCCTGGTTGGGAGACAACTGTGCATCCTCTTTAGGACTACAGAGGAAAAGAGACATTTGGTGACATTAGAGAAGCAAAAGTAGCCTGCATTATTTAAAGAAAGGGGATTTATAGGATAATAATAATAATAATAATAATAATAATAATAATAATAATAATAATAATAATACAGGAAGTAACACAATACACAGAGATATACCAGTTATTCAAAAGGGATAAAACACAATGATAAAATAATTCTATTAAATATTTTTTGGGATTATATATACAATTTGGATTTATATTATGATCTGCTAAAGACCTGTAGAGTAAGGCAGAATGTGTATTTCCATTTTATTATATTTTAAATTTAGCAATTTTGGTAATCTAGGTGAACTTCCTTTTAGTGTTTCTCTGTCACAGGGCTTGCAAATAGATTTTTTTTTGTTGTTGTTAATATTATTAAAAAGAAAAATACTTTTGATTCTAAAACTACAAAAAGAAAGCAAGAACAAAAGAAAATACAACAAAAGAAAGACAAATATTAGCCTTGTATGTAACTTTCCCTGCACAATAATCCCAATAATCAATAATTAATCCTAACTCTCTATGTTGAACCTGTATGACCTGTGTGGCTATCTGCTATGTTTATTGTAAAAAGCCAGTGAGCTGATGTCTAGCTTGCATCATGTACTGCCACCTTGTGTTTCAGAGAGGTACTGCAGTGGTGTGAGCAAGTTCCTCACCAGTTGGAATAAAAGAGGACGTCAATGAGCGTGGTGGCGATAGACGGCAGTGTGTCCGGGTCCAGAGACATGACACAGAACTGGTTCTGGGGGATCAGCACCGGGTGAACTGTGGGCTGGATGGCTGGAAAAGCAAGGACATTGTTAGTTTGTAAGAAAAGCTGAACTAGAAGTGTCAGAAAAAAGCATAACCAACAGATGCACCGAAGATAATGCTTTCTTATACTCTTACATTTTTCTATTTAAAAAAAATAAAATAAAAAATTCATAGAAAGGTCTTTTGTATTAATCCAGTCTTCTTCAGGCATTTTAACTCAAACAGTTTACTAGGGGCTGGATTTCCTGTGTTTGTTTACATTTGCATTATGCAAAACAAAACAGCATTGCCAGTGGTTAAAAAGTTTCCAAATTATTCTGACATATGGATCGAGTTAAAAAAACAACAACATGTTTTGGTCTTTGATGTTGACATTAAGCCGGCATCTTAGGGATGCAAAGATTTGAAAGATTGTGAAAGGGTGGACATAGTTTTCAGCATGTTCTGCTCTCTTCGTACAGCATGTTCTGTAACTTCATGGTGACATAAAAATAACTTCCAGTAAGGGACACAGTGATTCAATGCAGTTCAAATGTTGCTGTATGTTTAAAATTTAGTGCGGACCCAGCCTGTTTGCATTGTTTCTTTATGTAATCTCAAACACAGCAATGTTTGTGTAAGTCAAACATGGCTTTGTTAAGCACAACAGGTGTCCAGCAGGTTCCTCTACCTATAAATACACATTTAATTTCACTCTTATAATGGCACACATGGTTTGATTACTATCAGAAACAGCCGGGCTTGAACATAAAATAACTACTGACAAGCACTCTTGTTTCTGTACTACTACTCTGTATGTATCAATCGGTTTCAATAAAAAGTAGTTTTTTTCTCATGGGGCTAGTTCTAAAACAAAAATGTATTACAAAATCCTGATGCCTATTTAACAATAATTTCACACACTGCATGTAGAATTTAATTGGGGGGGTGGGGAACACATGGTTACCTGATTTCACTTATAACTTTAAATTGGCCTATGCACAGTTTTTAAGTGATTTATTAAACAGCTTTTATTTTCTAGTGTGATTGTGAAAATAATTACACTGCTGTCTTAAGAAGCCAGCAGCAAACCACAAAAGGACATTTGTTTTGAAGAATTGTTTATTCTGAAAATACAAAATGGAGACCTATATTGTACTGTGTTGTAAATATTGTTTGAATCCAATAAAATATATATGGGGGGGGGGGAGAAGCCAGCGGCTGTTGTGCAATATTTTATATTAAAAAAATGATATATGGCATATTTATGTTTAGACCTTGTATGTGCTGTCGCGGTTAATGTGACTGCCTTACATTCAAATTTGAGCTGTGCAGAGTTACAGAAATGTTATTCAGACTTTAGAAGTGCCAGAGCGACTACAGGGAAGTTTCTCAAGTTTTTTTAAACTGGTCTTCTAAAGCGCTGGTTCTACACTGTTACTTGAGTTACTCCTACAATCATACAGGAACAGCAATAATGCATGACTCACATCTGGTTTGTGACCTGTGACTTTAGATAATTTCCTATTTGATGAGTAAGTCTTTAAACTTTGCACAAAGAACCTGAAGGTGGTGCTAGAGGATCTAAACTTCATCCTCTGAGACATGTTCGATCAATACCTGAGAGGTAAGGGAATTCATACTAAACAGGACAGTGACCAATACCTTCTTTTCCGTTCTTCTGGAGGCCGTTGGAAACATCCTGACAATGCATAGGGACAGACTCTCCTCCCACCTCCTTGTAGATATTGAACTCCTCCTCCAGAGTTTGGATGACTACAGACAGGTCTTTCTCTCTCACCTACACAACCCACATGTGGAGCATAAAGATCACATAGTCTACAATGAGTTTATTTGCCATACAAGGTCAGTATGCATTGTGTTGTTTGAGGCAACGGCGGCTCCTTTTTAGAGAATATTTGAGATCAACCAGCAAGTGGCCCATTAATATACTTGCTGACACAAATGTCTGTCAAGGTGTTATCTATTTTCGCTCACTTAACACTTTTGCATGTAATATATCAACTAACTTTTAGTTCCCTCAGCTCTGTCTGGAATTAATTCCTTAACTGCAAAATTGGTGAGTGGACAAAATTCTGTCAGGTGGGCTTTTTTTGTCTGGCAGAGCTCAGTAGGTGAAAGGCTTCACTGTGCAATTACAGGTCTGGAGTTTTTATACATTTAGAGAGTTGGAAAAATTGCTCTAGATGTCTCTAAATAATACAACAGTGAACAGCTCACTGTGCTTCTTTCATTTAAAAAAGATAGTTGTGAGCGCCGTTTAGACTGGAGTGGAATAGAAAGAAAGTAAAACGACTGAAGTAGACGGGACTCACCAGGATAAAGTCGGTTTGATAAGTGGAGAGCATGAAGACAGAGACGTGCTGCTGGGCCAGAGGGGCGATGACCGACTTGGCAATCTTGGTCACGCCAACAGCTTGTGAGCTGCTGGAGGAGTTGCCATTGGAGACCACGTTGAGCGGCAGCCAGATGGAGCTTTCTACCTTGAGATGCTCTGAGGGCTGGAGCTCTGAGTGGGGTCAAGAAGAGAAAGATGGCTCAGTGGGCATAGGCACAATATCCATGACTTTACACTAATATTTGTAAGAGAACATGTCCAAATAACAGGGATTTGCCGGTCAAAGATCTTTCTTTTCCAAGTTTCGGTTTCAACAGCATTTCAAAGACTACTATATATTTCATTGTGCAGCAGGTCCTAACTACACATTAAAATAATAATTTAGATGCCGTTGGTACAGTCAGAAATACTCAACCTTTGAAAATAGCTGCATGTCTTGTGTAGCTCTGAAAGGGGGGTTTTATGAAGTCTGAGAAAAAACATTTAGCGTTCGGCTTAAGATGTCAAATATTTGACAGAACACATGCATTATAAACTAGCGGCATGGAGTTTGAAAGATGCAGTCATTTACCAGGCAAGGAAGGTCTGATGAAATATGCTACTTGGCTTGCTTCATGGGAAATGTAGGATGCAGTGTTTTTGGATCTTGACCCATAGTAAGGGACCTAAAAAAGTCAGGATATCTCGGTCTTTGCTCCAACAATTTTGACTATTGAAATCTTTGAAATCATAACTGCAAACACTCCTAGTGCCAGCATTACATTATATGTGAGTATTTAAAGTCAAATAGGACAACAGAGCTCTAAAGAAGCCAGTAATAAAGTGTAATCTACATTAGAATAAAATAAAACACACACTAAATTATTCAGTCATATCTCACAGCCAAGCTGCACCAGTGAAGAGGAACAGCTTTCATAAGCTAATACAAACCATCAGGGAAGTGACAGATGTACTGTATACCACCAACTGTCATGCAAACAACATTTATACAGCAACCACAATAGTGACATGGTAACTTTAAAGTAAAAGAACCCTTTCGATTAAGGGTTTAACCACATGACAACTTTATGTTTCCGGTGATGCACTCTTAAAGGTTTGTGAAGGTGTAAACTATTAGGCAGCTGTAAGTAACAACTTTCTCTTGACTGCTGCTCAGTATAACGTACGCACTTCCTCTCCCCCACCGTCTGCATCTGCCTTTGCCTTCACCATAAAATGCCCCTTCTATTTATATCGCACAGTAACACAAGTAAAACTTATGTGTGTATCAGGTTGTTTTTTTTTTAAACGGGTCAAAGGTCAAACAGGGAGATCCCTCAGACGCAGCTGTAACAACCTGAGTTTGTAAGCCAAAATGTCAAACCAGGATATTTCACTCTTTTGTCTGAAAATAAGACTCGAGTGGAAGCTGGCAGCTACCTGGGAAACAGGTGTCTATCCAGGAGACGCTGAAAGAAAGAGATACTGGGGTGATGACTAAGTGAAATGGGCACCGCAATCTTTTAAGAGTGTCACTTAAAAAAACAGATCCAAACGAAGAATACATTAATAGCTTCCCAGCTCTTCATACACTGCTCAACTACAACGGGGGGAAGAATTCCTGAATGCTTAGTAGGAGAGAAATTTTTCTTTTGCATGTTTACAATATCAGAAACATTCAGAGGAGGCACACACATTTTTGGTTATGGTTTTTATTACCATTCATTCAGCTAACTAAAAGCATTACCAAATGGCACCGTCTACCTCCTGCAGTGAATACTCCTTTTTCTTTACTCTCTTTCAAAGAGCCCCTGTTCTGGTTGGCATAATTTGTCACAGACGGCCCCTTGTGGCTTCGCTACACCAGCGTTTACCTCTTAAAATAGGCACTCAGTTAGAAAGAGAGCAAAGGAGACAGAGAGAGAAACAGAGCACCCGGAGGCAATATTTGCCTTTAACAACTACATCTGTGTAAAAGGACTAGATAAAAATGGCTGGTGAGGAGTGGACGGGACTACAACATGTCCACAGTAAGTTTTACTGTGGGCTCTGTCCCAAGAGTATAGCCGGACTGAAAGGAACATTCTAAAAAGGGCCTAAGTAACTTATTAAATACTTTAATAATTGATTAATCTATCCATTATCTTCTTTGTCTAATAATCGTTCAGGGTATAAGACAATTTTAAAAATAAAAAGGCATATATCCATTACAACTGACTAAGAAAAAGTCTACCGAATTTCTCCCCCCTTCACGTTCAGCTGTCTTTACAGTTAAATTTACCCAACAAACGGTGGGTTAGGCACCAAAAAGCCTAGTTAAGATTACCAAAAAGTGAAGGGGGAGATAATTCCAGGCAGCTGGGAGATCTTCTGCTGCTACACAACGGTTTGATTGAGAGACCCCTAGAGGCAGAAAATTACATATTGGACATCTAAAGTGTAAATTTGTTGGAGTTCCCCTTCAAGTTTCCAAATTTGATATTGGCGGTAGCTTCCCTAAAACTTGTTTGGTTGACGTTCATCAGTACATGTCTTGCAACATTTTCTATCCGTACAAAATGTTAAACCAAGGTACAGTACATTCATTTATTGTATTCTACCAACCAAACACTACACTACAAAGATTAGTATATAGTGTATCATTTATGTATGGTATCACGTTATGGTGTACAAGTGAGACTAAAGCATTCAGAGTGTAGCAGGACAAACCCCTGCCCGATGAAAGATGTGTGTGCACAAGGGTGTTATACCTTTGAACCCTTCCTCGTCAAGGACGACTGTGTAGTTCTCTGGTGTCTCCGTCAGACTGAAAAACTTACATCTGAAACAGAAGAGGAAGTACAGATGAACAGAGGCATGCGGTTTAGGTAGATAAAATAAGGAGGAGAGAGGAAAGAGAGTAGAAGAACAGTGTTATTAATTTGCAACCAACAATAGGAAGTTACCAGGAATCAAGTAAATAGAGTTCCTTGAAATCCACACTGGTTTCAGGACTGGCTTTCACTCAAACACAAGACGCGAGCTCATTATTATGCCAGCATCGCTCCTTTGTCTACAGCAAATGGTGGGTAACGCATCAAACTGGGGCACTGCTTCAGTTACCAACTGCCGCATTCAAGGAAAGACCGGGCAATCCCACTCTAAATATTATGATATGCGAGCTTCAAAATGTACAGGATGTTTATATGCATCTGCTATTAAAATCTAGGTTTTTTTTGCAGCAGCACCACTCAGGTCTGAATTTTTCCGGCTTTGAGTCATCCACCAATCTGCAATTTTTGAAAAGTTACTTTTGCTACCTTCTTCTACTTTATTCTAAAGAAAGAGCCACTTTGGTTAAATATTTGAGAAGACGGTGCAGTTTTACCACCTGATACAGCCCATCGGAGTTAAAAAGGTACAAAGAAAAGACAGAAAAAATGACCAGCTGGTATCAGGTGTTGTCATTTGGGATCTGCACCTTTACATTCCTTGATTACAATGTACTATACATTCACTCTTCAGTTTGATATTTGCATCTTCATCAGGCTTGGGGCCGAAAGCATTTGCCTTCAAAGGCTGTTGCTTGGCCTGGCCACAGTGTTTGATCTTCGGATGTTGTCTTTGTGGGGGAAAAAGTAAATAGGACCATGGGATTTGGTACGGGTTGAGGGAAAACTGGACAGTAAACCACACATTTTCTTGGATAACATCAGCTTTTAAGGTTATTTACTTCAAATCTAATTTCTGGATGGGAGAAATTCCTCTTGTTCTACATGGCCATATACACTGGCCAGTCCAGCCTTTCCTTTTGAACTTTCAAAACACTCAACTCAAACTCTTAAGGGCTTCAAGGGTTTTTTACTTTCTGGAGAAGATTTCTTACCACTGTTAAGATTCCATACTAGACTCCTAACTCTATACTAATGTAATAGATTTAGGAGTTATTCCAGGCGTCTAGGGTTCTTGAAGAACAATTCCAGTTTATTTTCGTCACAGACTGGAGCACTTCCAAGACTTGGAAAATACTCCTGGTTGAATCATAAGTACAAGCAACTGCATTAGAAATTACGTTGTTTTTTTTAATTAAAACTCAAACATACAAGCCTGTGTACATAAAAACACGAGGAGAAAAGTCAACTACAACTTCTAAGGCGCACTATAGTTAAAAACATTCAATCACTTAAAATCATGCTTTGTCTTGGAACAAAAAGTTGAAGCAAAAGATGACATTTTGTAGAAAATGATTAGCAATTTATGTGGGCTTACAATTCGGGGTGAATTTTACATGAATTCGGCAACTATGGCGCCAATTGGGATCCAGCTCTGATTTGCACCTCTGACAAACTTCTTCTGCATATAATGGATGTCTGAAGCTCACCGGTATTGTAGTATTCAGAGCCAGCACCATACTCTTTTCAGAAACATAATAACTTAGTAAATTTAGTATTATTAAATTATCCAGGAGATATTACTGTTTCTATGATGTGAAACACTGAGAATATCATTGAAGGAAAACTTTACTTTCCACAACTAATGGCTCATCCCATTTTACAACTCTAAAGGAGCAAATTAGGTGAATTTTTAAGGAATACTTTGACATTTTGAGAAGCCTTGTTATCGTACAGTACATTCTTTTTTGGTAGAGACAAAATATAAGCAATTTCTACACAGATGACCTCTCTTTGTTTTCTTTGAAACCCTAAAAAGGAAGCGCTACATATTCCTGTTTTTCCTAAAACGCCTCACTGGAGGTACACTTCCTCTGCTTATCAGTCAGCTGATGCTATTACAGTAGAAGCCTGAGTGAGACTGCAATACTCCTGACTCAGCACAAAGTAATCCCTGCCATGAGATGGGACAATTGCCCCACAGAGAGACAAAGAGAGAGACAGAGAGAGAACACTGCAACACTAACTACCAGCTGTGCTAGTGAGTTCCGCCAGCCCATTGTGTTACAATACCTCCCTCCTTTCCTGTTGACCTTTCACCTTCCCCAGCTCGCAGTTTCCTGCAGGTACTGTGTGCCAAGCATCTATGCTGCTGCTATCAAGTGTGGAGCTGTATCACATGTGGTGTGTCTTTGGAGAGGGCAGCAAAGGCTCTTATATTACACCTGTTAAGGCAGCCAAAGCTCAGCCACGTGTGTTGTCAAGCAACCTAAAGGAAATCCATCTGTGAGACAACTGTGCTTGTTTGGTTTCCTGTTGGTGTAGAACAGATAAGACTGATATAATGCTTCACCTAAGCTTCAATACGGAATACCGACAAGCAAACAGGAAAATCTATATGCCTAACATTGTTTTTACAATCATTATTCAATCCTCTACTGTCACTGTCACAGTCGAAAGAAGATTGCTATTACCTACAATCGGTACATCTCTGGAATTCTTATGAAGAGAAAACTTGTCATCTCTTGTTGGGGAAATGCAATATACAGTACACTGACTTTTATTTCCTTCCAAAAAAATGAATCTGTTCAATAACAATAAGATATGTATGTAAGTTATGTATCACTCAGTAGAAATTTGTAGAATAAATGCATAGAGGTTTGATAAATATGTAGGTCCAGCAACACACCTAACATCTCCCCACAACAAAGCTTTCGGTCCTTAACCTTAAAGGACAAATAGAGCCCAAAGGAAACAGTACTGTATGTAAGGGTCGGGTTATGCTCAAACAAAACTAGTTTGCATGACGTGTTGGTAATCAAATGTGTTTATAGTTGTACCGAACATTCAAAAGCAGAGTATAAAGCAGCTTGTCATAGAGAGAAGGGAGATGCAATATCATTTAAATATGAGGATAACGGCGATATCATTTAAATATGTGCAAATGGTGCACATTTTCAGACAGTCAATCTTGGAAGACATTGATAGTGTTGCACTCGGCAGTCAAGAAGAACTTTTTTTTTTTTTTTTTTTTTTAAAGAGCTAGAGAGAAAGGTTTAAACCCTGGCTCCTTTCTTACCTGCACTGGCCGGGACAATCATGGCGTGACGTGGGTGCGAATGCCGGATCGTGGGTTTCGGAAAGTTACAGAAATTGTCAAACACAGCTCAGTTCTGATGTGGGAAGGTGTGTGCGCGGGCGGGTGTTTCCAAATATATTCAAACATCCAACAAGCACTTCTGAAGAAGCATACTAGCATCTTAACCATGAACCACCTTCTGATACACACGTCTTAAACTAAAGAGGGATGTTCAGCTTTAAAAAACACAAAAACATAACTGCCTCATATTTTTCCTCGCTACAACCTTTCAAAAAGAAACAAAGACATTATCAACAATACATAAAAAGAAAAACATTGTCCTCATCATCCCCCATGTCTCCAAAATAGCCTGTAATCATTGAGAAAAATACAAACTACCACCAACCAGCCCTTTTCCACCACAAGTTGTGGTGGAGTTGCACAAATTTGTAAATTTCAGCTTCTCTAATGTGGAAAAAGTGCTGCTTTTCCCAGTTTCACATCACTGTACTTGGAATGTTCTTTGGTTTTGGACTGTTGGTGAATTTTGGCTGTGCAAACATTTCAATGATTAATCAAGCAAATTTGTACAGCACTCCTTAACAGAGACACATAGCCTGTGTGTGATCACTGCTGGCAGTGAGTTTGAAAACAAGTTATTTCAACTGAAGCATGAAGGAACATGAAGAGGAGGAGACAGGAAAATAACCAAAGGGGACGAGGAAGCAACAGGTAGCGAAGGAGCGGCCGAGTGGGGAAGATGAAAACCTAGCACACAGAAGTCTGGACTTTGATCCAGCTGCACAAAGTGATGGGCGGTAGCTGCACTGTGGGAAGGTGGTGGTGGGGTTTCTGCAACTGATGCTCCAGCTGAGGAAACATGATAAGAGCAGACCAAACTGATGTTTTTGAAGTATGAAGAGTATGCCGCGAGCCATCGGATCCCCATCGTCAGTGGACGACCAAGCTGTCTGCTACCTATGCAGCTTAAAACAAACCAATGTTCTCTGTAGCGTTCTCACGCCCTCCTCTCTTTTCAGAACAATGGGGGAGTTTTTTTTTTAATTGAAATCCCTGCATGTTAGAGAGGGGGCTTGTGTAAACGAGGGGAGCGAGAGCCCCAACCTTGACAGATCACTGAAACAGACAAGTGGAAAACTCCCCACGGGTTTCTGGCTCAGCTGAGGCATTGTTCCAACCCCATGCTCTCGTTAGTGAGCCGCCGAAGAAAAGAAAGCAGGACTTTGTGGAGCCTGCAGGGCACAGTACAGTAAGCCTGATATATCTGGCTGATGCTGGCCTTTGATAGTTTCCACACCCATAAACTCCAAACAACAACTAAGGACAATAAAAGACTACAAACTAACAGCGTGCAAGCCTGGGGGTTGATTCACATACTTCGAGTTTAATAAGAGTGTATAATACATGGCTGATGCATACATGCATACCCTTTTTGCAAAGGTGCATGAAGATAGAACCATGTATACAAATACCCACATTCTCTCGCCTTAACCACATACGACTACAGCACTTACCTAGCCTTATGTATAGTACCAAACCCAAGACTTGACCTAAATCATATTGTAACTGTTTGGGTCTGTGCTTCTTGGTTGTAGTAGCTTGGAGAGTGTGGTAAAAAACTCACACACAATTTTCAAGATGCTCCTCGTTTTTTTTACTACAATACACATCGACCTTATCAAGCCCGGTTCATACATGAACAAAACAGAGGCCACACGTAACAAAACGTCACACTTGAGTTGAGAGGCAAAGTAAACAGGAGCTCAGCAACATGCATCCGTCTGCAACAGGTGCGTTGTCCAACTAACTGTATAAATGTAATGACATTGCTTCTCTCGTATGTAGGCAACAGAGTATGTCTTAAAGGTACATTTCACAATTTTAACGGTTACAATATGTCCCTCACTTTTGAGGGGATTTTACGGTTCTCACACCTTAACCATTTGATGACATGTAGTCAGTAACTAAATGTTGCTTACCTTCACAGCTAACAGTGTTGCTGATATTTCTAGACAAGGCAAAGTCTTTGACTTCGTTCATCCTCTGCACCACAGGTGCCTCAGTTGTGTTGGATGGTGTTGAAGGAAAATCTATCTTCTTACAATTTGGGATAAGCATGGCTCTTATACGCAATTACCTTCTTAAAATTCTGCTCAGGACTGCTTTGCAAAACTTTGCGTGCATTCTCAGGGAGTTGTGCTCTAATGAATAGCAGGGGCCTGAAAAAGGGAGATGGCTAAAACCAACCGAAGCAATCAAGCTTGCTCCATTGTTTTGAGTTGCTATGAACTCAATCTTCACCACCACTCCCCAATCGGCATCGTCTACAGGACGAACAGGAAAAACACATCCACACCACAGTTCGACATAACTCTAAAGCATGCACAACAACACACTGAAAAACAGACTGGCCTGCTCCAAGGAAGTGCAGCATGCATGCTTTATCTAGTTCAGTCTAAGCCCAGCCCTCTTTTTCTCTCTTGACACTAAAAACATCACAGAGCCTGTTCAAATGAAAATGTAGGCTCACACTTTTTGAAAGAAATAAAAGAAATACTCCTTCAAAGATTCTTTGTCTTTCCATTGGTTATGGCCTGGGTATTACAGCGACCATAGCCTCGCATTGCAAGACCTTCCTCCGCAGCACTGTGGAGGAGGGTCTGGCTAGTCCACACAGCATTCGGGGATGGGAGAAAAACATGCTCTGATTAATTGGCATTTCTTTAAACCAATCACAATCGTCTTGGGTGGCGCTAAGCCCCAGACATAATGATGGTGCCTCTGCAAAATAGCCTGTACGTTCAAAAGTTGTTTTAGTCGTGAAACAGAAAACTCAGATTCAACAGATAGTCTTACTAGCTGTCTGGATTTTCCTACAGAGATCTGAGGAGCAGTTAACCATAGTCCTCATTAATCCACCTGGAGTTTAGAATGCCAACACAAAGAAAGCGGAAGGTGTGGGACATCCGGCCTAAAAAGAGGGACCTCCGGCGGAATTTCCAGCGGCACCTGAACAATCCCGGAAGTACAACGTCGTCAAAATAGACTACAGTGACCACATGCTGTTTGTTAGTCAACTTTTATTCTGAAAATACTGACCACTTCTTACCAGGGGTTACACATTTGTTCCTGCTATCTAGGCTATTTACACATCTTACTGTAAATTCTAACAAGCAAAATGATGTGATATTTTGAATGTCTGACAAGTTTTATTTTTATCAAATATGTGTTTCACAGTCACAGCTGTGAAGCTCAGTGTGATGTCATTCAGTGGGATTCATATCCAGTCATACAAGTGGAATCATAAAAGGATGAGTGGAGAATATTCTTTCATTGTGAAAAACATACCATAATTCATGATGAAAACAAAAAGCAGTAAACATACCGCACCTAGGTCTGAACAACAACACACTGAAAAACAGACAAGCCCGCTAATCCAAGGAAGTGCAGCCTGCATGCTTTTCTGGTTCATTATGTGCCCAGACTCCTTTTTTTCCCCCCCAGACACTGAAAGCATCACAGAGCCTATTCAGATGGAAAAATAGGCTTGCACTTTTGGAATAAAACTAAACAGACTGTAAATCTGGGGATCAGTTCCTGATCATTTACAATTATTCATTAGGAATGAGTTGGCTTTTACCTTAGAAATACTGGCACAATTACAGCACAACCTTGTATTATTCACACTGACTATATATGTAGTATAGCAGTTTATAAGGTGGTAGAAGTCATCATGCAAGTGTGTCTAGTATGAACATGTTAAAACCTACTGTATTGCCCAATACTCTGAGACAAATGAGTGCTGAGGGATGCAGCTAGGCGTGAACAGATGTGAAGCGTTTGACAGGACAATATATAAATCTCATTTCTCTATAGTTGACAAGATATGATCAGCAAATGTTTTCCAGGATGATCCACTTATGCAGACAAGGGCTAGTCCTGTCACCTAGTAAACCGATTATTAAAGGGCCGTGGTGTTGCTAATATTCATATGATGCTTAGGATAAACAAATCCTGAAGGACATTGTGTTATCTAGACTTCAGACGTCACTGAGCACAAATGCGACCAGAGGAGGAAAATCTTCCCTGACATTTGCTTACAACTTCTTTGTAACTTGACTTGAGAGCAGTAGCTGAGCCACTGCCTGTCCTATATCATGGGCAGCTCAAAGACAGATGTTAAGCTCTTTTTCTAGCCATGCATATGTGGGGCAGCCAGAGCAATAAACAATTACATAACAAAGGGAGGATATCCAGGGATTAACTGAAAACTGGTACTAATGCCAACATGAGATCCGGACAATTTGCAAACTGGATGTTGATTTTGAGTAAAGGAGGTAAAAGGTCGAGTTTGTGTTGGAGAAACAAGGTCCCACATAAATACAGTGCAGGCTTTAACATGATTGATCAATGCTGGTCTTATGTTCAGTAGAAGCACCATGCATTGCAAAGCATTCATGCATGCATTTTACAGGACTACAAAGTAAATGCAAGTTCATATATGAGAATTCCCTGTTAACTAAACTGCTGCAGGTTTTGTGCAAATGTAACCTAGATTATAAAAATATGTATAGCCTAATGAATGCAATCATATCTCCATTGTAAGAATAAGTTCATAAAGAATAATTTATTTTGGATAATGAGCAGTTTTCCAAACGGTAAGTCTCTTTCATAAACTGCTGTTATTCCCAACAGCTATGCATTGCAGTATATCACACATGGAGGCAGAGCAGGGCATACAGCACAGTCAAATAACCCAGTAATGGCTCGGCCACCCAGTGAATGAATAGGCGCTGTGGGGTTATCTACTCATATATTCGTACTGGATTACCAACGTGATTCACTCCGGAGCGACACAATCTGCCCCTAATCATGCGTCTTCTTACCGTGTCCTGTTCCGAAGAAATATCAGTTTAATCAGGGGGTGTGTGAAATTCACCAGCCCATTCTTGCATATGCTGGTGACCCGTAGTCTGTGGTCCAATATGTGTAAGTCCATACTGGCGGTTGCGAGCAGTGCGGTCTCCTCGGTGTGCATGTGCATGCGGCGGAGAAAACGCCTTCTTAGCTGACTAATATCATTCAAATATTAAATAAAGGCCTGGATGATGAGCATTACCAACGACAGCAGACCGCTGTGCTCGAAAAACATCCGATGCAATCCGACTCCAGCCTTGCTGAACTACTGTATATTCAAATAAAGGGGACAGCCCCAGAAATGACACGCCCCCTCCTCTTAAAGGTACAGGTTTATGATGTTAAATGTCTCGCGCCTGCAGAGCGAGTCCCCTTATGGTGAAGGTGCGAGTAGACGTTTTAAATTCCGGTATAGTGAATTTTGTCCTTAAAATTAAATGATGTAGCTTATACACTACATGGCAAAATATGTGTCCACATTTGGGGTAACAACATTTTAAAAGTGTACAAAAACTTTAATCTAAAAATGACAAGTTGTGGTTTACCAGTCGGTCGTGTGCATGTAAAATGTACTATATCTTATATACAGCCTATGGTTGTGTGTAAGACTTCCTGGAGTTCCAAGCATATGTGCCTTGCCAAAGAAGCCCCCGTAAAACCACAAATGTCATGTTTACACGTTTTTGTATGGATTAAACAAACAAGACATAACATTTTAATAAGTGCCCTTCAGAGATGCTGGTAAACAGATTATATTACCTTTTTACAGAGCCAGATAAACCCTTCCCCCTGTCTCCAGTCTTTATGTTAAACTAAAATAATCAGATGCTGTAGCTTCCGATTTACGGGGCAGATACAGTCATTGACAGCAATAAGTGGTGTTGATATTTTTATCTAAATCTCGGTAAGAATGTGTATAAGCAAATCTCCCAATTGAATTCACAAGAAAAGCTTAAAGAAATGTTACCCATGAAAAAAGGCTCAGTTTAGCTTTAAAGGAACCTGCCGACTTATTGGGACTTTGGCTTATTCACCGTATCCCCCAGAGTCCATACATACCCTTCTCATCTCTGTGCGTGTCGTAACTCTGTCTGACGCCCCCACCGCTAGCCTGGTTTAGCCCAGATCCTGGAGGTAACCGGCTCCAACTTGCCTACTGCTCCCAATAAGTGACAAAATAACGCCAACATTTTCCTATTTACATGTTGTGATTTGCATAGTCACAGTGTGTACAAATAACGTCACATGAGACACAGCCGTCTTCTAGCCGTATACAAACTGGGAACTATATTCTCAGAAAGGCGAAACTCTGCTACTTGGGCGGAGTGATTTGCTTGCAGCACCTAAGAAGCTTTCTGAGAATATAGTTCCGTTTGTATACGGTTAGAAGAGCTCAATGGTGTTTTTTTTGCCTCCAACGGCGCCTTCCAGGCAGCTAACCCTAAACATAACCATTGCCGCGCTGCCTGGGAGCAGCAGTTGGGGTCAAAAAACACCAAAGACCGTTAGAAGATGGCTGTGTCTCATGCATGGCGCACATAAACAGGGGTTTATGCCATGACGCAGAGGTCAAGGGTTCAAATCCAACCTGTGACGATTACCTGCATGTCTTCCCCTTTCTTACCTAGCTGTCCTATCCATTTAAGGCGGAAAAGCCCAAAAAAATTATCTTTAAAAAAACCCATAATGTAATATATTGCAGTAAGTATATGTATTGCTTTCAACTATTTACTGTCCTTTGGATCGACTTTTCTAATTATATCTGAGTCAGTACACATGTAGCCTACGCATAATTTACTCTTCCCTTCTCTTTTGCATCTTTTGTTGGGGATGTAACCTCCTTAAATGTTCATATAACAATTATTCACCTCATTGATACATTCATTAATAAACCCCTGGACTGTAATATCTCAGATGTGTTTGAGCAAGATTTCTGAGTCTTTGATTTTTGAGTCTTAACTATAGACTGGAAACGTAACGTCACAGAAACTTCAAACAAAAACAATAGTATTGCGCTCCTAAACTTTGTGTTAATGGCATCAATGTATAAGACTGATTTGGCTAGTATTCTTCCGAAAATTACACCTTTCCTCACGAAGACAGGTGATAGCAACAAAGAGGCTACAGCTTAGTCAGACCCCACACTGAGCTGCCGTTCTATAAGTAACAGTTTTACCATGCAGTTCTACAAAAAAATGTAAGAACTGCAAGTGCGTTGGGAAATACTTTTCTTCTTAATTTGCATGTATTGTGTAATTATGTGGCTTTTTTTTATTCTATTATACTTATTTTTGTTAAAAAAAAAGTGAGGTGAGTGAGGTCTGACAAGTTTTATTTTATCAAACATGTGTTTCACAGTCACAGCTGTAAAGCTCATGTCATTCAGTGTGATTCATATCCAGTCATAAAAGTGCAGTAATAAAAAGCTGGGTGGAGAATATTCTTTCATTATTGTGAAAAACTAATACATTTCCCATTACCATTATTCATGATAAAAACAAAAAGCAGTAAGCATACCGCACCTAGCTCTAAACAATCATGTTATTTTCACTTTATAGTAGCATATAATTTGGCATTTCATTGTGCCAGTTTGTCATTCCTTTTTCCACCTATTTGACCTAAACATCTGGAAATGTCAGCATAATTTCAGGATTCTCAAAATATAAGCACACAAACACTGCATCATTACTTTTCATGACTGGCTGGCTGCTGTGCAAATATGGAATCAGAAAATGCTTTTGTTTACATAATAAAGATCATCCAGCAGATAAAAGAAAAAAATCTACATGTCTCTCTGGCTGTAGGTGAATGAGTTTCAGTCATCTTATTGTAAAGGTGAACTCGTGGTGGGAATCATTATTCTAGACTCCATGCTTCTGATCAACGGCACTGAGGACAGACAGATAGAAACATGTTAAAGAGTTTAACATTAACTCAAAGACCATGGAATTAACTGAAAGTTAGTTGCAACTTTACACCATTCTGATATGATTCAAAGTGAATCTGGATATTTACATTATTTCACAGTTTGTTACAGGTCAGCACATGTATTGTAAAGCAAAGTTAATCAATGTGTTCATTATAATACCATCATCACATGATGTTCACTGTTTTCACCATGTTTTACAATCCCAGATAGGCCTAATACTTTTATGTTGGTAAAACATCTATCTAACTATAAATGCGTCTTATAGAGCAGAGGCAGAAAAAAATACTGGGAAAATGACTATGCTATCAATACAACACCATTTTCTGTATTTATATATTTTATCTAGTCCATTTCCTCAGCATCCACTGGTGGGCTCTCATCTCCACAGTCCCTGAGGAGGATCTGAACCAATCTCTTCTTATACTCCCATCTGTTGCTCATCACACTCTAAAGGAAGTGATAGTCCAGTAAACTTTATATTTAGCAAACAAATTGTCTTCCTAAACTGTTTATTTCCTTCCTCTTGTGTTTTTGTGAAATACAAATATCTCTCCAGTGCTTGTTACTTTCACGTTTTCAGAGCTTTTATCTGCAATCCTATCTCTATCATTTTGTGGCACACAATGAAGTAAAACCACAACTTCAGGTCATTGATTTGATCTAGATCCTGTGTGCAAAGCTTACTATTACGCTACAAACACTGGCTTATAATTATCTTATGAGGCACACATCACCTTTGGCTAAATAGAAGATTTATTTTCTTGGGAGTATATATGTGTGGTTGGTTTGCATCTCTCCTACCTGTATAATGAACATTTGCATCCCATCCTTCCTTCAGCCAGGCAGAGTTCCTGGTCTCCTCCCGGGACTGAAGGCTTCCATAAGCTGTAAACACAAGTAACCAAACCATACATTAAGTGTGAATAAATGTATGCCACTCTCATATTATGATTTTTGGCTTTCCCCTTTCCTTTATTATGTTATATATTTTTTGTGCACGTTATAGGTTTACAAAGTGAAAAAGCCCAAAGTCCACACCAAAGGACTTACCATCTCCAACAGAAAACACTGTTCACAAACTGCTCCAAAAAGCTCTATTGTAGTCCAGCCTTTACTTCCGTGAAGAATGTGCGTCACTTAACGTGTAACACACGTTATAATGCTCGCCTAGCTGCTAGCATGGCACTCCCTCATACTCTGCTAATGACTAGCTAGCAGTACTTACTACTTATGTGCGACTCCGAACAAAGATGGTACAAAAGTGAGATGCCTCACTCTGTAGCTAAAACAGAGAGCTGAACACACAGGGTGAAAAGAAGAGCTGCAGCCAAGTGCAGTACAACAAAAATATGGTGTTTTCTGAAAATTAAACCACATAAACCTATTCTGGTACAACCTCTAAATACATTTATGAACTTGAAAATGAGCATAATATGAGCACTTTAAGACATTTATTTCAGGCAAAATTTTGCCAAAAAGGTGTGCCGAGGTGATGAACAAATGTTACATACTCACCCCACAAATGATGAACAACATATAGGTCACCGATCTGTGAGAAGAACCCGCCCACTGCTTCGTTGTTTTCCTGTCTGTATTGGATTGCCCTCGCCCTGTAGGAAGACGTGTTATTTTTAGTGGTATAATGATCACATCTGTACTACTTACAATGGAAAAAAGATCAGGCTCATTGACATCATCTATATCTTTTTAGCAAATCACACTTGTTGAGCCTTACCAGTGGTTTCCCCATTCAATCATAGTTCCTGGCTGAAACACATGTGAGGAGGTAAAGTATTAACACAGCTTAAAATGGAAACATGGCTTAGCTTGTTTATTTTACACAGACCAACCAACTCGATGTGCCACATGAGCCCACATGCAGGAAGAACTTCAGCGTTGGTTGCACACAGATTTTATCATAGCTATGTTTTAAACCACTTTATCAGGTACGTCTCTCTATTTATGGACCGCTCACTCCTAAACACAATGTGTCAACTGTGAATAACTAAGAGCTGAAATATGCCTTGTTGATCAAGAGAGCTAAGAGGACAATTGCATTACTTCATTTGAGACAACAGGGAGCCCAAAAGTATGCAAATATGCAATTTGTTTTTTTAAAAAATCATTTTTTGCGCATTTTAGGCCTTTATTATATAGGACAGCTGAGGACGTGAAAGGGCAGTGATGTGTATAACCATCTAACCAAACCTGTGTGAAACAGTGATACTATCACACAGCATTGGACGAAGATCCATGTGGAGCGTTACAGCTTATATTCTTATATTATAAACTCCAGGAATTCAGCCTGCTTTAAAGGCAAAAGTGGGTCCTACTACCTCTTCATGTCAATGTTAATAAAACTGGCTTCTGAATGTATACAATATGGCTCCCGCATTCAGTTGATGGGCAGCCTGCAGTGTGATAAAAAAAAAAATGTTGTATTTCATATAGCTGCAATCTAAATTATACAACCCAATCAACCTACAAGACATTCTACTGATCCATGTGTCAACTTAGCCATGGTAAACAGTCAAATGAAGTGTAATAATACATATTTATGTTCCCAAAAGCATTATTGTGTTTTGCAACAATTTGGTAGGGGTGGAACGGTACATGTATTCGTATTGAACCGAAACGGTACGGGCGTCTCGGTTCGATACATGAATTTACACGGAGAATACACGGTATAAAAATAAAACTTGCGTGCACGTTAATTAATGTAATGCGGAACTACTGTCCGATACGCGTGTCTTTAGGGACACATAATCTGTATCTCCCCTTCTATGTAATTTGCACTTTGAGACGCTGTATTTTCAGTTTTATAGCCGATTGTCTTATTTTGTTTACAAGTTACAGATGGAGTCTGGAGATGATGTGGGGTACTTATTGTTTACTGTTTACATCTTACTTTACATACTTCAGACTGTTGCAGCTAGCTCAGGAGAGAGACTGGATGACACTAGGCGGTACAGCCTGAGACTTGCCTTCTGCATTTTTGTTTTCCTTTTCACTCCATTGAACCGAACCGTGATGTCTGAACTGAGGTATGAACTGAACCGTGACTTCTGTGTACTGTTCCACCCCTACTAGTAAGTGAAAAAAATGCAATATTAATCAGGGGCTTATTAACTATGAATTGGCTGTATTACAAAATAAATCCTGCAACTCAGAAAGATTATGTAACACATATTCATTATCAATTTGATAATTGCCACTCATACAAATGTGATATATAAAAAAAAATCCTCAGAAAGTCTCTAACCCTTGTGTTGACTTCAGGTCACATTGGCCCATTTTAAATTTTTTGTTTTATATCAGAAAATATTGGACGTAGAAATAAGCGCTGAAAATGTGTAGAAGAAAAGTTTTAAAATTTAAAATGTTGGAAAAAGCAAAAACAAATTGTGAAAAAAGGAGTCACAAATGTCATAAAATAAAGTGTTTTTTTCAAGGTTGAAACGAAGACAACACAAGGGTTAATGTTTAAACATTTAGAGCTGAACCATTTTGATTGCAAATGTACAGCATTTTGTAGTCCTAATATGTAGAAAGGCATTATATTCGGATTTTATTTTAATGAAAGTATATGTTACACAACTGAGAGGACTATCTGACTGACTGTGTAAAGTCTCTTAGAACTCAAATACAATCTATGGATTAATTTTCAAATATATGTCATGCAATTTTAATGTGTAATATATGGATACCTTGAGGTTATACGTGCGCATTTCATAGATGCTGGGTCCTGGTCTGGGCAAGGGTTCATTCCAGAAACTGAACTCCAGGAGGAGCTGATTTCGCCTTGAAACCAACATTTTCGCCCTCTCTTTCCGAAACTCTAAATACTCCTGAAGAGAGAAAAAAATGTATTAAATGGAGAGAAAAGAAGAATATACAAATATATATATATATATATATATATATATATATATATATATATATATATATATATATATATACACACACAAATATAAATATATATATATATATATATATATATATATATATATATATATATATATATATACAAATATAAATATATATATATATATATATATATATATATATATATACACAAATATAAATATATATATATATATATATATATATATATATACACAAATATAAATATATATATATATATACACAAATATAAATATATATATATATATATATATATATATATATATATATATATATATATATACAGTGATTTTCTACTGCGTAAAAGATTTTGCGAAGAAAACTCAAATCAGTGTAAGGTACACTTTAAAAATATTTTCTTAAATTTCCTATTCTGTATAAACAAAGGAAATGATTAAGAAAAAGTTCACAGTCAACCTTGTTATTGTTCAGCTTCTTCAGGCACTCAGTCAGCGCTGGGTAGCCTCCTCTGTATCGCCATAGATGCACTGCAAGAAACAGACCAGCAGATGTCACTGTAGCACTGTGTAAAGACTTACGGCACCCACACAGCCAAGAGACACAGTATCCATCACCATGTGATCACTTTTTGCTGTCACTGAATGTTCCTAATGTATACACTGTAAATAATCATATGTAGAAGGAGAGGTGTTGGAAGTGAGTCATCTGGTAGTGTCTGTGCATTTTTCTGTGATGTTCTGCCAAACTATTTACAACCAAATTACCGCCACTATATTAAAAGGACAATTCCGGCGCAAAATGAACCTAAGGGTTAATAACATATGTGTACCGAGTCAAACATTTATCGGTGTTTTTTGCCCCCAACGGCGCCTTCCTGGCAGCGCTGCCTGGAAGGCACTAGGATTAGGCACTGGTTATGGTTATGGTTAGGGTTAGGGTTAAGGTTAGGTGCCTTGAAGGCAGCGGTCGCAGCGCAGCCTGGAAGGAGCAGTTGGGGGCAAAAAAACCAAAACCTTCTCTGGGACATGTTTTCATGCTAATTGAATGTGTCTCTAGCTTTAAACTAGCTACCGCAAACGGGTGGTTAGCTGCTACCGCAAACGGGTGGTTAGCTGCTACCGCAAACGGGTGGTTAGCTGCTAACACTACCTTTCGGGGCAGATGGTAAATCGCTATTTCTATATCACAAGGCTCAAAATAGCACCACACTTCAACTGTAGCACAATGAGGGTGCCTACAGGTAAACCGAAGCATTGAGAACTTTGTAAGTGTACAGACAGTTCATTTAAAAGATTATAAAGACAGTAGCGTTCATGTTTACATGCAGGCACCATCTTGGAAAACATCGTCATGAGCAGTTGAATCACGAACGCTGTGTTTGAGCTGTGTTACTGGTTGCACGGCGTTCGTCGTTCGACTGCTATTGTTAGTTGGATTCGTAGCCTAATGGAAAATATATCTGCTTACGTTCACTATTTTATTAAATCAGAAGTGGTCACCCTTTCTTCTTATATATGTGACTCTATTGATTCTAACAATTTACTGAAAACCTTTGATGTTACCTCTGACAACTTGCTGTTGGCTACTTTTGATGTTCAGAGTTTGTACACAAATATTCCACATGACGGTGGCCTTGAAGCACTCCAGTATTTTCTCTATTCAAATCAGGCTGAGCCAAGACCCAGCACTGAGTGCATATTAGACTTGGCTAATATAGTTCTGACCAATAACTCCTTTAGTTTTCAAGATGAGTTCTATATACAAAAGAAAGGCACTGCCATGGGCGCTGCATCAGAGAAATCCATTCCGCCCTAAGATCTTATTCTACAAGCGGTTTATCAATGATATTTTTCTGATTATTGACTGCACAGTAGATGAATTAATGGGCTTCCATGAGTAGCTTAAATCTTGTAATGAACATTTGAAATTTACTTTGGAATACAATAAACATCGCATCAATTTCCTGGATATTCAGGTATACAAAGATGGCACGACCATAAAAAGTGATCTTTTTCGCAAGCCCACGGATCGCAATACTATATTGCATGGGGATAGTTTTCATCCCAGGCCGTTGGTCAAAAGTCTTCCGATCAGACAGTTTCACCGTGTGCGTAGAATATGCAGCGACAATACATCTTACTCAACGCAGGCTGCAGACTTGACAAAAAGATTCCTCAATAAAAGGTTATAAACAAGACTGGGTTGATTCGGCCAAAAAAACATTTTGGTCAGACAACACAAGAGGAATGTCTTCGATCAAAAAAGCGCACTAAAGATCCAAATAAGTCCCCTTTATGTTGCATAAAATATCCCTCACTTGTGTCAGAATTCAGAATATCTGTCTACAAACATTGGCACATTATTGATTCGGACCCTAAACTAATGAGTTTTTCCAAAAAAACCCATGCTTGTTTTTAAGCGTGCCCCTAACATAAGAGACCGTCTAGTTAAAAATTATACACGTCCGCAACCCACTACGTCCTTTTTATTAGTATGCCAGACGGTAACTATAAATGTGGCAGTTGCGCCCAGTGCTCGTACACGCATAAATGCAAAAGCTTTAATCATCCACACACAGGCAAGACAACATCCATTTGCGGTGTTATTACATGTAGCACCACGTATGTTATTTATCTAATTCGCTGCCCATGTGGCTTAGCATATGTGGGCAAATCAACGAGAGCGCTACTGACCAGAATCAGTGAACACAGGAGTATCATTAAAACAGGGGAGGAGCGCAGTCCTTTCGCCGCTCATTTTAAACTAGCCGGGCATAATGTCAGCACCCTCAGATATATCGGGGTGGAGCAGGTCAACAAACCACCTAGTGGGGGAGATCATGATAAAAGGCTTCTCCAACGGGAAATTTTTGGGATTCATTATTTAAATACAATGTCTCCCCATGGTCTTAATGAAGAATTTCATATAAAACCATTCTTATAAAAAAAACATTTTTTTGTAAGAAATTGTCTGTTTCTGTACTTACTATATTGCAGCAGGTTTTATGAATGTGTGGGGTAATGTTCTTTAATTTTTTGGGGTAGGCTTGTACTGTATATATGGAACGGTTTCTTCCACTGATTGTTTTCGTTTTTGTTTTCTCTTTTTTTTTATGTGGATAGCAATGTTATGTACTCTTTTGGGGATACTGAATTTTAAAAGCCCCCTTTTGAGATGTATAAGTTTGTTGAAAACCTGTATGAAAGTGTTCTCTTAATGGAGTCATGAGTGGGGCTATTAGGCCTTTTAGACCTAATCAAACTAAGTGAATTTATATGGTGGGTCAGCTGATTGTAAGGCCTACATATATCCCTATATCAAATGTGTCCACCATTTGCCTGAAGAAGATCCAGCAGGGTCGAATCGTTGCCTTTGTATTAAATATGGGAGTTTAAAGCAGTGTTGCGGACATTACATTTTTTTCACTATAAAATAGCGATTTACCATCTACCCCGAAAGGTATCGTTTGCAGCATATGTTATTAACCCCTAGGTTCATTTTGCGCTGGAATTGTCCTTTAAGTGGAGCAAGAAACTAGAAAATATTCACATTTAAGCTGGAATCAGAGAATTTTTACTCCTTTTTTTCATAAAAAAAATTATTCAAGCCGATAAATCGATTATCAAAATAGTTGGCGATTCATTTAATAATTGACAACTAATCGATTTATCTTTGCAGCTCTACACTTTTTCTCATCTTTTAACCCTTGTGTTGTCTTCGTTTCAACCTTGAAAAAAACACTTTTTATCTGACATTTGTGACGCCTTTTTTCACAATTTGTTTTTGCTTTTTCCAACGTTTTAAATTTAAAAATTTTTCTTCTACACATTTTCAACGCTTATTTCTACGTCCAATATTTTCTGATATAAAACAAAAATTTAAAACGGGCCAATGTGACCCGAAGTCAACACAAGGGTTAATCATGTTTTCTGTTCACGGTGGCAGTTGCTGCTCACCAGCTTGGTCCTGTTCTCCGTACCAGGTATTCCAGCTTCCGACCACCTCACATGGGTAATCCTGGTCCTGATGGAGCCTGTTTTGCACCTCAGCCCTAAGGGCAGCATAAAAGAAAATACAGTAATACTAATTCTTCACACACCGATTGTCCCTTCACCAAAATTACCAACTAGAGGGCACTCAGAGAGCATAAAGTCCACAATTATCCAACTTGCGGTTACACCCAAAGACATTAGCTCAATTTTACACTATATTAATCTTATGATTCTGCATGAATACTATGGAATAAAGTCCATCTTGTGAATATGGGAAACTCTGAAATTGTATCATGAAAATAATCTAATTAGCTGCTCCTTGATTCAAATCATTAACTTATCTAATTTGTCTAGCAGATTGTATGGATATATATTCTATAAACACTCTATAAAACATTCTATACATGTCTTCTATAAAGTTTCTTTTTAAAACTGCAGTGGTAGAAAGCAAAAAAAAAAAAACGCCAGTATTTGAGGGAGAGTAAGACCTCTTCATGCAGCTCTCCTGTCACACTCCTGTCTTTGTCACACTGGTATATGCCAGAACAGCCAATAGAAATGCTCTCTCTCTCTGGAATGATATGTGATTGGCCAAAGTTTCCTGTCATGGGCTAAGTATTCTAAAGCCAGAAAACGGAGCCAAGTGGAGATGTAGAAGTTTTTCTTAGACCACTTTAATTAAAATATGCTGAAAGATTATGGATTTTTTTTGTCCAATGACATCAAAAATAAATTGTCTACCACAGCTTTAAATGTTGTGTTGACATAAACCCATTAAAACAAGACACTTACTGAAAACATAACTTGATTGGCGGAGTTAATACTTTGTACATGAAATGTTTTGAAGCTTTGAACACACTTACTCTAGACTGTTGTATGCCTCCAGGCACTCTGGTTTGACATTGTGAACTGAAAAAAAGAAAGCTAGACTTATCAGAAATGTTTGGGTGTGTGTTTTCTTCTTCTTTTTTTTTTTTTTTTTTTTTTAAATATAAGCAACAATCAAATTCTTTAACAAAGTAATTTCACACTCCAATTCAGCAAAGCCTTCTATATACAAAACTGATTCTTTTTCAATGGGTTATAGGCTACGGCTGATAGAGTGTTCAAATTGAAATCCCGACATGGTCTGACGTACGCCACAAAAAAGATCAAAGCCAGCGGAGAATGAGAGATTTCTCTACAGGAGACAGACACAGTTATCGCCGCAGACTCAAAAGAAAACCAGACACATTGTTGTGATTTTGCCTTCAAAAACTTTACATGATATATCACATTATCATAAAATAACTTGCTGCTGCCTGTATGTTGCACATGTATGATGACAAATAACTTGTTACAGTGCAGTCCTGTGCTTGTCTCTCATGTTACTCTGTTTTCTCTGAGGTCACTGAGGCCAGTATGGATTGAATGTAATTAACATTATTTATTTAGCCATTTTCTGCAGAGAGAAATGGATGATAGACTGCTGAGACTCAAAACAGAATCCATTTCATTATATCATTATAATATGATGTAACTGTATCACATTCACTTGTGTTTGGCCCTCTGCAAGCCCATGAATAAAGAAGATAAACCGTCCATTGAAAGTAAGTAAAAGATCTTATGCCTACATTGAATTTTATACAGGTTGCTGGTCTCTTTCTTTGACAGCAGGTTGGAGTGGGCATCTTTCCTGGCATCGACTTTGTGCACAAATAAGGAACGGAACCAGCCTTTGTCGCTGCTCTCTGAAAACCTCCTACACAGAAACGAGATGAAAGAAAGTTCCACAAAGGCTCAAAGCAACAACATAAAACAGAGAAGTTGTCGATGTTAAATAGAAAAACTTAAAAGGAACATGGAGATATGCGTGACATATGGGCTAAAAGATAGTCATGCTAATATGATTTGATATGAAAAAAACATGCATACTGTATGAGTGAGTGGGCTGAATGCCATAGCTTGTGTCTTCAGCACAAACCTTTTTTTCACCCACTCCGAGTGGATAAAATCATTCCTTTTAAGAGCTAGTGTATTGTTACAATTTAAGAGGCTCCAATCAGTATTTGAACATGAATAACTGTCTCTTAAAGTCAGAGAGCAGAGAACTTAGACTTGAATATGTTGGTCTTCAGGCTATACTTTAAGGAACTGTCCCAAAGAAAGTAAACTGACTAATCCAACCAATAATACTACTACATTAAGGTAGAACTGAATTATTTATGGTTCATAATCACAAAAACATGCCAAAAATATTATTGCTATTTAAATAAGTTACATATAGCTGTATATACAGAGCACATAGCTCCCACATCCAGCTGGACAACAATCCAAGGACATTATAATGACTTCCATAGCTTTAAAAAAAAACTTGTTAAACCATTTTAAAGCTGCTTCAATGTCAACATTGTTGGGGGTGGAGTGTTGAACCAAGAACAGCCCCAAGAGAGTAGGCCTAGTTGGTATCTACCAAGTTATGGATTAGGGAGCTACTGTATACTGTGCATATGTTTACTTATATGTGGCACTTTAAATGCTGCCTGTTAATTCACAAACACTTTCTAAGCCTTTATTTATTATTCTAAAATCCACAAAGTTTCAAGGTCAGTGAGCCTTCTCTTTTAACAACCTTAAGGGCCAATGGCTTTAATTGGGAACTATAATTAGAATTTCCCATGGCTCCCTCTCAAAAAATAAGTAGTATTCATGGCAGAAATTTGTTTTTGAATATAGCCAGCCACAGATGAAATGCATACAGTGTGGAGGCACAGATAAGTTGTTAGTGTAGCTTCACAGGACAAAGTTCAGTGTTCCAGCACATGATTAAAGCTGGTTTGGAAAACTGCCTGGTTATTTTGTTAAGAATTGCCCTAATGTCTTAAGGTATTACTTGAGCATAATGTAAATACACACACACTGACTCGCTTTATCATTTAGCCAATAAAATGTGTTGAGTGAAGACAAATATAATCTACCGGTAAGGAGTTAAAATGCTGAC
This sequence comes from Zingel zingel, assembly GCA_023566125.1. Classification (NCBI taxonomy): domain Eukaryota; kingdom Metazoa; phylum Chordata; class Actinopteri; order Perciformes; family Percidae; genus Zingel; species Zingel zingel. The sequence goes on along the minus strand of CM042314.1, from coordinate 11,329,633 downwards.
TGAATAAAGTTTGGTTCGTTACGTTAGCTAACGTTAACGTAGGCCTATAGCAAACAGAAAAGTCCGTTTAATTACATTTAAGTTTGGGAGTTCAATTTTGCGTAAGTTTAGGCATATTATATCTTAAAATGTACTTGTTACTCAAATAAGCTTCGAGGTAATTATACATAACGTACCACAGGCCTTTTAATAAATGTTTAGCTACATACATTAAATAAAAAAATAAATAAAAAAAAAAAAAACCGTCTTTAACGTTACCTGGTCGCTTGGTGTAGATTCACAGAATACCTGTACAACATCTGTCCTTTACACCACACAGAAGTATGCCTACTCGTGGCCATGTTGCTTTGTGCGGTAAAAACTTGTTTAGGCACGTAAACACACAGATCTGGTTAATGTTTACCCCCCCTCCCTATCTGTGATGATTTGACCTAAAACCCGCCGGAGATTTAGAAACATGCGTACTCTGTGACGCAGTACGCACTGATCAATGCGCACAATCGATCAGACCTGATTAGTTGAGTGTGGCTTTCAATAATATTGAGCATTGTGAACATTTTTGCTGAAAGACGTAATTAGATACTAAAAAAAGCAGCATAGAACCTATTTGACAGCAGTAATGCTTCAATTGTATGCATAACCGTATTTTATTTAGCCTAATTTATTCGAATACATTTGCATATATATCCCACAGGCTACTTTGGATATCTGTGTTGTATATTTTTACAAATATATAATGTCTCGTTTATGACAGGAACCAAACAATAATAATAATAATAATAACCAACCATTAACTAAAATACCTGCATTCTGCATAAAGTTAGTCATTTACATCCCTAAAAGTAGCCTATCTAGCCTACACAACGAAATATACATTATATTAAATAAAATTAGCCTAATGAGGGATGCCACCTTTCAGAAGTAATTTAATTTATTATCTGAATTGTGGTTACTATATTTTTGCTGCTATTGTTTTTGAAATTCAAAAGTCTTAAAATCTTTCTCTGCAAAGGAACTACAACCATCAGATAAAGGCAGTGGAGCAACAAGTAGTCTACAACATTTCACACCAAACATCCTTCCATTTAGCCATATAGTTGCACAAAATACAAAGTACATTAAGTTTCTCAACATTACACTCAACAGTAAATGTTCAGCTACTTTCCATCCATGCACTTAAATAGTACAAATAGACCTAAGTCATGCAATGTCAGCTTGTATACAAACGCAGATCAGTGTGTGTGTGTGTGTGTGTGTGTGTGTGTATGTGTGTGTGTGTGTGTGTGTGTGTGTGTGTGTGTGTGTGTGTGAAGGATACATGTCTCCAAATGACAGCTTACTGTACTGTATCTAACACTATTTGAGTTGTCCTGCTGCAGTAAACAGGTCTCCTCTCTAACAGTGGATCATTCTTTCAAAGCTGGTTTCTTTGTTAGACCAGTCATGTAGTACTTAAATCCTTTTTGTGCAACCCACTTTCACTTATTTTCATACATAATGCAATGCTCTTTGATCCTCTCCATCAATCTACCCACTGAAATTATATAACATCAAATCAGATCATACCTAAAAAGAATCATACTCAACACCTGTACCTCAACACTATAGTTCAAGCACACACACGTGGTGTAGCCTATACTGTTTTTTTTGGAAAATTAACAAACTATCTCTGAATAATCTTTATTTTGAATTGATTTGGTATTTTTACAAGTTTAATTTGATATAGCTAAATTTCATTCAGAGGAATATGCTCTTGTGGCTCTCATCTCAAATGATATTGTTGCACGCATCCATCCTTTGGTTCATCTGTCGAAAACGTCCACAGGGCTTTGACAAGAATTTCTTCCATCTTTCCTGGCATAAAGTACAGCAATTACAGTAGAACTTTTCAAGTTTTTGCTTTTTTGAATGCGCCAACTCTGCCCCCGTGATTTACTGTAAGCGCAGGGAACATTTCTTTCACTGCCGTGTATAAATCTTCAAAATCCTGGTTCACTGTGATGTCCTAGAAGAGAGCGATAATGGTAAATACGTTTAAAAAAAGAGAAAGATTCGCAGAAAGTCTCATTGATGTGAAATATGTGTAAGTTACCGTAAAGAATAATGCCTCCATGGCTGAATCTGGGTTTTCCTGTACAGACTTGAGAATCCCATAGCACCCAGCATTTTGGATGGGGTTCCTACCCATCTGGCCAAAGACAAACATTAGAAATGTAAGAATATGGCAATAGTGCCACAGATGGGTACTGCAGAAAAGAAGTTGTTAAGGTTATTATTGTGTTCAAAATAAATTTCAAGCCCAAAATAATCCTCCTTTAGCCATTTTAAAGGAATAGTTCAGCCTTTTGTGTAAAACACTTATTGGCTTTCTGGTGGAGAGATTATATATACAGCCAGCAGTGCTTAGTTTATCACAAAGACAGGAAACAGTGAGACAGTTAGCCTGGCTCTGTACACCGGTAACAAAACAGGATATCTGAAGATCACAACCACGTTGTATCTCCTTTATAAACAGAGACGTTTTGATTCCAATGGGAGAACAGAGTTTGGAAGTGAACACGGATTATGACCGATTCTTTCGAATGTTTTATATGTGCAGCATGTAATCTTTGGTATAAATATTACACATCACCTTTTCAAAGGAATAATACTCTGGGCTATTTCTTTGCTGGGACTAGTAACTTCCTGTAGTCTTCGCTGGTTGCCTGGCAACTGATCAGAGCTAAAAAATAGTCTCAGTTTTAGTTCAATTTTTGTATGGATTAAACAAACGATATATGGAGTGTTAATATGTGAACTTTAGAGGTGCTATTAGGTGGATTGTGTAACTGTTAAACAGAGCCAGGTTAGCTGCTTCCCTTTTAGTTTGAGTCGTTATGCTAAGCTAAGCTAACTGGCTGCTAGCGGTAGCTTCATATTTAGTGTACATGCTGAGAATGGTTTTGATCTTCTTTTCTACTGCCATGTCAAGTAAGTGTTTCAGAAAGAAATACTTAAATTTTCCCATAATGTCGAACTATTTCTTTAACTGACCTGTGGCTAAAAATGAAAGCTAGCCATTCGGGGCTGAATTCTGGCACAATCCACAATCATACATTAGTGTAATTTAATGTGTAGGCCTGTTGTTCATATCAAATAAACCAAACAGGTAGAAATAGACTAAATGCAGAAGAAAAAGAAGGGGGAAAAATGGACAATTTCAGTAATTAGCTGCTATTAATGCAGATCTAAATTGGATATATATTTTAAACTTTAAACTAACTGATCATATTTTTAAATCTTCAACTACCTAAATGTAGCTGTTCATAGTATGTTTTCAGACTTATATATTTTACCAAACATCCAAACTCCATTTTCAATTCAGGAGTACACATGTCATCAATATTATTAAATGCTCACACTTTAACTCAATTTCAGTGTCTTCACCATAACTTTCTTTCAATCACTAACTTGTTTCAGACAGTTAAGATGAGTCCCTGGCATTAAAACAAAGTACAGTGATCCATTTATTTATCCCATTTTATCCACTGATGCCCCCCATTGTCTTTGACGCTAGAACCAATCTTCCAACAGCTTACATTCAGGGATTTGATTGTCTTGTTTACTTTGATGCCCATGGCTAGGTGGATAGCTCCTTCAGGGGGTATTCTGTTGTTACTGTGGCAAGAAACACATGGAGAGAACAAAGAAAAAGTGTGTGAGGGAAGCAATCATAAAGTGTTATTTTTTTAAATGCCATTATTCATCCATGTAGCACAGATGTCTGGAAGATGTGAGGCAAGCTTTGTTTTTCTTGAGAAGTTTATAGAAAGGCAACAAAGTTCAAGAAACTGAATTACTTGAACTTGGTTAATGGTTGCAGGCTCTCTTAAAAAAAAGTAACCTCTGTTTAAGATGTATTAGTAAAACTACAAATCTGGTAGAAAAAGTTGACCTCATCAAGAGTCTCATAAAGAATATTTTGTGTTTTTGCCTCACAGTTAGTACCAAACAAGGTAAAACATGTTATTTGCTCTCATTTGTGATTTATGAAAGAATGATCTGAACTCAACTTGCAACCTCTGCCCTTTTTAACTCAGCTACAGTACAATAATCTGATTACCAGATACCAAAATAACAAAAGCTCATACCTGACATTCAACTCCTCCAAAACGGCGTTCTCTTTCAGAGCCTGTCCTAAAGCAATGGCTCCTTCTTTACCAAAGCCATTAAAAGACAGATCCACTGTTCTGAGGAAAATGTTTCCCTAAACAACAGAAAAGAATGTGTCATTGGTAAATAAATGCATTAACAGGTAAAACTTGAACAAGTAAACAAGTCTATAACATGATTAACTGAAACCAAAAGAAGAGCTTGATTTAAAGTGAGAGAGAAGCAGTATAGATCCTGATGTAATCAGCCTCTAAGGACCTACTGTAAATCACTCAAACCTGTCAGTGCATCTTACTGATCAGGGTTCTCTTGACCAACTTGGCCATTAAGATAGGGAAAGAAGAGCTGCTTCTACATAGTCTCTGCTGTGAGATACTTAATGAATACCTGGCCAGGCGGTTGTTTCACAAAACAGGATGAGCAAGTTAGCCAGGTTATGATACACAGTATCAACCAGCATAACTGAATTTATTTAATTTAACTGAGTTTTGTCTACACATTCAAAACAGTATGACCAGAATATATAATGACCTTGTTTTTTACAGTGCACTTTACTAACTTTCTAATCCTCATTCTGGAAATCCTCCATGGCTTGTCCAGAATGTTCACCATAGCCCATTGACCATTTGCTGTAAGAGCAATACTTTACACCTATAGATTTTGGAGGATAGTGCCTTTCCTTTAAGCCTTACAAAACATAAAACACAAGCGCAAAACATGTAAGGAGTGGATTAGACTGTGTGTTTGCACTCTAAGATGCAACCGCTAGCATACCCAGCTAACTAGCTTACTACAGAGCGTTAGACTACTTCCAAAGGCAAGGGGCTTGTACCTGCATAATCTAGTGTGGTTACAGGTTTTGTTAGGAAAAATACCTGTACAGAAGTGGAGCAAACAAAATCTGCTTATAATTGTCAAACAAAAAAACGATAATGAAAAACCTGCTTCCCATTTTTTCAGAAATGACTGTAAAGTTCGAGCTGTAGGCTAAACCTGACACTGTAAACTACATTTCAACTTTGTGGCAACAGTTTGGGTAAGACCCTGTTTGATGTCCTTTTTAAACAAAGGCAGATCCATAGGAGTTTGGTGTTAAAGGATTTGACTGGCCTGAAGAGAGCCCTGATCTCAACCCCATCCAACATTTAGGATGAATTAGACTGTGAGCCAGGCCTTACAACCCAACATCAGTGTCCAACCTCAATGAATGGGAGAACATTTCTGCAGCCAGGTTCCAAGAGCTTGTAGAAAGCATTCCCAGAAGAGTAAAGGCTGTTCTTTGTAAGACATGATGCCTTATGAGATATTTAACAACCACAATTGATGGGGAAAATTGTTGGGTCTTTGTAAATTTTAGCTATGAGTCCAGATCTACTCTATCTGTAAAGCATCCTGAGATAACTCCTGTTATGATTCAACACTATAAATAAAATTGAATTGAACCGAGTGTAATTTTCTGGTGTCCACATGCTTTTGACCATGCACTATGACTGATACATGATATATACACAAACTCTTAAAATAAAAAAATAAGTTTTAAGAAGTGCTATTTAATCTGACATAAGCAATGTCCTAATTTGACTTGATGATTCTTTATTTGATGGCTTCATATGATATGAGCTAAAAGAACTGTCCTGGTATTACCTTTCTCTTTATTACCTGTAGATCATCTTTTCTCTTGCATGAGTTAAAAAACTAATATAGTGTTCTTCAAATTTCCAGATGGATTACCCCAAGGCCATTGGCCAACATCACAGCTCCTCTCCCTCGAATGCAGTTCCAGGCCAGACTTAGCGATCTCAACCCTGTGTTCTCTGACAGAGAGTCACCCAGGTTTTGCCCTTAGGATAGGAAGCAATAACAACAAATAATGGCGGTACGACCAAATATAAAGTTCCATTATTTCATTATTAAACCAAGAAAATGTCTAATATCCTCAGTCAATTACAATGACTTGTTCAAAACAAATATAAATCATTGTTATCAGTCAGTTTGTAAGCATTTGTGACAATTTCCCAAATAGTGGAAATCTGGTTTTGGAAAATGATTTAAAAAAACTCCAGACTGGTGCAGGGTGAAAAATCTCAGACGACAGATATGTTAGTGGTAAGAAAGCAAAATCAAAAGTACTTATTCAAACCAAACACCCAATTCCACACTCTATCAGAGAAACCTATCTCATCTCCAGTAGATTCCACTGAGATGGTGAGACGGTGTGTTTCATGATAGCCTAAAAGCACAAGTGAATGAGGACCGTGGGGGCAGAGATCTTAAAGCTATAGTGCATAGTTTCTGTCGCCCCCATGAGGAATTCTAAGTAATGACAACAACTACTGTCGGCACGTCCATATGATAAAAGCCTTCCTTGATCGCGCACAACCCCCACCCCTCCTCCACTCAGTTGATAGTAGTCAAGGAGGACATAGGAGGACACAGAGGATTAAAAAAACATGATGGACTCTTCAGAAGAGGTAATTACCTTCACTTGAGTTTCTGCGAGCGAAAGTCGCTGGACGACATATTCTTCTGAACATAGCCATACTGAGAAATAAAGAGAGTTGTGTAGAACTGATAGTCTTAATTAGCTTTGTAGCAACTCTATTTGGCAATGGCTTGAATGTAACAGACGTTCATTAATATCAAAAAGTTATGCACTAAAGCTTTAAAGAGAAAGATACCCATCATCATCATCATCATCATGAGGATAAGAATGTGCACAGCACTCAGTGGTTCATAATCAAAGAAAAAGATGCCCTTACTGTGCTTGCTCAAATAAAGCAATAAAACCATAGCATGAATGTTAGAGTGTTTGATTGGTACACGTTCTATCTACTATATGGAAGAGTGCACTCAAAAAGCATAAAAATGTCCTTTGATATTTCAGCAGTGGAGAAAATAAAATTGAATATGGGGATGAATCGTAGCAGCACACATGGCAATGAGACATGGTGGTGTGTCCCCTTTTCTACAGACAGATTTATTTTCAATTACCTACATTATATGCTCATTGCACCCTGGTCTGCCATTCTTCCACTAGGTGCTTGTCACAAAGCTCATCCACATGATAATTAAAAGAGGTTTTAATGAAGGCAAAATGTTCTTGACCTTTGAATGCCGCAGTCTGCTGCTGCCTGCTGTCCTGTGACTGCTTAGAGATAAGGCTACACCATTACTGCAAACTCTTACTCATTTTATGAAGATGGTTTTCCAAAAATCTAATAATAACAGATACCAGTGATCGCACATATTAAATTATTCTACACTCATTATCGTAATTGGTTAATTAATGGGACTTTAATATACAGTGAGGAAAATAAGTATTTGAACACCCTGCTATTTTGCAAGTTCTCCCACTTGGAAATCATGGAGGGGTCTGAAATTGTCATCGTAGGTGCATGTCCACTGTTGATATTTGATACAATGTTAATATTTGGTACAGTAGCCTTTGTTTGCAATTACAGAGGTCAAACGTTTCCTGTAGTTTTTCACCAGGTTTGCACACACTGCAGGAGGGAGTTTGGCCCACTCCTCCACACAGATCTTCTCTAGATCAGTCAGGTTTCTGGGCTGTCGCTGAGAAACACGGAGTTTGAGCTCCCTCCAAAGATTCTCTATTGGGTTTAGGTCTGGAGACTGGCTAGGCCACGCCAGAACCTTGATATGCTTCTTACAGAGCCACTCCTTGGTTATCCTGGCTGTGTGCTTCGGGTCATTGTCATGTTGGAAGACCCAGCCTCGACCCATCTTCAATGCTCTAACTGAGGGAAGGAGGTTGTTCCCCAAAATCTCGCAATACATGGCCCCGGTCATCCTCTCCTTAATACAGTGCAGTCGCCCTGTCCCATGTGCAGAAAAACATCCCCAAAGCATGATGCTACCACCCCCATGCTTCACAGTAGGGATGGTGTTCTTGGGATGGTACTCATCATTCTTCTTCCTCCAAACACGGTTAGTGGAATTATGACCAAAAAGTTCTATTTTGGTCTCATCTGACCACATGACTTTCTCCCATGACTCCTCTGGATCATCCAAATGGTCATTGGCAAACTTAAGACGGGCCTTGACATGTGCTGGTTTAAGCAGGGGAACCTTCCGTGCCATGCATGATTTCAAACCATGACGTCTTAGTGTATTACCAACAGTAACCTTGGAAATGGTGGTCCCAGCTCTTTTCAGGTCATTGACCAGCTCCTCCCGTGTAGTCCTGGGCTGATTTCTCACCTTTCTTAGGATCATTGAGACCCCACGAGGTGAGATCTTGCATGGAGCCCCAGTCCGAGGGAGATTGACAGTCATGTTTAGCTTCTTCCATTTTCTAATGATTGCTCCAACAGTGGACCTTTTTTCACCAAGCTGCTTGGCAATTTCCCCGTAGCCCTTTCCAGCCTTGTGGAGGTGTACAATTTTGTCTCTAGTGTCTTTGGACAGCTCTTTGGTCTTGGCCATGTTAGTAGTTGGATTCTTACTGATTGTATGGGGTGGACAGCTGTCTTTATGCAGCTAACGACCTCAAACAGGTACATCTAATTTAGGATAATAAATGGAGTGGAGGTGGACATTTTAAAGGCAGACTAACAGGTCTTTGAGGGTCAGAATTCTAGCTGATAGACAGGTGTTGAAATACTTATTTGCAGCTGTATCATACAAATAAATAGTTAAAAAATCATACATTGTGATTTCTGGATTTTTGTTTTTAGATTATGTCTCTCACAGTGGACATGCACCTACGATGACAATTTCAGACCCCTCCATGATTTCCAAGTGGGAGAACTTGCAAAATAGCAGGGTGTTCAAGTACTTATTTTCCTCACTGTATATATATTCACTTATCATTTGATAAGACAAAAGAAATAACTTTGTATTTACTTGCACAGCTGCTTTTAACAACTACTGGTTTTAAATTGGTCATTCGTGTGTGAACAAAAGAGCATATAAGTAAAATAGTTTGGCTTTTTTTTAAATCATTCAATCAATTTTTGAAGTCATGTCAATTAAAAGATGGGGCTAATCTGAAATGTACTATTTCCTTTTTCTGTTCTGTTTCGTTCCTGTTCTTTCAACATCCTAAATAGATGTATGGTTTATGAATTTTGGCCAAGTGAAATATTTGAGGTCTGAGTCAATTATTTGCAGAATTCTGAAATAAAAGGTAAGAGTCAATGGAAATTACTTTATTCACAGTCTAATTTATATGGCCAAAAGTAGGTGAGTATGTGAATGTCTTTATTATTATTATTATTATTATTATTATTATTATTATTATTATTATTATTATTATTATTATATGTCCACATATGTTTGTGCTTTATTAAGGGACATTATTAGGCGGAAATCTTTATGCTGCAACGTACAATGATATTTTAGACAACAGTGTGCTTCCAAATTTGAAGAAGAAAAAGAAATCTGAAGTTTAAACTTTGAGACGTCAATCCCATGCAACACCTTTGGGATGAACTAGAACGCTAACTGTGAGCCAGGCCTGAGATGCTCAACATTCACATATGAGTGTAATGATTCAGTGTCCACATGCTTTGTTCCGCTGTCGACATACTTTTGGCCATATAGTGTTTTTTTATGAAATGGCCCAAATTAAACTTAAGTGTAAAAAGTAACCAGAAATAATTTTCATCTCAATCCTCAAACATATTTAATGTCATTTGCTATCTATTGATGTAACAAATCATTTCTGGGTCCTTATCTGGTGCTGCTAATGTAAAGTATGTAAAAATATGTATCCCCTGTGTAAATCTTTAATATCAACCTAATAAAAGCGGGAGCCACAGGTACTGTTTAATTCTTTGAAAGGCTAAAACCTCACAGAAAATATGTGACCTTTACTATATATAACTAATTGCTATGCTACCTGCACGCTCTCCCAGAGCGTTGTGGCTGAGGTTGAGGTGCTGTAGCTTGGAGTTGGTTATCAGTGCTGGGCCGAGGTGTTCAGCCGACCGGTCTGTGAAATTGTTTCCTGACAGATTGAGGCTCGCCAGGGTGCTGTTCTCCTTAAGCATACCAGCGATGGCCCTGGCCCCATAATCCCCAAGATTGTTGTCAGATAGGTCCACCTCTGGGATTGACACACAAATACACAGGTTATGTAAAGGAGAGTGTGTGGCAAGAGAAGCTGATGTGTTTCCCATCACAAAAAAGGTCCAAAGAGAAGAAGTGCAGTAAAGTTGTACACAGTTCAAAAGACGTTTCATAGTTGTATACTGCACATCAGTTGTTTCAAGTTTGCTAATTGTCTTTTTGAGTTTTGGCCTGATTACTACTAAAGAGTGTTTTACAAAGTAGTTAAGAGTGCATCCAAAATTATTGGTCACTCATTCCTTTGCTTTCTTTCGTTTAAAGTTTGGCTTCATCAAAAGGTTGTGAATATTTTTAGTCAGCATTCTCAAATGCTATCTCCCATTTTTTGAGTTATTGCCCTACGAGAGGAGATATAGTCTACATTTTAAATCTGAGTGGTTCAAAACTTTAATTTGTCCAACACTGTGGTTTACCTGCAAAACTAATGACGAATCAACCTCAGCTGTACTTTGCGTTTAGTGCTAATTATCAAATGTTAGAATGCTTACACATTAAACTAAGATGATGAACAAGGTAAGCAGTATACCTGCTAAACATCAGCATGTTAGCATTGTCAGTGTGAGCATTGTAGCATGCTGACATGAGCATACCATGCTGACATGAGCAGTTAGCTTAAAACATTGTCTTTTTATATAATATTTTTTAGTTGTGTCCAGTGTTGTAAGCTACTGGCAATTTTTGTTGTAATGGCAATACAATTAACTTGTATCTCACCTTTTAGAGTTGGATGTGTTTGTATATATATATTCATTTGAAATAAATAAATTCTGTGTTGGCTAATGTCTGCTGCAGCATCAATTATACTGTATATTCATACAATTGGATTACCCCTGAAAGTTGAATAGTAACGCCACACCATGCATGACTCACAGGAGTCATTCTCCATAAATCCCTCCATAGGTTCCTGAACTGCTCATTATACTGACAAATATTAAACATGGACCCCAGATGTGGCATATAATTGGGGTTAGAGTGGCGTACGAGTGGGAGTATGGGTGGCACTTTTACTAGAAAAAGGTGAGACAGAGTGAGGGAAAGGGAAGAGAAAATGTCTGCATGCTTGAGTGCCCAGTAAAACCACCTGTAATGTAACAATTTTCCTTTAACATCTCGGCTATAGCAGCTCCGCCCATTCCTTCCATCCAATTATCTCGCAGGTTCAGCCTCAGTATTGAAGTGTTGGTTACCAGGGGAACTGCCAGTGCTTTGGTGCCCTGCAAACACACAACCAACCCCCCGCGTCAAAGTGAAATTCTTCTGTTTGTTCACTGCAGTATATTTTCTTCTCTGTATTCCAGTTAAAAGTGTAGATGTACTGATGCAGGTGGGCAGAAAGCGAAAGAGAGCGAGAGGAGAATATTAAACCTGTGTGAGACAAATGAAGCAGAAGGGAGCTGTGTGGAGGCGTGGGTCAAAAATAAAGCTTGCAGATCATGAAAATTATAGTTTCTAGCACAGCTAATGAGAAAGTTGGCTGCACGAAGTTCTATGTTAACTTTATCTGAAAAAAAGAAGAGCAGAAACAGCCCCATCAGAGGATAGTGTGTTTAAATGCATGCAGAGTATATTTCTCTAAAATGTTAGAAGACCATTTATCTGCACTTGGTTGCTTTACTTCTAATCTCCGTGACTGACAGGTGAAGACTGATTTAAAATCCAATTTAATATGTCTGAATGATGTTATTGAAGCTGAAACCTCGGGAAATGGCTTGTTAAGAAATGGATTTACTTTTACAACTTTCATTTACAGCGTTATGGACCAGTGAAGCCTGTTAAAATGTCAAATTGTGTTGCTGAGAGCTCCAAGCAATGCACTTTCACATTTGCAGAGGATGTACTCTTCGCTCAGTCAGAGATGTACAACCACAGAGCAATTTTACATTAATTTACTGTTAAAAAGATATCTGATTGACTTGTGGGCTAGAATTAGGCTATATAGGGTTTAAGTGTGTGCATGTTTTGTACATATGTACTTTCTAAGATCCATTAGTTAAATACAACAATAATTTCCTGTTTAATCTAAACCTGCCGGAAGCATCTGTATATGTCTGTGTATATTTGGGGTTATTTGAGAGCTTAAACATGTAGACTCGATATTGACATTGTGTCTAATGCTCAAGACCAAGGACTAGATAATAAAGTACTTTTACATGGGTCACAAGGTGAAAAGGATTATCTGTCATTTAGGATCAAAAATAAGAACGTTTCCCCAGAGATCAATTAAAATTTAGATCTGCATAATAAGCTCTCTCTGAGTATAAATCAATGCCAGCAGCTTTCCCTCTCTTCAAAGGCGTGAAGGACTCTCCACTTGAATGTGTACTGGTAAAATCTTTATAATGGACTAGAGTAAAAGTGTACTGCAAATATATGCACATGCATGATCTATTTTGTCACGACTTTGTCATGATCAGTGCAGTTCCCAAGGGGGGGAATGTGACTTTGAATTAATGAATCATCCACTGATCAAGGTTTGGGCTAATCTAAAATAGCATTAGAGAGAAAAAAAAGTTAAAATATTTGAATATCTTTTTCAAATCAGCACGTTCAATATGAATACCTTCCCCCAGGTGAAACTGAAAGCCATTTGGGGGCAGCAGAAACAAGTTGAGCACAATATTAACATACAATCAACTTAGTGATATGGCAAAAGTAATTCCAATATTCAATCTCTTTTAGCTTTGTTTTTGGGCTCTATAATTCCTATAGGAAAAGATCAGGCTCTTCCCCAGGTAGTTGCTAACTTTGTCTCTGTGCTGTTTGGTGCTGAGCAGGGGTACAGTGAGTTGAACGAAAAACAGCAACTTGCTGCAACTGCAAGTGATGCTATAAGAGCAATGAGAGGGAACCACAACAGTAAAGTTGGCAGACAGCTAAACAATGAGCTGACACTCACTATAAATCTACGTACAAGCAACCATTTTCACATTGTCACATTGTTTTCACATAGTCATTTGAGACAATGTTGTATAAAACATCAATTATTGCTGCTTTGAAGAAATGTGTACAATTTGTAAATGTTTGCTTTTAATAACTAAAAGAGGCAAAGCTTAAATAAATGTAAGATGGTGCACCCAACTTAATATGTTAACGGAATAATAACTTTCACTATAGCCACCAATGAACACATTAGAAGTGGGTTGTTTCACTGAAGGAGTGAATTGGCCACAGATGGCAGATCAGTGCCTGCAGATGGACTTAGATAAATAGAATAGAATAAAATAATAATAATAAATATAAATCTGGGCTGAAAATAGATAAATACAGTACATAAAAGACCAGCCCCTGCTCTCCACCAAAAGTCAGACTACCCTCACTTCAGCCAAAAGAACAAAAATACATAAACGTCCCCCAATTCATACCATCTAATAATTTTCATACAATCCCCAATTTATGATTAAAGTACCTGAGGCCCCAGACCACGATGCATCATGGACAGCTGGCTATTTTGCATGTGCCGCAGGAAGTAAGAGGCAGGTACCACCTGTAACGCTTCACACGCCTCCATGTAGCACGTCTGCCCAGTCGGGTCATATGCCTCCCTCTTATCTGCAACAGGAATAAAGACACTGGCTGTTTGAATTGTTCACTATCAATACCTCTTTGTAAAAGGAGAGATGTGGCACTTTCCCTCGGAGGAGGATCTTTTGAATGCAATATTGAAAACTCTCTTGTGACTGATTTGGCCCTGTCAGGGGAGCTCATTCATACCAGATGGTTTTCACTTCTGTTGAAAAGGAAGCCTGACAAAGACTCAGATGAAATCATTAAGATGTAGAACAGAGCTTCAAATGTGTGGGCAGGCGCGTGTAGGAGTTACTGTTTTGTCTTGCTTTTCTCTCTTGAAATCATTTAGAGATTGAGACGATGGAAAGGGAGAAGGGAAGACAGATGGGGTGACTGGAGGGTTTTGCCTTATCAATGCCTGTTCTGATTGAGATCAAGCTAAGACTCACTGTCATAATACATTGTACTGCTGGAGCCTCGTATGAAAGATTATTTCAGATAGAAAATAACAAGATGAAAATGGTTCATTTATCACCAAGCCATTTCCACACCTTTTTTTTTTTTATAAAAGGGAACATCACACCCTTTTTCATAAAATGTAATGACTTTCCCACCCTATTTATCGCCCCTCTTTACCTCTGAGCTCCAAATCTGTGTCATAGTCCTCATCAGAGATCACACACTCTACTCCTCCCAGCTCCTCCTCTTCATTCTCCTCCTCCTCCTCCTCTTTCTCTTCACCCTCGCTTTCACCTCTGTCTAGCACATTCCCTTCAGGACACGAGCATTGGTCCTTTGGCCCACGCATGTCGACCTTGGTCCTGCTCAATCTCTGCTGGGTGGAGAATGAGAAAGTGAGACATCGTGACTCCTCAAAGCTGGCTGTTGTTGGCAGCCTGGGTGAGGAGATTTGATGAATTTTCTGCCAGGAGAATAAGATACCTACACTTTGGACAACTGAGTCCATCAATGTGGATGTATCCCTCTGTACTCACAGTCTTTGTAACTACTTACCTTTCCTTCTACGTCTTTATCCCACATCCCCAGAGGCTGTTTTAGCAGTCTTTTACTCCCTTTATGTCTAGGGGTATGGCACAGTCACCCCATTTCTCAGTCATGCCATATAAGGATGTGTTGCATATTTTGTTATTTTCAGGACTAAATAGACTACTCAGAAATACCATTATTTGGCATGTGAGTGGTACTGCACATTCTAAGGCACTTTTTGTGTGGCCATCCAAAAGGTTTTTTATTTGAAAATATGCTGCTTTCATAAGGTATTTCTTACATTTACAATAGAGCATGCAGCCCTGTGATTAGACTACATGAAAGAGCAATTGAGACAGACTTTCAGGGTGACACAAGTCCCCTCTGTTAAATAAATTCAAGCACGTACACAGGTCAAAAGAGCAATCTATAAAAAGAAAGTAGCAGGTCTTCAGCCCGTATTTATGAGCCTGCATTTCCACCCACCTTGGCAATTGAAAGTGCTCAGACGTGTCTAGAGATGGTGTTATGGTTAACTTAAGACCACCATTTCTTAAGCTTAATATTCTCTTGCAGATCAATAACATGCTTTGAATTCTCACCAAGTCCCTCTGTTTTATTCACAACCTTCATAAAAATCTGCCTGAACAGTCCTACAAGTGTCTACCTACCTGGTTGTTCACACTTCTCTTACTCAAGCGTTTGCACACTTGGCTGGATGGTCGGCTTCCTACCTCTCCCAGCTGCAGCTTCTCACTTTCTGTCTCTGCGTCACCATCTTCCAGCACAGAAGGCAGCAGCGTCTCCTTGGCCAACTTCTTCCCAAGAATCATGACTTCCACGCAGAGTAATGATGATAAGATACTGAGGAAAATATATTTTTGCTTGTTTGTTTTCAGACTTAATGTGGTGTTAAAATAGCTGTGCTGTGAGTGAAATCACTGCACTGCATTTGACCTGCATGTAGTATGTGCAGTGCTCATGCAACCTATCTTGCTCAATAGGAGGGTCAAACTCTTTGGGCTAATTAGAAAGGCCACTTCACTTCCTGATAGCCAGTCACCATTCAGGGCCCTTGTGTAATGTTTGGATGGCTTAATAAGTTGACACGTTTCCATGGCACTGAGAGGCATCGCTGTGATCTGAGTGCAGACACTCTAAGCCATGACGACCAGCACTTAAAGAGGCAGGAAGAGGCGGGGAAGTAAATGGCTTGTTTGGTGCAACTATGTTTCAGGGAAAAACTTTCTATCACCATCTAAATCTGACCATCAAACTAAAACGCTTTGACCTTAAACAAGTTCTACTGCAGGAATAAACCTTTCCAGCCAGGCTTCTTTCTTATATAGACAAGAAAAACAAACCAAACAAATGTGTTGGCATATTCTGTAAATGTTTCTCTTTATTTGTAAGTAAATACAAAGTCCTTGCAGTTGATGCATTAAAATGGAATATCCTCAATCCATTACACAACAAATGTCATTATAGCAGAGGCTGATTGGATCAGAGTTGTTAATAGCAGCAGCAGCGATATGCAAACACAGAAAAAGAAACCCCTCGAGAATGTTTTTTTTTTTTTTACCATACAAAATCCTGTGAGAAAGCCGGGGCAATCTCACAATACAGTCTCACTGACTGACACAGTGCTGGTAAATAGACATAGCTTTTAAAATATGAACAGGAGAGAGAAGATCACCATGCATTTATTTAATGCTGCTGTTTTATTCCCATACCTAAAGGATATAAGAGACAGTGTAGAATAGGCCATTTTTTGTTTAGTTTTTTTTTTTTAAATCAAGCAGAATCATAGTGCTCATTTATATAATCAAAATACATTCTTAGAAAAGATTGAAGTGATACTTTTTATATTTTATACTTTGTCTTTGAATATATATCAACCTGTATAGAAGCTATATGGTGTATATTTTGTTTTCCTGCTGCACATTTCACATCATAGACATTTTCTTGACAGAATCTGTTCAAACAAGTTATACAGAAGAGACATTCATCCAGAATGAACAGTGGGGACATGGGGAATCACTCATTTAAAAACAAACAAACAGTTGATTCAGAAAAACAACACCCCAAGAACCCAAACCAATATTCTCGGCAGCTGTGAAGGATGTTTGAAAATCACATTGAAATCCGTTATTCATGCTAACAGTTATCTTTAATTTGAATCAGAGACAAACAAAAGGGAACAAACAAGACTCTGACAATAGAAAGCCACAAGTTACTGCAGAGTGGGTGATCAATTAACAATGTGGCCCCTGCAGGAATTATATATTCAAATTACAACCCTGACTCATTGGTAAGCAGCAAATGACCACAGCGGCAGCGTGATTGCCTCTTGTCCCTGAAAAATGTCACTGGAACTTATTACAATAGAACTGAACTGCTGAGATCAAAACTAAAAGCCATGTGGGCAGTTTCTTGTTACCATAACACCGTCTGTAAGATTTGCAGGCTTGTGTGACTCACAGAGCAACAAATTCATGCTTATTTTAAAATCTGACCAGTTTGACAAGGTAACAGACAACAAGCAGAATAATCATGTAAAAACTTACACCTGAGCACATGCATGATTTACACCCACTCATATAGAGATGCACACACTTATGATTTCTATGGGACACACACACACACACACACACACACACACGCACACGCATGCTGATGCTACCGAGCAGGTGTCAGGTCACAGTGAAAGGGTGGCATGTGAGCCGTAGGGTTGCGCACAATCATGCAGAGAGACGAAAGAAAGAATGAATGTGCTGTATGTAGGCAGAGGCAGAAAGTTAATATGTAAGGCATGAGGCAGAGGAGTTATGATGCTGATAAATGCAATTTTTAAAAGCTCAATAGCTGTCAGATATGGTCTGGGCAGCACATGGTGCTATAGTGATTTTTTTGCTTTACTTAACGATGTTTTCTAACAGAGATATTTCATTTTTAAAATAATAGTTTGACAGAGTAAGGTAAGAGAAAATCGATACTGCTATCATGTTTGTACGGTAAATATGACGCTACAGCCAGAGGTCTTAGCTTAGTATAAAGACTGGAAACGGAGAAAACAGGTAGCTTGGCTAAATCCCAAAATAACCAAATTTCCCTACAAGCACCTCCAAAGCTCAATAATCAAAATGGACCATTTCTTGGCCGGGAGTAGTGACTTCCTGCTTCCAGCCAAGAAAACTTCTGGCACATAGTCTCTTGTAAAACCAGTAACCAAGAAAGAGAATAAGCATATTTACCCCAAAAAAACCTTTAACTTATAAACTACTGATTTAATCATTAAATAATCATCTACAATTCAAGAAATCATGTTTTAAAACAATGCCCTTCAACCATGATTATATGATTGGAAAATATGTTTCCTTTATTATAGTCAACACATCAATACTTGGATATTTTTTAAATCTGAGAGCCCTGAAAGACGTTTAAAGATATTTTTATTTGTCATTAATTTTATGTAATGTAAATATGTCACTCAGGTAAAGACTTCTTCTTTAATGGCTGCCCTGCATATTCCTATGCAGCCACTGTGGGTTAGGAACGCACCAGCTGGGACACACATTATGATGCTAGGGAGAGAATGGACAGGCCACTTAAAAGAGAGCTGGAACAGAGGCTGATGCATTCTGATGGACTGCCAGTGAAGAGTGAGATAATATGTTAGTCGAGGCTGTGACAGAATCGCTGTTTTCATAATTCAGGGCGACCTGTTAACACATTTGCGCACAGAAAATCTGCCTTTCAGTTTTTCTATCTGCATGCCTGTACATCTTTCAGTTATCTCTTCCCCTTGAACTTTGATTTAAAAAAACAGCCAAAATAGATTTGACCAGCCCTGATTCTTTTCTGAAACCTAAACTCGACTGCATTCATATTTCAGAAATGTCTGAGTTTGTCGTCAATGCCACACTTTTCCTCGTAAATATAAAACCCCAATAAAAGCTTTTTAACTAACAATAACACTGAGTATATTATATTTCTTGAGTATATTCTTGTCTATATTCGTGTCTTGGTCATGCATTCACAATGAGGCAGGTCATAACACTAGGTGCACACATTATGAATCAAAATGAACAATTTATCATTTTTGGAAGTATCATCAACAAGCAAAACAGATTCTCAGAGAACAGAACATTTCCAATTTGCTACAGACAAAATTGCAGAGCCCAACAGAAACATTAAAGTGGTATAAAAAAAGAAGAATGAAACCCCCCTTTTTTTTTACAGTACAAAAAGTGGCACAGTATTTTATAACCAGCTTTGCTGTGTCCTCCAGACTGGTTGTTGTCGGAAAGCCCCCGATCCAAGGACCTACGAGCAGAAAACCCTGAGAGAGAAGACAGAAGGAGAGACAGAAAGACAGACGAGAGAGCAACAGAGACATGGAAATAGAGATGTTACAGTCATTACTCATCCAGCGAACAGGGGCTTTGATGGCCAAATGTGAAATTCAAGTGACAATCCACACAGGAGCCATCGTCTGTGATGCATTATGTTGGTGCTTAATGAGCCATAGTGGATATGTAGGGCCCTTGTTTTGTTCTCATGGCAAGGGTATATGAAGTGTCTAATCTTGAATGGGCACAAATGACGACGGAAACAAAAACAGAAATGGAACAGACCCACTCGCTTTCACTCTAATCCTGTTATTTTAAAGGCCCTTCTCCACGGGTTTCTATGGTTACCCACTCTGTTTTCATCTGAAACGATGACAACTACAGGTTGGAGATTGGAGTTGGACTACTTGTACAAACGTCTCTCGGAGATAGAGCTGCTCTAGTAATCTCACTGGCTGAGATAAATCTGAAAGAGCTGTGCCAAAACTGTTGAGCTAACCAGATGGCAAATATGAGTGGCGAAGAAGAATCACTGGTAAAAATGAGATGAAAAAATAAGAAAACACATCACAGATCTTAAGCAGTTCAGCGGTGTTGCAGACGAGTCAAGTGAGTGATCATGGCTTTATGTGTACACACTAGGCATTCAGCTAAGTGAATCTTGTGGAAGAAACAGCCATACTTCATGCTCTTACTACTAATTATGGTGGCTTGACCAACACTTCACGGCAATGTATCTCATGACCTAATGGAACAATTTTAATAGAAATTGATGCTGATATTTACGACTAAGAGGATTTGTCCTAATGTTTCTGGTGACCCCCTGAACTTTCCTTTAATACCATCACCCAAAATCTACTAGGCAGGTTCCTATAACATTTACTGCCTTTGTCTTTTGTGCTATGCAAAAGCCTAAATGTTAACACTGCACACAAGATATCTCATAATCCACTCAGAATATTGCCATGACATTTACTAAGCACGTCCATATTGCCAATACAATAAACCTTGTTTTAATGACCTTAAGGAAAATGGAAAATGCTGGAAATTAAAAGGCACAAACCACTTACTCATCTGAGTCCTTTTTGCTCTCCTCAATGTAGGCTATGGACTCTGAACGAAGCCGGTTGGTGACCTCATAGGTGCGCAGGGTGACGCCAAAGATGTCCTCATGGTAGCGATGCTCATCCTGGATACGGTGGGGTAGTGGACGTAGCGAGAGAAGGGGAAAAAAACATGAGATGGAGATTCTTTTTTATATCGTTAAACAGTGAATGACTGAATGAGTTTTTAAAAATGTTTGAACTATTTATGAACTTAGCACTAAGTTATATACATTCATGTGGAAAAGCTGCCCTGTTAAGAAAACCTCTGCAATGGTGGAGAGCACTTAATATTCACTATTTTCACAGCTCAACTTATGACCCTGACACTACCATCACTTCTGAGCTGTTCAGTGGGGTTTAATACTGAACATCATGGCGACAATAATGCCCTCTCTCTTACCCGCAGCTTGCTGATGAAGAAGCCAGCATCCTCCAGGGTCATGTTGGCCTGCTGCTTGATGATTTGCTGGACAGTCTTGAGAACATCCCCAGCCATTGTAACATCCCCACACACATAGATGTGTCCTCCCTCCTCCCTCAGGCACTGGTACACCGTCTCTGACAGCTGCTCACGCAGTACATCCTGTACATATTTCTGACAGAGAGGCAGAGAAGGAATGATGAGTTTGCATGAAGACGTCAAGTGGGAGAAAAGTTGGAAAGAAAAACAATGTAAAAAACAGTCAGGAGATCACTGATAGGTAGGGAATAAAGTAAAATGAAGTCAAATTTGCAATCTGCAAACATTTTTCTATACTCTACATTCTGTTTGTTTCACTCTTTTTAAACTCAGATATTGAACATCATTGCTACAAATAACAGAACAGTAAACAAAACAGGAATAATTCAGAACAGCAAACAACACATACCCATAAAGAGGACCAAGAAGACAGCAAAACAAATGCTAATATTTTTACCTGAAAAACAACTGTAGAAAATCGTCAAATGAAAACACATTATGTCAGTTGGAGTGAGCTTACTTCAGAATACACCCACAGCTGTTTTATTCTCTACTCTGTGATTGCATTTCAAACCCACACAGCAGTCCAATGAGAGTTGTGACAGGCAAACTCATCCACAGCTATGGAGAGTTTAGCGCTTGTACCTTTGGTTTGCCGGGTTCTCTGGAATAGGCCGCGTAGAGCTCCTTAAACGCTTCTTTGTTCTTGGCCTGGATGGTCTCCTCCTTGTAGATGTGGTCCATCTCAGACTGCCGACAACCAAACACCAGGATCATGGGGCACGACTCAATTCCTAAAAGGTGACGGGCAGAGTTACCTCATTGCTCTGAATGGTGTTGTAGAGTGAGTCTGCTGTTTTGTGTATTATCTAAATCTCTAACAGGGGTTTGATCTGAATTCCATTATTACTTTTCAGGGAATGATATACAGTAGTTTTTTTTTTTTTTTTTTTTTTTTAAGATTATTTTTTGGGGCTTTTTGACAGGACAGCTAGGTGAGAAAGGGGAAAGGAGAGGGGGAAGACATGCAGGAAATCGTCACAGGTCGGATTGGAACCCTGGACCTCTGCGTTGAGGCATAAACCTCTCAGTATATGTGGTTATCGGTGTTCTTTGCCCCAATGGCACTAGGATTAGGCACTGGTTATGGTTAAGGTTAGGGTTAAAAAAAGGGGCAAAAAACACCATCGAGCGTATATGTGCGCCTGCTCTACCCACTGAACCAACCTGGCCATGATATAGTTTTCTTAGAGGTGCATATGACAGCACTGTGGTGGTGATGGTGCAGTGGATATGACACGTGCCTTTGGTGTGGGAGATCTGAGTGTGATTCCCACTGCGATACATCAACCAATGTGTGTGTGATAAAAGCGTCAGCTAAACAACATGTAATGTAAAAAGCATTTTAACTTGAAGAGTAAAAAAATATCAGCTTATCCTGGATATTCTTATAATCAGTCATCAAATTTAAGAGATTATGTCTGCAGGTTAATGTGCAGCAGTGAGAATCCACTGCAACATCTCTCTATAAAAAGGTAGTAATAAATGCATCTCTAGGCAGTGGTTCTCAACCTTTTTGAGTCGCGACCCCCAGAATAATGAGGTTGGTGTTTGCGACCCCCCTCGACAACGAGAGAACGAGAGCTGCAAAACGTTGAAACGGCAGTTTGCAGCAGTTTCTACACACCTCCCCCTGCTGATTTTGAGCGATTAAAAAAAAAAAAAAATGCTCTGGTTAATACACAAACATATAATGTTTTGCTTTAATGACAGTTTAGTTTTAGCAGCTAGCCCCCAGTCTTGACCAAGTGCTCCAGGCTCTTTAATGCGTTTGTGACTTTTTCTCTCCCCCTGACTCCTTTCTGTGTTCCAGGTCCTTCTGATTTACAAATGAAGCTCTGAATATAACACATGAAATGTACCAAACTCCCCAGTCTAGAATATGTTTTTGTTTTTTTCCCCCAACCATCTGCGACCCCCAGAAATTATCTTGTGACCCCCTTGGGGGTCCCGACCCCCAGGTTGAGAACCACTGCTCTAAGGAATGAGGAAAAAGACCAACCGTGTTCAAGGTCATGTAGTCTCTGTTGCCAGAAGCTTCTGAATGGAGCAATTCCTGTTCCTGGTCCCACCAGGATACAAGGTGCTTGGTTGTCTTTAGGAAGATGGAATGATGGTGCGCTAAAGTAATTAAATAGACAAAAAATAAATTAAGTAAAAATGTCCTAAAAATGACCACACAGCTTGTGAAATGTACTTAAAGCAATAGTTTGACATTTTAGAAATTACGCTTATTCGCTTTCTTGCCAAGAGTCAGTGTGTGGCTAGTCTCGCTTTGCCAGACTGCCTCTGGCTAGTCCACACAGCATTCCGGGATGGGAGAAAAACGTGCTCTGGTTTATTGGCATTTCTGTAAACCAATCACAATCGTCATGGGCGGTGCTAATCACCATACGGAGCAACAATGCTGCTGAAAAATAGCCTCGGGAAGGAACTTGTTTTGGTGGAACATGTGTACGTTCAAAAGTTGTTTTAGTCGTGCAACAGAAAACTCAGATTGGACAGATAGTCTAGCTAGCTGTCTCAATTCACCATGCAGAGATCTGAGGAACAGTTAATCATAGTCCTCATAAATCCACGGGAGTTTAAAATTCCAATACAAAGAAAACAGAAGGTAACGGGCATTGGCGAAAGTACATGCATCCGGCAGAATTTCCTGCGGCACCGTAGCAATCCCGGAAGTGAAACGTTGAAAATATAGACTATTGTGTGTCTATACGCTAAATATAAAGCTAAAGCCAGCAGCTGGCTAACGTAGCTTAGCATAAAGACTGGAAACAGCTACCCTGGCTGTGTCCAACAGTAGTCTTGCTTGCCAGACCAATCTCCACAGCGTTGAGTGTCATTGCAGGAGTATGGTCTGGCTGCACGAGTTAACATCTGGTATAAGGGGAAAAAACACTCTGTCTCTTTGCATTTTTCTTTAAACCAATCACAGTCATCTAATGTGGGGATATTTCTTGGTACGCAACCAGTGGAGACTCCAGAAAGTTACTGGTCCTAACCTAGTAATAGCCTGGCACATACCCCTGGTAAAATGGAGATTTGTGTTTTTGTTTCAGATTCAACGTGTTAATTAGTGAGATTTAGAGGTGCTGGTAGGCAGATTTTGTTTCCTTTGGACAGAGCAAGGCTAGCTATTTCCCCATTTCCTGTCTTTATGCTAAGCTAAGTTAGCCAGCTGCTGGTGGTAGCTTGATATTTAGCATGCAGACGTGAGAATGGTATCAATCTTTTGGCAAGAAGGCAGATTAGTTTAATTCCCCAAAATGTCAAACTTTTCTTTTAACATGCCACAATACTGATTCATCTGGCATTCTACAAAATTCTTTATTTAAACATTGTGAAATTTACCCTCGGACAAAACATGGCACCATCTCCCCCATCTCTATCCTGTTGAGCCACGACGAACACACTCCATGGTGGATAGGTCCCTCTCCATCTGAAAGGAATGATCATTACTAAGGAAGCACATTACCTTTTTTCCTCTTCACTCTTCACCTCACCAACAGGAGAAGAGTGGCCCTTTTAACACGCCTTCCAAGACTAGGGCCATTTCTCGCTCGCTCTCTCGAAAGGGAAATTACAGTAATTCAACCGTTGCCTTTACAATCATAGTAATATGTTTGCACAAGTAAACATTACACGTGCGAGAGAAAATAGTAACATTAGCATCTGGTAATGTTTGCTGACTACTTGACAGGCTGAGAGTATAGATGCTAATTGCAAAGGTGGAAATATAAGAGCCTTGTGATATACTATGCACTAAGACTAAACACTAAACGCTAAAATCAAAACCTAAATAGCTAATGCATTTTATATACTGTCAGACAGACTGGTATAACTGCAGTGTTTTGTGGCCATATCTCTAAATATAATCTGTTTGCAGATATAGAATCTTCCTGAGGTGTTTCTAAAGCTATGTTTCTTGTAATTACAGTTGTGGTCTGGTTGTCATATGAAGCAGAATGGCTTTCCAAGATAACTTCCAATAAAAAATTTTTTTTTGAGCCATCGGAGGGTTGTCAGAGAAGCTGAGTCATTTGACTTTTCAAGTGCAACCTTGAAAGAGCCACAGCACATTGCCTTTTATCCATGGCATAAACTGAACTGAAGCAAAAATATATATAGTATACATGCACTCAGCAGTACTTTTAAAATAATAACTTACTGCTTAATACAGTCTACTAGAAACCACAGGGTATGGTTGAGTTTATTTTGCGTTTTTACTCAAATGTCAAGAAAGTGGCCTTACAAAATGCCAGGAAAAAAAGACCTTTTCAGACCCTCAAAAGCCTAATGGGAGCATTAAAGTTCATCCCTGCAGTCAGCGGAACATACTAAACCACCTGCAGCTAAACCCACACAGCCTTAAAATCCTTTGAGAGACATTAGCTAATGCTCAGAGAGCCCCAAATGAGTAGCAGGTCCTAACCTCTGGCACGGTAAGAGACCACAGCGACGGTGAGGTGGATCTCTCCTGGGTGCAGGTCTGGAGAGGAGCTAATAGAGTAGTAGCGAGGCTGCAGCAGGGGCAGCTGAGTGAGCAGCAGAGTGGAGGGCATCTGGATGGAGGGGAACTCCTCCAGCACTTCCACCAGTGTCGGATTATTGTACCACTTCCACTCCTCATACTCCTGCAAGCCCTGGGATGTCACAGAGAAAGACAAGGTGGGATAACATATGTATTAGATTTCATTTCTGTCTTGGTATGTTGTTGAAATGTTTTCCTAATTAAGACAGCAAAGTAACTGCCACGATAGTCTCGCATTGCCAGACCTTCCTCCGCAGGGCTGCGGAGGACGATATGGCGAGTCCACACAGCATTCCTGGGATTCCTGGGAGAAAAAGGTGCTCTGGTTTATTGGCATTTCTTTAAACCAATCACAATCGCCTCGGAGCAACAGCGCCTCTGCAAAATAGCCTCGGGTAGGAACTTGTTTTGATGGAACGTGTATGTTCAAAGGTGGTTTTAGTTGTGCAACAGAAAACTCAGATTGGACAGATAGTCTAGCTAGATGTCTGGATTTATCCTGCAGAGATCTGAAGAGCAATCAACCATACTAGTCCTCATAAATCCACCGGAGTTTAAAATGCCAACACAAAGAAAGCCCAAGGTAACGGACATCCGGCTGAAATGAGGGACATCCAGCTGAATTTCTGGCGGCAGCGGAGCAATCCCGGAAGTGGAACGTCGTGTATATAGACTACTGCCACAATAACGATAGGGCTGCACGATATGAAGAAAATATGCGATGAAGTTGCTAAATATTGCGATAATGATATTACTTGTGATAAATAAACAGATATTAAAGTGTACTCCCTTCTGCTGCTTTCAGTGTTCTGCTAAAATACAACATATTGCTTGTTGTATTTAAAACAAATGAAAGGGAAACGATTTCCATCATTCTTTTTATTGAACAAATTGAACATTGAATTAAATATAAAAGGCACCACTAAAAAAAGAATGACAGAACATTTTAAAGTGCAGTTTCTACTGGCTCTTTCAACTAACACAAAAAAAATCTCTGAGTGCCTTTTGCAATATGACGCAGCCTCCGCGATGTGTTTATTGCGCCAGTTGATATTGTGATGGTGACAAAAAAAAAAAGATATTGTGCAGCCCTTGATGGTTTCCTCTTTAAGATCTGCAAACAATTTCGACTCGAGAGCAGTAGGTAGCCTCAAGCAGAGCCATTCTCCATTCACTGCCCAACTGTTTTTGTGTGTCATCACTGACATTTGGATGTGATGAATTTGGAGCACTGCCACCAGGCTAAAAAACTTTGATATGGTCCCAACTTTTAAGTTGTTCTCAAGCTGCTAATGAGCAACACAGTGCCTATTAAGAAGCCTAGTGTGATCTGGGCCTGAAGCACTGTTTGAAGCAATGTATGTCAGCAAAATTCTAACAGCGAAAGTACTTTTGGGCCTGAGATTTCCAACCTTGATACAAAGTTGGGGTTGTGGGGCTTTTTAAGGACTGATATAGTTTGTTTATTTGAGATATTGTAATTTAATTTGAAATAAAAGTTTTGTTTTATCACTTCTTCTTTCATACAAAACAGAACACAATAATAAAACAAACAAGATCTTGATTGACTGTTCTCTAATGCTTGTAAAGCTGAGAAGATCATTAGAAAAGTCTCAGAAACCCTGCTTTAGTCTTAAAAAGGCTTGAAATTTAGGGCATGTAAAAATAAAAATGATCTGCAGTACTGATTCTACTGTACTGTGTCTTCTTCTGAATTCAGATGCCTTCCTTCTTTTCTTGCTTTGGTGACAATGATTCGATGTATGAGCATACAGTATGAGTCACTGCTTGGCCTCAGCCAGCCTTTTCCACACATTGACAAAAACGGAGAGTGAATTGTGGGAGGCACTGCAAGAGGGGAATGGCTCTGGGTTGTAATGATCAACGGCTTTAATTTGGCGCCAGCTCATTCGTGCTGTACATATTTCCGTCAGTGCCAAGTGCATCAATGCGGCTTTCAGACACAGAAAACGATCTCCCTCCTTTTTGATGGCAAACAATATGAATGTGTTGGTTATTGTTGTGCTGAAAACACATGGTGACTTTTTTAGAGAACTATGCTTTGAAAAATGTTCTAATAAAAAGTGAAAAAAATAGCTGCATACGTTTGGCTCTATAGAAAAAAATTAGAGAGCATATTTTTGGATGTAGCCTACGCACATACATCTCAAATCCTCTGTGTGTCTCTGGTCACCAACCAAGCTTAGCGCTCAGTGCAGTTCAATAATTGTAAAGGTCAGTGTTAATAATGCCAACACCAAAAGTGAATTTACCTTACTGAGGATCTCTAGTTTCTTTTTCTGTTTGTCATTGGTTGCCAGAGCAGCAAACTGCTGTAGCAGCACTGGGCTCGGTGGGGTGGTGATGTCCAGGAAGTACTGGAAGGCCTGGTAGATGGTGCAGGGAGGGATACGAGTCTCATTTGTCCAGTTACTGATTACACCTGCAGAAAGGAAGAAGGTTAAAGCTGCATTATTTCCGATTTTATATTTTCAGTGGATCAAATGACTATGTGTAACATGAAAGGGAATGCTTGTGGTAATAAACCCACAGATAATTATCACCCAACTCTGAAGTTCCACTAAACTCTACGAAGCGCTTTAGCTTCTTTTAGCTTTTTGTTTAGTTTTTTTTCCGGCCTGCATCAACCACATTCAGGCAATTGAATACTGTGAAAAAGCACTGATAAACCCACAGTTTACAACTTGCTTAGCACCGGACAGCCCACAGGCAATGCTATGACACACTCTAGGTAGTGTAGCTCTGTACATGTGTAATCACATGTCATATATACATATGGTCAAGCCTATGATATACTGTGTTATCAAAAATTCATTACCTGTTAATACGCACATTTTAGATGCTTTCTATGATGAATTATAATTGTTAATAAACAAGTAAAAACGTCCTTATATTTGCTTATTACAGTGTATTACAAACTATTAAGTCCCTAAAACTGCTTATACATGTTACATTTAGAGTTAAATTAAAAAAGTTACTCTTAAAAACAGTTGCAGAGCAGTTTTGCTAAATTCAGAAGACTCTTGAGACACATTATCCATGCAGACTATCTATTCTAGTG
The DNA here is from genome assembly GCA_023566125.1 of Zingel zingel. NCBI lineage: Eukaryota > Metazoa > Chordata > Actinopteri > Perciformes > Percidae > Zingel > Zingel zingel. The sequence continues at coordinate 11,301,300 of CM042314.1, read as the reverse complement.
TGACAGGAGAAAGCATTTCAAAGAGGAAGGCAGGAAGAATGGTTTAATGTGTCAAGGTAAAGGTTGATTAAGCTCAAATACTGTGTTTAAGAAACACCTTGCATTACAGTCGCAGTGAAAATCACACTTATGTCATCCAGTGTCATCACAACTGTTATAATATGCAGCTTCACTGACACATTTCTGGGCATAGATACCTTGCTAAAGTGTGACTTCACGTTGTTTATTGCGGTAAGAGAGTTTCTTATTCATGTTTTGATTTTGACATCCTGCCCAGATTCCACACTGCAACCCTCCTGGTTGCAAGCCTACCATATTGGTAAAGAAGTGTGATGTAGCTAATAGCATCACCCACCTAGGGCAGTGGTCCTCTCCTCCAGGAACTCCACTTTCACAATTTGATTGACAGGTGAAGCATCCTCCAGTTTATCTATGAGAGCTGTCACCAGGTCCTCGTGGTTGCCAGGGAAGATGCCCAGATGGTCGCCGGGCTGATAGCTCAGCCTGTCATGGTTGTTTGTGTGGAGCCGCACAAATATGGTGGAGCGACTGTAAAAGAGATCAGAGGTTTAGGGAACAACTCTGCACCATTTTCAGTCAGTTCCATTCAGTTCACACACCACAGTAAACTGAATGAAAACAGAAGAGTGCATTAGATAAATTAAACATTATTTAAGAAGTTGCTCACATGTGTCAGTACATACTTACTTGGATTTGGGACTTTGCAAGTTTTGAGATTCTAGTATCTTTGCGCCATACACTTTCTTCTTGTGGATACTGTACAGAGCTGTTGGCAGACAGAAACAAAATTACATTACATATATTTACTTTATTTAGTGACTGGTCTAAAACATAATTTTTTTCATTTTAGGAAATACGCTTGTTTGATATGTTACACGTGTTTCTTTTATTTAGTTCACCCCATAATTGAGGGTAGGTTAAGTAAAAGCTCTCTGTATGATGCAATATAGTACAAAAAGCACCACAAAATGCAACCTTCAAAATGATCATAAAGTTAATTTAACACCTCTCTGAAACAGTTTCAACCCAAAACTAAACATTACAACCCTCATGAAGGGAGGATTTATTGCAGGACTGTATTGGTTTAAGCAAGGTGTACCTAATTAACTGGCAACTGAGTGTAGTGTACAATGCATACATTAAAAGGGTCCAAAGTCCAGAGCAGCACCTAGGGCTGCCTCAGGTCTATTTGATTTATTGTGCTCAACATCTTACCATCTTCTTCTCTATCATCTTTAATAATATTGCATGCTGCCCAGCATCAAACCTAGATTAAATTCTATATCTCATATAAAATGCTATAATTTACCTTACTAATTTAAGCAAATTAGGTAACAGAGCCACTGGTCTATTTCAGACCCGATCCAATATTTTGGACACTAGAACTCAAGGTCTTGAAATTTCAATACATTATCATTTCTCATTCTTCAACAGAGTCACAAATCTCACCTATTGATCAATAACCTTACCACCCTTCCGGAGATACATTATGGCCACTTTACCTTCTGTGAGGGCCGGGGCCTCGGCTGTGTACGTCAGACGGAACTTGCTCTTCTTCCAGCTGCGGTCGTTGCTGATCAAGGAGTTGTTGGCCTTCTCGATGTTCACATCATCACCAACACAGAACACGTCACAGGCCGCCTTCACATGTAACGACACAACCATCGGACAGATCACGACCATTGTTCAAAATGCCCCTTCACACCAACACAGGAATAACAAAAGATTGGGAAAATGATCTCTTGCACTCTAAGCAGCAAAGCCTCCACCGGCAAGGTCATGTTTGGCCAAACACCTTCAAAATGCTACCTTAACTGTTAGGGTTGTATTAAGTAAATTCACTCAAGTACTGTACTAAAGTACAACTGTGAGGTACTCATACTTTTTGGGTTACTTTATAGTTCCACTACACTACTGTTCTAATAAATATATTGTACTTTTTACTTGTACATTTAATAGCTGCAGCATTAATGTATCATATATTATAATAAGCATTAATCTGAAATTAGCCATATTGCATAATGAGCACATTTTAATAATAAGTACATTTTCATGCTAATACATTTGTACTTTTACTTAATTATTTTTTTCGAATACAGGATTTTTACTTGTACTTGTTTTCTACACTGTGGTTTTGCTACTTTTACTTAAGTAAATGATCTGAGTATGTCCTCCACCACTGGTTTTAAGGGGGTGAGAGGGTTTTCTGATTTAATTCATGCTGTTGTGGTTGTATAGAAAACAGGGTGTGCATGGTATGCCCATTCCAAGCACACCACTCCATTTTGATTGACAAAATGAACTAAATCAATCCCAAAGGGCCCAAGAAACAGACCTTAAAAACCTTCTTGGCCCAGGTTCTGAATGACTCCTCCTGGCCACACAGCTCATCTCCTTCCCCCATGCGTAGGATGCGCTCCCCTCCCAGCTCTTCAAACAGCGTGTCCACAGCGTGGGCAAAGGCGCAGAAGTGTGGGTAGGCCCTAGAGCCAAGGCCAAACACTGAGAACCTAAACAGAGACACACACACACACGCACGCACGCACACACACACACACACACACACACACACACACACACACACACACACACACACACACACACACACACACACACACACACACACACACACACACACACACACACACACACACACACACATACAACGAAACAGACAGACATGGAGAGGCAGTTAAAAAAACGGTCTTAAAAAAGCACAACACAAACATACATTTGTAAAGCACTTCCACCTAGTCCACGTTAGAAGCTTGCTTTTTCAAATAGCACCAACCTGTACTGTCTGCTTTTGGTTAGATGGCAGATAGAGAATCTAAAGCAGAAAAGCAATCATCCTGTACCGCAGCTTCACTGGTCAGCAAACTGTCATCCCAATACAGTGAGAATATATATATATATATATATATATATATATATATATATATATATATATATATATATATAGTAAATAAATATATTTGTGTATCAAGTACTTGATACACAGTGATGTTATGATATTTACAATATTGTAGAATGCCCAATGATTAAAAATGTCAATCACTTGCTGTATAGCGAATCATATTTTAATGTGTTGAAGATTGTGGCTCTACTTGAGGGGGAAATTCCTAAACTGAAAACCTTAAAAAGGAGGCTGGATGTTTTTCAAGTCTAGAGGAAGCCTTTTTTCTTAATACCCAATGAAATATCTCTGTCAATGTTTTTCACATTCAAAGTCCCAGAGATGTGTTATGCGAAATCCTACTTTCAAATACCATTAATATTCCTCCAACTTGTAAACAACAGTACTAAAGTTTGCCGGATGTACGTTTACAAGGTTTAAAAGGACACTTTGTTCTCTTTACATTTTAAAACAGGCGGTAGCTGCAAGCTGTCCACAATTCTAACTGACAAAAGAGAAGGAGATGGAGAGGCAGTTAAAAAAAGTTCCTAAAAAGCAAAATACAAAACAGACATTTGTAAAGCACAGCCACCAAGTCCACGTTAGAAGCTTGCCTTTTCAAAAACCACCAAAATAGCTGGTGTATTTACGAATACTTGTACTGTCTGCATTTGGTTAGAGGGCAGATAGAGAATCTAAAGCAGAAAAGCAATCATCCTGTACCGCAGCTTCGCTGCGATGCAGTCAACTCACTTCAACTTCTTCTTCTTGAACAGGTCAGCACACTGTCCACTGCAATAAAATGTATTAGTCTACTTTCATATATATTTTTACATCTTTTAATGTGCAAATCCCCGCAGTATTTACTTACTGCACAGTTTTTATTAGTGCCACTTGGGCCTTCTCAGTGACACTCTTAGAAATCACTTTTCAAAATAATTTTTCCAGACAACCTCATGGGATTTTATTTGACACTGTCCACTTTTTAAGTGACGAAATTGTTCTCAATCTGTTGTTGTGTGCTGTTAAGATGTTTTATGCCTTGTTTGTGTTGTTGTTTCATTGGTTTTTGTACCTCCAACTGCAAATTAAATTTCCCCATAAGGGATAATAAAAAACTCTGAAATCTGTGTAGGATATCATTCGTTCGACAAGTGTTATCACAGAGTCTTATTTTGTGACTGTTTATAGTGGGTTTCTCTGCTTTTGTTTTGTTTACCTCACATTGGCGAGAGCTCCGGTGCTCTCAAAGTTAATCCTGGCTTCTGGCTCGTCACTGGAGGACTTGCGAGTGTCAGAGTAGGAGGACACGCTGTTGAAACGGACCTTGTAGCTCCTGGACAGGGGGCAGAAGCAGAGAAATGGGATGCAAGGATATAAAAAAACTCAAGGAAAAATATGATAACTGACATATACAAATACAAAGACAGGCAGGTTGATGGATTAAACTCACTTTCTATCTTCTGTGTTGGATGTTGGATGGCGCATCTCCATTAAGGCAGCTCCAAATTTCTAAAGTAACCAAAGAAGGGCTGTTAGTAATCTGTGCATCTGTCCCGCGCTTAATTAACTGCAGTTGTTGATATGCTGTATATACCTCTCCATTTTCAGGTGGATCACCATTGCCGAATGTGCTGGTCACCACTAACACCAGCGTCTCATGCTCTAGGTCCACCACATCATATTCATCCATTGACATGACCTGCAAGGATCACAAAAAAGAACATAATGCTGAGTGAATCTTAGCCTCCTCTTACATGGTGTAGTCTTAATCCTGCTCTCAGAGACACACAGTCCAAACGACAGATGACTTGAGCGTGTAAATTAAGGCTGAACACACAGCCGTTGGCAGAGGAGGAGGTTGTAATGACCACTCTGTCCTCGCTTCTAACGAGATGATAATATGCTGCTGCCACACAAGGAGCATCCATGATGCATACCACTCAACGTGAATGCCTTTGTCTGCCACGGGACTCACCACACACACACACACACACAGCTTTAGCCCCAAGACAACGTAGATTTGCTCCGGGTGCTCGCATCTGCCCTGCAATCCATCTACAGACATCCACTCTCAGTGACACATCCACATACTTGCATGCACAAATCTCTTCTTGTATGATTGACCACACAGGGGAATAAGAAATGTCCTGGAGGAAGAGCATGCAGTGTATGATTGAGAGCAGCATGTTTAGCATTTTTTTGTCTTTCTAAACCTTGTCTCTCTTTTCTAAACCGATTTGCACAGCCAGGGGTGCTTCAGGATCTTGTCTTAAACTACTGAGCTGCTCAACGCTTCGGTGGTTAAATCTTGCCTCCGACCCGCGGCACTTTACTGCATGAGAGAAGAAGAAAAATGTGACAAAAGACACACTTTCTTCGTCTTCTACCCTCTCATCGCCTGTACTCAGCTGGCATCTGCTTGGCTTCGTCAGCCACCGAGCGAGAGAGGGGGAGGTCTAGGAAGGATGTCTTTGATTTCCCGCTTTTTTCAATTAGATGTCGGCACAATCACACTCATGTCCAGCTTTCAGATAAGATGATGCAAGGTAGGTGCAAGCGTACCTTTGCGTCAAAAGCGTGCTTGAAGATTTCACAGAGAGTTTTGGCATAATCTTGCGATTTGCCCGTCTCTGTGGCAAACAGTATAGTGGCTTTCACTCTCTTGGCCATGGCCTGGCCCATGAGCTTGGCTGAAAACTTCACAGCCCTGCAGAGGCAAAAAGGGGGACAGTGAGAATGAGATGCACAGAAAAACACAGGACAACTATTTAAATCAACCAAAGACCATTGATTCGAGCCAACAGTTTGTCATATTTAATCTTCAGCCAAGACCAGAAGATTCCTTCATGTTGATAAGTCTGATAAAACATTTGTTATAAAGGGTAGTGTGGTTCACTTCAGCGTATGTCAAGGTAGGGGATGGATGACAATTGTGATTACCTAGCTTATCATCTCCTCTAGGCAATATTATTAATAGCAGTACATGAGCGTGCACAAGTGCGTGCATTCACAGACAAAATACTGACAAAACTTTGATTACTCCCTGAGGTGTTGATTGAATAAATTTCACCGCTGAGTACACCAGCTTCGTTTCCATGTGTGTAGCTTTTGTCAGGAAAGTGATTACTAGTTTGGCCCTAGATTACACATCCAACAGTAAATTATCTGACATTTCAGGCTGCAAATTTAACCTTGACTCTATAAATGCAGGAAGAAGATGAGAAGACAAACAAATCACAAATTTAACAAAACTAAGCATTGTGGTCTTCTAATATTTCTGCTTGACAACACACTCACTTAGCAAGCTTCTTGAATCCAATGGCCCTTTTCTTTGTGGGCGTCCCATTGATTCCTTTCCACACATGGGTATTCCAGGGATCAGACTTTTGCATATGGGACAAGAAATTCAAGTTCAGTCTTTGTACAAGGTAAAAATCCATTTTGAGATACTGAGACATCATTTGTGGTATTCAGTGTATTTGAGGAGTGACTTGGTATAAATAATTTGCTGTACACACTTTCCTTTTTAACATGCCTGGTCTACTTGTACTACCCGGTAATGATTTCCAACTTTAATTTACCTTAACGACTTCCTTTAAATAGATAATCAGTTAACCAGTTTGTGTGTGTGTGTGTGTGTGTGTGTGTATATATATATATATATATATATATATATATATATATATAAATAATAGTGGGGTGCCAATAACACATGCCATGAATTGTGTTGTGGTCTATTAAAGCTAAAGTCAGTGCAGAAGTTATTTGCCTGTTTTACGGTGAATTCGGCTACAAAGCACTGGAAGCACTTAACTATTTCTTTATACCCAGTGGTGGAAGAAGTATTTACATCATTTACTTAAGTGAAAGTACTAATACCACACTGTAAAAATACTGTTGCAAGTAAAAGTCCTGCATTGAAAATATTGCTTAAGTAAAAGTATGTAAGTATCATCAGGAAAATGTACTTAAAGTATTAAAAGTAAAAGTACTCGATGCAGAAACACCCTCACATTTTAGAAACTGGAAATGATCTAAACAGTTCTGTGTTTAATGATCTAATCATGTCAGTTGGACTTGTAGACTACATATGTTTTGTGTACAAAAATGTTAATTTGTAAAGGTACCAGTAACTAAAGCTGTCAGATGAATGAGGTGGAGTACAAAGTACAATATTTCTCTCTGAAATGTAGCGGAGTAGAAGTAGAAAGCGGCATGAAAAGAAAAGACTCAAGTAAAGTACAAGTACCTCAGATTTGTTCTTAAGTACAGTACTGGAGTAAATGTACTTAGTTATATCCCACCACTGTTTATACCTCCCTCTCACCTGGTACTCAAAGGAAGGGGTGAGGCGGTAATTGAGCATTTCTTGGTGGAAAACTGGTGTGATGCTCCCTGACATGGGAGGCACAATCCACACCCAGTCTCCAGGACAGCCACCTCGTACCCGGTACTCATTCTCCATATGCTTCATGAAGGACTCTGTGGCTGAGTGATGGTCTACTATGGTCACTTTGCATGACTAACAATAGAGGACACAAATAAGGAATTCATTTACACACACTTTAGTAATTACAATAGTTATAGCATTAGTTTTAAAATGTAGTTTTCTAGATCAAAGTTGGGGTAATTTTACAACCAAGTATGATATATTTTTAAACAATTACACTGCATATGCAGTTTTCCTTTAAAACAGCAACACAAAAAGATGTACCAACCTGGAAGCTGTAGAGAACAGCAATGTTGATCTCCACCAGTGCCTTGTCTTTCCAAAGGGAGGAAGTCTTCCTGGTGTCTAAGGCCATCCTGTTAGCAACCTCCTACAATATATAGAAAGTAACCAGAATATGACATTGCTGATATGAAAGTAACTGTACTGGTGGGCGCTTTAGAAATCAAATCATGTGTGACATTCAAGTATGTTTCATGCCTTCATCAGGTGGTTAAAAAAAACAGAAATTTCATTTCATGTTCTTCAACATCTGTGATATCTGTGTATCATTAAAGTGATAACGTCTTCAGTCTTTATACTTTTTTGTGTGCCTCGGAGGCTAAATTTAAGGGCCGGGAATAGTTTTTTTTCTTATTCACAAAATAATTCATGCAACTAAAAGAACAGTGCACAAGCAAATAGCCCTCCTCATCAACAATTACAAGCACAATTTATTGTACTTCACTTGGAAGACAAATCTACCTGCAGTGCGCTTTAAAATTGAGATTTTAAGATGGTGAACACTCTTTTTCGTGTCCTTATAGGATACATGCAAATATAGTAGTCTGGCTATTCTAATTATATGCCATATTTCACTGCTACAGAATAGCTCAATTTCATTTGCCTCTCCAAATACATACACACAAAAATACAGTATATGATTGTGTTAAGAGCGTTTGTGACAAAGCACAAGGACGTGCACAATTAAACGATGAATGGCATTCTGATTGGATCATTTGGTGACACAACACATGCTCCTTTCTGCGCAAGGTGTCAGCCAATCTTTGTTTCTGATTCTTTACCCCCCCCCTTTCCAATGGAGCATGACATTGTATTTTAGTACAACACACTACCTCCAGAAGGTTGTAGCGTGAGCTGTCACAGAAGTCCCTCACGCCAATCTCTGTGCCCATGTACCAGCCACTGAAGGGGCAGCCAGTGAACTCCAGACCACCGATCTCCAGCAGCATGTTGGAGACCGCCGGGAGGCCATACCACTTTAGGTCCAGGTCCTTGAACCACTCGTACCTGGTCAGAGCAAAAAGGGGAATGGCGGTTGGGAACTGCAGCTATTTCACTATGCTCCCTACTGCAGTCAGATAACTGTCCAACATTTGCAATATTCACAGTCATTAACTATAATAATTTGTGGCTGTCTTTATGAGGACATATTTATTTCCCGAGACAAATATCACAAAAAAGTGCAGCCAAAACCAACATTAACACAAAGAAACCAATTTGACAGCTTTTCAATGCTGGACAGAGCAGGCAGGACCTCAATCTACCTCCCACCACTCACCCCTTGCACCCTCTAGGGGGATTAATAACATTGCTTTCAGTGTATCATTTGCTGAGATGGCTCTAATCTCCTGTAATGATGAGGTGCTGTTGGTGGTCGCGGCCTGTGCCAAGATGCTGTGAGGGCCAGTTGATGCAGGGTATGGAGCAAGAGATGCCAATTTTGGGGGAAACCTGGCAGGGAGATCAGTGTGTCAAGGGATTCTGAAATGCTCTCTGTAGTGTGTAGAGATGTAGTGATAGCTCTTTGTGCATATGTACGTGTAAAAACAAGTGGAGCTGTAATACCCCATTATTTACTGTAATTATGGGTATTAGAGACAACAGCTTAATGCTTTTGATCTCAAGGGCATTATGGCGTTCGTACAGTATCAACCAATGTGAGAAAGGCTTTCTTAAAAGGTAAAAGAAACACATACAAATACAAAAACAGGAAGAAGCTTGAAACCTTACTAACAAGCCCCATGGTTACCACAAAAGCTGGCATAGCAACAGATAACGCATGGCTTGCTGTGCTTCCAACATTCAGCACAGTTGGAATGTGACAATGACCCAATCAGACTTCTTAGCTTAAAAGTACCCCATTGCTGAAGAAGTGTTGTTAAGAGATCTGTGAGTAGGTGGATTTTGTGTGTAGCCCCCTCTGTTCTTGTTTTGCTAGATTCTGTATATTTCATGCATGCTTAAGAGGGAAGACATAACTCACTTTGGGTGTGTGATTGGCACCTCCAGGATGAGGTCTTCAGGAATTTCAAACAGCTCAGGGTCATTTCCATTGGCTTGCAGCAGGAGGGGCAGAACATCAAAACGACCCTTTGGAGCTTTCCATCCCAGCTGCATGCAGATCTGGTGACAAAAAGTAACATGTGAGCTGCAAATGGGACATTTCCTTCAAAGGGAGTTTTTGCATCTTTACCACAATGACTTCAATATACAGCTCATGTTGTGTACCTCTGTAAATTCAACATTAGCAGGGTCTCCGTGGATCTGTCCATCAGGCTGCTTGTAGCCAGCATAACGAATCAGCTGACAGTTCCACACACGAAAGTCATGTTTGCCATCTATCCTCTGAGGAAATATGGTGATAGCCGACCTGCAAAAAACAAAGTAAAAAAAGATAACCAAAAAAAGCATGTCAATAATGTGTAATGTAGATACTTACATTAACATATGTCCTAGCTTTAGTTAAATCACATATTTTGAAATAAACATTTATGATACCTGAAGTGTGCCACAGCAATATCTTAGATCAATAGCATGGTGATATCTGTTTAGCATTAGCATTAAATGGTGTGTATAATTATTTAAGTACATTAATCAACAAGATTGCTAACAGATAGTTGGCATTAATCCACCCAAAGGCGTTTTCAATTATGCTATGTAAGAGGACTCATAGCAACGTCAAAGCTTAGCTACCTTTCGTCTCCCAGTGGTGTTTTAATGCCATGACCGGGTAAAAGTGTTAATACTACTAAGCTGGTTGTAAGTCACTGAGGAGGGAGAACAGCTGGTGTAAATCCAGGCCAGTTGCTAGCAGTCTACATGTTGTAGAAAGAGTCTCTCAGTCTGGCTTCCAAAAACAGCTGTAATTGGTAAAACAGTCGGTGTGATCAGACTTTATATGTAAATGACAAGTTTCATTTTAATTTGTCCTCTTGTGGTCAAAATATAATTTAGTAACTGTTGGTTGGTGTGACAGCTGCACCTGCTGCCACACAGCTAATTTAGATGTACTCATGCTGAGGGTGCTGCTGCTGGAGGGACATCTTGGCAGGCCGGAGCAAAAGATGCCCTCTAAAGCAAAGCTCTTAAATACAGGAAGTGGCCAATCAGAATGTACCAAGTGTCCGTAACATCATGGGGGTATTGGGTCTGTAGTTTTGAGATATTCTTTCTTTCTTTAGACTAGCTTTATTAGTTTGTTGGAGCTTAATAATATTTATACTTAAGACTAATTGTGCCGTTTTGTTTTATTAGTAGTTTAGTTGGTAGTGTTTTTATTACCTCTTTCACAAATGGTCCGATCAGCCAGTATATAAGTTCTGTTTGGCTGACCACTTTTATGCTACCATAAATGTTTATGGAACTTTGTTAAATATTTTGGTTTATTTTTGGGTACATAAAACCATCTTTTTGAAAATCCTCCTGTGACTCCTCATGTCTGTCAGCTGGGTCTGCAGACTTGATGGCTTATTAAAAACAATTTATAAACCTATGCACACTTATTTATTGATTAAAAAAAACATTTATAACTTTATTATTATAAAATAGTAAGGATATACACCAGCCAATGGAATTTGTCACAACCTGGAAACCAAACATTTGTTCTTATCACTATTGACCTCTGGATCACTCTAACTATAAAGGCTTAGTACATAATTGATGAAGCCATTCTTTAAAAAAGTATAAACCTTTCATAAAAAGGTGCCTGAAGAGAAAGTGGTAGAGATTATATCATCAGCCTATTTAAAAGGGAAATCTAATAACATGTTTACACATTTTTACATAACAGATTTTTGTTTTACCATTGAATCCACTACATAAATAACTGACTCATCTGTTCTTGTTTAAATAATTTTAAGACCCTTCCTTTTAATATATTTATATTTTGCAATATTGGCAGGTGGTTTTGAATAAGCAACATGATTCCAAAACTATTGCAACATGTTGCAATAGCACTATATGTTTATTCATGTGTCTATTTATATTAAAGCGAGCCAGCCTGAGAGAGGATGTCGTGCTGGCTCTCTCTTATCAACATGTGTATCCGAGCTGTCCTTCCGAAGGCCGGGCTAAGTGTAATAATGAGTCAGAAGCTATCCATCATCGAAGAAGTAAATATAAGGTGTTAAATTAGGACTTGACAGAAAGTGAGCGAGAGCTGTGCAGGTCTGACAAATGACTGCTTGTTAGCAAGGTCTGCCGCGTCAGCAACAGGGCAATGAGACACTGATAGACAGGCAGCAGATAGTGTCATATACAGCATTAAGAGACAGAGCACACGCTGACAGATGGGACAGGGGGTCAAGTCAGGGTCATCAGAGATGGAGACGGGTGATGAGATACATGGAACAACAGATGGAGAGAGGAATAGTGTAGTCGGAGGAAGAAGAGTGGAGTTGAACAAAAGGAAACAACATAAGGAAACAAGACAGGTAAATAGTTGGCAGTGTGTGTGTGTGTGTGTGTGTGTGTGTGTGTGTGTGTGTGTGTGTGTGTGTGTGTGTGTGTGTGTGTGTGTGTGTGTGTGTGTGTGTGTGTGTGTGTTTACCTCAGGTTGCCTTTGTTGGTAGCATACTTGATGTGGTTACAGATGTAGTTGTACATTCCATGAGCTGTTGTGCAGTCTCTAGCATCAAAAACCTGGAGAGCAAAACATAAAATTGAAACCTCAGAACTAGGTTTATACACAGTGAACTGTTTTAAATACACACATATTATAAATACAGTATGTAAGCTGATCTGTGACAAACAAATGACTGAAACAAAACTCTTATACTATGTCTCTGAGCATCTTGGATATTATGCAAAAGTGGAAATGTTAGTAGAAATGCAGAATCCATCTTGATTACTATCCACGTTACTAGTCAAAATTGTCAAAAACAGCATGTAAAGGGTGCAAAAGCATTAACAGCCCCATGCTATGATTTTAGGCATACTGTACATTACCTGTAGTTTGGACCACTGGATCCTCCCTACACATCGGGCAGCATTCCTCCAGGCGTGCTTGGCTCCATAAATCAGTTCAGTGTCTTTCAGCTGGTAAGTTCCTGACGCTTCAATCTCCTTGGTCACCTCCTCCAGCCTGTCCACATGTGCCTTAGAGCCATACCTGTAGGCAGGACAGGTCCACAGGCACAATAGAATAAGAGAACATGTAGGCTAAAGTACAACACAACAGGTAGGCCTACTGTCAATTGTTATGTTTTGTAAGGCTTTCTTGTGGTTCTGCTTTATACCTTTAAAAAATGGATACAAGCTTTGTTGACCGATGGCCTCGTCAATTTGCCCTCACATCAAAAAAATCCCCTTGGCAAATAAATAAACAAATAAAAACATAAATAAACTAAAAAACAAGAAATGCCCATTTGAGGCAGAATTAACTTGTGCACCTTTTTTACAGCATTAACAGGACCGTTACACCTGGTTTTTCCCTCCCCTTTTCAAAATGTGACGCAGTACATTTTTACTGACCATCTTTTTACTTTTATTTAAGTAAATCTTTACACAGGTAATTTTACTTTTACTTGAGTAAAATGTATTCAAATTAACAGCACTTTTATTTAAGTAAAATATTCTAGTACTCTTTGCCTACTTATCTTATGCTACCGAGGAAGATTTAAGTTACTATGGTGCACCAGACTAACTAGCTAACAGTAATTAGCAATTTTAGCATCTACTACATGCAAATCTGGCTTAAAAGGAACCACATAGCTTATTTTATAATACCAATAATGCTAATACTTGCTCAATCTTCTTTAGCCTTTTTTATTTCACTGTGCAGCTCAATGTTACCCAGCCCTAAACATGTTGTCTTTAGCTCTACCTGTAGAGCTCAGCAGTGACCGCCCACTTTTTGAACAGGTCTGGTTCCGGATTAAATTTTTCTATTGACATTTCAAAAACTGCTTATATAAAGAGTTTTACGTCTGGAACCAAGCCAACCAGCTGTGAGAGGAATCGGGACCATAAAACATTTGATTTGGCGCAAAAAAATGTTTGGACAAAGGCAAAAAAGGCAAAGGTGCAAGACTGTGTACAGAAACTATCATAGACTTCACGGGTTTGCGGGTACGGTAAACACACAATGGTAAAAGCGAGTTGGACCAATCAGAGATGTCGCTGTTACGCTTAGGATTGTGGGTAGTGTAGCATTTATCCAGAAGATCCCGAATAAAACATATTTCTCTTAAAACAAGGTTGATTTCAAACGAACTTCTAGCTTTTACAGCTCGTTGTCAATCTACCTCAGATGGTTTAGACATTATGGTTGATAATCAAAATCCTTATGAGATTTTTACATCCGGAACCACACTGTTAACTCTCAACTGTGCAGATGTTACAGGCTGCACTTACCTTTTGATGGAGCTGTAGTACTGGTCTAGGAAGTCAGTAGCCAGTGGAAGAAGCTCCTCTTTGGTTCTGACCTCGTCTGGTTTGCGGGCCTGCTGGTTAGGCATCATTACAGAGCCGATGCACACATTTTCAGTGCAGATTGGCATCTGAAAAGACAGATATCATGAGAGACGAGGGAGGCTTTTTTTGGGATGATTTCTGTTTGTTGGGTTTTCCTCAGTGCCAAAATCAACTCTCTGGTAGTGTATCTGCAAATATCCACACCATTTACTTTCTAGCAAAGGATAACAGTAACAGAAGATTCCATGTTGGCTCCCTTGCTGCATGACAAAGATGTGTGAATTAATTTTATTGGACAAAGAATTCTTCAACACATTTCAGTGGCGTTCAAGATTCCTGTTCAAGATATATACAGGAGACAGTTTCTGCATCTATTGTTGGGATTGAATGCAAAATGAGAGAGGCATGGCACCCTATTAATTTACAACAGGCAGAGCTATCATATAACCATCCTTCACTATTCATTGTAGATTAACCAGCTAAGTATAAGTGCTTGATGTGAAACAGACCTAGGAAATGCTTGAGTTAGTATACTTTGCAAATTGAATCGTTCAAAAAGAAAAGGCAATTTTCTTAAACTTCTGAGGTTGCCAAAAATGTTCTTACTAAAGAGCTGTATGGGTTGTATGGGACAAAAGGCTGTCAACACTTTATAAACAAACCCTCAAGGCATTGGACAAAAAGCCATCAAGTTATCATCATTGTAACATAATCCAAAGACATATTCTCATGACCTTTGACAGTTTTGTATTTCTTTCTGATGTTAGTCTAGTCTATAAGGTAATCAATAATTTGACTGCTTCTCCATTAAATAAGTTTGTGTCACTGATTTCAAGCACTGGGAGGAGAACTAGGACGACCGACAGAGGTGACCGTGACTGTGCACACATCTACTTAGTTGGGCAGATCAGTCTTCTCTGTTGGAGCCACAAATTATTGGAACTCAGTACCAAGCAAGATCATAGAATGTAACAACTTTGCCGGTTTTAAATTAAAGTTGAAATCATAGCTGAAATCAACCCAATTACGCTCCCATCAATCATAAACCCAAACCGCCAATCTTAATGTAGTGGATTCCTGTTGTAGTGCTGTCTTAATGTTGTGATTTTATTGTTGGTTCTATAGTTGTGGTGTTTTAATGTTGTGAAATTGTAATGTTGCTGTTGGCTCTATGTTGTGGTTCTTGTTGTTTAAGTAGTGTTTTTATGTTGTGTTGTTGAAGTGGGCGAGTTTCAATACTATGAAATTTAATTGTTGTCTTTTACTACTGTGTTAGCATGTTTATACTACAGTGTTAAATTACCCTTTTGACACAGATGTTATTTTCTGTTTCCTGCCCAGGGACTACAGATGAAAATTAGCTTATAGCCAACTCTGGTACTAGTACGGAGCTGTGCATTGTCCCTGTCAAATAAAATAAATAAACATAGGAAAAAAAAAACCTGCATTTTTAATATATTAATCAACAGGTAATTTGTTAGATCGCAACCATCCTCGCTGAAAGATTTTCAAAAATTCCAGTTATATCATCATATGTTCCTCATGAGTCAGACAAAAAGTCCATTTTTTTATGAGTTCCGGAATCTGAATGCAAACATTCAAGGGATCATAACTATTTTACTATTTATTTAATTACATCGCCTACACATGGCTGGCACGCATGTTAATGAATGAGTAAGTCTGTGAGTCATGGATTGGTATCCTTCTATTAAGTGGAGACAGGAGGAAAGACAACACAAGAAAAAAGAAAAGAAAAAAAAAGATAAAACAGACAGATGCAGAGGAAATTGCTCATAGCTGAGAGCAACCTTGTGTGGTCAGTTTAATATGATTAGAGTTGAAGTCAGCTGTCACTTTGGCTTGCATAAATGCC
This sequence comes from Zingel zingel, assembly GCA_023566125.1. NCBI lineage: Eukaryota > Metazoa > Chordata > Actinopteri > Perciformes > Percidae > Zingel > Zingel zingel. The sequence continues at coordinate 11,285,361 of CM042314.1, read as the reverse complement.
TTCACCAGTTTAAAGAGAGAAATTGAATGAGTGAGCAAGAGCAGACAACATGAACGATAGCAAACAGTCGAAAAGGAAATTTGACACTGACCCCAGCGCTGCTAAAATTACCTTGTTACGCTGAACCACACACATTTGCACTGTCCAAACACTCAGACGTGGATTGGCAGTCTGTCCAAAATAAACTTCCCTCCGTATCCCTTCCAACAAATCCAACCCTCGCCCGACAAAAATAGAAAAAGAAAAAAAAAATCTTGACCAAGGCAACAAACATACCATTACAGCCAGTCAAAACAAAGAAATGAAAATGAGAATAAAAATGAGTAAGAATATGTGAATGTGTTCATGAAAATAAAAACATTAATAGGATAATTCCAAAGAAAAAAGGATATAAACAAAAGAACACTGACAAGAAGAGAGAACAACAAAGCGGAGACAGAAAACAGTAAGATGTGACAGATTAAAAAGGAAATGGATGAGTAGAGCAGGGAGTGTTAAAAATGAGACAAAGGAATCACTTGTGCTTCAGCACGTCCGCTCATCATACCGCTCCGGGCATTCATGCCAGCCAGCTGTCCTTTTCTAAAAAGACGGATCATTCTCGAATACAGCCGCGTCTGCGATATATAATAAATCTGAAGATGCTATTACAGGCCATTCATTGGGATGCACACCCTGTGTCCGATAAGTCATCGAAGCAATTAAGCTGCCATTTGCTGTTTACGCATGGCTGCTGTATTTTGGGGTGAATGCTTAAAAAGCGGGGTTCACCTTGTGCTTGGTAGAATGGCTTATTAACTAGAGGGAGAAACTTTGACTGCATAATAAAATGAGGGGAAAAAAGGATGGACATAGTGGTTGATAGATAAATGGGGATGAAAATGTATCACAGAGAAGCCTTTTCTAAGCAACGTCTTTGCATGTAGCTTTTTGGAGTTCTGGATGACCTTTTTTCTTTTCACCCAAGAAAAGTGCAGTATCAGTTGTTTGTCCAAAAACCACATCATTTCCTGCCCAAAACGACATAAATTTACATTGAAGTAGTCTTGCATTGCCAGACCTCCACAGCAGTGTGGAGTAAGTTCTGGCTACACCACACATACATTCTGGGATTGGAGAAAAAATGCTCTGGGTTGTTTGCATTTCTTTAAACCAATTACAATCGTCTTGGGTTGCGCTAAGCGACAGTGGCTCTACAAAATGGTCTTGGCAAAGAACTTGTTTTGGTGAAACAGTTGCACCCTGCAAAAGAAAACACAATTTTCAAAACTTGCCATTTTCAGCGTGCAGTTCGCTAGCTCAAAGTTTGTTGTTGTTTCCCGAAGCAAACAGAGTTTGAGAACAGCAACGCACAGAAAGCAGAAGGTGAGGGACAGGCGTGTCAGGCAACTGTCCTAGAAATGTACTTCCGTTGATCCAGACTAACATTCAAGTGGCAAAGCTCTCTAACAGCCATAGTAAATATGATAGCTATCCGTCAAGAGCAAAGTTAGGAAGTAGTGTGACGTAACTATAGAGCCATAAAGGGCGCATAGGGAGGCATTCGGAGTTGATGGATGGATGGGTCAACGAAAAATCGGATTTAAACACAGTAGACTTATGTTTCTTTCCTGTTTCCAGCTAACAATCAATGTTGGTTTCTTCACCACAACCTCTCATTCAAATACAGGAACCTCTAAATTGTTTACTGTACAAGCAATATGCAAACTGTCTTTGTGCAATTGTGCTTATTGACCAGACCATTAGAAATAAAATAGTTGCAACATCTTTCAATTTAAAGCACAAAATGTACCATAAAATTTAATGAACTAAAGTTACAATTTTGATAAATGATAATCGATAAACTGTGGCAATTTTGAACACTGAATATTTTTGGCTTTTGGACTATTGGTTGAACAAAACAAGCAATTTGAAGATGTGACGTTTGGTTTTAGAAAGTGATTATGAGAAATTGAGATTTTTTTACTTTTTTAAATTTATCTGACATTTTATAAACAGATCGAGAAAATAAGCAGATTATTCAATAAGAAAAATAATCATGAGTTGCACTCCTAGAGTCAACACACAAACAGGCTCAACAGAATTTTAAATAAAGTTGTTTTTGCAGGGCTACTGTATTGCATTTCTATTTTTCTGGTCCCTTGCTGACAGTTTCCTTTTTAGTAAAAAGTATCAGAGCATGGAGAAACAATAGCACCTCACAGCCTTCATAAGATTTACCATTGGCATGGAAATCCTGGCTTTTATAGGATGACATGAATCACAACATCAAAATCCCTCTCATCCTCCAGGATGGTTGCCTCATGGACAAATGTCAACCATTAATTAAACTGATTTCCATATGCCTTACCTTGCTGGAGCTGTGGTGGAGTGTGTCGCTATAGATAGTGCCAGTCTCCCAGTTCTTGATCTTGATGAAGCGGGGGCATTTGGAGGGGCTGCCGTTCTGCAGCGACTTAGTGGGTGAGGTCCTGCCCTGGGCCGGGGGCTGTAATAAGCACACAGTCAATTACACATGAGTCATCACTTCATGCCTTTTTTACTGTGACTGCCTAAAAGGTTCTGACTTCTTAGAAACCTTTTGTGCATGCTGGATAAGTTGTTTATGACTGGGAGACATACTTTGGTAAACTGAAAAGAGATGCAGCCCTTTTATTGTCGGGAAGTGGATTTGAGTACCACGAATGGACATGAATTGGCAAGTTTAAGATAGGAACATGAGTAATATCTGGAGACCATTGGGAAGCTTTGTATATGGACTATTTCTTCTCAAGGAAGAAAGACTTAAAGTAGAGGATAAAGGCAATTAACATTTAACAGCAGGTTCATGGCAAGCTAACTCTGGGTTTTCCAATCCTGTATTGACTTATGAATGCATGCAATTTAACCCCAAAGCCAACTGTAAGTGTTCCTAGAAAAAGGCACAGAGTGATTGCCAGAGTTCAGAGAAATCAATCCCACACTTTGGAAGCTCTTTCATTATCTCCCAAGGCATTGTTAATTGCACAGTGGAGCATCTCCTGAACAACAGTGTCATAATCATTATGCTCGCAGGGGAGATGAATACCAACAGAGTCACGTCAGTTGAGTCTCGTTGTCATTTTGCATCCTCTCAAACAGCAGAGAGGAATGAGGTGGATTGAAATGAATTTGATTGTGCACACACTGAGAGTAAAGAGTTTGGTTTCTGTGCACCATCAGCAGTAACCCCCAACTTTGTGGCTCAGATATGACACATTGCTATCACTGAGGTTATGGACAGGAAGAAAGCTCATTGTACCGTAAAGAGAGCTCTCAGTCAAACAGGCAAAGAAAATCAGATACAGAGAATTAAAGCTTGTTGACAGAAAAAGCAGAGCAGTTGTCTATTTGAATATGAATGTTAGACTTTTACCTCTCTGACCAGAAACTATAGCGCTGGCATTTACATTTAAGTCACTTTTCTATAATGCCACATGCAGGTTTCAGAGAATCCCGTTTATATGAACAACCTGTAAATGTCAGTTTACTTTTTCCCTTTATTTATCCATGTGCACTGACGTACATTTTAAATGTCAGAGTCACTGTGGAAGGACGAACATCTTTTTTTTTGCCCCTAAAGAAATTTACTTGACAGCGAGATAAGCCATTTAATAAGCTCTAAGCCAGGGCTTTCAAGTTTTGAAGACAAGCAAGAGTGACATTTTGACTTTATTGAATTTTGGGAAGTTTAAACTAATAGCTGGACACTGCATTATCAAACAACTGGAATAACAACATGGAGCTAATGCTAGCTTAATTAGCTAGCAAGTTGCCAGCAACAGTTCGTCATTTCAGACTGTAATTGATGGTCACCGGCTACAAATGATAGCCTGCTTTTGTCTACCTCTGCTTGAAACCAAAGACCCATTGTTTCAAACATTTTGTGTGTATATGTGCCACGTTAAAATTGTAAAGGACATGTTAGAATATTGACATGGGGGTGTGACGTGCAAAAATGGAAAGCTTACAGGCATAGCAACAGTAGCGTGGATTTGCAATTACAAGATACAACACTAGCTGAAAACATTTCTTAAACTAATACAGAAATGTCCACTTCCGACTGTTAGTAGGCTATATCTTATAGAGGGGCAATGTTAAAAAGATACCAATTATTTTTCTTAAATTTTTTTGCTAATGCACAAAGAAAGTCCAGCCTGTTAAAATGACACAGCCATCCCCCCATGTAGTCTACATTACTGAGGAAAGTTGCTGGACCACACATACACGTGTAAATCATGCGTCAATCACCAGGCCTCAATGTTAAGAATAAGGTGTGGATGTAACAGAATGGAGCCTCCATGGAGCTAGAAATGAGGATAATTAAAGCTAATCTAATGAAGATAATTTCATAACGGGGCGTAATGACCAAAGTCTTTCTGGTAAATGCAGTTATGCAGTAAAAGTTCCTCATTCAGCCATCATTTAAAACTATTGATGGGAAATGGAGATGACAAGAGCAAGATGGGGTAGATGGGAAAAGAGAAAAAGAAGCAAGTGATCCTGACATCCACAGAAATGGGAAGAGATGCTATTCATTAAAGTTACTTGACGATGTACATTTATGGTTTGACAACTGGCACCTTATTCAGTGGTGATTAAGCCGTTGCATGTAAAAATACAAAAAAAAAGGAGGCACAGAGGCATGTTCTCCGTTTCAATGGAACATCAAAAGGTGATGTCTCATTAGCCGGTGGAATATGACAGAACATTCTACCACCTTTACCTTTACAACAAGTTTATGAAAATTAAATTATGCAGGAGCAGAGCGTCAAGGCGTAAGGCAAATACAAGAAAACTAATATGCAGGCCATCGACATGTCACTTGCAATCCATGTATTTAATCATAAAAATGTTGACACAAAATATTTTGACATACATTTTCTTTAACTACTTAGTGTCTGACTTGAGTCTATCGAATCAAACACTTAACGATGAGCCATCAAAGTTTGCATCTGTGTCTAGAAAAATGCCTGCAGGGGAATTTCTTGCTGAATGAGTCAACACACACACACACACACACACACACACACACACACACACACAGAGACAGACACACGTTTCCTCAGTCTGAGTGCACACTACCAGGAAAGAGATATGGCTTAAGACATAATCCATACATATCCTCTCAAACCGCTGTCAAGAATGCATCACCCACATTTCCCCTTCTCTTCTCTCACTCGCACACATATATTCTCACAAGTATGCACATAAACACTCTTCTCTGCAGGTCGGAGGGGCTGGATCATTTCTACAGGGGCCACATTTGATAGAGAGAGATGGATCAGCAGCTGCACGTATTCATTAGGCCTCCTGGAATGATTTCGCCCCATCCGGTCCTATTGATGGGAGCTTGAGCAACGTCACAAGTGGGTGGATAACGCGGACCATGTGGAGATTATGACACAATCCCTGTCACAGACACTCAGACCTGTGCCCAGACCCTTCTGTGTGGAAGGCATAAGCTGGATTTAATGCTGCAACAGCTTTCACCCCGGAAGAATCTAATGCCTAGGTGATGGGATCTTAAGCAAAGGCTTTACTACTATGTGTAAAGAAGCAACATAGATGTGCGTGCTCAGTTTCTGAAACCATGGAAAGTGCCAGTTGCTATGGATTATTGTACACAGCTAAAAAGACAGAGAGGCAACAACAGCCATGTGTTATACAGATTCACTTAGCAGACCTGCTCATGAACACTTGAAAACACATGCACAAACAGACACAAGGATATTCAAGTTATTGATCTAAGAGAGTAGAGTTGTACTAACTTATGCTTACACATTAATTTCAAGGGTTGAACATTTGCTTCATTTTACCTTGTCAGTGTCAGCGTTGTGGAGCACCACCGGCATGTTTTCCAGCATTCTGTTGTTATCTGACGCCAGCTGAGGAGACGTGCCATTTCCCACGCCAAGGTCCCTAGAGGTCATACATAATTTTCTGTCAGGTGTGTGCTCACATCTGACACAAATACACACAATCTCAAAAATGCTATTAGTTCAGGAATCCCTGCACGATTTCTTAAGGGTCGGCACACCCACGTACAGCAGGTGTTTTCTCTGTTCAGGCTTTCCTATGATGTGTAGATAGAGCTTGGCAGGCATCTCTCAGGCTCTCCTGGGTTCATTTGTTTGCACCTGTTGCGGTGCTGCAGTGGGACAACTTGCTCCTCCTACATATTGGTCAGCCTCAGCAATCTCTCACCACAGCTCTGCCCCCAACTTAACTCTAAAAAGAAGTGGGTGTAAGCCACAAGAACTACAAGAAAACCCTGTGAGTGACAAGCGGGAGACAGGGACTTTAAAGTTAATTACACAATGTGTATGTATTTATATTGCATCTGTGATTTCAGTCTGGTCACACTTTGTTTAGTTTCTCTGGGAATAAATGAAAAAAAAAAGGTTACAACGGCACTTTTACTTTTCACTAAATGTTCCTATTTTATCAAGGAAATTAAAACTACATTTAGGTTTCTCGTCATTAGCTCACTTGTTTGGCTTTATCTCTGCATTTAACAGGCTAAGCCTTATTTGGCCATTTTAACAGATATATGGCTGCACAATCAAATCAACATGACCGACCGGATTTCTGTCTCTCTGAACATAAGAATACACTTCACTACACAAACAGATTACCCCCAAAAATAAAAATACAGGATATAAACAGTGAAAGATCACACTCTGAGCTGTAACTATATGATCCTAAGAGACTAAAAGGAGAAGGGGAGATCACTGTGCTGCTGCGGCATACCACACAAGACATGTATAAAGACGGCAAACTCATCGGTGTGTGTGATTTCTAGTTTGCGTTCCTCCAATCATAAACGCCCACACACACATATCGCCGTCTACTGTTTTTCGCACTCCCTATCCATCTTTCTCATGAGCATGTGTCCCTCCTCCCTTTCACACTTCCTGTCACACTGAATTTCTTTATTGTTGCAATTTGCAAGAGCATTTTCATCCCCACAGTTCAAAGGTGGAGTTCGGACATGCAGAAACAGCGAGAGAAGTTGCATGGGTCATTTGTTATTAGATCTGACGTAGAGCATCAACGGCCTCATGCTGAATTGTGAAATTGTAACCACTTCTGCTCTGAAAACAAGCTATCAGTAATAAATGTGCCATTCAAATCAAGGCAAATAGTCATCAATAAATAATTTCAGGGATGTTATTTTATAAATGTGCCCAGAAGGAACCATGTATAATTGACTATTCTTTTCACAATAACCTTTCCCGTGGGTTTTTACTTAGAACTTTTCAGAAAGCCTTCCTTCAAAGCTATAACAGAGGATACAATTACCTTAGCTCCCTCCTGGTGCTGACCAAATGTCAACAATTAAATTGTTAGCTTAAACCCCATCAAATAAATCCAGCCAGGAAGACTTTAGTGTTCATGCTTTGAGGTTGTTTTTTGAAGTGTGCAAAGTGCATTCATGAAAGAGGGGAGGATGTGCATGGATGGGTTAAGAATGACATATTGATTCGACGGGGACTGTAGCCTCAATTTGATTTCAATTGGTCGTGGGAGTACAATAGCAGATAACGGAGACGCCAATATCAACATTACACTGTGCAGAACATTAAGACAGAGTCAGGGATGGAATATTGGCTCAGACTGTAAAGCCTTATGAAAAGCTGGTCCAGAGTGAACACTTCAAACAAACTAAAAGCAATCTAAGCGCAAAATTTGACAGGAGACATTGGTGCCAGTTTCACACTTCTTAACGACCAGCTTGCTGAAACTGCTGCACCTGACCTCCACAACCAAGGACTGTTTGGAAGAAGTTTTGCTCTTTTGTAAGCTGATAATTGCATAATGACATGTTTAAGACAAGCTTTGTGTTGCAGAATGCTAATTGGGGTCGACTATGTCACATTAATTAGGATTAATGGAAATTTACATCAATACTTATAAAGCAAATACAACTGTCTATCATAACATATATGTGAACTGTAACATCAAAATTAAGAGATATTGCAATAACATTCTGATACATGGTAATCATTCTCAGGCCAGAAATGCAGGTAAATAACCTCAAACCTGGTCCAAGAAAGGAAGTTCCATATAAGATATGAAAATCTGAGCTAGGAAAGGTACATTGTTTGTTTAAACAAGTTTACATGAACCTAATTAAAGCAGTTGCCCCAATAATTGAAGAACGACAACGGAAATGGTCATGATGAAAGATGTGAGCAATTTCGTCTTAATTGAGGTGTGCTAGAGACCAGCATGCAGATAGTAATTACTTGGCACTGTACACTGAGTCATATTAGGTAAATAAGAGTTGTCTGTAGCTGCTAATGCAATGCAGCTGGGTTAGGTAGTTTAGGGACTGCACAGCGGCAAAGTGAGTGGGAAGACTTCCGTTAAATCAGCAAACCAGGTGTAGGCTCTTGTGTCAGCCAATAACCACTTTGAAGAGTCCCTGGCCTAAATCGCGATTCTTATTCTACCAGGGTTCCAACACCAACCCGCACTGTGGAGGGAAACAAGCACAAAGACACTTTAACTGAGGATCAATAAGGTAGTATCACATCACAAATTACCAGGCCACTTGAATCTCGGCATCTCTTCTCCCCGCATTCCTTTGGCCTTCTCCATTGATCTCCTTTTTGCTGTTTTTGATGAGGCGCAGCACTGGTTCGATCTCCTTCAGCAGCTCGTTGTTCTCCTCCAACCCGTTGCACAGGAGAGCTCCGCGGCTCCCATCCCTCATCAGGAGGGGGTCCTGGGCCTGCACGCCTCCCCTCTGCAGGAGAGACTGGGTGATGGACGGAGAGGACAGGTTCTCTATGGCCCTAAGCTGGGGTTCCTTGTTGACCTGCTGCTGCTGCCCACGGCTGAATGGGCTGAGAGGGGAGCAGTGCTCGTAGGACTTTGAAGGTGGGAAAGAGGGACGTGTGACCCTCACTGTGCGTTGGCGGCCATCTCCAGACAGGGTGGTCTCCAGGTGGGTGGTGAAGCCCTCAGGCCCACGGAGGATCAACATGGCGTGGCTCTCAGGTGACACATTCTTCAGCGTCTCCAGAGCCCTTTCGTAGGACAGGTCCACCAGGGGCTTGTTGTTGACAGCCAAGACGATGTCGCCCACCTGCACCAGGCCGCACTCCTCTGCTGCACCACCACGGATAAGGTCAGACACGATGACAGGCGGCTTGGACACCCTCTGTTTCACCAGAAAGCCCAGACCACCAACCTTTCTCTTGAAAAGACGTACTGAGATGATGTTGGGCTGCAGCTGGCACACTGTGGCCTCTGACTCCTGCATGGTGTCTGCTTGCAATTGTGTTTGTGTGCTTGCTTGTGACTATATCTGTCCCCAGGGATGTTTCTAAAAAAGAGTGACAAAAAGAGGAGGGGAAATAGAAATTCTATTAGCTTTAGAGGAAATTACCTATACTGCATGATTTGTTTACAGTGTGTTGATTTAACATAAGTCAAAGAGGGTATATGAGTCATTCAGAATGTAACATTACAAAGATCATTAAGTGCTGCTGAGCGACAGATATAAAATACCATCATGGAGATGAAAAATCTATTATCCAACTGGTTAGACTGGCTCGTACCGCTGTGATCCTTAATATTAGCATCACAGTCACTAAACACTGTGTTAACCTGTGTTGTTTTAAAGTTAAATATTGGCTTAGCTACAGTCCATGAAACTATAAGACTAATAGGTAAACCACATTTGGAAAAGGCTTCTTTACTGAGCCACTGCTGTGTGTTTTCTCCAGTGATGAAAAGTAATTAAGTATTTACCCAAATAATGATTACAATTGTGTGGTACTTCTTTCATGGTATTTCCATTTTAAGCTACTTTATACTTCTGTTCCACTACATTTTAATAATGTAAACATTGTACTTTTAACCTTGCTGTGTTTATTAAGCAGTATTAGTTACAGCAGATTACGATTTTAAATAGAAAAAAACATGTGATCAGTTTATAAAATATGATGCATTATAGATTAAAACAAATAGACCAGACAGTATAAAAAGGAGTTAACACGTCAATGCATCAATGATAATGATCTCATATAGCCCAATATTATTCTGCATAAGGAGCCATAATTGCTTGTTTGAGTGCAGGACTTCTACCATAACTGAGTATTTGTACATGGTAGGATTGCTAGGTGAGGTGAAAACAAAGTTTTTCTTTTCCGCTATTTTCAGCCGATTTAAGTTTCACAGAAGTGTCTGGTTGAGAAATAGTAGCGTTTGAAACCACTAACTTTACTTATGTTGTGATTGGTTGCGATACTGAGCATGAATGGGGCTTAGAAGAGCAGACACTTGCTAATTGCTAGGAATGTTTTCAATGAATACAATGCTTAAGTGCACTCAGAGGAAATGCCAACACTTCCGTGTCTGAAACTCTTAGCGCTCTATTTAGCCACATATAAATTATGTTCGCACGTGTCTGCATAATGACAACAACTTAACTATTGCGCGGAAACAAAGAACAAGACATGCGACTAAGCCGATTCCCCTGCTCCTCGAGCCCTATTATTTCACCCAACGTGCCTTATTCTTTCTGAATCCCGGCCCCGTATCCAAGACGCTACGGTAATGTGTTTATACCTGATGCACAGCAGAGTGTTAGTTGTTAGTTTTTTGAAGTCTTAGTATCTGGCCGTGTGGGTGGCGTCGCCTGATATTGTATTTAATTTTTTTTAAAGAGCTCTGCGCGTGCTACGCAGTCAGTATGCTGTAGGAGCGCAGGCACGCGGAAGGAAAGAATTCAGCACCAAGGTCAGCGCTCCGCCTTTACAGCAGCCTCTGAATGCATGTTATTTCTGCTCCTATGCAATGACTTTAAAAAAAAAAAATAACTCTTTCCGAGAAATCAGAAATCAGAGGGAATATGCCCTTGAATGTGTAATGCAGATGCGATATAAAACGAACTTCTCCAGAGCCCAGTAAGTGAGGCGCCGATGTTAATTTGTAATTGCTACAAGTAACAAAAAAATCGCATCGTTCAACCAATTCAACTCAACATCTACTCATCATTTGCATATCAGTGATATAGCACATGGGGATCACAGGGATCAGGTCCATATGTCCGTGGCTTCAAGAAAAAAAAGTGACGCACTGACTGAACTGTCCTGGGGCAGAGGAATAACTTAAGTAAGCGGCCCTTTAATCCTCACACTTGGTAGCTGCACCCTACGAGGATAACAATTGCCAATAACGGGTGTGAATATTGATGGAAATGTGCTCTGAATATCAAGATTAAAATATTTATTTTTTTGTTTGAGAGAGGGGGGGGGGGTGCTGCAGTGTCTGGCTTGGATTTCTTTATTATAAAGGTTATCTATATTAACTACAACGATTTTAGTTAAAACAAGCAAATTTCGCACCTGCTTCAGAGCTAAATGAACGTTTTATCAAGAAATGTGGACCCATGCAGATTTCAAATAATCATTGTACATGTGTACATTAACACGTTATGTATGTTTTCAAGTAGCCAATAGCATTATCTACTGTCATTCTGAATATTAATTAGCAATTCACTCCTGGTTTGTTTCTCTGGTAACAAACAAGGATTTTCTCTTTTTGTAAAGTTTGAACAGATTTTAGTTTTAGTTGGCGTATGTGCACAGAGCTTTTATTTTTCATTTAAAACACACTTGGTTAATTTTCAAATGCTCCATTGGAGGCAAAAATCAGTCGCATATTTCTGAACATAAGATTAACTTCTTGCTCTGCCATGAAGCCACTGCTGAATTATCAAAGTGGGCAACAGTCCATGGGCCAAATGCCCACGCGGTCCATTTCCTTAACATGCGTTTTATGAAATGATCACACATTGACTTGGGCCAGGTAATATTTCGACTGGCTGGTTTTCACATTACAGTCGGTGTGCCCCGTAGTATCACCATCACTCAACATGCAACAGCAAAAAACTAACAGGCCAGGTTTCAAATCTCCACCTCCACAAAGGCAATACTTAGGCTAATTAGACAGATAAACCAGGTGGTGCTACATTTTTGAATTAACTCCCTGACTGTGAAAACAAGAATTTATTTTTCTTCTGATTTCTGTTGTCAAGAGAAGTCCAAACACAGAATACAAGCTGCTGCAGAACTGCGTGTTGCTACTCAGAGAAAAACAGTTACCCATCAAAGAAAACGAAATGTCATTTTTTAAAATGTCATTAATAAACTATGTTTAAATGTAACACGCATTTAGGACTTAACAAACATGCAAGGAGAAGTTATTAAAATGTATAGTTTGGTTTCATTTTGCGCTGCTCTGCTTAATGCAATCGACACAAATGGACAAGATGTTCCGATCGAGCATGAATTTGAGTATTTTCCCAGAGCAACAAGTTCTGTCGACACTTTTTTTTGGCAAAGAATACAAAGAGCAATACCACCAATAAGGCTGAAAACGTCAATATGTTGTGTGAAAAAGAGATTTTTCAAATAAAATAAATCCTTTCTTAGCCACAGGTTTGCACATTAGTTCAGGAACGCTCCATCCATTCTCAATGATAGCTCTTTAACATCCTCATCCACCAAGGGAATGCGCAGCCTAATTTTCCACAGAAACAAAAGAACAAATAAAGCGAGCTGAGTGAATTCAAATGAACAACTCACCCCTGAGAACTAATTCGCTGTTACAACGACCTGCTGCAGTGAAGTTGGGATCAAACTCCTGCGCTCCCGCGTCTCTTCCTCAGCAATGGCTGCACAGGTCTTTCATCCAACAAAAAAAAACTCGCAGTGACGCGCTCTGCCTCTCTAGAGACGAGGCACGCTTGTGCCTTTCTGTGCACCGGGGCGCCTTATAAATGCAGAGCAACGGGAGACACAGTGACGAGCTGGAAGAGAGCCGTGAGCGGGCATTTAAATGAACTGTGGGTGGGTTTAGTTATGTCGGTCATGTCGTCATCACTCAGCATGCAACAGCCGATTCTCCTCACATTTACACTCCCCCTGTAGGCCTTCAGATGGAGGCAAGGATAGGTAAGCTCAGTGTGTGTGTGTGTGTGTGTGTGTGTGTGTGTGTGTGTGTGTGTGTGTGTGTGTGTGTGTGTGTGTGTGTGTGTGTGTACACTTTTGATTGTGATCTTCTTGAACTTGCATTAAAGTCGGATTAGTGTGTGTGTGTGTGTGTGTGGGGGGGGGGGGGGGGGGACTATTGGGCTCTGATCTGTAATGGAAACTTAATACAAAAGGCTGATAAGGAGATTTGACTAAAATGCCACTCTCTGTTAAAAATAAAAAAAAAAACACCCTTTGTTGCATTCCAAATATACGTTACGGTCAAGTTATGTTTTGTAAAAGATAAAAGAAAAATGTTAAAACACTAAGCCTTGGCATTTATGAGAAGAAGCTGGTCCAAAATTCCTGTTGATCAGCACACAAACAAATGAGCACCAGAAGACCTAGAACCAAAAATGCAGAGGTTGACTCAAACTGCCAGCCTTTTTTAAGAAATTGTTTTCAAAAGCAATGACTAGATCTGAAATCAAATCCATATGATTACAGTAACAGGGAATAGAATAAGAAAACTAAAATGAGGTCTTACATGTGTGAAAATGTACTTTTAAAGTAAGACTTCAGTTTCAATCTCATCAGTTTTATTTCAGTAATAATATATTTTATATTCCTGGGTGGGGTCACACTGACTCTTGTCAAACACAATACACAGGTTACTGTGTCACCTCAATTATTTTAGAGCTTAGAGTCAACACTTTCCAGGTAAAATGTTGGTTTAGCTATTACGTTTTTTACAGAAAAAACAAACAATAGAAACGCAAGATCCTCCTACTGTGTGCCATCCACTCTCTACGTAGGGCAACCTGATCTCCTTATAACCCATTTGTAAAACATTTATTTCTGTAACAAGTTTTGACCTTTGCATTGTCTTTGTTTGCAAGTTGGATGTTTTTCTCGTCTGACTTGGTGGAAGAGGTGCTGACCCGTGCTAAGACTATTTTTGAAAAGCTGTTATGTTAGATGCTATATTGGGTGCCCGGAGAGCTCAGTTGGTAGAGTGGGCACACATATATAGAGGTTTACTCCTCGACGTAGTGGGCCCGGGTAGACTCCGACCTGTGGCCCTTTGCTGCATGTCATTCCCCCCTCTCTCTCCCCTTTCATGGCTTCTACTGTCCTATCAAAATAAAGGCTGAAAATGCCCCAAAAAAATAATCAAAAAAAAAAAGAAAATGGCTATATGGAACTTTCAGTGGTAGTGTTTTACCACACCCGCTGTCGTAAAGGTCTTTTCTTTACGGTGCTGTATTGCCCACTGTATTACCGAGTAAGCGTTATGGGGAGGTCATACAGTTGCGATGAATGTTTTGCTTGGAGAGAAAATCATTCATTTACAATAAGAGAATGTTAGAGATGCATCATTGCATTTCAAGTGTTGCATGCAGTAACTTAGCCTACTTTGGATGTCTCGTGAGATCAACTGGGTGTGCCCAGGGCCAAAGCATTAAGATAATTGTTGTAGCAACCAACCTAATAATAACTTCAATTCATATAGCGCATGTCATGAAACCCACGGACGCTTTACACAAGTACAGGGGGACAAGGGAAAAGAAAATAGTAAAATTAATAAAACGTCTGAGCTAAATGGAAGGGGGATGTAATTTAATGTTGGCTACTGACGTACAACCACATCACGAATTTTAAAGTTATTTTATGACATTTTACATACCTGAGGGCCAATATGGAGATGGTTTTGAATAATTTACTTACTTTATCTGCTTCCTTTTACCAAAGGCTGGATAATAACACAGGCTTTCCGGTGTTAAAAAAAATAATCTGTGAACCATCAGAATGTGCACTCTGTAGCGCCGTCTACCTGCCGCAAACCATTCTGTGACTGCACGGGAAAAATAAATAAATAATAAATATATAAAAAATCTGGGCAGAGGCCTTACTACAAACTATAAAAATGGCGGGGTTTTTCACTGTTAGTCTAGTTTGCTGTTACAGATCATTTAAGACATTTTATGAAAAATGACAGCGTTTCAGAAACATTAAAAAGTTACATATAGTCACTTTAAATGTCTTGTGACAAAGTGATGATGCAATCACCACTTGTCCTTTGGTGCTTAGATACATTTGTTCATAAATTTACACATTGCTTTATTTATTGTATATGGCATTTCATTTAGATGTATTAAATTGCAGGTTTGAACAGTTAATTGTTTCTTCATACTAGCATTTTCTTTGTTCCTTTTGTTTGGTCCACCATGCAGAAATGTTTTGGGAGGAGCCGCCCAGCAGCATGGTGTATTTATGGTATTGATGATGTCATCGCTAACAGCATGGGATAGAACCAAGTCATGGGGGTTTTGTTTTTTGTAATTAGTTTTCATGTGTTTAAATGGGATATGAGTTACAAATTTTCAGTCTAACTAGAGACTGAAAATGCTTGTTCTTTCCAAACAAGAATTCTTGTTTGGAATTCAAGAAGTCTGCCTGCCTATCTTGGACACTGGTCTCAAATTTGAAATCTGCAAAATCACAGGTGAATAGAAATACACTTACTGAGGGAAGGATGGGGGTTGTGTGTAATGCTCAATGGCACTTAGACAGGGCACATACAGCTGCTGATGGACACATTTCAGTCCATTTCAGGAATCCACCACGTGATCTTTTGGTGGCAGAACACTTTGTGTAACCCCTATAAGTAACGGAGCTGCTCTATTGAATTCATTTCCAAATATGAAAAGCTCGCTCAACTCTCCATTACGGTGTGTACATCACTTTGATACCCTATGTCACGTGAGTGGCGAGGCTTGGACCCAAATGCAGAGAAGACTGAGCAGTGTAAAAAGTCCTGAAGAAACAGGCAAAATATGTTTCCAAAATACTGAGGATTACAAAAGACCAGGAATACGGAACAAACTGGAACACCGACAATATACCATACCACACAAGAGAAGCACGACACGACAGTACCCGACAAAACAGAACAATCCCTTAGCAGGTGGAGGAGCTGGAGTGAAAATGAAGCTCATAGCCGAGTTAGGAACAGTGTCCTTTAACCAAGGTTTTGCTACACCTTCTCACGAGCTACTGACGAAATTGCCTCATTCTGGCAATCACTGTTAGCCCTCCTCCACATGTCTTTAAGCTCCACCAGGTCACACAATGAATCACACAGGTCATCAGAAATAGTATCTGCTGGGTCCATTCTTGGTTGGTTGATACTGTCAGGATTTGTGAGGCTTGGACCCAAGTGCAGAAAGGCAAGGAGGGAGCAGCAGTTATGCTACGTTTACAGGTGGCCGGCTATTTTCATAAACGGACATTTCAACCTCTCCGTTTTCAAAAATAACATTGTGCACAGCTATCAGTTTTCAGAAAAGTGTTCGTTTACAAGTACCTGTGTATATATGCCGTAAATTCCGTCAAGAGCATGCCAAACCTGTAGGTGGCAGTGTAAAGAGAAGCTCCAGGCCACATTAGCCAATGAGAATCCCGAAAATAGCAACAACAGCAACGAAACACAACAAATCACTTCCTCTCTCGTCTCTTCCTCACTTCCTCGGCGGCCTAAACCTCCGTTTGTCTCAGTTTACATGTAAACGTGCAAAAGTTTTCCAAAATCTCCACTCTGGCCGGAGTTTTTAGAAAGAATCGTTTTCAGAGGCGAATTCGCCGTTTGCGTGTAAACGAAGGGCACAAACGAAGGGAAATGTCTCTGTTTTTTTTAAATAACCACGTAGGCGTAAACAGGGTATTAGTATGAGTAATTCAATGAAACAGAAGGAGAATTTACAAACCATGTTATCTGAGGAATAATACCGACACAGTAGAAGTCTGGAAACCCAGAAATACAGCTTAAGTACAGGAAGGGAACTAAAAGGACTGCCGACAAATGACGAGAGACAATGAACCAACAACAGGCACAGAAAGCACAGAGACTAAATACACAAGTAAACGAGGGTTAACAAGGGACAGGTGATACAAGGGCTGGGGAACAGGTGAAAGACATCAGGGCGGAGCAGACAATCACAAAGGCGGGAAAACCAAAAGACAGGAAGTACAAGAAGTCAACACATAAGAGAACACAGAGACTACAAAATAATAACAGGAAATGGAAAACCAACAGAAAACATGAAACCAACTTAAACACAGAAACTTGACATAGACGTGACACCCTAGTGGTAACAAATGATGTCACTCCAGACATTACAACCGCTTCTCTGCAGGTGACCGCTAATTGAGCCTTTCTTTCCTCAGCAGTTCTTAAGGTTTTCCCCAGAATAGAAGAAAATAATTACCTCCATTTATCAAAACGGCTGAAAGTGTTCTCTGTTATCTAGCAGATGACGCACAGGCATTTAGGTAGTTACATATTGAGCCTGCGTCACACAAGTTTATTTACCTGTACGGTGAGATATAACCTGGCAGAGTTCAAATTGTGTATGGTTATTCATGCTGTGAGATGAGACTGGCCTTTGCCTTGCATCAGCTATCACTTGATGTGTCGACATGCAGAAAAAACAGAGTGCAACTCCTGGATATTACACACATGCGCACACACACGTAAACACAAAAATAGCAGGGTTTAATGAAAAAAAGAGAGATTTCTATGAATCCACTTTAAGGATGTATCTTTAGACACACGCAAAATCTCATTCAGTACACACATACAACCACATTCCATGGTCGGCCTTTTCATTATGTCAATCACTTCCTGCTTGAGTGGTACCATCTGCCCTCTCATAAAGCCACACACTATGTGGATCACTGTGCAAAGCCCCTGCTTAGCCCTGACACGTCACACATTGCCCAGAGTTAAGACTCCCTGGTTAAAATGACATCAGTTTTTTTGCATGTTGAGTGTGTGTGTGTGTGTGTGTGTGTGTGTGTGTGTGTGTGTGTGTGTGTGTGTGTGTGTGTGGCTATAGGAGACGTTTTGTTTGCATGACTACTGGCATATCTTAATGCCTGTGTGAATAAGTATGCCAATGATTTCTCAACACACGTAATCAAGAACGACCATAATTCACATCTCATAGATTTAATTTCAGTCTTTTTCACGTGAAGTTCTCTCATTATATCAGCTTATTGAACCGACAGCCAGCGCACCAGAAGATTATACAGTGGCACATGCAGTGTGCCGAGGATCTGACTTGTCTTTGTAATGCATTTAGAGGAATTACCAGCATTATCACAGCAGGAATGCAGGCATATCTGTAAATGTGTAGTATTTTACAGATGCATACACATCATTACGTTCTATAGGTGCAGGTATGTCTTGACTTGCCTTGTCTTACAAAGCTTTCCCATCTCACCCTTTTCCAACATTGTGAGGCATCTAATTAGTTGCGTTTAGGACAAAAGCTCTGTCTTTTGTTTCTATGGCAACTTTTAATTAAATATGTTTCCATTATGTTTCTGCTTCTTGGTGCATCCATCGGTACTATTTGATACTATTTAACAGCATCCTTAAAACCATTCTGCTTATTTAATGTGCCATTAATGAAAATAACTGTTTACAGCCAATATTTGCACAATTTGATTGTATAGATGTGTAGTGTCAATTGTGGAATACATTGACCAATATGATGTATAATTAAAAACATCCAAAAATATATATTGTACTTGGTTATTTTGTTGGTTTTCAATTATCCATTTTTCTATGTATGTATTTGGATCCACTGTGGTCAGATGTAGAAGTAACTAGTAGTTTGTACTTTTTGTCTTGAAATAGAAGAATGCTGTTTCCTGACTAGTTTAGGCCTTACTAAATTGGCTGACTCTGGGGAAAATATACAATATCTTGTGGTGCACCCCAAGAATCATTCCTTGGCCACCTATGTTTAGCCATGCTAGTGATTGTTCCACCACTTTGGTCCAGACTGAAATATCTCAACAACTATTGAAAGGATTGCTATACAAATTGGGAACACACATTTATGTCTCCTTTGAGATGAATTTCAAATACTTTGGAGAGCGCTTACCTTTTTATTTAGTGCCATCATTAGGTCAAGGTTTAGTGCATGATGCAACATGAAGAATATGTTGATGGAGGCATGTGGTTGTTTTTCTTAAGAGGCCACTGTGTTATATAGCTGTTCTTCTGTTTTATTGTGACTTTTGTTTATTACGTTGTACATGTTGTATTTTAATGTTGGGATTCATATATGTTCTTATAAGTGACACTCTATTATTTTTGTGCTTCTTCTCCTCCCTTTCTCCTCATTATTATAATGGTTTATTTGTTTTTTTTAAAGAATTTTCACAATTTTTTCATTATTGTAACATTTAACATCTATGTCCCTTTCTATGTCAGTTTTTACTACTACCAAACAACTAAAAGAGAACTTTAGTCGACAACCTTTTGACGATGACAACTTGAAAGCTTTAAACAGGAAATGTCTACCACTAAAGACAGTTTTGCGTCTGTCATTTTGAGATCTATGCCTACCCTTGTAAATGCAGGAGACATCATGAGCTTATTCAATTCTTTCCAGACTTGCCAGGTTTATTGCTCGAGGCAATTGTACCTCACTCTCTCTATACTTTAGTTCTGTATGCTTGTCAGTGTTAAATTGCATTATAATCCCAGGAGACTTAATTGACAGATGGCCTCTTTAATGTATATCTGCTTTTTAACCCCCCCCCCCAAAAAACATACTGCAGGGTGCGGCCAGGAATAGCTGTGTAACAAAGAGTGCATGATTCCTAATGCCATTCACCAATCTGGCACAATCTGGTACAAAAGGGGATCACTAAAGATGATAATGAAAAATAGAAAGTTAGTCCATTCTGAAATTTAGGGCGTGGGTTTTATGAAATCATATTGAAAAATATAGCAAGTAGGATTTTATCTTTGAACAGATTAAGACTTCAGTGCTGCTTTCAAAGTAACGTACAGTACAATATATCATTCAAAAACATTTTCAAATAACAATAATTCTAAATACATGTAAACCTTCAATGTTTGTCTTTTTTATATACTGTTTTACGTTAATACCCGTAAACTTTTTGAACTAGGCTTTGTTTGTCCAAATAATATACTAAAGTCCAGATTCAATGGAATATGTTTAATGGGTAATTTAATATATTATTGTGTCTCAGCTGTGGTACATAGGCTACTGTACAAGCTTCCAAAAAGAGCATTGTGCTGACAAATAACCCTGTTCATCAAGCGCAGACTGAACGTTTCATTTCTACAAACTAATCCATCAAAACTGACACCCTTGTTCCCTAAAGCTCCACTAATAAGTGTTTATGCCTTGTGAAAACTCTTTCTTAAGCCGTCTACACATGATACACGATTTGCTGTCTGCGCACCGCTAGGTAGGGCGCAGCGCAAAATCAAAGCGGTGCGCGACGCCAGGGGTAGTGCAGCGCATAGTTGGGCAGCACCGCTCTCCCCATAGGAAATAAATGGAACGGCCTGCGCTAGGCGCTTTTCTTGCATGATTGGATAGACAACAATTATGGGTGTGTTTGTGTTTGTACAAAGTATTTGATTTGCATGCCTGGCTTCTTCAGGCAAATTTCCACTAATCTTAGTGTTGGTTTGTTTTGTATTCCTGTATGTCCATGTTTACTCTGGTTTGAAACCAACCATGCAATATAGAAGGTATATATGTGCCAAATGAGTAGTGTAAATAAATCTCCTTAATTGCTAAAAAAGGTCATTTTGTGAAACTGAAACCTTAAAATGTTTTCATTTAACTAATCCATCAAAACTGACCCCATTGTTCCCAAAAACTCTACCTATATAATAGAAGTGCTTACCATTGGAAAAACTTTTTCTTACTTGCCTGACTTGAAAGACAGGAATGCTTGATGAGATTGTTGTCAGGGTTTTGGTATTATGTTCTGTTTCCTGTTTTATTTTGTAGTCTGTCTGGTCTCCCTTGTCTTGTCTAGCTTCTTCCTGTCTTTGTTGGTTTCCCGCCTTGTTTGATTGTTTTGCCCCGCCCTGATGTGTTCCACCTGTTTGTATCACCTGTCCCTTGTTAGTGTTCATTACCCTGTGTATTTAGTCTCTCTGTTTCCCTTGTCTGTTGTGGGATTCTTGTTTTTATGTTAGTGTGGGTTTTTTTTTTTTTTTTTACAGTGTTTCATGTCGTGGGTTGCTTTAGTGTTTTCTTCATTTAAATAAATCTCTAGTTTGAACTGCATTTGGGTCCTACCCTTCTCTACACGTTGACAGAAGAATCCCACCAAAGATGGACCCAGCGGTTGTCAGGTTTGTGCCGATTTTTCACCCCATGGATTCTGTGGGAGAATCTTTGATGGACTTTTTTTACGGTCTTCATAAGGATGATCCTGCCTTTGCTAGGCACCTTATGGAGGTCCGTTGGCAGGCTACAGCGAGGGAATTCGGCCTCCCTGTCTCCAGGCCTGTTTTTCCTCCAGATCCTGAGCTTACCTGTGTTTCTGAGCCTGAGGTGACCAGTGTAACAGGGCTAATCAGTGTTACCAGTGCTCTAGAGCTGACCAGTATTCCTGGTACCCGTGGAGGTCGTAGACGGAGGAGGGGAAGACATGGCTCCCAGTGCCATGCCCTGCATCAACCTCTTATCGGACCTGAGCCTGAGCTGACCTGTGTACCTGAGCCTGAGCTGACCAGTGTTCCTGAGCCTGGGCTGACCTGTGTGCCTGAGTTGACCTGTGTACCTGAGCCTGAGCTGACCAGTGTTCCTGAGCCTGAACTAACCTGTGTTTCTGTGCCTGAGGTGACCAGTGTAACAGGGCTAATCAGTGTTACCAGTGCTCCAGAGCTGACCAGTATTCCTGGTACTCGAGGAGGTCGTAGATGGAGGAGGGGAAGACATGGCTCCCAGTGCCATGCCCTGCATCAACCTCTTATCGGACCTGAGCCTGAGCTGATCTGTGTACCTGAGCCTGAGCTGACCAGTGTTTCTGAGCCTGAGCTGTCCAGTGTTCCCGAGCTGACGTGCAACCCTTCTGTTCCCGAGCTGACGTGCAACCCTTCTGTTCCCGAGCTGACGTGCAACCCTTCTGTTCCCGAGCTGGCGTGCAACCCTTCTGTTCCCGGGCTGGCGTGCAACCCTTCTGTTCCCGGGCTGGCGTGCAACCCTTCTGTTCCCGGGCTGGCGTGCAACCCTTCTGTTCCCGGGCTGGCGTGCAACCCTTCTGTTCCCGGGCTGGCGTGCAACCCTTCTGTTCCCGGGCTGGCGTGCAACCCTTCTGTTCCCGGGCTGGCGTGCAACCCTTCTGTTCCCGGGCTGGCGTGCAACCCTTCTGTTCCCGGGCTGGCGTGCAACCCTTCTGTTCCCGGGCTGGCGTGCAACCCTTCTGTTCCCGGGCTGGCGTGCAACCCTTCTGTTCCCGGGCTGGCGTGCAACCCTTCTGTTCCCGGGCTGGCGTGCAACCCTTCTGTTCCCGGGCTGGCGTGCAACCCTTCTGTTCCCGGGCTGGCGTGCAACCCTTCTGTTCCCGGGCTGGCGTGCAACCCTTCTGTTCCCGGGCTGGCGTGCAACCCTTCTGTTCCCGGGCTGACGTGCAGCTCTCCTGACCCCGGGCTGACGTGCAGCTCTCCTGACCCCGGGCTGACGTGCAGCTCTCCTGACCCCGGGCTGACGTGCAGCCTTCCAGAGCCTCCGCTGACATGCAGCCTTCCTGAGCCTCCGCTAGCTAGCAGCCTTCCTGAGTCCTGGCTAGCTAATGATCTCTCTAGTGCCCCCGAGCAGCTTTCTAGTGCCCCCGAGCAGCTTTCTAGTGCCCCCGAGCAGCTTTCTAGTGCCCCCGAGCAGCTTTCTAGTGCCCCCGAGCAGCTTTCTAGTGCCCCCGAGCAGCTTTCTAGTGCCCCCGAGCAGCTCTCTAGTGCCCCCGAGCAGCTCTCTAGTGCCCCCGAGCAGCTCTCTAGTGCCCCCGAGCAGCTCTCTAGTGCCCCCCGGGCTTCGTGTCCCTGAGTTTCCTAGCGTCCCTGAGTTTCCTAGCGTCCCTGAGTTTCCTAGCGTCCCTGAGTTTCCTAGCGTCCCTGATTCCCAGCTGCCTAGCAGCTGTCTAGATCATCAACTGGCGTCTAGCTCTCCAGAGTCTGCGCTGACGGAGCTTCCAGAGTCTGCGCTGACGGAGCTTCCAGAGTCTGCGCTGACGGAGCTTCCAGAGTCTGCGCTGACGGAGCTTCCAGAGTCTGCGCTGACGGAGCTTCCAGAGTCTGCGCTGACGTTCAGCCGTCCAGAGTCTCCGACAGCAGCACTTCAAGAGTTTTCCAGTCGTACTGAGTCTACGTCGACGACTGACTTCCTAGAGTCTACGTCAACGACTGACTTCCCAGAGTTTACGGGCAAGCTAGGGACTATTCCGGTCTCCGGCGCTTTTGAAACCTCCCCAGTGACTTTGCCCTTGTTCTGTTTCCCAGAGACCTTGCCTTTGTTTTCGGTCGGCCTTACTCCAGCCCCTCATGCCCTGTCGGCACCTCTGTCAACCTCTGTTCCTGTTGCCTTGTTGGCAGAACTGCCGACACCTGTTGCTGCTGCCCTGTCGGCGGACTGGCCGACTCATGATCCTGTTGCCCTGTCGCCTGTTTCCAGCCCAGCGGACCCGTCGCCTGTCTTCTGCCCAGCTGGCCCTTCACCTGCTCGTTGCCGGCCTTCAGAAGGGATTCGCCTTCGCTGTCGGTCTCCAGAAGAGATTCCCCTTCGCGGACGGCCTCCTGAGGGGATTCGCCTTCGCGGACGGCCTCCTGAGGGGATTCGCCTTCGCGGTCGGCCTCCTGAGGGGATTCGCCTTCGCAGCCGGCCTTCAGAAGGGTCTCGCCTTCGTCGACGGCCGCCCAAGAGCCCTCGCCGTCTTGCACGGCCGCCTGAAGGATTCTGCTTTCGTCGCCGGCCGCCTGAAGGATTCTGTTTTCGCCGTTGCCTCCAGTCTTCAGAGGGAATTTGCCTTCGTCGACGGCCGCCCAAGAGCCCTCGCCGTCCTGCACGGCCGCCTGAAGGGTTCTGTTTTCGCCGGCGGCCCCCGGAAAGTTTTCTGCCTTCGCTGTTGCTTTCTGTTCCCTGTTGCCAAGGCCTCTCTGTTCTCTGTTCCCTGTTGCCGAGGCCTCTCTGTTCTCTGTTCCCTGTTGCCGAGGCATCTCTGTTCTCTGTTCCCTGTTGCCGAGGCCTCTCTGTTCTCTGTTCCCTGTTGCCGAGGCCTCTCTGTTCTCTGTTCCCTGTTTCCCCGAGTGACCTGGCTCTGTTTCCCCGAGTGACCTGGCTCTGTTTCCCCGAGTGACCTGGCTCTGTTTCCCCGAGTGACCTGGCTCTGTTTCCCCGAGTGACCTGGCTCTGTTTCCCCGAGTGACCTCGCTCTGTTCCCCCCCCCCCCCCCCCTGAGCGGCCCCTCTCTGTCCCCCCCCCCCTCCCCCCCGAGCGGCTCCTCTCTGTCCCCCCCCCCCCGAGCAGCCCCTCTGCTTCCTCGAGTGGACTCTCTGTTTTCCCTGGGCACCCCAGTGACTTTGTCCCCTGTGCCCCAGGGCACTCGTTCCTGTGCCCCATTGACTCTCTGTTCCGTAGCCCCGTTTGACTTTTTTCGTTCGTCCCTCCTCCGGTCCCCCTCCGCCCTCCCTGGGTTGTCTTTTGTTCTTGTTGGGTTTTTTTTTTTTTTTTTTTTGGACATCTGGGATCTGTCCCTTGGGGGGAGGTACTGTCAGGGTTTTGGTATTATGTTCTGTTTCCTGTTTTATTTTGTAGTCTGTCTGGTCTCCCTTGTCTTGTCTAGCTTCTTCCTGTCTTTGTTGGTTTCCCGCCTTGTTTAATTGTTTTGACCTGCCCTGATGTGTTCCACCTGTTTGTATCACCTGTCCCTTGTTAGTGTTCATTACCCTGTGTATTTAGTCTCTCTGTTTCCCTTGTCTGTTGTGGGATTCTTGTTTTTCTGTTAGTGTGTTTTTCAGTGTTTCATGTCGTGGGTTGCTTTAGTGTTTTCTTCATTTAAATAAATCTCTAGTTTGAACTGCATTTGGGTCCTACCCTTCTCTACACGTTGACAATTGTGTTATATTACTGCTTTGCATGCCTGGCTTCTTCAACAAATAGTGAAATCTACATTCATATACTGACTGCAACTGGTGCAAAACAATGGTTTTACATTTCCAAGGGACCTCAATGGCCTCTTTAATGTATATCTGCTTTTTAACCCCCCCCCCCCAAAACATACGGCAGGGTGCGGCCAGGAATAGCTGTGTAGCAAAGAGTGCATGATTCCTAAAGCCGTTCACCTTTCTGGCGCAATCTGGTACAAAAGGGGATCACTAAAGATGATAATGAAAAAGAGAAAGAAAGTCCATTCTGAAATTTAGGGCATGCGTTTTATGAAATCATTAAAGTGCTCATATTATACTTTTTGGCTTTTTTCCCTGTCCTTTATACAAAACGAAAAACTATATTGTCCACAGATGTGAAAATTTGTCTTCGGTTTCACCAAGACTACAAGAATACAAGAGAGACAGGACATTACAAACAGTACATAGCCAAGACGGCAAGATGGACAAAACAGACAATACATTTCATGGAAAGTGACATTACAAAGGTTACATTTACCTAAGTAAATAAGTAAATATATACTGTATATAGCCTACTAAAAATGCTTGCTGCGCATAAAAACCTGCAACACGGAAGTCTGCCTCGCCCTACATTCCATTCTTCCATTCAGCATTGGGGGCAAAGGATTTCTTAAAGATGTTTCTATTTGTTGTTGGTACTCTAAAACGCCTCTGAGGGTAGGATTTCAAATTCTCTGTGTAATGGATGGGAGGGGTCACTAATAATTTTCTCAGCTTTGATTGTAATGCGTTTCTCATAAATACTGCTTAAGTGCCTTTGTTCCATTCAAATTGAACCAGTTGGCCATGCTCACTATTCTCTGCAGTTTGTTTCTCCTTTGGATGTTTAGGTTACCATACCACATGATCATGTTAAAAGATAGGATGCTTTACAGTTCCCAGGATATTTTGGTTCACTCCGAAATTGTTAAGCTTTCGTAGCAGGTAAAGCTGTTGATAACACCTCTTAAAGATAAAATCAGTGTTTTCCTTAAAAGTAAGTTTGCCATCAATATATGTGCCAAGATATTTAAAATCATTAGCCATTTCAACTATCTGTCCCTTGATCGTTATTGGCTGTATCCCCTCTATCCCATTTTGAATAGCAAGCTCTTTTGTCTTACTGGCATTTATTTCTAAGAAGCTAGATTGACACCAGTCTTATAGGGTTGAAATATGAATGCTCTCTCTCAGTGTCCCCTCTCTGTAATAGGGCAACCAAGGCCATATCGTCTGCGTATCTTGTGGTGCTCCTGTATTTAATACACTTTCGTCTGACACAATATTTCCAAAAATAACTCTTTGAGGGCAGTAAGAGAGAAAGTCTCTTACCCAGTGAATTATACCTCCATTAACGCCCAAGTCCACCATTCTCTGCAGCAGAATATGCATTTGCATAGTGTCAAATGCAGATGTGAAATCTATGATCAATACAATGACATACTAGCGACTTGCAGGTGCTTAGCTATGGTATTAAACAAGGTTACAGTTGCATCATCTGTACCCCTCTGGCTTTTATATGCAAATTGTAGCTGGTATACAGAAGATGTTATATGTTTTAACTCTTCTAACTGTTATAACTCTTTCCATGCATTTACATAAGATGGAGGCAAGTGCAATGGGTCTAAATTAATTTAATTCTACGGCTCTAGCTTTTTTTTGAATGGGTACGATGTTAGACAACTTCCATGATTTAGGAACTGTATGTGTCTGTAGAAGTAACTGGAATAACTTAGTTAACACTCGTTTTTGTTGATAAGCACAGACTTTAAGCACTGTCCCTCTGAGGCCATCCGGTCCTGGGGCCTTGTTGGGTTTAATGTACGCCAGAATTGAAGCTATTTCATGTTCAGTGAGTGTAATTGGAACATATTGTTGGACGGAGTTACACACTTCATCGCACTTAGTACAGAAGTTTTTCTTATCAAAAGGGCTTTAAATCACATTTAAGTAATTTGCAAAAGATGGTAAAAGTGAAAGATGGGATAGTAGGGCGCATTTCTGTTTCACTTCTCTGCCCATCATCTGATTTAACCCTTCCCATCCTTCTTAGCATCGCCTAAACAAAAACGTTTCTCTACCTTGTCTTTGTACTCTGACCTTGCCTTCTTTAGTTTACTTCTCAGTTCACATCTCTTTTCCCTAACAATCTCTGTATTCCCATTAGAGAAGGCATGCTTTTACCATTAATACAGTCCTTTAGGTCGCTAGTTATCCACAACTTATTGTTTGGGAAGATTCTACACACTCAGAAATAGAAGTAATAGTTGAGTACCTAATGCTTGTCGCAGGAGAGGTACCCTTTTGAAAGACAATTGGGTACCCTTCTCTTTCATTTTGTACTCTCAAATTAGTCAAAAGGTACAGTTTGGACCTCTTAATAAACAATATTGTACTCTTAAGAGGACATGTCAAAAAGTGTACCTGTAAGTACAGAAATGTTCTTGTCTCGAACCTCCATTTTTGTGTGTGTAACTGTTTGTGTGGATAGTATTTCTCTCGCAAAACATTATATACGTAATGGTGTCCGTTAGTTTGTGTGGATTGTCACAGGAGTCCAAGAAGATCTGCCAGTTAGTATCTTTCAGACAGTCGCTCAGCTCCTCTTTGCTATCATCAGTCCAAAGTTGTGTATCCTTAGTTACTGGCTTTTCCCGTTTCAGTTTTGCCCACGTTTTGACAACGTTGTGGTCACATTTTCCTAAGGCTGGCATACAGACGGCTTTATAGGCATCCTGTATATTGCCGTAGCATTTGTCCAGTGTGCGTTCTTGACAGGTGGGGCAGTCCACATATTGTTGTAATGTAGGCAGGTGACTCAACAGATCACAAGAGTTGAGGTCCCCCAGCACGAAGACCGGCTGATCAGCTGACCGAGTAAGTGTGCTATTGTAGCTCTCTGCGATTTTGGTCGCCACCCCCTCGAAGTCAGGCTCCAGTACATAGGTTAAAATAATGGTGATCTGACCAAATTCCCTCGGTATATAAAAGGGTCGAAACAAGACCGCCAGGATTTCATAATCCTGCGTGCAGACTTCCTCCCAGATAGTGTACTATTATTGTTATAAATCTTTTTTTGTGCATGTAATGGGTTTACAAAGTGAAAAAGCCCAAAGTCCACCCCAAAGGGACTTACCATCTCCAACAGAAAACAATGTTCACAAAGTGCTCCAAACAGCTCTATAGTCCAGCCTTTACTTCCGTCACAAACGTGGGTCATTTTGTAACACACGTTATAATGCTTGCCTAGCTGCTAGCGTGGCACGCCCTCATACTCTTCTTCTGACTGGCTGGTAGTCCTTACCTAGCTACTCCGCGTATGCGACTCCCAACAAAGATGGAACAGAAGTGAGATGCCTCACTCTGTAGATAAAACAGAGCTCAACACTCAGGGTGAAAAGAGGAGCTGCAGCAATGTGCAGTACAACAAAAATATGGTGTTTTTTGATAATTAAACCATGTAAACCTATTCTGATATAACCTCTAAATACAATTATGAACCTGAAAATGAGCATAATATGAGCACTTTAAGAAAAACATAGCAAGTAGGATTTTATCTTTTAACAGTTTTACTGCTTTATTGATGCTTTCAAAGTAACTTACAGCAAAAGTTATCATTCAAAGACATTATCAAATAACAGTAATTCTACGTCAGTTTTATATAGTGTTTATGGTTTGTGATTCTGCATGTCCATGTTTTACTTTATTTATAGAATAGTCGCTAAATATGTTGTGTAACTATACTTAATTTCTCAAAAGGTTATTATGTGAAACTGCAATCTTTAGACTTTTTTAACTAGGCCTCCAGATTCCATGAATTATGAACCATGGGCAAATTGATATATTATTGTGCCTCAGCTGTGGTATATGCTACTGTACAAGCTTCCAAAAAGAGCTTTGTGCAGACAAATTGAGCATAGTCTAAATGTTACATTTTATTAAAGTAATCCATCAAGACTGACACCCTTGATGCCTAAGGCTCCACTTATAATAGAAGGTTTACACTCTTACTTGCCTGACTTGAAAGATGGAAATGATGGGTGTGTGTTGGTGCAAAATATTTGCCTTGCATGACTGGCCTTTTTCAGCAAATAGAGAAATCTACATCACACATCACAGTTGGCACAAGGTAAGACAAATTCTTTTTGACACTATCAAATTCTGTAGAGGACCTGTAATACATTATCTCCCCAGCATGATAGTTAATGGCTGAAGTTGTCAGCTTTACTTCTTGTGCAACTGTCCTGGAGAATTCAAAATGAAGTGGGCAGTGCAGGCAAAATGGTGATAAAATGAGATGGTCTGAAAATATGCAAGACGAGGACTACCATTTCCCACAGGCTATGATGTGGAGAACTTGTTCCTTTTGATGTGAATCAGGACATACCATCACTGTTGAGTCCCCGTAGCTCCTGGGTTAAAGTGAAAATCTGGAAAGACCAGTGGGCCAGTGCAAGGCAAGAACACAGCCAGGGCATTGCATGCAAAATCTCCCACTTGAAAAGAAAACACCCAATCTTTGTTGGCACTGAGAACGTCTTGTGACCAACAAATTAAGCACAGCTAAAAGTCAACGCTGCAGAGCTAAATACAGAGGATTGTAAAGAGCTAAGGGCAATGCTGTGCATGGAAAAGTACTGTTTGCACTCTGCCAATGTCATCAGGCAAAATCGTTATCAACACAAATGAGCTCCACTCTGTTTCTCGTTTCTTAGCTTTACAACAGACTGTTGACAATGATAACAGCCTGTGTGGTGTCAGCCCCGAAATGCTCGTGGGTGGTATGCAAGAGCTTGCAGTGTTTTAGAGGTGGGAAGTCTTTTATCCGAACCATGTCATATTTTATTGTAATCCCCTTGACATTTTTTTATATTTTATAATGTGCAGTGTCAGCCAAAATCTATAGCAGAAATTCAACAATCTGAAACATGTTGTGTTTTGCATCCATTTTACTTTAAACAGATTTAATCTAGATTCTGGTGTGTTTGATTTTGAAAACTTCTGTTAAGGATTTCTCTCTGTGATTTGGATATTGGTGTGTGTGCTTCTTACTTCTAAGCAAAACCCAGGAACAAAACTGTGAAATATATGAATGAATTCAACAGTTCTAATGGTGCAACACAGTTTATGGTGCTGGTCCATAGCAGGAAATTCCACAACACAAAAAAATGTTTGCTTGTTTTTGGAGAATCGCTAATTCACAGCAACATTTTAGACCCATTAACCTTCCTCAGACTTCATATTGGGCAGGTGACACATTACACCAGGGGTGTCAAACTCATTTTCACTAAGGGCCACACTGGATAAAGAGAATCACACCAAAAGCCAGACATGTAAAGTTTATTGAAGTGCTTTTGTTACTGCGTGTCACTTTTTTTTTTTTACATTTTGGTAGCTTTTTTCCTAATTGTTCTTGTTTTTGTTCCGACTTTTTTGTGGCTTTCTCAGACATTTGTCACCTTTTTGTAAATTTGTTGCTTTTTCCGACATTTTTGTACGCTTTTTGTTGCATTTTTGTTGACGTGAAGCCCTACAAAAGTCATCAAAACAGTTCCTTAGCCATCATAGAATTTAGCAAATCAAGCAAAACGATGATCATTTTTTTTAAAGGAGAATTCCAGCCATTTTCCCGTTAATCTTGATCGCTATAGCTACACGAGTACTTTCGATAGAAAAACAAATCCCACACTCTGCTCTTGCTATACCGTTTATTTACAAA
This sequence comes from Zingel zingel, assembly GCA_023566125.1. Classification (NCBI taxonomy): domain Eukaryota; kingdom Metazoa; phylum Chordata; class Actinopteri; order Perciformes; family Percidae; genus Zingel; species Zingel zingel. The sequence goes on along the minus strand of CM042314.1, from coordinate 11,254,628 downwards.
AAAACAGAGCAGAGTACGGTGGCCGGGAAGTGCAAAGCAACATTACAAAGAATGAAACACTTTTCATTCTCGAGACAAATTTACATTTTGGAAAACATTTTTACCTAGCATAAAACACAATTACATGGGCAAAACACTTTTACCAAGGACAAAACAAATTAACATTTTAAAAAAACAAATTAACATTAAAAAAAAAAATTAACATTTTAGAAAACAAATTAACAAGACGCAAAACACTTACCAGTCCCGAAACAAATTTACAACGATTTACAGTGATTTTATTTCCGTTCTTATATACAGTCTATGGTTCCAATGAACTGTAGTCAAGGCGACATCTAACAACACCTCGTCACTTCCGGTATGTGGTACATTCCCTTTCCGTGAAGAATCTGTCATTTGTAAATTTGTTTCGGGACTGGTAAAAGTGTTTTGCGTCTTGTTAATTTGTTTTCTAAAATGTTAATTTGTTTTCTAAAATGTTAATTTGTTTTTTTAAATGTTAATTTGTTTTTTTAAATGTTAATTTGTTGGTAAAAGTGTTTTGCCCATGTAATTGTGTTTTATGGTAGATAAAAATGTTTTCCAAAATGTAAATTTGTCTCGAGCTTTGTAAAAGTGTTTCATTCTTTGTAATGTTGCTTTGCACTTCCCGGCCACCGTAGCAGAGTGCGGGATCTGTTCCTTTGTTTCCAAATTCTTTATTGTACAAATGTTTATATACAAAGGTACACATAGATACATATAATTGTGTTATATCTATGTATAGAATAGACATTACAAAACAGGCACAAAAGAAAAGACTATACCATAAAAAATATATATTTACATCTCATAATGCCAGCACATGTCATATAATTTCATATTATATTAATTTAAAAACATGAAGGTTTTAATGGCTTTTTTGTTGTTAAACAATGGCTCCTCTTTATTCAAGTGTGCTGGTAAGCAATGACAGTGAGCCAGCATGCACACTTCTTTGTGCTGGGTTTAAAATGTTAAAAATGTTTTATGAGGAAGGAAATGCATTCCATAGGGTTGTTTGACCTCAGGGATACACAATGTGTTTGTTGTATTTTGGTGATTAACACTGAATGTAAACACTTTTTAACAGTTTGTTAGTTTTTGAGAAAACTCCACAGGCTCCCTTCAAGGCTTTTATAGGCACATTTTCAACTTTATCAGAACCTGACACATAATCGAATGGTTCATTATCAAATACATCAACCATCTGTCCTGAGACATAACATGGACATTGTGTGAGCCTCTGATGTGTTTTGCAGAACACTCTCAATCATGACCTCCCCAAATTGTTATTAAAAATTCGACCTACTCATTGGTTTTTATTGTGCTGGTTAATTTGTTGTATTACTTTATTGTTCAGGATACCTAAGTGTCTTTAGTTCTTGCCCAGCTCGGACATAAATAAAAATTGAGCTAACATTTATGTGTCCAGAAGACTGGATACCCACCCTCTTCGACTTAAATTTGCACTGTAAAAACCCAAAGCAAAATGTGTTATGTAGAAAGAAAGTGACATAGCCTTTGTACAACTCATTTGCCTCTCGAGCCCTCTTTACAAATTCAAAAGCAATAGTCTGAGCAAAGACTGTGAAATTCTCTTGCAATTGAAATTGCCAGGCATGATGAAAACTGAGGAAGGGAACCTTTTACTGTATTCCCTAATGACTGGTGAGATTGAGGTGATCGCTTGGTTTTAAACCTTTTTTCAAATAATCCTCCTGAAACTATGACCATAAACACAATATGGCTGGATACATTATAGTCCACATGAGGATGAGGCTGCTTTGACCTATTAGGTTTAGACCATTAGAATGACATTAGGAGTTGAAACAACTCTTCCAAATTCCTCTGCAGAATAATAATGTTCATAATCTATAAGTCAAAGGATGAGCCCACTGGTGCTATTGATCTCTGGAACTTTAAATTAGTTTTTTCAAAAACTTTCACCAACGAGCACGGATATGAATTCTGTTTTGTGTTGCAAAGGTCTTAACAATTGATGTGGTCGTAGCAAACAACCGTAACGGCTCCTGCAAACATCTATAAAAATGTTAGAATCTCTGTGAAAACAACAACACAAATTATTTAGACAATATGAGCTGGCTAATGCCATTATCCAGTGAATGCTTCACATTATCGTCATATTTCGAATGCTACTTCCACGTCCATTTTCACCACGCCAACAACCTCGCTGCAAGAAGAAGCTCACTGATAGCTTCATCTTTCTATCTTAATGTAGATAATTAATGTTAAATGCAGGCTCTTTTTGTGCCCGTGTATTTTAGCATGTTTCCATCTGCTCATGCCTTCCATTAAAAAATACTGCCATGAAGAATGACGACTTTGGTTTCTTTCTTGCTTTCTCTTGAGCTATCTCTTCAGGGAGTGATGTAGCCTGGGCAAGATGAACCCAATTAACTGTAATTAACTGTAAATAAGTTAGTAGGAGAACAGAAAACCAGCAGTAATTAGGGACAGGTTCAAAAGCTGCTAGTTTCTACTCCTTTAATTTCAGTAACAGTAGCACAGCTAATCCAAAACAAAAACACTCTTTACCATACTTTGTATTTGATTGAAACAGATTTATCGCAAAACTATAACTTTTAAACCTCAACCCCATCAAATTGATTTTCAATTGAAGTTTCAATCAAACGGGGTTGAAGTGCAGTTTCTGAATATTGATTCCCTTATCATTTACACATATAGTAATACAGACAACAAATTACATTTATGGGAGCATCAAGAGAAAAAAGCATACAGGCCTGCAGAGTAGAGTAGCCTAACTAATGACCTCTCTTTGATGCTTACCAGTAAAGGATGGAGATAACTTTTGAAATTAGAAGCACCTACTAAGTAATATGTTGTTATTTAGATATTTCAATCAGGAGCGACTTCGTTGCAGATATACACATATTTATTGTAGATAAGCATAATATGAAATGTACATGAAATGTACAGTGTCTTTGGGGATTAGACTCCATCATTAAAAATATTTAAAGGGGTAGAGAAACAGACATATCCCCCGCCCACCCCCTCCCCCGATGGAGCCTAGACACTGGTGATGGCGGAGAGGGAACCCGGAGGCCGAACGAAGGACCTGTCTGCTGGAAAGGGACTCAGGTTGCAGTGGTGGAAGGGGAGGAGGAGGGTTGCGCGTTTGCAGAGAAGACAGCTGATAGCAAGGAGAGAGACAGTTAAAGCAGGATGTCATGCTGTGATTGGATCATGAATTTCGTTGCCAATTCTGATTGGTTTACTGAAGAGTGAACGCCTCTTAACAGCTGAATAGATTTAGGGAGAAATAGTGGTGATTGCAGTAATTAGAAGTCTTCCTGAAAGAATTTGCGCTGAGCTTCATTATGCTTTTTTTAGAGCATCAACAGTTGAAAGATGAGAGGAAATAAGGGGAGACAGAGATGGGGTCTGACATGCACTTAAGTCCCCGGCCAGACTCGAACTGAGGATGTTCTAGTTCATGGGGTGCTTTCCATTCTGCTAATGCTTTCTCCCGTCCTTGCTCCACCCTCCTCCAACCCATGACCCGGAAATTGACCAAGGTCCATCATCGAGGATAGGATCACAGCAATAAGGTCTGAGTTTGAATCCAGGTCGTTCCGGGCCTTTCTGTGTGGAGTTTGTATGTTCTCCTCATGTTTGCGTGGGTTTCCTCTGGGTGCTCCAGCTTCCTCCACCATCAAAAAACATGTACTAAGTTCAGTAGTTCAGTTAGTAGAGTCAGTGCCCTTGATCAAGGCACTGGCTCAGATCTGGAGTTGGTCCCCGGGCGCTGTAAATAGCTGCCCACTGCTCCCTTGAGGGATGGGTTAAATGCAGAGAATAAATTTCGCTACATGTATGTGTATGTGACAATAAAGTACCTTTACCTTTATATTGGAATCTGTTAATGGATTGGTCAGTTGATCTGATGGTTAGGGTTATCCTACACTACCTATGTAAACAGGAATAACAACACCAATGGCAGCTCAATTGTTATTTGCATTTATTCATAAAATAAAAATATGATATGTGAAAATTTGAATTGTGACTGAATCATAAAACACTTGCAACATTGTCGAATTTTCTGTTCCAAGTGAATCTTTGCTCATTCAAGAAACATTTACAGCTGCTTATTTTTTACGCTACGGCAATCATTATTAATACTACTATATCAGCCTGAGCCTAAAAGAGAAGTCAGGCTTACTGTCACCTATACGCAACTTGTGGTTTTTCAAAAACTTATTAGGCTATAGATTTTATTTAGAGGACGTGTAGCTGTTTTTTTGAAGGGTGAGACACGAGTGAGGGAAGCAGAGAGCCATGCCACCAGGGTACCCAAAACCTTTCCTCTACCTGTTAATGCAGAGAATATATACTTTATATAAAAGAACACTCATCAAGGTCTTCCTGCTGACTGACATTCATTTTCTGCTAATCTTACAATTTACACAGAAACTCAGAGTTTGATGGCAATGATCAGTAAAATGCACTTACACTCTATATAGTACGTTATGCTTCCTTTCCACTCTTAAAAAACAGATCAAAGGTTTTCATTACAGAAATAATATAGCCACCCATATAGACACTCAACTGTCAGATGTTGGTGGTCAGAAGGCAAATGGATGTTTACTTGGAAAAATTAAGATGGGAGTCCACACAAGCAGGGAGGTAGTTTTCGTCTTTCTTTAATGTCCACTGATTTTCATCCCCCCTCTGAGGTCTGTAATTACACTGATTGTATCCAAGAGTGAGTTTCATGAGCCAAACAAATCTCCAGCTGACAGTTTACCATTCTCATACTGTAAGTGTGAATGGCTATTTGTCTCTCTTGGCTCAAGTTTTTGACCAAGGTGTCATGATCCATTTGAAACCTCCAGTCTTTATTTTATAGAGTTGCACCAGAACTCTGACCAAATAATGCAAAGTTAATGGGATTTCCTCACAAGCCTCAACTGTAGTTTGACTTTAATGCTAATTTTCAATTGTTAGCAGGCTCACAGGCAAAACTGAGGTAAACCTGGTAAATATTTCTCTCGACATGTTAGCATGTTTATTTTAGCATCTAACTCAAAGCACAGCAAGTGTGGCTTTAGTCTGTAGCTCGTGTTTTTAAAGGAATAGATATATTCAATGTTGACTTTACACTGTTGTTAATATTGTTGTCTCACAGCAACAAAGTCATGTGTTCAATACCACCGTGCGGCACTCTGTGTATTTCTACTTATGTTTACTCTCACAGTGAGGTTACAGTGGGTTAATAGAAGACTCTAAGTTGCCTGCATGTTTGAATGTGATAGCCTGGCATACTGAGTGCATTGTGCCTTTTTTCCCAATGGATATTTAGCATTTTGGAAAGTAACCTTTAAATTGTTAGAAGTGATCATATTATGCTCATTTTCAGTTTCATAATTGTATTTAGTGGTTGTACCAGAATAGGTTTATATGGTTTCATTTTCAAAAAACACCATATTGTACTGCACATTGCTGCAGCTCCTCTTTTCACCCTGTGTGTTGAGCTCTCTGTTTTAGCTACCGAGTGAGGCATCTCTGAAAATGAGCATAAATGGGACATTTAGCAGATGATTAACATGCTTAACAAACATATGTGCAGCTTGCAAAATGTCCTGTTTTACATTTGAGATGCAGTGTGTGCTATCCTTCAAATTACTGCCATGAGCTATAATAGAATGAGTTCAGTGGGCCTCCCTTGGTCAGTATCAAGAGAATAATAAATTAGCTTTCTAAATTTAATGTCAAGGCAATGTAAGCTGCATTAATAGCAACATTAATGATGTCTCGGGGCACAATATGAGTCACTCTTTTTGCTTTAAAAAAAAAAACATCAGTCTTATCTCACAGAACAAAGACAAACAGACGAAGTCATAACATGAGTTTAGTGATGTGCACTGCATGAGGTCAAGCACAGGTCTGCTGATGTATTTTGAAGGAAGCATGTCTTCTGTTACATTTCTAGATTTATTGTTTGGGTCAGACCATTTGGAGTATACAAACAAAATAGAGGTGTCACAACCTTCACACCAACAACATGAATTATCACTTAAAGTTTTTTATTGACAATTTGTCTTCTCTTCTGGACAGTAGAACAAAACTAAATGTTGCACAAAAAACACAAACTTTATAACAAGGCCTGCAAATTGTAATTCACTGACATTCAGTTTAACAGCAGAAACTAAATCATTTCTGGAAGGGTAGAAAACTTTTATAAACTTTACTGTACAAATTATACAAATGAAGATCAATACAAGCTTGAATGAATGTGCTCTTCCGAGCAAGGACAGTATTATGTGTTGTTGATGTTGTCATGAGGATGCTGATGCTCATGAAGAAGTGATAGTTTTGCTGATGATGGGGTTGAGGATTTGTAAAATTAAAGTCACAAACCTGGAGAGGGAAAAGCATAATGGTGTTGCATTATGACTGTTGCAGCAAAGCATTTTAGGTACCAAATGGCAACAAAGGAGGAATGAAACCAAAATATTTACAGTGGGATGAGACCTGGACAAAAATACTTCTCCTATACAGCACACAGTATCCAGGATGAAAGCAGATTCAGAGCACAATTGAATCAGCAATATGAATCAAAATATAGACCAGTTGTTATCATCAGGAAGTAGGATATACTGTATATTTAGGCTAATCTGTTCATATTGGATCAACTCTTCCCTTTTGGAAAAGCTGCTTGTATTTGACATCACCTTGTACATTCTCTGGTTTTCATGACTATGATTTGATGACAGCGTTAGTCACCTTTTGATCCTTTCCAAACAAAACTCGGAAAAAATAATACTGATACAAATATTTACAAAACTATTTTGAGAAGCCCTTTCAGTGTGCACCCTTGTATAACAGTCAAAACTATTTCATGGTGTTTCTTAGTGCCAAATGGCACAACAGACTTCACTGTCCTTGCTAAATCTCTCTCTAAAACAAATGCAGGTTCTTCAAACTGCACCTTTGATGTGACTGTTACCTTTTTTTGAGAAATTGAAGTCAGTTACGTGACAGACCGTGAACAATTCTATGTAGGTAAATAAACATCTTTGCAGCCACTCATCTGCATGGACTCCTGTGCATTTGTCATGGAAGGCTGGTTTTCCACGGATGACTGTGTGGCACGATACTTGTGTGTCAACTGAAAATATTTATTTAAACTAGGGGGAATAAGCCAAGGGGGAGCTGAGAACAGCTCATTTTGCAGTCTAGAGCTGCCTTTTGTCTGCGAATGAATGTTTTTTTATGTCTTGCCACTGTGTTTGATCTCAGCAGGGCCCTATTAGCCAAGTGCATGTAGGAAGGTTAAGAGGAAATGCAGAGAAATGGGTCTTACAGGGTTTGTCCTCTGCCCACACTGTGTACACTCATACAGGATGCAGAGCTTCACTGTCTAAAAAGAAGTTTTAAATCAGCAGGAGCTAGTTAGGAAAATACATTCAATATTTTAACTAGTGGGCGCCAAGTTTCATTTATATTCGTGTCATGATCAAAATGATTAAGCCGTATGGACAAATGACAATATTCCTTTCCTTTCTACCACAAACATAGTGAACACTTTTACATGCACAACAAAAAATGTGAATAGGACAATTATGTGTGTAAGTGCCATACACTCTTACATAACACCATGAAATCCAAATACCACAAAAAGACCAAAACCAACAATAAATGTATCCTACTAACAAGCATTAATATGGCTTATTCCTCTGTGCCATAGACCTACATTGTTGTCTAAAGAAAAATCAGTAAGCCTCACGGTGTTTGGTGTTTTAAGCCCCCAACATCGCACTAGGATTAGGCAATGGTTATGGTTAGGGTTAAGGTTAGGGTTAGGTGCCTTGAAGTCGACGGTTGCAGCGTTGCCTTAAAGTCAACGTTGGGGGCTTAAAACACCAAACTAACGTGAGACCGGGTTCTGGTACAGGGTGACATGTTTCTTCATTACCATGAACATGGGCACTGTAGTTTATTTTAAATCAATCCAACATACATCGTTGTTCTGTTGGTAATACTAGCTATAGAGCACCAAATCCACAGCTGGAAATAGTCCCGTACAAATACAATTTTACTTCTGCTCAAACCTACAGCGCCCAGCTAATTTAGGAAAACTTTTTTCTTTTAAATGAAAATATATATCCATAAGATGTATGTCTTCAGTAAGAACCAATGGATTTGGGACCACAGAGAGGGTCTGAAATATTGAGAGACAGATAAACACATTGTTAGTTTCTGTCTTTTCGTGGGATTTGTTGACAGTAAGAAATATTTAGCCACCAGCCTTGTCCTAATCATGCCAGCGTCCCATGTAAAGCATAATAGTTGTACATTTTCAAAGTGGTCAGGCTGTAGGTTTAAAGCCAAGACAGTATGTGAAAGGAGTCTGTAAAGCTCCAGGCAGAGCACACTGTGCAAACACAGTGCACACAGTGCAAACATCTTCTATGTTTTTGCTATGGTATTCTTCACAAAAAAATGGAATTTGTTGTGGAAAAATCATCCTTGTAATTAAGTGAAATTAATTAATTAATTAATGGTGAAGATTAATGAAAAGAAAACCCTCACTCAATCCTGTCAAAATGAAAAATCAAATCAGGAAATGGTAATATTAATTCAAGAGAGCTGTCATAGTATGAAACCATGCCAATGGTTTATTCAGACTCTTGTTTTGCTCACATTATTGGTAATTGGTAAGCATTGGTAATAGTTGCATTATTGTGTGCATGTAAGAGTAACCGTTCTAACAAATAGATGAAGGGCAATGACAAACCAGAGCTTTTCTAATTCACTTTGTTCAAGTATTGGCATGTTTATAATGAATTAGTGGTACAGCAAAGATGTACAATACCATACAGTACTGAGGTCGTGACTGTGGCTGTTAATTGAGTGCTACAGACCAACCTTGAATCGGCAGTGAATAATTTTATGGTTGCCTCTGTAGACCGTTTACTGTAAGTCTACAAGTCTCTCAAACTTCAAGTACTCTCGCCAAAGACTGTGCAGGGAGGTTATGTAATACTTCATCTTGATTATAATATCACAATCACACCTTACTGGAAGATGTGCTCACTAAACGATCAAAAGCATGCCTTGAGTTTCTGTAAAAGTTGCAAGAAGAGAGACAAAAAAGGACTTGGATTTGCTTTTGATTACCACTAGAAAAATGTTAAATTCAAAACCGTCAAGAACAACTACAGAAGTTATGTCTATTAAATTGGCACTTTAGTAAAAGATGTATTGTTTGAAAATATTGAACTGTATATTTTCTTTATTTTAATTGCATAGCCTTGACGTCATTAGACACTTATATGTGTGGGGGAAACGTTTGAATAATCTTTTAGGTCACTGTCTCTCACAAACATACATATTCTGTCCAATTATCTGTATTTTAGTGCCTGTGTAATTTGCTCAAACAGCACACGCTGTAATTCACAAAGAAATCCCTTGACACTTGGAGATTTAAAATAAAAAAATATTCATTCCATTGGATGCAGATATCAGTGGAGATAATTGGCAGGTGGGTACAGTGTTTTGGGAATTCATTTCATTCTTCCTCACTCACTGGGAAGAGATTAATTTCCCAGTCCAGATAAATGGGTGTGCCGATTTCTAAGTTCCAGACCATGTAATAGAATCAATTTAACTGAGATAATATCATTGGGATGTTTGATTCCCTCCACCAGATCCACCATCTGATACCCCTCCTTTTCTCTCACAATGCTGAATTCAGCAGTTGCGAAACTTGATAGATGTGAGACAGCTTTGTTTCAGTTAAACAAGTTTCTCTTTGAAAGAAAAACCAAACAGTAGCTTTTCTTGTATCAATTGTGGAAGCAGATAATTTAAAGAATAGTAGCTGTGTGCATTTGGTGAAAAAAAAAAAATCCAATACCAAAAAATCCTGGCATCAACTGGGAAATCAACTGCAAAGACACAGCTGCTTAGTGTCCACCAGTAGAAGACTGTTGCATATTTGACTGCATGATGTGTAGCATTCACACAACTGCACAATGTTCAAAGTGTATGACATGTCAACCCTTCCATCTAGAAATTACATTTATTTACGCCTACTACTAATTTGATATCCTAATTACGCTGTGGTATGAAACATAATCGCTGCCTTGTCTGGATTATGTTCAAAGGCAATGTAATTTCGAGCAAATAAAGCGCAACATCTTTGTAACACACAGAAGTCGTAGGTAGGTGGGTTGGGCTTGATCGTTGGCATACAGAGTGCAGAAGTATGATGGCAGAGCCCGGGGTCTTGAGTCCTGCTTGTGGCAAGGTTTAGGCAATAAAAGCACTTTGGTTTAAGGTTAGGCAAAGATTGTGTTTTCGGTCCTGTGTTTCAAGTCACTTTTGAAATTTTCAATACCTAACCAAGACCACAGTCTTTTTTCTAACCTCAACCATAACTGTATAACTGTGTAACTGTAATGTTAGGTTGATACAAGCAGATACTGAGTTGCAAAGGTGGCAGATACGTTAATAAAATAGATTATTCATTATGCTCTGTATGCCTCATAACGTACTTAAAATTAAACTGCTGCTGAAATTTATTAGTATATTATCATAATTTCTAGGAGACGGGGTTACATGTGGAAAGAAAGAAAGAAAGAAAGAAAGAAAGAAAGAAAGAAAGAAAGAACTTGGTTTGAAAAAACAAAGTGCAGTGGTTCAGGTATCACAGAAATACACATTTTGAAGCAGTTGCCTTGCTTCGCTGTCAGATGCAAACTATGAATCTCCACATTTGGTGAATTTTAATTTTCGCATCAACTTTAAAAAAAAAAGTATCTTTCAGGGTTAAAAGAAAGTTTCCTATACCAATAAACCCCCTAACAATGTTAGATTATGGATCATGTCAATTTTCCAAATGATTTGTGGAGGAACCTAAAACATATGTCGACATTGTGGAGATATAAGGTCTTCGAAGCATGTCAACCAAAATGACTAACATTTTCCAACATTCAACAAAATGACTCCTTTGCATAATTTGCACACTCAAGATGTTGTAATTAACAGTTTTGTAGCTGTTGTGAAAAAGCCTCTCAGGGGCTCCCTAAAAAAGCAAAGAATGATGTGTTGCACAATCATGGTATTAAAAAACACAGCAGCTTAAGATGAGTTGCAGCATGGCATGAATGGTACATGTATGCATATTGAAATTCCTCAACAGAAAGACAAGGGTGTCGTTTTGGGAAAGGGCTTCAGGCATAGAGCGGAGAAAGGCCTCTCTGTTTTAAAGTCTGCGGCGTGTTTGTCACCCACTCTGGCAAAGTGGGCCAATACTGACCGCTAAAGGGTCCAATCAGGCATTAGGAAAAACATGTATGTGTCAGAGCTGGAGCGAGAAGGAAGAGCAGGAAAGGTGGGGTTTTTGGAAGCAGGGTGGGGCAAGAGAGGGTAGGTGGGTGGTGGGGCAGGCGGGCGGTGGAGCAGATGTGAGCAGAGCTGAGGTTGAGCTTCACGCAAAGACACAGTCCCATCGATGACTCCGTTACAGCCTGGAGCAGGAGGGGGAGGGAAGGAAAACAGAAACAACATTAAATTGGAAGCCGTCTTAACACACAGCCCTGCAGGAAACTACACTGTTAACAGGCTATGTTCAGACGGACAGCCAACAACACATCCTGATATAATGTTTTAGGTTGTTGTTGTTTTTAATTTTAATGTTTTGTACTGTGAGACATTTGTTTTTGTGAAACTGCCATGATGAATTACAAACCACGTATTTATAGTGTTTTTCTAACTTGTTGCCTCATTCCATTGTTACAGACTACTGTCAAACCATATCAAAGCATTTAAAGGCCCTGAAAACAATGCTTTCTCAATCAGCTTATCTCTATGAGAAATGGAATTCTTTAACATTTTCTATCATAGTTAGAACAATTTGGGTTATTTTCTGTATTTCTTGTTTTGTTTTTCACTAGTTCGAAGTAGATGGGGCTCAGTAAAACATGATGTCAGGTAGTACTGTGGACAATCACAATATAGCAACGTTTGAATCAAATGTGATATTTGGGGGTTGTTTGCTTCTATTGCCAACACTGTCAGTCAAAGCTGCCAGGCACACTAACTTCCTGGAGTCTTGTTGCCTGGCAACTTTGTAGTACATGATTTGAACTTGTGAATTAGTGAATTTTAGAGGTGGCGGAAGGCAAATTTGTTATCTTTGAACAGAGCCAGACTAGCTGTTTCCAGTCTCGGTTTCCATGTTAAACTGAGGTAATCATCTGATCATCCCTTCATCTAACTCTCAGCAAGGAAGCAATTAAGCACATTTCTCAAAGTGTTCTTTTAAACTCTTAATTAATTAAAACCAAGAATGTTTTTAGACATGTGGAACTTTACTTTAAAATGAAATTGTATTTGCCTGTTGTCTGAACATAGCCATATCAGAACATAGAGGCCTGCAGCACTAATTCCGCTAATGATGTTCACGCATCACCAAAAAACTCAATTGCACTTATGACTTTGACATAATCGCAAAAGGAAATAGGGCATACTTTAGCATTCATTTTCATAATTTTAATTTTAATTTTTAAAGCTCTAGACTCATTCTAAAATATAGTATCTATTTTCAAATATTGTGCAGACCAGATTCTTTGCATCCAGGAAAACCACAATGGATCTTAGTGAGTCTGAGTGGCACTGTCGTTGCACATTCTCTACCAGATGGGCCAGCATAGGGCCTGCTGGAGGGGAAGACAGGGTCACATCCTCCATCCTCTTGCATTATGTAAGATTTATTTTTGGGATGTACAGTTCAAACCAGTGTGGGTTTGCCAAGTGGTTGTCAGACAGTCAACCACACTCAGGCTCTTGAGCATGATGTGAAATCACCACAGTTTGACCACCAAAAACTTCTTCCCTTAATATGTCAGACAGGCTGCCTCGCTGGTTGTAATTATTCAGTCAGTAAGACATTTCCACCTGATTTGATAGAAGAGTATTTCTGGCATTAGTCTTAAATGTATTTGCTCACTGAATCAGGCCAACAGCTGCGTGGGATTTATTGCGATGTACATACAGGTGTTGCCAACATGTTTCTTAACATCAATGCTTAACAAGCGTATCCTTGCTGGAACGGCTTTGGGCTCAAAGTTGAACCTTTAGGACATCCCTATTATTTGGCACACTTTGTTGTGCATTTGCTCTCTCTCTCTCTCTCTCTCTCTCTCTCTCTCTCTCTCTCTCTCTCTCTCTCTCTCGCTCTCTCTTCTGTCTGTCTTCCAAACCCCTGGTCTAATGAAATACATCTCTAGCATAATAAGCCACGTGGGTGTCTTTAAATGAATAAAGAGAACCCCACAGTCTTCAGAGGCTATGTGGCAGAGCTAATCTGCTGCTCTAAATTGGCTTACTTCGAAGACATATACTGCGTGTGTTTTTGTAGACCTGCATCATGTTTATGAAGGTGAACACTGACTTGATCTGATTAGCCTCATTAATCTAATAAAGGTCCTGGAGGAAGGAGAAAATCCCCTGAAATGTGCATGTCTTCAGTGTGTGATGTTTAGTGCCAACTAGAAGTTATTTTTAATGTGTCTTTTTAACAACATGCCTTGTTGCCTCTACACCAGTTAGTGATATCCTACATTGCCCGGAATACCTCATTAAAATTCTTCTTGTTCTTAGTTGTGAGATGTTATAGTACATGTAGGTGGAGATAACAACAACCATAGCTTAGTAAGAGCAAGAGAGAGAAAACAGGGGAGTCACACCGATGAATGTATTAGGGGAGCCAATAGGACAATCATTCATGCTGCCAAACACAGTACTGCAACAGAAAATGCTTATTAAAGCAAGCAACGTTTGTAACGTAGGCTATGTTACCCTTGATCAAGATTTTCTTTATTCATTTGCTTTAAAGATTTCCCCAATGCCTCTTATTACTCTTTGTATTACAAAATAACCTATTTGCATGTCATCTCAATGTAGAGTCTATGAGATAAGCAACCAGATAAAACAAACACTTTTTAGCTTATGCCCCAATTAAGCAACTTTCTCTTGAATGAATAGGTCCTATCTTAAAACATGGTATGCAGTTCTCGGGAAAAAAACATCCATAGTCACATATTTTAAATCCATAAAAATTAAAAATTAAATAACATAGCTAGCAGGATATTTGTGAAGCCACCAAATTGCTTGATCCCTTAGTATTTATTACAGATTTACACTCGTGATTATATTTTTTAGGAACATGTCAACATCTAATTTTAATTTGTAATGTATTATATTTGATTTATCATTATATAATGGCTCAAATTAATTGTATGACCCATTATAAACTGAGCCTGTAAACTTAATATCAAGTTTGAATTGTCTCTTGAATTCATATTGTTTTTATTTTTTTCCTTGAATCTGTACATACTGTAACAAGAAATGCACTGAACCTTATCAGGTTTTAACACTTTTAAGAAACTTGACAGAAACCAAACATTCACGCTTCGATAGGCTTCAGCCTCCATGAGATTGGGTGATGTGGATTTTTTTACGCTTCAGCGGCCGAGGCTGGAAATCGGAGGTGGAGGTAGAGAAGAAGAAGGAGGAGGACTGGCTGAGCAGACGGGTAGAGCTCTTATCTATCCATCTATTTATTTATCTTTTCATTTCCCTGCTCCATGCCCTCACTAACTCACATTCTCTCTTCATTCTGTGACTCACAGGTTTGACACCGTATGCCACACAAACACACACACAAGCACGCACACACTGTCGTCAGTTTACCAGCTCGATCACAGTGGAGTGGAGACAAATGAAAGACAGAAACACACCAGATCTTGGGATTTGTACTGTTTGAACAGCTTCACTGATGTTAATTCCACCTTATATTTAGAACTAATTGATTACAGAAAGAATAACATGTTACAATGTCCATATGGGCACCTGACTATTGTTTTAAAACTACGTTCAACAATTTTGAACGTATCCTTTAAAGGTACACTGTGTAGTGTTTTAAGTATTTTATTAGCTAAAATCAATGTCTTCATTCATAAATATGTCCTCATTGTTGTAAAATTACCTCTGCCAATGATCTGACTTATCCTCGTAAGCAAAGAATTTCTTATCTGTATTTACGTTGAACGGGCAAGTCCAAGGAGGCTTCCATGTCGTTCCGCCATTTTGAAAAACTATAATCGCTGAGAGGGACATAAAGCACTAGCCTACCTGTCTTATCTAATCCACAACACGTTTTCGTTCAGAGCCAGCATCACGTGACTGAAACCAGCTGAAACAGAGAAGGAGATCAGTGAGAGGCGATGTCACTGCCCCGGCAAATTTGAAAGCCTGCACTGCACTTCTCATAATGGAGGATCATACTTATGCCGAGCCACAGGAGAAGGAATCCTCGTCGCCAAAATCGGAAGACATGTTGTCATAGCTTCTTGGTACATAACGGTTACCGTAGTTGCTACACGCATTTGAAAAAGCAAAACGCTAGAGAGCACTATTCGTTTGAATGCTAGATGGGAGAAATTCCTACACAGTGTACCTTTAAGCAAGCCCAGCAAAAGCCACAAGTAGCAGTAGCTTAGTCCTTCCTTGGAAAGAGTGAATTACAAATGTCAATGGCTTTGCTTTCCGTCACCTGGAAAGTCTGCTAGCATGCCAAACTAATTTCATATTGTGACATGATCACAAAATCACTTTTTGCGATGTAAGACTTGCTAGCTACTACTACTTCTGTACATACGTCTAGCTTTTGATGGGCTTGTTTAAGCTAGCAGAGGAAAGTTAGCTGACATTTCAACCTGCTGGTCTTGGCGGATGTTTTTTATTAGTTTTATAAGTATGCGGTCACGCCGTACAGATGTGGTTTACACCTGGCTGAGATCCAATCGCAATGTGGTCTGGACAAACACACCCCAATCAGATAGCAATGTGTTCTGCATGCATTTACACCTTGCATTGCATGCAATTTTCATTATCCAGATAGGATATCTAGACACAGATCCCATGTTATTGTCTGCTGTAAATGGGGTCTCGGAGATCACTTTTCCTAGCTGTACTTTTTTTGTTGGATTGATCACCCTCATGGAGGGCAACTCCAAAGTTCGAAAAGCTTCCCACTTAAAGAAGCAAATGGCAAAGTAGTATTATATGAAAATGTGGCATGCAGATCATATAGGCTTCTACCAGACATTTGTGGTCATTTTGTTCTGATTAAATACATAATTCTTTAAATATTAGACTATTTTTAAATTCTGTATTGCTATTATGTATTTGTTAAAAAAAGGAATCAGTTGCGAGCGTCAGTAGAAGCCAAAGGGTGGAGGATTGTGTCAGATGCAAGCTCTGTCAGTGCAGACTGTTTATCTCTAACAACGGTAAATACATTTATAATGTGCACTACTTAGATAGATAATGTGGTTTCAGGGTAATTGTACTTGTATTTTTCCTGCTTTCAGTAAAATAAACTTATGGCTGTCTTTGTAATGTTAATGCCTGCAGGTTGGAGCCCGTCTGAATGATAAACCCGCTAAGCTCAGTTCATGGATGTCATGGAAACAGGTACACTCAAAGGAAGAGTAGAAATAAATAAACCAGTTTACTTCAAATATAGGCATCTCTAACCTCGACCTTAACATAAGAGTTGGATTTAGTGGAGCTTGTTGAGGGTTGGTTCGGTCTCAACACAACATTTTGGTGAGGGGAAATCAATTAAACCAATTTTCTCTTTGATTGTCTGGTTCCTGGAGGACGCTATTTAGTACAGGGCATGGTGAGGACAGCAATAAATATTTCTCTGCTAATAGAAAGTAACTTGGTCTTTTTAGGTCACTGTTAAATCACTTTTCTTCATTCAAAGATAACTGCAGAGTGGCTGCTTGCTATGTCATATGTTCACTCAACAAAGTGGAAGCAGTATTTTTAGCCAGTGCTTAAGAGTGTTCAGAATGTACTAAGTCTTGTATGGACTAACAGAAGTGGTGAGGATTTTGCTGCTAGAAAAGCTTAAAAGAAAGCTTCAACATTTTGGGAAATATTCTTGTTTGCTTTTTTGCTAAGATTGATATCACTCTGGTAAATTTTAGGCTACAGCCAGCAGCTAATTAGCTTAGCTTAGTATACAGACAGGGAGAAACAGCTATCCTGGTCTGTCTAAAGCCAACAAAATGTACCTACCAGCATCTCTGAAGTTCACTAATTAACACATTATAGCTTGTTTTTTAGTTTATTTTAAATTTGTACAAAAAGCAAAGTGTAAAAATTACGGATTGCAGTAAAACTCTTAAGAGAGTAAATAACAACCTTTTCAAAAATGTCAAACTATTCTTTTTAAAGATATAATATTTAACATTTCTGAATTAAAATGTCTAAAAATAACTATATCTATACTATATATTTTATTTAGATGTGTTCTTACTTTATCCCAAATGTTTCCAATAATGTAATTGTGTAATTTTGATCAATGACACAGATTGTGATGTTTTGTCGTATGTCGATGCCGTCATATAACCTTTGACCCCTCTAGTTACTCCAACTTTCGCCAAAACATGGGAAATGTCAGATGATACATTAGAGAAAAATTGTAAATCATACAATGTCACACAATTATACTCAGTAACAGTAATACATATTTTTTCTGCCACACAGCATAATTGTTTTTATTAATTACATGCCATTTTACAACACAGTAATACCGTAAAGACCTAATTTATTTATACAATATTTTAATATTGACAAGTGGCTCATGCTAATGCTTGGTGGCTAAACCGTACGTTACATAAACGTCATTATTAGTATGATGGTTTTGACCACGGTTAACAGTGAGTTCTAGGCAAGACCCGCCCAACAAAGCAGCCCGATTGGTTGAGATTAGGCATTGACCTTGAATAGTTAAAGTTAGGATAGCCGATTGGTCAGGGGATAGGACCTGAACAAATCGGGGTCCGTTACCTCCCGAATGCTTTTGAAGGGCAGGCCTTGCCCAGAATTGCAGTGGCTAATGTTAGCTTGCTTACTCGCCAACCGGTCAGCTACCACAACAAATAGAATCTAACTAATTGTGTGAGAATAATAATAATTTCATTAGAATGACATGAATAAACCTTTAATAGAAAAAACGTCTCTGTGAACAGGTACATTTTCATCGGCAAAGGTGGTTCTTTAACAATAAGGAAACTCCCATGATCCCAGGCAACTTCAAGACGTCATCTAAACATCTGTGTTTCGATTGAGGGATCCTTATGGAGACCCCTAGCCGCAGAAAATTACATATTGTACTTTAAACATATTTTGTATGGATATTTTATTGTATATTGTATCCGACCATTGAAAGCATGGAAAACATGTTAATTGATATTAATTTACTTTTCTCTAGCCTTTTAATAGCCAGTTTTAATGTCTGGAGGAGTGTGGAGGGTGTTTCATACTCAAATAGATTTTGTATGGAGGATTACTTAAGTATTTAGAACTTGAGTACATACAGCATCAAAAGTAAAAAAAAAAATACTTGGAACAATTAATTAGGTAGTAGTAAGCACTGACTCAATACAACAAATGCTCCTTAAAGACGTGGTAAAAATGTCAACTAAAGTAAAATATGGATAAGGGTTGACTAAGATGACATAAAAGAAACAGAAAACATCCAAAATGAAAAGATCTTTTTATTGTTATACACTTTGTAAAGGATGAGTGCAAATAAAAGAGCTTGTGATCAAAATCTACTCATCACTAAGCCATGGATCATAAGGCATCATTAAATACAAGCTTTTTGGAGCTATCGTCTACTATACAAGGACGGAATCAAGGAAAAGAAACAACACAGCATCAATGCGTATGCAATTAGAAGGTAAATGGAGGAAAAGAAATGTAAATGAACAGAAAACAGAAACAACAAAAAACACAACACAATTTGTACATTCAAAAAAAAGAAGTCCAAAAATTCACAAGGAATATTGATATTACGGCAAGTGACGATAAAACATAGTCTACAATCTGTTATGTACACTTGGCACTAATGTTAGATCTTTGATTGTTGTCCAGTCAGGTTGTTGTCAACTCTATCATGTGCACAGGTCACAACTCTTTTTTTTATATCAATGCTAGTGTCATTTATATAATCTATAAATATTCTGAAACAATCGTTCTCTCAAACAAAGCTGTTGAAAAGTTCTGCAAAGCCTGACGTAAAACTTCATTATGTATTGAGATCAAACTGCTCAATGGACAACAGTTAATCAGAAAAATGCTCACATAACTTTTTTATATGTAGTGTAGAAGGAATTTTTTTTCATAACAAGAATCAATCTTCAATAGTCCATCTCATGCACTTGAAAGTTGTAAACAGTACAAATATAAATGATCCACTTACAATATTTGAATCCCAGCAATTCCAAAATAGAAAGACAGACTCCAAAAAACAGCAGCAGATTGTTTGTATGCATTTTCCAACACTGGCAGATGTGTATAATTAGGTGGAAAATGGCTATTTAACATGATTGGATTGTCTCTATCTATTCCACGTGGCTAGAGAGAATCAAAAGCAGTATACAGCTTGAATGACGCCACAGCTTCCAATTCATGATGATATGACTCCGATTTACTATATCTCTAAAACATACATTTAAAATATATTGTGATATACAGTATGAAGTAGAAAAATGGCCTGGGGTGGTCTTCAGCATCCTGATATGTCTTTTCTGATATGTTAAAGGGAAAGTTCAGCCAGATTTAAGTTACTTACTTGTTACTTAAATTAATAATCTAAGAACTTAAAAAACACTCTTAAGGTTCGTTAAATAAAATCTTTCAAGATTTAAAAAACAAGAAGGTAAGTTTAGGATTAATTTGTCCACCACAGTCACTTTTTCAGCAGTGTTGTAGTCAAAAGTAGCCTAGTTAATATAGAGGCAAGAAAGAGTCTGTTTTGTTAAATTAATAAGTAAAACGCTTTTTTATCGCAATGGTTAATGAAAGACATTCATTTTCTGTTTAAAGTGTAAAAATATAGAGATACAGCGCTTCGTAGGAGATTCACTCAGCACAACTTGAATCCTGCACCATGATTAGTGGATATAAACAATAGAATAAAGAATAGCAAAAAAGTTGCCTTTATGTGACGTGAAATCACATATTGGTGGGTGGTGATGGTGCAGTGGATATGACACATGCCTTTGGTGGGGGAGACCTGGGTTCAATTCCCACTGCAATTCATCAACCAATGTGTCCCTGAGCAAGACACTTAATCCCTAGTTGCTCCAGAGGCATGCGACCTCTGACATATATAGCAATTGTAAGTCACTTTGGATAAAAGCGTCAGCTAAATGACACGTAATGTCATCCCCTACTGAATGGTCTTTGCTCTCAAGGTGTGTTCAGATAAAACAAAGAACTTATTTTTCACCTCACTTTATTTGTATACAGCTATAGCTAGTGTGTGTGCGTGTGTGTGTTCACACTGTTTTTCTCATCCAGACCCTGGCGTTTTCCTCTTGTACATTTAACTGAAAACATATTCATTTGAGTGGACACGTCTTTACCTTAAAGCAAGACTTAATTGAGATGCAACTACCTAAATACCAGGATCTTCCTCTTACAAATTACAAGTTTAATTCATAAGCAATACAATGCACCATTGCTACAGTCTGACTTAGCTTATGGTGGCTAATGTTAGCAAACTTTAGATAAATAATGCTGTGTAACTGACATTACTGAGCCAGTTGGCTGACTTCTTCTCATGTGCTACTTTCACAATAGCTTAGCATTTTAGCTAAATGTTAAAGTGAGCGTAGTAGTGGTAGTAGTTTTGCCTTCAGCATTATCCCATAACTGTCACTTGTAGCGTCAGCAGTCACTGTTCAACACCTTGAATCCAGCCTCTGTTTGCATCCACTTCCATCCTTCCAATTGGCTTTGAATGCATTCAAGCTGCCTCTCAAATTCACTTTGCATTCAGTCTGAACACACTTTTATGCAGCTGATTTCTCAATGATTTATTAAAGTGATGTCCTAATGGTTGGAAGAGATTGATTTGGAAGAGTTAATCTTCAAACATTTTCATCTTTCTAGCGTACTTTTACTTGTATGTGATGTCTATGAGTTTATGAGTATGCTCAGGGCTGGGAGGGTTACTTTAAAAATGTATTTAGACACAATTACTAATTACCTCTTTAAAAAATCATAGTCAGTAACCTTATCCAGGATGAATGTAAATTCAAAGTGACTACAACACTGCTTTTAAGCAACTCTGAACGAATTTGAACAAGTGAAACACAAACTCCTCAAGGTTTTGTGTTGTTTTTTTTAAAGGTCATGTGCTCTCCCTTTATGTGTTTAACAATCACATAATTTACTTGTGCGGATCCAAATCATTGGTGTCCTCAGACCCAGGCCCATTAGCAACAGGTCTTTGACCCATGTACTGTAGGTCTCCAAACTATTTTATAAAACGGTTTCATATACTGCTCAGAAAGCCAACGTCAGTTCATGTATCTATTAAAATAAAATAACTTGGGCGCCTGGATAGCTCAGTTGGTAGAGCAGGCACCCATATATAGAGGTTTATTCCTCGATGCAGCGGCCCGGGTTCAACTCCGACCTGCAGCCCTTTGCTGCATGTCATTCCCCCCTCTCTCTCTCTCTCTCTCTCTCCCCTTTCACATCTTCAGCTGTCCTTTCAAATAAAGGCCTAAAAATGTCCAAATAATAATCTTTAAATAAAATAACTTAAAGTTACTACACTGACTATACAGTAGCGCACTTTAGATTTGTATCTGTATCTACAGTTTCATATTCTGTATCTATCAATCAGCTATTTGAAGTTTGAAGATTATTTACATTTATTTCTGGGAAATGGGGGATGGGGGGCTCAGTGATAGCATTTCTGAAGGGTAATTAGTTCTCCAACAGTTGACGAGATACATTTCAAGTGTCAGCGATTTCACAGAACAGCGTCAAGTGAGTCCTGGTCTGACCAGCGGCTTTTTTTCTCCAAAGGCTGTAATTGTTCAAACGTCTCGCTTATGTTCACAGGCAATATTCAAAGCACAGGCTGATCAGAGAACATTCTCGCATCAAAGAACCGTGCAAACACATCCCCACACAAACAGGGACGCTGGCTTCTTCACATTCAAATGGTACGGTGTAAATAAGAGGACATTTTTTAAGTTAAAATAACTTTTGAGACAAACCTGTACAGACATTCACACATGAGAGACCATGAGGTAACACTGACAGAATGCTCTACACAGCTGACAGACATAAGGAATGGCAAGACAATGGTATGGAAATATACAGTGTGTAATGTACAACAGTTACATTCATTCATAACAAAAACAAAGAAGACATGGGAAAGAAAAATCTACATTTGTTCTCAAACGTGTTTTTTTTCAGTTAAGTTCAGGATGATGTGATCAGTCAAAAGTTACAAGCAAGATACATCCAGAAAATAAATCAAATATTATGAAGGGATAAAGTCAATAGTAAAAGACAAAAAAAGATAAAGGAAAAATATCCAGTATGGTTTAAATCAAACCAAAGAAAATATGAGTCCCGACTGCTTTGAGAAGCTGAACTTATCTGTACACACACATGCCAACATTCCATGAAAATACACACAGCGCGGGCAGTTTTCATCACTGGGCTGGCTTTTGGATTCAGTGCATTCTTTAAGGAGGTGGGTTATTTATGTAGAGTTATGGCGGCTGTTGTTTTTTTAATAGTTGCTGATTGTTTGCTGTTTTGTGTCCCTAACTCATTTGACATACTCAGCTGACTTCCAGAAGTGCCCTGGGTGGGAAAGGCGACGATTCCGTTTTGGCAACTTTTCCAGTAAATCTACCAGCATGGAGAAGCTGGGTCGCTCTTCCTGCTTGTACGCCCAGCACAGAAGCAGAATATCCTGGAAAAGATACATGGACAAGGGGCTTTTAGATTTTGCATAATTACTGAAAGAATAAATGTCATGCAAATAACAGTATCCCTGACCATCAAGGGCCTCAGTGTGTGATTTGTAACGGCGTGCTATCAAATGATGAGAGTCACCTGCAAAACTGTGCAGCCATTTAGAGACTAGGCATGCTGAATTAGCAGGTCAATCCCCAAATCTGTTCAAACAGAAACTGGAGATGTTCCAAGGAGGAGGCGTTTAGCAAGGTGAAGACAACCAAGGTCCCATACTGTGCCATGTTGCACTATGCATTGCAAAGCCACAAAAGGCCAATACCCCCAGGGGACAGGTGCAGTTGCCCACATTTAATAAACTCCCCAGCTTTGTGCAAAACGTCTGTCTTAGTTACAAGCCTTCCGTGATCACGCACAGCCCCCACCCCTCCTCCTCCTTCTTGCTAGTAGCCAAGAAGGACCCGGAGGATTAAAAAAACATGATGGACTCTTCAGAAGAGGTAATTATCTTCACTGCACGTGAAAGTTGCCAGACGACAGAATCTTCTGAACAAAGCCATACTGAGAAATACAGAGTTGTGTGGAGCTTGTGTGGAGCTGATAGTCTTAATTAGCTTTGTAGCAACTCAACTCTAAAGCTTCTAATTGACATCTTTAAAAAGTGTTTTAGTTGATATTTCACTTTTGAGAAATCCTCTAAAAGCTCTCTTTGTCCCTGGGTATCATCTAAAAACACTTCTGTGAATCTAGCCCCAGATGGCTTATTCTCTTTATCGTGCAAAGCTAATAATAAAAGTAATAATCAACATTTATAGAATGTGTTGGAGCCATATGCATGAAGCACTAGGATTCTAGTCTAGGATTCAATAATAAATGAATAAATAAATCAATGCAGCAATGCACTTAAAGGGTAACTTCCTTTTTTTTCAAGCTGGACACTATTTCCCTATGTTTTTATGTCTAAGTGAATGACAATCTTTGAAATTGGTCCAGTATTAAGCAAAATTGCTGCAGTCGGCAGCAGCAGAACAATATACAATGTAAGTTAATTGGGCAATTGTCTAGCTTGTATTTACCTTCACAAAAGTGCTCATTTTGCCACTGACAGGCTCAGATTAATATTCTAAGTGTCTGACAACATTATGGAAAGGATTTCTAAGGAGGTCGACCTTTCTGTTAAAGAGTAAGATCCTTTTTTTAAACATAAAATCATCCGTGAAATCGCGTTCGCTAAACCCACCAGACTCCATGTAAATAAACAATAATTTTAGCATCGTAAAATACACTTCATTCAAAGTCGACAGAAACAAAATAAAACTATGAAAAGCCATTTTCCAACCATCACAACAGTTTTGGTTGAAATAAACACATAGTTTACCGATGTACATGTGAAAATATGTTTGCTCTATACACGCTAAAAGTATTGCTTTTTTAAATGGAGTCTGGTGGGTTTAGCGCTAGCGACTTTAGAGCTGTTTCTGGTTAAAGAAAAAAGGCCTCAAAGAGGTTTTAAAGGTATAGGGTAAAGGAAAAGGCTATATCTGAAGGGATCCTTTCCATAATGTTGTCAGAAACTTAGAACATTAATCTGAGCCTGTCAGTGGCAAAACAAGCACTTTTGTGAAGGTAAATACAAGCTGGACAATTGCCCTATTAACTTACATTGTAGCTTGTTTTGCTGCTGCCGACTGCAGTGATCTGGCTTACTACTGGACCAATTTCAAAGATTGTTGTCCATCAGTCACTTATTAGACACAAAAACATCCAGGTCCAGGTTGAAAACAACAGTAACCCTTTAAGTTTGAAAAAAGTGCGACCCATAAATTGTGACAAATTAAAAAGAAAAAAAAGCCCTTACTGATATCTCCTTCCCCATGCCAGTTTGGGTGAGGTTGGGCTTCATCCCGCTGCCAATCTGCCATATGATCACCTCTGCTGGCTGACTCTTGTAAGGCCACTCACGTGCGTGTAACTCATACCAGATGGTCCTGTGACGACAGAGGAAGAAAGTGGTTGTCAGTGCTTTGGACTGTTTGGTTGAGAGAATAACACCACAGCTTCAAAACACAACAATGGAGGGTTCACATCCCGCACAATGCTGACACTACCACGCAAGATTTCACTCGCACCAACTATAACCTATCACACTCAATATTTTTTGTCAGCCTTCCGATTAATGCACAGATGTAGATGATGCATCTGCACAATTGGATCGTGATCTATGCAAAAACTGGCATTTTGTGGATGAATTTCATTCTTGAAGAACAATTTCAATCAAGAAGTTAAGGAAACAGCACATTTTTAATTATGCAAAATTAGCATACCACCCTCACTGTGCAAATAAGCTGTTGTTTTTATTCTGCTCCTGCACGTCAAGTTTGAGTAGGATGAAAATAGCTCTTTGTTAGGAGTGTGCGGGGGGGGGGGGGGGGAGGCTGATTGTCGATGAATATGTAAAACAGCCATGGGGGTCACCTCTAGGTGTAAGAGCTAACTGAGCAGCTGGACATTGTGTGCCAGCGCTGCACTCGTCTTCCCTTAAGAATGATACAGCAACACATCCTCCATATGGGGAACCATCTGAAAATGTGATTGTGCTAGGATACAAGAAAGCAGGGTCCACCCCCACAAATGAATCAGTAATAGCAGTGGAGGAAGAACAGGAGCCGTGGGGATTTCTAATCAACTTAGGACTTTGGACTTTAGAGGAAGAGAGGGAGGACATCTTGGTTTGAGAAACTACAGTGACACAGCAATCGGTATGTAATAAATAATGGAGTCGGTGAGATGTCTGGGTCAAATGTATTCAAGGTAAGCTGGGGAGTGTTACAATTTGGGCAGTTTTGCAAAAAGATAACTCAAGAATATTACAACTGCCTAAATGCAAGAGAGGGAGGTTTTGTTGTGCCAATCCGAACGATGCATTTCTATACCTCCTTTGGTTGTGTGTTATGTGTTAAGAATAGTTTGACATTTTAAGAGAATATTCCCTGTATTCCTCAATATGTCAAACTATTCCTGTAATGATCTGGTTCATAACTTCAACTGATCCTTGTTAAGTACAGTATGTACTGTATCTGCAAGCTCAACCTTGCCTCACTGGTTGCTGTGAATGGGCTGCAATACTGAGAAAGTAAAATGTCATATCACAAAAACGTAATGGCTATCAGAATTAACAATGAGCCTTTAGATATTAAAGATATTAAAGATTTGATATTTCTTTGGCCAGAAATTGAGTTTCCTGACACCTGTACGCCAGTACAGTTGAAAACCAATCCAGATGGGGTCACTGAGGAGTTCAGATGGAATCTAAGGTATACAAAAGCATACCTGACGTAAAATGGCAACTACATAATCTGAGTTTTTGCATCAGGTTACCAATCATCTGGTCGAATATTACTAGTGCATTTGGGCCCTACTCTTGACTAAGAGAAACATTGAAACATCCTCCCCACAATATTTCAAAATAATATAACACTACTGTTTGGTACAATTCATTTTTGCCATTAAAAACTAAAAGTGTTAATACTACTATTACTGTTAATGGAATAATTTCTACATAAAGCCACCAAATCGCGCAAAGCAAGTGGATAAAGCACTTTCCAAAATGTTGGCAAATTTAACAATGACATAACAAATGATGCGTCCTGTTTACCAGATATTCCAGCCATTCTCTATTTTGAAACCACAAGCTGTCACTGTCACTTTTTATGATACATTTAAAAAATGTTTACTACTGTAGTTCTGTTTTCTGGTGCTATAATGGGCCTTTCAGACACAACGTGGATTGAGTGTCCCTCACAGGTGGCGCAAGCCATTGGAAATAATGGGTTTTAGCGTGCAGTTGTGCTGTGCCGTTGCCATGTATGGTCTGAAAGGCCTATGAGAAGGATAAAGGTGGAAACTGCTGTAAGATAGTGACAAATGATAAGATATTATTGAATCCCCCCCACCCTTACCCCAAAAATTTAGACTACCCCCCCTTCTTCAGTAAAAATAAAAATAAAAACAGTTACCCCCTGCCACACATTAATTTTCCTTATCTCCTTAACTTCTAATTTTCCATTAACTTTTCCTTAGGTTTTGGCAGCCGATGTGTACTATTTTTGCTATATAACCACTCAGGAGATACTAGCCATTGTAATGTTCTTTTTCTTACATGCTCTGTTGATGAAGCTTGCATTCTTCTACTCAATTCCCACAAACTCCTGTTGCTGCCTGCCAAACATAAGACTTTTATCTGATAAACACTCTACTACACACCAGATGTTTGGAAGCCTAAATGTAAAAGCTTCCATGAGATGAAATGTAGCACACTGTAAATCAGAATCCCAGCTTCATTTGTAAATCTTTCTACTCTACTTTTTGATTCACTCCTCCTGCCAAATCAATTAGTTGATGTCTCTTGGCTCCTCAACATTCACATATTTTTCCCTCTTCCTGCAATTATGCAATCAGTTAAAAATTCAAGAAGGTAACTCTCATTTGGTTTTAGATCAACTAAGCTTCCAAACCTTCTCTCGCACCCACATGGGTGAACCAATAACAAATCTGTGTGCTCACTCCAATTAGCTTCTTTGTTATCTTGCTGTCTTCCAGCTGCCAATGCTTATTTGTGCACCATTTGTTGTGCATTTCCTTCCCTCAGCACCGTCATAACCAAGGGTCCATTCATAAAGGATATGATATAAGTCAGGGGTCTTCACTGTTCCTGAGAATATGAGATCTTCCCCATAATCAGGTAAATAGGTAAGTAGGGTCTATGTCAAAATCTGATATTTTTTAAGCAATTAAGTTTTAAAATGTCTAATCCTGCTCTCATTAAATGGTTAGACATTGGATAAAGACTGACAATAACAGAAGCAAAATTGTCCTTTGGAAAACCACAGATTATTACATTGTCTATGTCGTTGTACAGTAAGCAGTGTATCTATAATGAGATCTGAAAACCTGTTAATGAGGGTTGCCTTCTTGTAATGTGATGTGGAGTCTTAGGACACAGCCGCTCTGTAAAAGTAAGTAAGAATTTATTGAATTCACACAAATATTTGGGGTTTGTAAACCCTCTCTGTCAACAGGCTCCGGCATTGTCTGGGCAAACAGGACGACATCAGTGAAGACAACACTTACCCAAAAGCAAAAACATCTGACTGTTTGGAGAAGGGAAGCTTGTCCTCCTCTGTGTCCGGAGAGAGCTGCTGGATTATTTCTGGGGCCAGGTGACACAGCCAACCGTTGGGGATCCTCAGTTTGTCTTCTCTCCGGCTGCAGAACGAGAAAACGTGGAGATTGGGACTTGTCAGGGTTTATTGAACTGTGCCCATGCACATGCATATATTAATGCTTGCGCACGTGCAAAAATATACTTTCAATACACGTTCATAATGGTGGTCATAATGATGTTGCCACATAAACTACTTGGATTAAAACAAAAAGCAATGTGCTAGTGAGTCTTTTTGTGAATATGTAGACTATTTACTTCCACTATTTATGTCAACTCAATGTTTTGATGTCCCTGCACCATGTGTACCAATACAGTTATAATAATGTCAGTCTGTCTCTAAGGCAAACTACTATATTGCACCTGCTGAAAGAAATGCTGATGTGTATTGAGTACAGTATAATTACCTGCCAGCCTGCAAAACCCCAGATATGGTGAAGAGTCCAAAGTCGGTGATGACGATTTTGCCGTTGTCATAAAACACGTTCTTGGACTTCATGTCTTTGTGTAAGATACCCTTAGCATGGAGGTAGCCCATCCCCTGTGGACAGAGACAACGATGTGACTTTTCTGTAATATGATGTGCACTGAAGAAGGTTTCTGGAAAATCTGTGTTGAGTCTTTTTACCTTGACCATCTCTTGTGCGATCTGTCTGGTCTTGTTAACATCCAGGACAACCTTGGCATCCCGCACCACGGAATAAAGGGTCCTGCCTTTACACAAGCTGAGAGAGGCGACAAAGATTAGGATAAGATTTCAAAGTTACTCTGTTGACCTATGTAATCGTTTTATTAACTTCAAAACATTTGATAAACATTCACAACACAGTCAGTTTTGTTCTTTTGTTGATTCTGTTTTGTTCTATTTTAGCTTGTTAATCTTCCATTTTATTCTATAATTTCTATTTATATGTGTGGGAAATCTTTATGTCTGATCTTTATACATTGATTGCCTTATTGTTGAAAGGTGGTACACAAATCAAATTCAGTGAGATATTTTGTCGCTACCGTTTTTCGTGCTAATGCTGCATTTACGGCATGTCAGCAGAATAAGAAAAATACCCATTGTTACTACGTCCACTCTTTATCCCAAGACGGTTACCGTATCCTTAGTATTGAAATGAGAATTTTCTTTTGTAAGTTACATTTTTAGCAATTTGTTTAAATATTAAACCAAATAAGACACCCCTCTGTATGCTATGTAGCTCATTTTCAAATAGCTTAAACAATTGTATTAGTGTTGGTAAAATCTTTTTTATTTACACTCGACTGCTGGCAATGGTGGCTTTGTAACCATTCGGCACCAATTAATGGACACTTTTCAGCATGTGGAAGACATTGTTGCCGTCAGAAATACCTCATATCTCCAATTTATAATTACAACTAGGTGTCTGATGTTTTAAAGGTCTGTATGATATGACGGGAACATTGGAATAACAATGCAAGAATGGCACAAATGATGTCATGACACATTGATTTTCTACTGGTGGGAGTGTGGACTGAAACCAGTTTTTCACCACTTTGTCTCTTTTATGGGTTCTTGGTTCCCACCAACACTGACACTTCATTTTCAAATACGCTCTTTTTTTAATTCCCTTTATCTTCTCAGTTCGCACATTGCTGAACTCACTTCATCTAACCAGTCATCTTTGAATGTTCAATGTGTTTTTGACACTTTTAACCAAAACACAGGTTTACCCAGAAGTTCAAACGTGTGAGACTGTGTGAGTTTGAGATGTCATTAGAGGATAAAATTCCATCATTCTGAACTGAAACATGGGCCCACTCGGTGCCAGAGTGAGGCTGTTACACTGCAACGCATGGAGGTGGTGTCATATTTCTGGAGGTCTGCCATCACGACGGCATATTAATAGACAGCTCTACAGCCACCCCCTGCCTCACACCTGAAGCCCTTAACCCCAACTGTGCCACGCAGGTGACCAACAAAGGACCTGAAGATGAATGCATATTCAACTTCAGTCAATACCTTACGTACACATTATGTCTTGCAAAATCGATCTACAGTCACTTGTGGAAAATGAAACAATCAATATTTATGTATCATTAATAAACCAATAAACCACATTACAGGTTTATCATGTTGCATGTTAGGATGCAAGAGGATGAGAAACTGAAGTTGTAGTTTATTTTTCTTTTTTTTAAGTGTAATAGGAGAAACAGAGTATTGCTGGATAACAAAGCCACCTGTTACACTGACATTTGCTATTATTTTCAGCAATCAGCAGCGAGGATTTTTGAGTAGCAGCCAGCTCATCTGTCAGCTCCCCTGCACTCACTGTACTGCAATCTGCTGGCATCAATTGCAATCACGCATCTCAATCAATTAGTCAATCCGCTATCTAAAAGATATTTTCAACCAAAGCGAATGCGATGGGATTGGAGTAAAATTTTTACAGTAAGATTTGTGTCCTGAATTATTTTTTAACTGTAAATCTAGCAGTTAAATCCCTCTCTTTCTTCTTATTCTTAACAGAGAATTAAGGAAAAACAAGTTGTTGTGTTTCTGTCAAACTAAAAAGAAAAGAGAAGAAACAAAGGGGTAATTTATTTTTCTAAGTGAGACATCCTTCTTTGTTCACAGCTTGTGCAGATGAGAGTGGGAGAGTGGCAAATATCCGTACAATTTCCTTTTCATCATTATTAGGCAATTAATTAAACAAGAGTATTCCTTGCTATGGTCTTTAACAAGAATACAGCCATGTCTCCCTTGTCACAAATGAGAAGATACTTTCTTTGAAAAATGCAAACACTAATCCGTGAAATAATTAAAGTTGTTCACCATGTGAGAGAATTCCCTTCAACCACTGTAGTCCAGACAAATACAGCAGGCCATGTGGGTGTGGGTGGTTCTAGGAGCCTGTTCTAATCCTAACCACTGCACGCTTCATTGTCAGCCACTCTAAAGTCACTGTCCCAGAGAGGGGGTGGGGGCAGATCTGTAGCTGATCTAAAATGAGTCCCAACAGCTACCTAATTCAGAATTCAGAAGCAACCACAAATTTCGAAAGTCTGATGTCAACTCTCAGGAGACTCAGATGTCCGCAAGAAACAAGTGAAAAACAAATGAACATGAGAGGAACAGTATATCCATGAAAAAGCAAACAAAAACATGGTTTACATATGTTTTACCTATGTCGAAATGTTTGCTTATTTTTGACATTGAAAACATTTTTAATTCAACATTATACATAAATATCATTAATTATATGTAAATGCTAATTTTCTGTATGGTACTGACACAAAGGCCAAAACACTTTAGAGTGTTATGCTTTATCCACACTTGTAAAAATGTAATGCACATTTGCACATCATATCATAGAGCTGTAGTTCGCTTTTTCTTCTTTAGTTTTACCCAGTTTCATCAAATGTGGTTATTTTTAACTGAGTTACAATCATTTATTTTGTGAACATGCTGATATTATTTGAGATTACTTTGTTGTTTATACACACACTTCTACAGTATTTATATAAATGCAAGGTAAATCCAAGTACATCTAATTATCCAAAACTATATTGATATTATATGCGCCCTTTCACAGATTCCACATAATGTTTTCCTTTAGGGGACGTTTTTCAATATCCCTGTGTTCTCTCTATACTGTGCATATGTGCTGAAATGTAATACACTTACTTACATTCACAATGCACTGCCTTTCATAATGGTACTCAATTTCTCGTTTTTATGGTTATATTTGCTTGTATTGCCTTCTTTATGTGATATTTGATCTCATGTTCTTATATGTTTTTTGTGTACTGTTCAGCAAATGCTTCATAACTAAAGCTGCGTCCCAATTCATTACTACAGTACGGTAAGAAGGCTTTGAGTATGTAGTGTGTTCACACTTGAAAACTGAAGAAGTATACTCAAAAAAGTCAGTATGCATACGGTTGATTTTGAGTGTGTTGTTGCTGGACACCATTGCAATTACAAGTGAAATGGAGGTGACATATTCAACTTGTAAAATGAAATAAGACAACACAGCATGTTTGAACTACAACACCTGTTGAGTTGATTTCCAAGCTTTCTGTACAACACAACCTTTCACATCTTTATCCTTACCTTGTGATGATTGCCAGGTGTGGTGGGCTCATGCAGGCCCCCATAAACAGCACCACATTCTCGTGGCGAGTGTTGCGGTAGGCCATCACCTCGCGCTTGAAGGCCTTGAGCTGGTCCTCGTTGTCGCGCTCAATGTCGATCAAACGGATGGCCACCTCACCGTGCCAGCGTCCGTGGAAAACTTTGCCAAAGCGCCCCTTGCCGATCATCTCCCCAATCTCCAGCTGCTCAATCGGGATGTCCCACTCCTGCAGGAAGATGCTGGTCTGGCTGGCCTTGCGAGGGAAGTTGCGAGCCGACAGGAGCGACAGGTTCATCTCCTCGAACTCGTCACCGGAATCCTCGTCATTGCCCTCCTCGTTCTGCGAAAAAGCAAAATTGAACTGTTCTTTGGTAGCTGTAGGCAGTGTTGTAGTCAAGACCACCTAAACCAAGACCAAGTCATCACCAAGACCAGAGTGTATTGAGACCAAGTCAAGACCAAGACCATGGCAGTGCGAGACAGACCAGGCTAACAGGTTAACAGTAATTATTATACACATTATTATAGTTATTGGTTGCATTTGAAGCAGAACGTTTTACATCCAATCACAGTAATGATGTTAACACATTAATCAGACAATGCACAGGCAATTTAGTTAAATCCCTGCAGTTTTGGTCTTGACCGGTCTTGAAATAATCCTGAGTAAAATAATCCTGAGTAAAATAATCCTGAGTAAAAAACTGAGTAAACATGCAGTTGATTCCGAGACGAGACTGAGACCTTCAAAAAGTGGTCTTAACACCAACACCGGTCTCAAGTACTACAACACTGGCTGTAGGCCTGCATTTCACAGATTTACAGATTTTCAAGTATGGTGATTAAAATGCCCTCATCCAACACAAAGAGGTGGTGTTAAAATATTCTAGATGTCAAATGCTTTTATACTGACTGGTGCCATTCAGCAGCTGGATAATTACATTCTTCTGAAACCTTCTCCAAACTAAGTAGGCGTTTCAGAGATAAGAAACATACATAGTTGTTCATCTGCCGAATGAAATGCCTTGTGGAGGCATGTTGTTTTTTTTGCATTGCTACATATGCAATGATTCTATCTTTATTTCTAAAGTTTAGTTAATTTCTGACTCCGACGTTGCATGGCAGTGAAGCCACATGTAAAATAAGAAGAAAAAAAGAAATTCTCTTTATACTCTTCCCATGATATATTGTCCATACATTATACTGTATATTTGAGGGCATCTATAAATAATTTCTCAGTACTGTTTAAATCCTAAATATGCTCTAACATTTATGTAAAAAATAAATAAATAAAATAAAAATACAGTAGGCTACATGTGTTGCCTCTATATAAAATTGCATATCATTTTTGTCAAGTTGTGTGCATTATAAATATATAATTTAATACTGTTATAAAGTGATAAAATAAATTAAGCCATTACCAATAAAAAAGAAAACAGCCGGAGGGAAGAACTGGCTGATTTATTCTAATTTGATTTTAAATATAATGTACCGCAGGAGGGAAAATAACCTATTCAAAATTTCCTGCTGCAAAATTATTCAAGGCAATCTGCATCATTTCTCAAGATATATCATTGTTACAGAACAGCGATGACAATAAGTGAAGCTGCATCTTTTCCTTCTTGCTGCTTTTGACACAAAATGTACCTGGAGTCTTCTCAGAGAACTGAGGTGAGGTGAGGGCTGTATTTTGTCTTTGTTTGGATTCACAAGTAATTTAACACCAATATTATTAAAAAACGTAAGTCAAACAACGTAATGAATGAGAAAACTTGCATTCACATACATTCAATTCATTCACTCAATCATCACAAAGGTAACACTTAAGAGATCAAAAGAGGACTCACGTCTGATGTAGGTTCAACTTCGATTTGAAGTAAAGGGTTGCCCTCATTCCTAAAGGCAAGAGGAATAAATGTAGAAATAAATATATGAATAAAGTAGGTCACTTTTCACTGATGAACCAACATTTTGTTATTATAGTAACATTTTGCTCCATTAATCAGGTTCATAAATTATGTTTTGTTTTTTGCCCTAATAAAGTAAGAATGAGCCAATCTTGATATCTGGTGTCCTGACAATGTTGCAGTCTTGATTGTTGCCCCAAAAATATTTATTTACTACATCTACAACGTTAAATATTTAGACAGTTACTCCATCTCAGAGTGGAGATTGAGAGAAAAGAGAGTAATTAAATGCGAGACAAACCAAACATGACATGACACTCTACCCCTGCATGACTAACTAAAGTTTACATTAGACCTTCTGTGTAGAGTGTAAATCTTGCTTGTTTGGTGTAACTATTTTTAGAAATGACATTGTCATTAAGTGCGATGTTATTTGTGAATTTATTATTGTTCTATTGGCTGTAAAGTGGCTGTAAAGTGGTGTTGTGATTTTACTACATTTTCTTTGTGTAGGCATGTTTACCACACTTATAGTATGTAGTATTAGGATACACTGTCTCGCATTGCCAGACCTATCCTTACAGCGCTGTGTCAGCGCTGATGTATGGTCTGGCTACTCCTCCTATCTATTCTGGAATACGGGAAAAACGCCTAGGCTTGTTTATATTTCTTCAAACCAATCCCAACTAGGGCTGTGTATTGGCAAGAATCTGGCGATATGATACGTATCACGATTCATGGGTCACGATTCAATATATTGCAATATATTTCAATACTGTGCGTGAGGCGATATATATTGGGATTTTTTTAAAGTATAATTTTAGAAAAACTAATATTTAAAAAAAGACATGATGTGCATAAAAGTCAAATAAGTTTACTATAGGTAAACAATTCAGTACACAGAAAATCAAACTGCCAGTTTGGGAATGTGGTTCACATATTCGCAAATTTTTATATGCTAAAGTAGGCCAAAGTCAGCCATAGCTACATTGTTAGCTTCTAGCGAAAAGTCAGGCACTGCTAGGCACTGTTAGGCAAGGACACTAGTGGTGCATCTCAGCATAGCCATCTAGCGGTAGGGGGTTTAAACTAGGGCTGTCAAACAATTATTTTTTTCTTAATCGCGATTTATCGTTGAATTTTTACAGTTAATCGCCATTATTCACTAAGCTCTAACATTTATGTAAAAAATAAATAAATAAAATAAAAATACAGTAGGCTACATGTGTTGCCTCTATATAAAATTGCATATCATTTTTGTCAAGTTGTGTGCATTATAAATATATAATTTAATACTGTTATAAAGTGATAAAATAAATTAAGCCATTACCAATAAAAAAAAAGAGTTATAAAAGGAGAAAACAGCCAGAGGGAAGAACTGGCTGATTTATTCTAATTTGATTTTGAATTTGAATCGCCATTAATTACGTTTTATCACATTCTATTATTTTGCATTTCAGAACAGTTTTTAAGTACATATTAACAATGGAAAGCAATTATTACCAGTGTATCGTGATTGGGAATCAAATTAATGCAAAGAAAGTTGCTTTATGAACTTGACTTTAAGATTTGTATTTATTATTTATTTACTGTAAACAAAAGAAAAATGTGTGAATCTGTCATTATAGCACAATTCAGAACATGCCAACCGTAGTACGTCTTTAAGACCCGAGACTTCTACGATGCTGACAGGTCTGCAGTTAGTTGCCACCCATTTTGCAAGAGCGGTTGTAATTTTTTGGGATTTAGGTTCAACCACAGGTCGGCAAGTACACTCTCCAAAATAGTGCTTTGTCTGAGCCTGCTAGCATCAACCTGAGTCACGTTAACTGTACTACTATGCCTAGCTCGTAGGTGGTAGCTCAAGCTTGACGTGCTTCGGTGATATTTTAATTTGGCTTTACACAATGTGCATATGGATTTTGACTTGTCTGCTGAGCCAGCCGGGAGTTTTGGAAAATAAAAAGCGCCATTCAGGATTGCGTTGCTGCTGTCTTTCTCCATGTCCATTCTGCAGCCTGCAGGATGTGTTACGAGGAAGTATGGCAGCTTGATGATAAGTTAAGGTGCGGCAAAGGGTCAAAATAGTAGCCTAGCTAGATTCTAGTGATTTTTGCAGGGTAAATCCAGACAGCTAGCTAGACTATCTGTTGAATCTGAGTTTTCTGATGTACGACTAAAACAACCTTTGAAAGTACACGTTCCACCAAAACAAGTTCCTTCCTGAGGCTATTTTACAGAGGCACCGTTGCTCCATCCGGCGCTTAGTGCCACCCAAGACGATTGCGATTGGTTTAAAGAAATGCCAATAAAGCAGAGTACACTTTTCTCCCATTCCAGAATGCTGTGTGGACTAGCCAGACCTCCGCAGCGCTGTGGAGGAAAGTCTGGCAATGCGAGACTAGCCACTATGCAACTCAACCAACCGCAGTCATTGTCTTTAGTCTGTAGCACAGCAGGTAAATTAGGTCTCCAACCGAATGTTAGTAAAAGTGTTGAATTAGGAAAGCATAAAAGATGCATTTCAGATGTATGAAATTAAAGTGTACCCAGTTTTCCTCGTCCCTGTTTGATCAGCGCCATTAAATTGTATGTACGGGACACAAAGGTTTTCTACCCGGACGTTATTGTAAACAAACATTGTGATTTGTACCCCGTTTACACGTACATGGTTATTTTGAAAAACTGAGACATTTCCCTTTGTTTGTGCCCTTCGTTTACACGTAAACGGAGAAGTCGCCTCTGAAAAGGATTCTTTCTAAAGAAAGGAAGTGAGGAAGAGAAGAGAGAGAAAGTGATTTGTTGCTGCTGTTGCTATTTTCAGGGTTCTGATTGGCTAACGTGGGCTTGAGCTTCTCGTTACACTGCCACCTACAGGTTTGGCATGCTCTTGACGGCATTGACGGCATATATAAACGGTTACGTGTAAACGAACACTTTTCTGAAACTGACAGCTGTGCACAATGTTATTTTTGAAAACGGAGGGTTAAAATGTCCGTTTATGAAAATAGCCGGCCACGTGTAAACGTAGAATTGGTCTATATGTGGACAGTGGCTGACAAGGGAACGAGATGCAGGTGAGGAGGTTGGCGTTGAAGGCCAGGCAGAGCTGATTAGTGAAGTGGGAACAGGTCTGTGGATGGATCATGTGAGGTGGAAAGGAGGGAAATTTCGAGGTAAAGCAAAAATAAATGTGTTCTGAGTTTGTGACACCACAGGACAATTTGTTTTTGACTTGCCAGCCAAATCTGAATGATTAAAAAAGACACCAAGTTTATAAAGTTAGGTTTAGTGTGAAAAAAATAAGCTGAATTCTCTGCTCTGGGTGAAGGCACTGAGGCAAGGAATGAGCCGCTGCCATGGTCCACTGCGGATTATTTTACTTTACTTCACTACCTCACTTATAGCTAGGAGAGCTTGTGGAACGCAGTGAACTCATACTGCTCATACAGGGTGATCAATCCCAACATGTCTTTGATCAATCACGCTGGGTATTTTGTTCCTAATAATTAATCAATATTTTTATGCCCAGATTAACCTGGAAAGAGTTACTGGACTGCAGGCTTTTATATTGTAGATCACCTGCAGTGGTCCCGAGGGGGCAAGAGCACATTTATATCAAGACTATTGGACAGATAAGTGAATAAAATGTGGCCAGGATTAATTGGAAGAAAGGCCACTCCTAATGACTGGCTGCATTTTCTGACACAAACTTTTAATTTCACAGTCGTTTTACAGTATGACCTTTTAAGTGCATTTGTGCCCCAGCCCCTATTAATTTCTGAACCCGGCATGTACACTGTCACCGACACCACGGGTGCCAAGGACAAAAAACAAATGAACCCATTTTACCCTCCTCAACCCATCCTCCTCCATCCACATAACAAGCTTGTAACCTCTCACAACCTTTCTGTGGTATATTAACACTGGCTTGCAAAGCAATACTGGACTCTGGGCAAAGACCACAAGTGAGGCAGTGTATAAAATAATGTGATTCCTTTGGCGCCAACAGCTCTACCAGCGGTTCGATCTCTGCTTTAATGAGGGGTACATGCCAGGTGTTGGGGTCTTAGACAGGCCCTCATTAACCCTGGGAAGAGGCCATTAAGGCCAAATGAAACCTGCCAGCAGCCACTGCAAGAGCGTAGAAAGATGTGGAAAAGGAGGGACAATAGCTTTAACTTTGAGGATTATGGGTTTCATAACCGCGCTAATGTATTCATATTTGTCAAAAGGCAGAGAAGGAGAGACTGTGAGAGTAAGAAATGGTGCAATTGTCCATCTTGAGATTAAGTAATCAGCAGAGACTTCAAGACACGAGGAACTTCTTCAAAAATTTGTCATACATATTGACAAATTATCACTAACTGTAATAGATACTTGATTTACCTCTAACCATTGACCTGTTTAACTAGCCTTTTTTGACATTTTTGAGACGCTTAAACAGTATCTAGCTAAATGGGTATCTAGTCTACTGTTATACTGACTGCAACATGTGATCTGTGAAAATAATTTTGATAAAGGTCAAACCATAATTATTATTTCAGCAAACAACATTATATCTAAGGTTTTAGCTGTCAAAGCCACACAGGCGTTGTAATAGTTAAAGGCTTGACAATAAATAGTTGTTTCATAATGAGCTACATAGAGTTGACTTGTGTGTATTCCCATTTGGTTTAGAGGGGTTGGCAACTGCCTACTCAGCTGCAATTCATTCACAATCAGCCCCAGTGTGTGTGTGTATAGAGACATGCCTGTCTTGGCTTGATCATCTATTTTAAAAATAGAATTCCTACATGCATTTGTCACACCTTGTGCATTCAAATATAATCTGAACATACAGAAAATAATCTTTGTCACATTATAATCCCCGTCTATTTGAACATGTATCGAGCCTACTGTGATGTATGCATAACATTATTAAGTGTCCTATATTTTCTTCTAAATATCATTATTTCCAGACATTGTTTTCCTTTTTTTCCTCAAAGCTGGCAGCTGCTTCAGGAATGTGGCATGAAGACAACAAATACAGCTTTTTTTTTATTATCCAAATTTACCAATTACATGTACAGCCCCATGCCCTATACCATGATTTAAAAACTCATGCCATCAACTTTGGAGTTAGAATCATGCCAAAACCTCACACACACACAAAACATGTTTTACTCACATCCAACGATTCACAAACAAACTCAGTGTGGTTTGCAAATACAAAACATCATTCACAAACTAATGCATTGAAACTTACCTATCAAATAAATACAGTATGTTTTACACATACAAAGAAACGCATTTCTTCAATGACAAAAAATATCCTCCAAGTACAAACTAAAATTCTTCAAGTACAAAACAAAATCCTTCAAGTACAAAAAAAAAATCCTTCAAGTACAAAACAAAATTGTTCAAGTACAAAACAAAATTGTTCAAGTACAAAACAAAATCCTTCAAGTACAAAAAAAAAATCCTTCAAGTACAAAACAAAATTCTACAAGTTCAAAACAAAATTCTACAAGTACGAAACACTGTCACGTGACTTTTGGCACTAATTTTCCGCCTTGCTGATCCACACACAAATGACTTCAGATCCACACACAAATGCTCGTAAACTTTCTAACAAATGTCATGTAATTCGCACTCCACAACAGCAGGTGACGCTGTTGAGTCAATTTAAGCCCGCCAGGACTGCTTGCTTGCCGCCGCATTTGACTTGGGATCGCACGGACATGAAAAGAGAAGAGAAGAGAAGACGAAACGCTAGTGGGGGGATGTTAAATTGACCACGATGAGCGGCCAACAGGTGAGTTTGCAGTCGTTGCTGTTGAAAAATCAAATGTTGACTAAACTCCAGAAATGTCTGTCGTGGGTAGGACGATATAGCTATATATGTAGCTTATGTAACGCAGGAGCTGACCTAGCTTACACCGATTAGGCTAACTTAACTTTTAATTCTGTTTCTAACTTAACTAAATTAAACTGGTCACATATAACGTTACTCTTGATACGTCTTGGTCTTAAGACGGAATTTTGAAGTGGAGGAGTCGTGTTAAGTCACTGAAATAACAAAGTAAAGGGAGGCTGATAACTTCAGATCCAATCCACTTTATTTATGTAGCATATTTTCAGATGTGTAATTCCAACATAATACAACATAATTTGTTCACCCAATTAGTTTTTATAATAATTGTAGCGACCCGGAATAATGAGCTACAAAGCAGGAGCTGGTTTAGCTGGTCTTTATTCTCCACAGCTTGAACACAGGCTACTAGGCCGTAGCCAACGCCAAAACAATAAAACAGGCAGATATCGCTATCAACATTAGCACTCAACGTCTCTCCCAACTCTCATTCACCGGAGCCCCACAACAACGAACCATGCACCAATCACAGGTGCTCTCTCACACATCCCGTTGCCATGACAACCGTCATGCCTAACGTGCCTCACAGCCTCTGACAGCGCCACCCCTCAGACCTCCCGCAACCCATACACTGCAGTACAACCTAACTGAACACAAACAACCACAGTGAATACACAGCCCCTTACAATATTGCTAAGTTGTTGGTTATTAATTATATCTAAGTTAGTGTGAACAGATAAAATGTGTGCATACTAACGTGCTGAGTGTTTCCTTTGGATTTGAAATTGTGAATTTTAAATGATCAGTTTAAGTTCTCTCACTTAGTAGATGGTATTTATTTTGCTGAAAATTGCTTTCATGCTAATTTTAAAAAAAGCATTCAAACCTTTCTTTATTCTTGTTTGTTTGTTTGTATGTATGTGTTTCTAGAAGTCAGACTATGCCAATATTGAGACTGCTGCACGGAACTTGCTGTCTCTCTTATCAGCAAGTGTCAGTCAAGGGCAGGTTGAGGTTCCAGGCCAGAGCCAAGTTCAGGTTCAGATTCAGGGCCAGCATCCCAGCCAGGGAACTTTTCCGCAATCAGGAGCGAGACAGACCAATGTGCAGCAGGAGATGTCAAAGTTAGAAAAAGTACAATATGTCTACAATGTATATATGTAGAGTCGTTCAGATTTTGTATGACATGCCTTTTCCTGCTCTTTTTCGAAGAGAACGAACCAGTGGCAAAACACAGATTTCCAACACCACTTAAAATGGTTTCAGCAGCATCTACGAAGGCCACAAATATTCAGTTTTATTTACTCCCAAAACCCATGACCAGAACTCCACAGGGCTCTCAGGAGCTCAGCCTGTTAATGGCAGGCTTAGGAAAATGCATGATATCAGTGCCTGAACACCGCAACCATGCAGAGGTAAGCATTTCTAAAATGATGTACTAAAGAGATCATTAGAAGTGATGATTTATTATTAAGAAGTGCCCATGGTTTGTTTTATATTTTCCTAATAAGATTCCAGCAATGCTGCTGCTTGAATTCCCTAAACTGGAGACTTTGTCTGGTGGATGGCTGTTTCATAAGGCAACTGGTAAGCAGACGCAGCATGATTTGACATTGTGTGACACATCTGAAATGGACTTTTGAAAAACAAGTTAAAATTGTATTTGTTAATTCAGTGTTGCTAGATAGTTCTGAGCAAGTTTAAAGTTCTCAGACACCATGCATGATTTCAGGCATACGTGATTTATACGATACTTAATTCAATACATTGTACTCCTTTCCTCCTGGACAACTTTTCAGGCTCACAAACCTTATCTTACTTTAACCTCTGTTAATTTGATCACTTTGCCACTGTCCAAAATAATGAAGGAGGAAGTGGCCAGAGAAAACTTGCGTTGATCCCGCCTGAGTCTGAAGGCTACACCGCAAAAATGCTTAAGACTGTGTCCAGTAATGGAAGAAACACGATTTTCATTGTTCCACTTCAAAATGAAATAGACACTACGCCACTTCCTTCTGATGCCCCTGAGTTCAGCAAAATGCCAAAATCGCAATGCAAGACCTGTGGAGAAATTTTACCGTTACACGTTTTGACTCCGCATGTAGACTCTTGTGGCAAGTCTTCAACAGAAGAAGTAAGTTTTTCTTAACGTGACACTTAGTTCTTGAAATCTTTTTCATTTTCAGCGAATTGCTTTACTACTACAGTGATGTCATTGATAATGTTAACCTGATTCACAGGAAAACGATGGGAATGCTGATGAAAAACAAGATCAGGATGTTTCGTTTGTATCCTGCAGTCGGAACAGTAAGTATAAGTACATTGACATCACACTCTTAAAAGAATAACTTTACATGTTTTCATGCTATATTGATTAATGTGGGCTGGATTGTTTGTTGTTAAAAAAGGTTAAGAATAAGCATGATAATTCAGTTATTCTGATGTTCTTGTAGTCTAACCACGGGACTGATTTTCTTTATTTTTTTTCTCTTCCTGGTTGTGTTTTGTTTCCCAATTACCACAATGTTGTTGTTGGTATGTCTCCCCTGCTTGCACAGATCATTAGAAGTGTAAAATTCAAATAGAAAATTTGATCATATTATAATTTCTCAAGTTTTGGCTTACATTTTTATCAAAATAATCTATACATAGTAATGGAAGAAATCGATGCCTTGCTAAAATTAGGATTTGAGTTAATAATCTTATTTTAAGTTAACAATGATTACTGTATTTGTCTTTTTTTTCAGCTTCAACAGTCCCTGCAGAGTGCGTGTGTCCCATTTGCCAAGTAGCGTACCCTGCTGATGTCATTGAGATGCATGCCAGTGCCTGCAATTAGAGGTATGTTGTTGTCCCATGTAGTGTTGCCTTGATTCATAACAAATTTTCCTTTTGTAATTGGATGTTTATTGCAAATGTTTGTCTTCTCCTTACTTTGAAATGTCTCAACAT
Source organism: Zingel zingel (assembly GCA_023566125.1). Classification (NCBI taxonomy): domain Eukaryota; kingdom Metazoa; phylum Chordata; class Actinopteri; order Perciformes; family Percidae; genus Zingel; species Zingel zingel. Next base: position 11,211,710 of record CM042314.1, on the reverse strand, counting down.
GAATATTGATCAACAAGACATTTAATATACTAGTCAATGGGTTTTTGCTTGTTGACTAATTAGTTAACATACTTTACATTACTCCTGAATGTTTTGGACAACACATTACTTGTGACTTTTTTTGGAAATAATAAAGTAAAAATTTCTCCATGGCTTTCCCAGGCTCTACGCTTGATTAGAATTTGAAATTCTCTTGTTTGACAATTCAGTCTGAGTTAGCAGACATATTCACAATTTAGAGGGTCCAGAATTTGCCTTGACCATATTCAGAGATTAGAGAAAGCTAAAAGACAGACATTATGTTTTTCAGGCCATCAACTCCGGAGGAGCACTCATTTGACAGCAGTGGATTTAGAAGCAATGGAAGGACCATCTGGCACATCTTCACAGATTGCTCCTTTGCAGAATCAGCCAACAAGTTCTTCAGAACCTTCTGATTCTACCAACAAAACTGTTTGTAGTCTATTTGTTACACCATGTTAGTAGTCCTTGTTAAATGTTTGGTTGATGGCCTTTTCTGTGTTGAAATCTTTACTCCATGTATAAATTGGAAGACCATACCAGACCTGGCAAAGGCTGTTTGGGAGACTTGTACAGGGAGACAATACTTGACAGTCACGCATCAGGGAAGCCACTGCATTTGCACGTTGACCTCAGAGGCAGCAAGTTGGACCAGGAAATGGCTTTAATTGCTTTTTATAAAGCACGCCGTGTGGAGTGGGCAAATCCTATGCAATGCAGACTTGAATGTTCATCTTTTTTCTCTCTTTTAGTTCATTTTAGAATTTATGTGCAGTCTTTTTTTTCACTAATAACCCAGAATCTTTACATTTCTTATAATTAATAGGTGATCCCGCAATCGGAGAGGGAGTGAACCGCTTCTTGTTTTCCAGAATCATGGAGAAGCTGAAAAATGGTTTCAAGTTGAACTTTGGTAGTGTCTTCAATTACCTTTCCATATATTGTGCCGTGTTTTAGCTGCAAAATTCTTAATGTCATAATTTCTCCAATTAATACGTACTAAAAGGCCTTGTGAAACGGAAGTTACAGCCTATGATGTGACTTATTTCTCAGTGGAAAAGAATTTTGTGGGAGTAACAGCCCCAAGTTGGATTTGATTCAAATCCTCTGCATTTGATTGGGCTGTTTAAAAGTGGGTGAGGTTTAGTGTTTGCTGCTGACTGCAGTCTGAGTCACTTTTGTAAACACTAGAGATGCACCGATTACAACTTTCTAGGCCGATTCCGATTTTCTTTGAGTTAGGCCAGCTGATACCGATTTTAGCCGATTCCGATTTAATTTTTTCTAACCACTTTACAGCACGCACAAATATTTATTTTCTATCTTTTCTTTAATAGAACATGTGTTGAACAGATAATGGATCACTATAAAATAGAACTATACAAATGACTCCTGGTGTGGGAAATTCACACACATCTAAAGGTCAATGTTAGAACCATTTCCTTCTTTTCACACCAATATCCAACTAAAAAAATGTGATTTGGATTTTTGGTGTCGTCCCTCCACGACCTACTCTTTCCTTGCAGGTGTTACATATTGCAAACTTGTTATCTTCTGCACACGCTGAATAATTCCCAAACATCTGACATGTTGCAGGTTAATTCACCAGGTTCCTACATGTGGGAGAATAGCGCCGACACTTGCTTCACACCGCGAGCGGGTACACGCCACACACGGCGGAGAAGTTGAGAGAAAGGAAAAAGAGACACTGCTGTTGTGTCTGTGTGCGTTCTTGAGAACTGTAACTCGATAACTGATGTTGTCAGTTAGTTGTAGCAATGACGGGCAGGAAATCGGCATACGTCAGACTGACCTGCCGGTCATAGCCGAGCACGTGAAAACCGGCCAATTCCAGTCACCGGCCGGTCTATCGGTGCATCTCTAGTAAACACCCCTGTGTTCAAGCTGTCATCAGACATTTAATACTGTTTTACAGGAAAGACAGGGATTTTATGGGATTTTGAGGTAAAAATATTCTGATACCGTTTATTTGACATGTCATATCAAGAGCCAAATGACAAATTAACACAGGAACACTAGATTAAAACTGGCAACATTTATTTTTTTACTTCATGAGGCATTTAACCCTTGTGTTGTCCTTCGGGTCACCGGGACCCGAAGGACAACACAAGGGAGTGACCCCGAAGCTCAACGCCAGGCCAATGCAAAACGTCAAATAAACTGGACGGGTCCCGGTGACCCAAAGGACAACACAAGGGTTAAGATGTATTTAGGATTATACCTACTGTACATATGTCTCATGTTCTATACAACCACAGAATCACTTAAAATTTGAGTACATGTTAATTGGTCAAGGAATTTCTTCTGTTTGCACAGGAAATTCTGGTGACACAAAGCTGTTTGATGGAGAGCCAGACCATCTTGTACCTTCGTCCTCTGCATTCCTTGTTGAGAGTGACCTGTTTCTGATGGCAGGCTGCATGATTGGTCATTGCTTTTTGCATGGAGGTCCTGCACTGACAGGCCTAAGCCCTGCGATTGTTCACATCCTCTGTGGGGGCACAGTTGAAACCGCCATCATACAAATCAATGACTGTCCAGACATTGATCTGCGGGAGAAAATGACACTGGTGTGTTTTCTGCAAACTGCTATTTATTTTATTTTTTTTAGATTCTTCTATATTGGGTTTAAGAGTGTTCATATTTTGTCTTAAAGCTTGAAGGGAGTTCTGAACTCTCAGCTGATGAAAAGGAGAGCCTTGACAACTTGTCTTGCATGGGACCTTCCTTTGATGACAGAAAACAACCAAAGATGGCTCTTTAAAAGGCTTCTATGTCATGCGGTATTTGAATATTGTTTTAACTATTTAACATAATTCATTACTCTTTTAAACCACTATATACGTGTAAAGATTTGTCTTTGTGTCTTTTCTCACTAGGTCATCGGACGGTTCATGAGGCAAAAAAAGAAAATAAGAAAAGGGCTTAAAGAAACCATGTTGTGGCCACTCATTAGTGAACGTCCAGATGTAGCTCCAGTGATTTTCCCTCGGGAGTCGAGTGCTGTCTTGACCCCACAGGTAAATAGTTCAGCTAAGACAAGCCGTTTTGGTCATATCTGGAAATTGATTGTTCTATCAGGGTAACACCAACACTCCAGGACAATTGCTTATTCCAGATCGAAAAAGTACTTTTTCTAAAGTACTTGATTCTTTTTTTTTTTTTTTTTTTGTGTGTGACTTGTATATTTTTGTGAGGTTTGTTTCTTTTAAATTTTTTTTTTTTTTTGTGTGATTGTTTTTTTTTTAAGCACCATTGCACCAAGACAAATTCCTCGTATGTGTAAAAACCTAACCCTGATTCTGAGATGGTTTATCTGCTTGGTGTTGTATGTGTAGTGCATTCTGGAACGCCTCAGCTGGCCTACAATGACTGATGACGACGACGGTGAATGCTCTGTGACGGATAAGAGCCGCATCACAGGGTACCTTCGCCGGTTCATTCAAAATGGTATACTTCCCTCATGTAATGATATATGTACATTTTAACGACTATTCATTTTATTTTTCTCATTATCTAATCCTATGCAAACAAGACAAATATACTTATTTTATACATTTGTTACATTAAAATTGTATGCCAGATCTGGGTTATATCTCCCAACCCTTATAGAGTCCTTTTTATATTCTTCAAACTTTTCAAAAAAATCAGAGTGCCATACTGTTTATCAAAATAACCTGGCCAGTGTAGGCTTTCCAGATACAAATATGTTCAGCCAGCTTTCTGTTCATAACCTGAAACAAGATGCTTTCCAGAAATCAAAAACAATGGCTGATAACGTATCTGGAAAAAATACACTGGCCAGGTTCTTAATTTTTATACTGCATAAATGCAACTGTATGGCTCTTAAGCTTGTATAGAACATTTTCTAGAAAACTGAATTGTATCTGTAATTATAAAATCTAGTGTTGGCATCAGCTACATATACTACAATACTTGTCAGGTCAAATCTAGGTTGGCGTTGTTCTTAAAAGAAATATTTGACAACCAATAAAAATAAAAAATAAAATAAAAAAAAATAAAAATCGCATTCTCCATCATTTTGAGCATTTATATATTTCTATTTTATAGCATCCAGTGATGAACTGAAGGCACTCATGAAGTTCTGGGTTGGATGGGAGGCTCCTGCAACTACCCTCACATTGGAGGTGACTGACTGTAGTCTGCCAGTCTTCCACGTGCTTTGAGACTCAGTCTTCCTGTCCGCTATCAAGACTTCACTGTATTTAAGGAAGAACTGATTGCCTGCCTTCAAACATCTGACACTGAATTTGGATTGGTGTAATGGCAGTGCTAAAATGTAGCTTATTTCAAAGGCAGTTCTCATTCATGTTTTTGTTCAGTCTTGGATATAAAATTAACCCTTGTGTTGTCTTCGTTTCGACCTTGAAAAAAACACTTCTGACATTTGTGACGTCTTTTTTCAATTTGTTTTTTCCAACTTTTTAAATTTTAAAATTTTTCTTCTACACATTTTCAGCGCTTATTTCTACGTCCAATATTTTCTGATATAAAATTTTTTTAAAAACGGGCCAATGTGACCCGAAGTCAACAAGGGTTAAGACCACGCCGCCTCCCTCCTTTACCTCCACAAACAGGGTGTCAATGTCTTTGAAGAATTCAATGAATGTCTCCTTTATCTGAGTCCTTCTACGTTTTCCCATCACTCTAAAATCTCTAATGCAGCCAGTTTTCTTCTCTTTAGTCTTTTTTTGAAGTCTGACACCTTCAAAATTTATTTCAACATTTCCCCCAATGTGACCACGTTGCATTGTCTCCTGGGTTGTTTGTTAAAATTTCTACTTTTTTTTTTTTAGTTTATTGGACATGTTTTGTGACCGTTGTGCAATACTGTATGTGTTTAATGTTCATAGAGGCTGATGTTGCTGGTGAAAGTTATATTGTATTTTTTGGTTGTTCAACACCCCAGATGTTTCACCATTGTATTCACAACAAAAATACAATCTACATGTCTTTGGTTTAAACATTCATTATGACATTAAGAGAGCTGAAAGTCTTAAAATCCACTGCTAGCACTGCTTGAGGAAAGCTATGCTTCCTGCTGCCGCTGGCAGTCCTAACAGGAACGCATGTCTGCTGGTCTGATTTGATTAAACAGTTAAAACTTATTTCTTGCATCACTCATCTTTAGAGTTTGCTACACTTAAGCCTTTAACATTTAATACATAAGGTTACTGTGAATGGATAGTGAATTAACTGTTATGTTAATTGATATGAAAAGACAGTGCTCCAACATGAGAAAACTTCGCAGAGTCAGAAATATTTATTATTTGGTTTATTTAGTGTGAAAAGAAATATACTGTAACATCTCTTACAAATTAGGCATTAGCAGGGGCATTATTCTGTAAATAAGTGTTCTTGTTGTTACCCACATGTATGTAGAGAATGTGAGTGTGTATTTGTGCTACAATTGCATCGAATCAGATCCTTTACTTTGCTGAGTAAGTTTTACTGTAAGCCTAGTAAGTGCTGGACATACTGGACAGTAAGTAGGTAGATGTCTGAGCCATGTGATTGGGAGAGTCCCAGGGGATTTATGGCTGCCCTTAGTTCATCACTCAGTACATCGCCCATCTCAGGAACAGTGACACCATGGTGTGGCTCATCAGGCAGGCCACTGTCCTCCCAGTCCAAATGTGGTAGGTACAATCCCTGAAAAGACATGTAAAGTGTTTATGTAGAGCAGTGGTTCTCAAAACAGTTTTACATCAAGGACCCGGAGCACATTTGATAACATTTTGAAACAAACTCCAGAAATACACAATATTTATTCTGAGAGTGAATAACATTACTTTCTTTGTCAATGTATGTTCAAATTAATGTCAATGGGATGAATTTTTGGTGAGATTTATGGAAAATTACACACACACACACACGCACGCACGTTATGGCCCAAGTTTCAGCTTAAAAATAATGCAGCACCCATGTGCGCTGAGAGTCTGCTAGTGTGAGCCTCGACAGCCACGCAATGTTAAACAGGCCTTAGTAATGAAATTAATGATCACTCAAAGTTAACTGAGCATTAATTGATTTTCACTTCAGTATTACAAAACGAGCAATGTACATCACTGCATCTCATATGTAACAGCTATCTGTGTGCACCAGTGGCACTCACTGAAAGTGTATGCACAGTAATTAATAATAGCACCATGAATTCAGCAAATCATCTAAATTAGATTAACATAAGACTCACACCATGCTCATACAAAGAAAGACAGCTATGTTGACCTTGCTTCATAGTACATCCCTCTGTTCAGATAAGCGTTTTTCTGGACTGACAAACTTAAAACATAGAAGCACAAAATGGCACAGACATTCCCTTTTACCTCTGCATTTTCTGGTTCTGCAATGGCATGCTGAATGTTCCCCCATCTCCCACAGCTGATTGGGTGTTAGGTTACCCTCAGTTCTGAGTGGGTGGTTATCCCATCCACTGCTGAAAATATCAAGACTAGCTTGTAGTCTGGGCAGAAATGCATAATGACAACTGAAGAGGTGTGCAATGTTTGACAGGTCAAGCAAACCATCCTCTTCTAGTGAATGCAGCACACTGTAGTATATGCTGGTCACAGCACAGCACACGTCTCTCCAGAGTCGTTAAATTCTGGGAAGAGAGTTTGAGAAAGATTAGATATGTTTACATACAAAATGCATACGATTTTACAATAGCATAACCAAAAGGTCTCAAAAGAAAAATGGTTATCACAATTAAGTGAAAATTCTTTCCTTTTCTTGATGTTAAAGCCTAATTTGTTCAGTCAGTCATTATATGGTACAGGTCAGACTTTAATGTAAATTTACTTTGTGGGGGGAAAAGTTACGGTGATGTTCAATCTTATATTCATTACATTAATCAGGTATTACCATCGCCCAAGCGTATTTGCTGCAATATTATGAAGTGCAAGACAAAGAAGTCCACAACTTCTTAGTCACACAAATCAGAAAAATTAAGTATAAATCAAATTGGGTCTGTGTTCTGTTTTTTTCCCCCCCCATTTCCTATTTTTGACTTGAGCATATCAAAAAGTACAAAAAAAAGCTGTTCTTTCTTTTTGAAAATAATTATTGTGCGATATTATGAAAAAAATAGCTTTGATAGAAGTGGGACAAAAACCTGCCTTTGATTGTGCACGCTCTTCCCAGCAATGAAACTGGACCTTCCTGTTCCCTTGATAGAGAACATCAGCCGTGCAATGTCAACGTTCTCGACTCCATGATCTGCTCTTACCCTAAAAAATAAACATTTTGTGAATTTATTATTGGTGGTGCTCTAAACAATTTTAACTTCAGGCATTTCCTGTTTGTCAACATCATGTAAACACACCAGTTTCACACTTAAAGATGCAGTAAGTAGTTGCATTTAGCAACAACAACAAAAAATACAATGAAATATAAAAGTGTCTACATTCCGACAGCTGGGGCTGTAGTCGACTGGTCAATACGTGCTGGCTTGACGGAAATTCTGATTGGTCAAATAATTTTGGTGTTAATGTCATCAGGAGTGAAGTGCTAATGAGGGTGTTTTCAGAACACCCTGTTTCAGAGGTCACAGTCTGTCTTCAGAACACCCCCCCCCCCCTTGTTTTCACAATTTTGGATTAGCCCAATCCACTGGTGATAGATAGCTCAATGCTTACTGAAGCCTTCTGGAAGTTCTCAGTATTTGTTTAATGAACGTCTAGTCACTAAACCATGTCAAAGATGTCTTCAGTGTGGAAGCAGCGAGCAATGCGGTCCGTCTGTCTCAAGTGTGTGATCATTTCAGTGTAAAATAATTGTCAAAAACGATTTAATATACTGCAAATACTAGTTTTTTTTTATGTTGATTTATACTTCATTTAAGCTGACAAGGCTACCAGGTACTGCCCATTTAATTAATCTAAATATAATAACATCAAGGGTTTTGTCAGAAACATGGATCCTCCACTCTGCAGTAAACTGAAACGTAACCTTTTTTACCCAATCCGGAGGGAGAACTCCACACATTTCTTTTCCATTTACTGCAGAACAGAGGGACTCGGAGACCCACGTTAATGACCAAACACTCTAAATGACTGATGGCTATGGAAATATAGAACTATTTAAAACTAAAATATAATAAAAATATCACTTGCTTCTGCTTTAAGCCAACAAAAAACATGAAAGTCACACCATTATTACATTTTCATATTTTTGCTTTATATCCTTCTGTACATTTAGATGCATGGCATACAAGATTGCATATTGTAGTGAGGAAGGCAAGGAATGACCCACTGTATACCTTGATGGAAATCCATATCTGTCCACTGATTGCTGGAAGAAGGCCAGTGCTGTTGAGGACCGATTGTTGTTTGCTGCACCCAAGTACATGATCTATAGAAAAAAAGGGGGTGATTTTTTTTTTTCTTCAAGCAGTCCTCTTAAATTTTTTTTTTTTTTTTTTACGTAAATTATACCTTTCTAGAAAAGCCATCCACAGCACCAAAAATGACAATGTTGTACCTGGTTAAACAAAAGACGCTATAATAGTACAGCCTGTAATATATGTAAGTGAAATCCATTTCATTTATATGGCATCAAATCAAAACAGAAGTGATGTCATGACAGTTTTCATATACAGCTGGTCAAAACAATACTCTTTAACTCTTAGTAACAAGTATAATTATACAGACCGTATTAGCTTGTGATTGGTGTCCACGTGGACCACAGCTTTGGGATCAGGAACTGAGTAGGTGCAACGCACAACACACCCTAGCTGGTTCATGCGACAAAGGATGCCAACAGTGTCCACACGGTGCATGGAGGCCCGCACCCTCTCCCACTGCACTCTGAATCCTCTGGCCTGCAAGCTTCCCTTAACCAAGCGGTACCCAGCATGAGGCATGTCTTTTTTGATTTCAGTTACCAAATGGTCCAGCTCTGCGTTTGAACAGGTGCTATAGCGTGCTCTGACAGAAAAGCCAAACTCTCTCATTCTTCTGAAGATAGAGCGAGTGGACACTCCCATCAAATTAGCAATACACGGCACAGGAAGACCTTGGTTGATGAGATGTAACAGAGAATCCGGAGAAATGCTAAATCTTGGACACCCAGTTGCTCCATGATGGACCTGCACAGATACTATGGGGACCTGATTTTCTCTTTCTTCAACAACCAACTTGTGCAGCTCTGTGAGTGCATCTACAATGGCTTTTGGGATGAGAACCTGGTCAGAGGCAGCACTAAAAAGAACAACCTCCTGAGAACACACAAATTCAAGGTAATCCAGGTCAAGGTGCTGCTGACTGACAATATGCTGGAACGGTGTGTGGAGCCTCTCCAACATTGTTTGTGCAAGCAGTTCCTAGAGAGAGGGGGAAAAGAGGAAAAATGTATGAGAGGTCAAAAATACTGATATAATTGAACATGACCAGTAAAATGACCAAAAACTGCTATTACACTTTACTTTATTCTTAATATCTTCATGACCATTAGTGATAGAGACCTCAAATATTGGCACACGATTAATACAAGATTGTGCTTAACGAAAAATGTAATGCTTGATATCATATGAATGCAGAAAATTAGTTTATAATACCCGTTGATATCAGGAGTTTAGCCATTTCCCCAAATCTAGGGCCTTGTAGACACTCAATAGGCATGCAGTACAAACTTTGGTTCAGTTATACTAAGAACAAGTTTCTCTTCCATCCTGCAAAGTTTGGCGAGGCTAGGAATAACACTTTAAGATATTAATGCCCAAACATGGTTCTCTGATAAAGTGTTTTCGATGCTATAAAAAATAACACTCAAGGACTGACAAAAATATGAAAACATAGGATTTGAACAGAAATATTTTTGCACGGCATGTAAAAGCATTGATATACCATAGTTCACCTGTTGGAGGTAAAGTGCAGATCGAGGTGCACAAAGCCGGTTTGTTTGCAGCATACATACCGCACTGTGACGGTTTCTGCTTACACTTTAACCTCCTGTATTTATAACTGTTCCATGAACATATTAGCTCTAAATATCTCCACATCTTTTCACGTGAATTAGCGTGAGCAGCGCCGCTAAAAAAAGTTTGCGCTAATGACATTTCACCTCCTATAAACTCTTCACAATAAAAGCCTCCCGTTACTTTGTTATTTCAGTGACTTAACACGACTCCTCAGATGGTGCTCAAACAAATGTGTGTGTGGCCTGAGGTCGTCTTCACTTCAAAATTCCGTCTTAAGACCAAGACGTATCAAGAGTAACGTTATATGTGACCAGTTTAATTTAGTTAAGTTAGAAACAGAATGAAAAGTTAAGTTAGCCTAATCGGTGTAAGCTAGGTCAGCTCCTGCGTTACATAAGCTACATATATAGCTATATCGTCCTACCCACGACAGACATTTCTGGAGTTTGGTCAACATTTGATTTTTCAACAGCAACGACTGCAAACTCACCTGTTGGCCGCTCATCGTGTTCAATTTCACATCCCCCCACTAGCGTTTTGTTTCGTTTTGTTTCGTCTTCTCCTCTTTCGGTGTCCGTGCGATCCCAAGTCAAATGCGGCGGCAAGCAAGCAGAAAGCAAGTCGGTAGCTCCTGTTGGCGGTCTTATAAAGATGAGGGGGAGGGGGGCGTCCTGGCGGGCTTAAATTGACTCAACAGCGTCACCTGCTGTTGTGGAGTGCGAATTACATGGCATTTGTTAGAAAGTTTACGAGCATTTGTGTGTGGATCTGAAGTCATTTGTGTGTGGATCAGCAAGGCGGAAAATTAGTGCCAAAAGTCACGTGACAGTGTTTCGTACTTGTAGAATTTTGTTTTGAACTTGTAGAATTTTGTTTTGTACTTGAAGGATTTTTTTTTTGTACTTGAAGGATTTTGTTTTGTACTTGAACAATTTTAGTTTGTACTTGGAGGATATTTTTTGTCATTGAAGAAATACGTTTCTTTGTATGTGTAAAACATACTGTATTTATTTGATAGGTACATTTCAATGCATTAGTTTGTGAATGATGTTTTGTATTTGCAAACCACACTGAGTTTGTTTGTGAATCGTTGGGTGTGAGTAAAACACGTTTTGTGTGTGTGTGAGGTTTTGGCATGATTCTAACTCCATATACAACATTCATCTGTCTAGGATCTTTTAAGACCATGTTGATATATGGAAAACAAAGTTAATAACATTATTTGCTATTGATTAATCCATTACAATCCATAGGTACGGTCCATATTTCATCCCAATTGACCATCCTTCTATAGATGGAGTTTCTCTTGTCCTGTTTCTTGTGATAGATTGAGATTCTGATCTAATTTACATCTGGGTCGAAAAACATCTCATCACTCCTCCTCTTCTGGTTGTTTTCCCGTGACCACTGGCTTCCTCAAAGTCTGGCTTCAAAATCCAGTTGGCATCCCAAGTGTAGCGTGAACTAAAGGCCATGCTGACATTAGTCACTGTGTATTCGTCATGTCAGCTCTCACATTGAAATTGTCACCCAAATATCTGTGCTCCAATAAGTTTGACTTGGCCTCTGACCAGCAGCCACAGAGAGAAGGAGAAGAGGGAGGAGGAGATGAAGGAGGAGGAGATGAGGGAGCATGTAGATGAGAGGACGATAACTGAGAGTGCCTGATGAAGATCAGAAGTACTTTCTTAATTTCTTTAAAGGTAGACATATGGTTTTATTGAATTACTTCTGTAATATAATCAACTTACCCTGGTTCAGACAGGACAGGGTGCAGGATGACCTGCGGTGCTCTGCTTGGAGGAGCCTCTGGAGCAACATCTGAAGATATTAGTTACAATATATCAAACCCAACAAATTAGAACAAAGTTGTGTTAATATTGTTTTTTTAATAAGGAAGTGAATGATTTCAGCTATAGGTAGGATATATGTATCTCCATCTTAAACTGGATTTATAGTTGTGCATCAAGGGGTTAAGGCTGGTCTGATTATAAGCTGATACATTTCAAACTTTTACACAGAATATATTTCACTCCCTGAAAACATATTTAAGGGCAACTCACTTTCTTCCCACTTTCAGATTTTTCTTTAAATTAACACATTGGTATTTTTTTTTTACATATGTACTGGGAGTGTCCTTGCGTTGCAAGGTTTTGGATGCTAGTGTAAATCCTTCTGACTCACTTGATATCAAAATACCTTGTTGATGATCAGTCTTTGGTATGATCATATCAATACCATGTATTGAAGTATTGTATTTTCACAATAAATATTTTCAAAATGCAACATTTCTGCAACATTTCAGCATCAAATTTGCCATTTAATGACATATTGTTAATATAATGTGCACTTAATGCCTGGCAAAGATTCATGACTGACAGTGTGCTGGAATTCATAGTTTTTTTTCTATGCACCTGGTGTGCACATTGTTTAACTGCTTAAAATTACATTCTCCTATCCGTATTGAATTCCTGTATTTCTTTCTTGACATGATTTGTATGGAAATATAACAATTTAGAAAATGTTCTTATAATGAGAACAGTGGCACCCTCTGTGTTATAAGAAGATACAATACAAGTGTTGACATACAGCAATGTGATTTCACTTTGCTGCACCTTCACAGTATGCGTCTTCAAAGCATGTAGAAAGAGCATATTTAATTTGTTCACCATAAGAGGACGTATAGCATATACTGCAAGACAGAGCAGGTTGAATTCTCTTTTCTATATTTTGGAAGCACTCCTGTTCAACATGTATTGTAAGATGAGTAAGGTCAGCCGTTGTGTGGTATCTACCTCTGAAAGACATCAGAGGATTTGCTGTCACGCTTGCTGCCCGTGTTGGCACACTGTGACAATTTGTGACACAAAGCAGGAGCTACAAAAAGACATTCCCTTTGTGGCACAGTGCATTAGTAGCTGGCACTGTCGCCTCACAGCTAGAAGGACGTGGTTTTGTTTTCTGTGTGGTGCCTGCATGGATGTTTGCATGGATTTACTCCAAAGACCAGCACGCCAGGAGGATTGGAGGCTCTAAATTGGCCAGTGGTGTGAATCTGTGCCAGTCGCTCTGTCTGTGATCGCTGTGACAGACTGACTAACTTTGCAGGGTATTCCTAGTTTCTACCAAAAAAATGTACACTGGGATAAGCTTGAGCCCTTGTGACACTGAAAATGAGCACTCGTGTAAACACAATAGATGAATACATTTTAAATCATACGGTTATTGCCCCTGGGAGGCTTACATGAATGTGTTTTTCTTTTCTTTTATAAACAAAAGCCAGCATTTACAGTAAATATATTATGAGGTGAATGTGGCATTAGCTACAGCATAATGGTTTTAGATTGATGGGACTTACAGTAAGTAGTTGTGTTTGGCCATGCTTTTTATGTAGCTCATAATGGTAGCTGATATAATTTAGCTCAACAGTATGTGTGGCTACAATAATCAAAACCTGGGTGACGATGTGCGCTGTATATTTATGCATTTCCAAAAACCTGTCTCCCCAGATCTCAATTACACCTCATTCTTTTCCTCACACCACTCTAGGTTGTCTTGGCTATAATAAGCTGCCAAATGAGCAAAGACTCTGTGGTTACCAGTGTAGGCAAAAGAAAAGAGTCTGGGCATTGACAAATCATTAGAAGGCACACATGAGACAAGCAACGAGTGGGTGTAGGGGCTCAGAGTCTTAAAGCAGACCAAGGTGAGGAGATGAAAATCACCACCAACATCAAAACAGCCCTACTCCTCCATACTCTTCCTGGGCTGCTTGTAGTGCATTATGGGTATGAGTAATGATCAATTATGAAGGTACTTACCAGGAAAGATGAACTGTTGCTTGTATTTGAAATAACTGGATGCTGTGGAAAGAAACAAAAGGAGAGCTGGAGTTTGATCTCAAGTCGTGATTTGCCCATTTTACGTGGTTGTTTGTTAATTCAGTATTTACACTCAAATTGGTTCATATACAGATTTTGAGCGACACAGTTTTGCTTCACAGCACAAATTTAAGTTCACACAAAGGTATTTTGCCTTTACACTCTAGACTTTTCACTCTGTTTTCTCTCCCTCTATTTACAGGCTTTCATCATAGTCGCCACATGAATTAGCCTGTCATGCCCCATGCAAGTACTGTTTTGTTATTTTAAGAATAAATTGAGCTACTCAAAAATACCATTAATTTGCATTAGAGCTGTATGTGAGTTGTACATGTACAGTGTTTATGAAAAACATGGTTTTATGAAATATTAAACTGTTCAAGTTTTTAGCCAGGCTAGCCGCACGCCTCTGGTGATAGCAATGTCAGTACGTCGTACAGTCAGACTGAAATATTTCAACAACTGTTGGATGGATATCATTACATTTTGCACACACATTCATGGTCCCCAGACAATGTTAATCTTACTGATGTAGGTGACCCCCCTGACTTTTCCTTTAGCACCACCATGTGATTGACATTTTTGGTTTTGAGTGAAACGCCCTAACTATTGTTACACAAATTCCCGTTCCCCTCAGGATAACTTGTATGTCACCAAAGTAACATTTGGTGATCCTCTTGACTTTTCATCTCGCCATCATTAGACTTTAGTTTATGACCAAAAACCTGCAAACCTAATCACATTCCTATCAGCCTCAACTGAAATTTCTGTTTGGTACTAATTAGTAAATACTAACAAGCTAACACGCGTAACTAAGAGGGTAAACATGGTAAACATACATGCTTAAAATCAGCATGTTAGCATTGTGAGCACGTCAAGGCTAAAGGATTAATTGCTTTCTCTGTCTGAACCCGGTCAAATATTTAAATTTGAGTGTATTGCACATTTTAATACCTGTCAAGTTGAACTGTTTCTGTTGCCGCGCCGACTGTGGGGAGGGATGTAGGGGCGATGGGGGAGTGGCACTGCTGGGCAGAGGAGGAGCAGGGGAGGATGGGGTGGAAGAGGTGGTGGATGAGGGATTGCTGCTGGAGTCTGGTTGGTAAGGAACTGGGATGTGATCCTGAAAAGAGACAGAAAAGAGGTGCTTTAGTTAGATTTCAATACTGGTGACTTTGCAAGTTTTAGTCTATTAATCACAAAGTGCTCGCCCTATTTTATTGGTGGCTTCTTTCTGAATAATACCACAAACTGTCTCGAGATTTTCTACCTTCCAGGCAGTTGTTGGTTTTCATTAATTTCCGTACAATATGAAAATCAGCTTGCAGAGATGTAAAACTTGCCCGACAGAGGTAATCCATCACAATTAACAATATGCTGGCTTTACATTTTTGACAAAGTTATGTTATCATTGTGTGGGCTGCAATTGTGAGCAGGAAGCATATTGAAAACTTACCTAAGTGGTGCATCCAACATCCCATAAAAAAAAATAAGGTTGGCTAAAACTGAATCAGGAAAACTACTTTAGATGCTTACTCTTCCTCCGTTAATTAATTATCTTTGCTGTGAGAATGTAAAACAGTTCTTCTTTGAGCTGCTTTTGCCATCTTCACCAAACTCAACTTTCAGATCTACATTATGACCACTGTCTAGACTCCAATTTAAATTCAAATAATGGATACATTAAATAATCACTCAAAAACCCCTCCTTTTCAATAGTTTCCTCCTGACTACTCAAAAAACACTTTATGAATTACATAATCTGAACATTGAATCCAATAACATGACTGACAACAAATAAGGACAATTTCAATTTGATGGATTATCTTCCTCAAGTTTCAAGCCAGTTTAAATTGATTTCCATAGCCCACTGAAATGGAGGAAAATCAATGGCTGCCTTAGAAATCAATCTGAAGATTTAGGGTATGCTTTGAACAAATGGTCTGAAATGATGTAAATCATGCAATTTGTTATGAATGAGCTAAAACTACAAGTGATGAATCATTTGAGAAATTACAGCAGAAAGTTAGAGAAACAAATGGATGTTCATTGGTTCATGGAGGTTGGTGGCCCATGTGAACGAAAAGACAGCTGTCATTTGAAATGAACCGAGATTTACAGACCTTAGTCCGGTACGTCACATTACGTCTTCATTTTAGTAGTTTTACGTGACTAATTTTAAGCCAATTCCTGATGTTTTACTAACCCTAAGTGTTTGTGTTGCCTAAACTTAAGTAGTTCCGTTTCACAACGTTTATTACATGTTTAAAACTGGGCCTGTTATGTTAAATGGAACGGTCACACAGATTGATATTCACATGTTATTTCTTCACACTCACATTTGGTTTACAAGATTTCTATCATAGTGCTATCATCATGGGAATCCACACATTTTTCCTCTGGAACTGAGAAATAGTTAGATATGCTGGCTGCCAAATATTCATAGTACAAAAACAAATCCATCTGTGTAAACATCAATACAGCTGAAGATATTTCCGTACGGCTTCATGATCCCCTGAGAAAAACACAATGACTCATAACCATTTTCCAACCCCCAAAAATGAAAGGAATGTGATATGTAGGGCAGGTTACCCACATATTGTAATACACGGTTTATTTTTGCACTTACCTTGTTGATTTTGTTGGTTTTGGGGAGAGTCTGACTGATGTGCAGGTCTGTGTACCTGAGCGGGTTGTTGATGTCACATGGCACCGATTCGGTCCGTACCAGACGAGCTACTGCAGAACAAAAGCACAGAGGAACAATGGAGCTCCATGGCAGACTGAAATGAAACAATACTTGTCTAATAGCTTCAGGAAAATTAGTAAAAACTCTTTATCAGAACCTGCTTCTAATTGGAAAAATGAACAAACTGCCTTTTCTTAAACATCATCCATTTGTTATAGCATGCAGACACTTTGTTAAGAAAAAAAAAAGTTTCCTTAAGCAAACTACGTCATTAAGAAACTGTCACTTACTCTTACTAAAGCAGGGTAGAAGAAGTTTAATTACAGTTTTTTACCTTGAGTTGTTCCTTGGTGATCTTATTTGGGGGAGAAAGGACAAAATAATCTCAATTATGATAGCAGATAATGGGAATTTTTCAGTGCTGTCTGTGTCAGTAAAAACATGATGCAGTCACATTTGACAACCTAAGTGGCTTAATTAATCAGCAGTTAACCTTCTATATGCCTAAACCAGCATATACTTCACTTTTTTAAATGGGGACTTAACTGAAAAAAAGTCTCTTCAGTACCTTTAAGCATGCATTCAGATACTGTATATGAACAATCTTGAGAGTAGAATACAGCATTACATTCTAGTTCTGCTCCTACACATTTTTAAGCTATTGCATCTTTGGTAATGTACGGTACAGGCTGGCGTAGTGGGGTATTGACCTTCAGCTTTGGATAGTTTTACAAATTAGAGATTACAATAATTTCGTTACTCAACCCAGCTCTGTCAAAGGTGCTCCAAAGCCATATTAACAAATTCTGAATGTAACACATGCAGGAATTTAAAGACATGACATAATGGTTAAACTAAGGTCAAGATGCATCTGCGAAAGCTAAACATGTTTCAACTTGGATGAAAAATGTGTGCATATCTTGGGACTTTATAAATCTTCCTTATCAACTCCTAACATGTTTAAGTATGAGTGTGGTATAAATAACTTTAATGTAATTAATGACTTTCAAATTGTAAATATTAAAATGGAAATGACCATAAAATGGAAATATCTATCATTATATCTTTCATCAAAACAAGACAAGCAGATAACTTCATTTACACATAGTACATGTTTCCTATGACAACTGGCTCAGGATTACTCAAGGAAGGACTTGGTTTACAGTAAATTAGCGGAGAAAAATATGTGTTCAGCTGACTTGTTGAAATGTTACATAAAAAATACCTTTGAGGGATTCTCGTCCACCTCGCTGTATGATCAATAAATGGCAAGGTGGGGCTTCTTTGGTGCATTTGTTGTGGCACTTCAGCCTTAGTGCACACAAAAGGACAGGACATTTGATTAGTGTTTGTCTTAGTTTATTTACAGACATGCAGAGTGAGATACAAACAACCTAGAAAAAAAACATCAAAACAGAAAAAGAAATACAAACAAAAAAACAAGCAAAATGACAAACTCATTTAATAAAATAATGACAGAGATATGATGATGTGTAACCAGACACAAAGACAACAAATCAGTCTTGATACTTACTTGCAGTTTTTACATTTCAGTCCAAACAACATTCCCTTTCCACATACTATGCATGTCTGGGACATCCAATACTTTGTGGAAAACCTGCAGGCAATAGAAGAGAGTGAGTTAAGGACATTTTAAAAAGTCATGCCATCACTTTCAGCTTGTTGCACATCTATATGACATATAAGAGCTGTGGATTACCGTGGGGCGAAATATTGCTTCTGACCTTTTGCCTTTCATAACATGAGGGCTTTTGCCAAAGAAGGCGCCACTTTTCTTGCGTAACCTTAATGACAGAATCCAAGCTGATGCATCTTCAAAGTGGCTTTCTGATTGGCTTCTGTTTGTGATCAATAACCAGATCCAATTAAAGTTTGAATGTCAAATGTCAATGTCAAATCATATGTTTGTAGCATCGCTGTCCTGTGAGAACCATGTATCTCTAAAACATCAACTTTTCATGGTGTCAGAAAAACATTGCTGTTTTCAGCTTTGTGATGATGCAGTTTCTAGCTGATCCAAGAGGCTTTTTAACAGTTTATTTAGCTTAAGAAGTAGGAGCATTTTGTCAACACATGAAGAAACACTTGTTTAATACAAACATTCAAAATCACCAAATTTGGAGGTACATGGTTTTTACTGTACAGGAAGGTAATCAAAGCTTGTCATCTGAAAATTAACTAAAGCTTTCAGACAAATGTATTGAAGTTAAAAGTAAAATATTTGTCTCTGAGATGTAGTGGAGTATAATTATAAAGTAGCATAAAGTGAAAATACCATAGGGAAAGTACAAGAAATTGTACAGCACGGCATGGTTTGACTCGGTGCAGCCAAAATTGGCAATGGAAAAAAGCCACAAGTGATCATCCAGTTTTAACCAATCTCTAAAAAGTCAACCTTTCATGAGCTCAGAAAAAAATGAATGGTGTTTTTCCATAACCATGTGCTGGCTTGACTGGTTTGAATCGGCGCGTCAGCCCAGCACAGCACAGCAGGAATTTGAATCCTCATTACAATAGTGCTACCCGCTTATAGGTGTGTCTTTAACTTAACTTAGCATTACCTTAACGTTAAATTAACGTACCTAATTTAAATTACGTAAGAAACTTACTTCTTTTAACCCAAACCATCATCTTTTACTAAACCTAAGAAAGTAGTTTTGTTTCAAATCACAACGTTAAAGGGGCACTATGCAGTTTTGGCCATTTCTTCGCTGTTTCCTCTTTCTCTGTTCCTCCAACAATGATATCCTAGCTTTTTGTTTCTTTTTTGCCGGCTCAGCCATGTGAAAAACTCCTTCGCTACCTTTCTAGCGAGTTCCTGAATGGGCGTATGTGTGCAGTGCCGTGAAGCAATTCGTTGCATCGCGAGACCTGATATCACGCGATACTTTCTGACGCTGAGGCCGGCAGCTTGCCGGCCGAAAGTTGTAAGGGTGGTTTTTCCGCTCACAGGTGCTATGGGGGAGCGAGACGACCACCATTCACCTCGAAAAAAGTCATATAGCCATTCCAATGACTCCGAAGCTGTTCAGTTAAGGTAAATTAAGCTAAAAAAAACTGCATAGTTCCCTTTAACCACGTGTTTAAAACAAAGACTGTTTCACAACAGTCAGTCGTCAGAAAGGGCTTTCTGGCAGAAAGTTCTGAATGCTAACTCCCAACAGCCTGGAAAACATGTTTCTCTCGAAACGTAATTGAGAATGGGTTGAGGACAGAGGCACTGGAGTTTACATCAATACAACAATCAGTCGAGTGACGGCAGCTCTGAGGCCTGCACCACTCGTTAAAGTTTCAACACCGTCACTTCTCAAACAAACAAATCCATAATGTGCTAAGCAGTAGTAATCAATTCGCTGCACAGACTGGCCAAACAGTTTGAGCACGTATGTGACTATGGGCTGTATTTACTGATGCGACGCCTGGATGCCAGCAGTGCCGCTGGCTGGCTAATGGCAGGTGACTAATGTAGTTTGACAGAATCCAAATCTCTTTATTAGGCCCTCCTTCGCCTCAATTGAGAGGCACAACTCAATCCAACCCCTAACGAATTTTTTAGTGGACTCTGCTGTCAAATATGAAGGATGATGTGACATTAAGGGCAGATTCTGCATCAAGAAATGTTCTTTCAGCACAGTGGAGGCCCTACGGCCAAAGTGGTGCATTGTGTACCGGCGACACAAATGCACTTATTGTAACAGGGCACATGTTAGGAATATGCAAATTGAGACGTCACAGAGATTGTTGGATGAAATAATGGCATTTCTCTTAAAATCAGCCTTAATCTTCAAATAAAGGCTCTATAAATTACATTTGCACTCAGTATGGCTTCATATGATGATATTTAGAGATTAGCTTTCCACCTTGCCGACTTTCAGCAGGCAAAACACCCACGTTCTGGTGGTTGCTGAGATCCCACTAATACGGTATTGTTTTACTTTTTAGATCACTAGCGTTTGGAGTCAAGCACGATGGGAGCGAAAGAGAGGGACAGACAAAGCGAGAAAGAGAATTGAGATGAGTTATGCAAGAGGCCCTTTTTTTTTTTTTTTTTTTTTTTTTTTTTTTTTTTTAAATTGGACTGACATTATATCACAGATGTATGAGTGTATGCACATATAGGCACACTCGCACACACTCACCCACACACTTTCCTTTTCCTTTAGGCCTACCTGTGTTTTATTGAGTTTCCCAAATCTCTTCGGGGAATCTGTGGGGACCAGCGAGGCACTGAGAGAGTGTCTGGAGAGGGAGAGGAAGAGACAGGAGGGATGGAAGGGTGTTATGTGTTTTCTCTCTTTTTTGGTCTTATGGTAATACTGACAGAATGTCTTTAAGAATTGACTAAATGTCTTGAATTACACATTCATATAGCACATATGGCATTTCAGGAAAAGGACTGATTCAGTAGCAACAAACTGACATTTTGACTTAATAAGCTGTTTGGATATCATGCACACAGTCAGACATCACTGTAATTGATGTATAGCCCTTATTCATCTAGACAGACAGACAGACAGACAGACAGACAGACAGACAGACAGACAGACAGACAGACAGACAGACAGATAGATAGATAGATAGATAGATAGATAGATAGATAGATAGATAGATAGATAGATAGATAATTAAAGAAATGAAAATACATTATAAAGAGTTTGAATTCCATTGTGAGGAACTCTCGCTTCAAAAGGTTTTTACAACAAAAACCTTTCGCTTGGTCCATTAGTGCTGGCAATGACTGGGCAGCCCGATACATTTATGCTCCACCTCTTAATACCAGGTGAGAATGGCAGCCTACACAGCATTGGCTCTGAAGGCGGGTGGATGTGGTGGATATGCATTGAGATAATCATGATCATTTTTGTTCTTAGTGGTTTATTTCAACTTCTACATAAACCCCACATATTACAGGCCTATTTAGGTTATATTCTGTTACACTTTTGACAATTTAGAAGTGAATAAAAACAGTCAATTAAAAAAAAAAAAACATGGAACAGGAAGAGGTATCTAAATTACATTCAGCACATTTTCACCACAACATCCAACACCCTTTAAAATGTTTAAAAAGTACTCCACTGACTTGGCATTACACTCCAAAAACCATTGTTGCACTCACAATGCAATTAAAAAAAGGATCAAAAGAGATGCATGCCTTCTTCGTTCTTGTCCAAATCTGCATCTACATTACCCACAATGCATGCCATGCGTGTGAAATGCAAGTAGCGGATAATGTAGCCCCAACTCCATATCCCCAGATTTTATACATTTTTAAATTTGTAGTCTTCGGTCTCAACAATGTATCAATTACAATTGTTATAACAACAATTTATTAGGCAATTTATCAGACTTTACGCAGCTCCCTTCTGAGCCACAAATTAATTTATACACATTTTCTCATGTGCATTAGTACTCCCCAAAACCTGTAAACAGGCTTTGATTTCCCTGTAAGGTAAGTTGTCTCATATTTAAAGAATAAACAGGTTTTATATTGAAACAAAAACTATATTATGTGATATTCATGTAGTAACCGTGCACCCAAACACACTGTCAAATCTCTCATCTTTTGTATCTTTTTGGCTGAGAGTAATATGTGTAATAATTGAGTAATGTTTTGGCTACCTTTATGCAGTTATTCATGAGTATTATGTTACTTTTATGTTGTAAATGAATGCCAGGAAGAAGGGAGTAGAGGGGAATTGAGATGTTTATGTGTATACCTTGAAATGGAACTGTGGGCCGAGGTGTGAGATCGATCTCCATATGATAGGACAGAAGTGGTTCACTGCAATTAGGCTCGAGTGGAGAAAGAGTTGGTTTCAGCTGGAAATCTCACAATATTGCCCAAAAGAATAAATCATGAATTATGCCTTTTTGTTTGAAAGTAAATGGAAAAGGCGCTAAGATTCACTGTTGAGATGCCAATGTTCCTCCCAGAACACTCTTAAAAACTTGTGGATTGGAGTCTTTAGAGGAAAATTGTTTGCAGAGACAGATCTCCTCTAGAGACAAAAGTACTCTTCGTTAATCCCTTTGAAATGACATACTGTAATCCGAATAGTGTTGTAATGTAACCAAGTACAAATACTTTGTTACTGTACTTAAGTAGAATTATCACATATCTGTACTTTACTTTGTTATTTATATCTCTGGAAACTTTTACTTTGACTCCATTACCTCACCTTAATAAAATGTATACTTTCACTCCACAACATTTCCCCTAAGCAACTTGGTTACTTGTTACCTCAAAATAACATCAGAAGACATTTGTTTGAGTGCAAAAAAGCAGTTTGACGAATCATTGCTCCTAGTTTGCAAGTTAATGCACGCTGAATTCCTGTTGCTGATGTAATGCCTGTTTGTTGCCAAGCGTCAAAACGAAAGAAGACGAGAAGGAAGCATAATAATGGGCAACGTCATGGAAACACCTGCTGCAGGCTCTGCCGCCAACGTAACAGATGATGACCACCCCGACAACGTTTATGCGTTTTGAGGTGAATTTTCAGGGTAAGACGGAGGGGGGAGAGGGACCGAGGGAGGGAGAGGAGGCCCTCAACAGCGCGGCGCTGCACTTCAAGTGACACAAGCGCTTGTGCTGGTTGGGAAAAATGTCAAAAAGACAACAAAGTTTGCTTAACTTTTTCAAATAGGCTACGCTGGCCAGTCGGATCCCAAACAAGAAAAAACGTTTCTGCCGATCAAGAATGTGGAGACCACGGTGGGCTTTTTGGTTAATTTAATAGAGTTGCCGGATCCACCCCCCTCTGTGCTCCGGGACCTTCCACTTTACAAATGAAGCACTGCCCAAACCCATCCCTAAACATTAGCCTACTCTCAAGCTGTGTGGTTTTTCAATTTTCTGCCTGGACCTGTGACAAGCTGCTCTGACACTGATAGTACCTGTCAACCTGTCTTTGTTTGAAACTGGTGGACAAGAAGATACAATGGCCGGAAGTAGTTAAACCTGTTTTGTAGAACCCAGAACAATGTTGGGCAAAACCCCTATTTGACCAATAACCGGAGTTTCCCACGACTTCAACCAATCACAGCAGTCCCACGTGCCAGACTTTGCGTCAGTATGTGACGCTGAGAGTCACTGACCAAGCGGGAGTGAAAATGGGTTGACGTAACACACGCACATCGCCAAATTTATTTCCTTGTTTCTGATATGAAGATGAGACGTGTGTGACTCGAACATCTCACATTTACCAACAAAACATACAGCGAAAGACCGTGTAAAACATTTCAGACCGTCCTTCCAACCTGTATACATTTTAACATCAAAAGTCCGCTGTAACGATTTTTCACTCTAAAGTCGCTGAAAGCTGCTGCTGTTTCCTGTCGGCTCTCTGCAGAGGGCGGGGCTGCTGCTCAGTTCCCCCCGCGACTGATGCATGCACACACACAAACACGCACAGGAAAAACCAGATGAGACGTACAGGATGACCTAAATTGAGGACAGCTATGCTTGTTATTGTACGTGCAATGATAAGTAATAAAGTTCAACGAGTAATGTTGCTTTATCAAACTGTATGAATGTGTGTTCCAGCCCAGGCCTGGCTAGGAAATTAACTAACAATGTAAAGAACAAGCCACTGACAGATATATTCAAATTTGATTCATTCAATAAATAAAAAAAAAAAATCTTAAATCCACCAACCATTTTCATATTATACTAACATTTGCAGCATACTGAGCCTTTTTGGTAAGGTTACTAGGAAAACTCAGCCCAGAGTAGTTTTATTCTCCCCAAAATAAATTTCCTTTTTATTTTTAAAGAATTATACCCCCCAAAAAAAATCTAAACTTTTTTTTGCAGTCTCTCGCAACTTCATTGCAACAAAAATACAAAAGACATTGCAACTTTTATCGTAAAATCTGGCATTTTGGGCCGCAATAATCTCAAAAAAAGGCCGCAAAAGTAAGATAATGTATGACATTTTAGCAATTGAGCTTTTCATTTGTTATTCTTGTATTTAGGTGTGTTGATGTGGATATTTATTCCTTGGTTTGGTTTGCACTGACATTGATTGTTCGGTTTTATGGTTCTATTGTTTCATTTTTTCACCATTTCCGTGTTGGATTCTGATCGCCTAACAGAAAAACAGTGCATTCATGTGAGCCATTAATATGGTGCCAACAAAAAGTCCAGGGAGGTGAAACAAAACCAAAAGTGTGATTTGTGGTTAATAAAGTGCACATGCCCATGCACAGGTACCAACGCCAAGTCACACAAACAGGACAAACAGGACACACAAGGAAACTTTACGACCTGCACAAACAATTTACTAGGGGGATTAGTTTCTATGCGGATGTATGCTCGTGTGTGTGTGTAACAGATGAGCCTCCAGGAGCTGAAAAGCCCCAGGGAATGTGAAAGGAAATGTAAACAACACAGATGAGCTGGTGTTTGTGCTAGGCTAAAGGCTAACCCCAGCATACCAGCTCTCCCGACTGTTTTCACTGCAAATGTCCGCTCCTTGGACAATAAACTGGACTACATTTTTACACAATTCCATTCCTATATGTACTGTATATAGATGGATGACAATAAAGTCTCTTATCTAATAGCTTAGCCTTGAATTAGCTGAAGCCCTGAGCCTTTGGCTACAGTAAACACACACACATCACATTGGAATAATAGGAACGCTCTCTCTCTTTCTAAAATGACCTGTGATTGGCGGAAGTCTCCCGTGACATCTAGATTTTCTAAAGCCTGAAAACAGAGCCCAGAGGAGGTGCATAAGTCTAGTTTTCTCTCACAACACTTGAATAACAATATGCTGAAAGGTTAATTTTTTGCCCAATGACGTCAAAAATAAACTATCTACTGCAGCTTTAACTTATCTCATTAAATAAAATGAGAAAAACAATATTTGTATTATTCAAATCTTTGATCTGGTGAGGGGCTCAATCCTATGAATTGATTACAAGGCTCCGAGTTATTGACAGTGCTAATCTCATGGCCCCGGTGCTGTATAGCATTTCCTAGTTCCTGAAACACCCTTCCTCTTCCTCTCCAGCCTCTCTAGAGGCCTGGTGCCTTCTCTCCGCACTCCGATGCATCGCTCAATTACACTCAATCAACCTGATAACTCAATACAGAGGGGAAACTGACATCATCTGCTTCTTGTCAGCTTGTTGGCGACTGGCAGATGATTGGACTTGTCAGCGGCATGGTCAAGCCTGTTTATCATCGTATGTGTGCTGTTGACATCGCTGTCTGTCCTCTGCAACAGCCTTTGATGATCCTACCATCCCTCAAAGAACGGGGAGTGTAGATTTTTGTCAAATTCTAACACATTTATAGAAGCATGAGCTTGAGAAATGACAGAAACCTTTAGACATGCAACAGATGTGTAGTATTTGTGTGCATGTTTTTAGTGACTGGAATTTGGGCCTTCCATGTGAAGAATGGCTTTTGGCGGAAAAGTCAGAGGTCGACCTTATTTATAAGGAAGATAATGTATACCATTTTAGCAATTGAGCTTTTAATTTGTTATTTTTGTATTTAGGTGTATTGATGTGGATATGTATTCCTTGGTTTGGTTTGCACTGATATTGATTGTTCGGTTTTAAGATTCTATTGTTTAATTTTATGTTTGTGTTTTGTGTATTTTATGTCTGTCCTTTAAAGTTGTCTGTCCAGTAGTATTTGTTAGCAGTGGTGGAGTCCACTGCTAAAACAGTGTTGGATTCTGATCGCCTAACCAAAACAATGCATTCATGTGAGCCATTAATATGGTGCCAACAAAAAGTCCAGGAATGTGAAACAAAACCAAAAGTGTGATTTGTGGTTAATAAAGTGCACATGCCCATGCACAGGTACCAACGCCAAGTCACACAAACAGGACAAACAGGACACACAAGGAAACTTTACGACCTGCACAAACAATTTACCAAAAACTAGGGGGTTTAGTTTCTGTGCAATACTGTAAATACATTTTATATTTTAATATTTATTCTCTTTAATTATATTAATTTATTTATCTATGTATTCTACTTTTCCTCCTATCCCGTTCTGCTGCAACAGTGTGAATTTCCCCATTGTGGGATTAATAAAGGATTTTGAATCTTTGTATGTGCATGTATGCTTGCATGTGCACCATATTATTTTGCAGGTGTGACCTTCACAGAACTGATCAAAACACTTAAATATGTGTGTGTGTGTGTGTGTGTGTGTGTGTGTGTGTGTGTGTGTGTGTGTGTGTGTGTGTGTGTGTGTGTGTGTGTGTGTGTGCGTGCGTGCGTGTGTGCGTGTGTGACAGATGAGCCTCCAGGAGCTGAGAAGCCCCAAGGCGCCAGACAACAGTGTCCTCCTCCATCTTCTCTGAATGGCCTCAGCCTAATTAAGCTGAGGCCTTCCTTCCCCCTCCTCCACTAGCAGGTCACATGAAACAAAGATGTGTATGTGTGTGTGTGTGTGTGTGTGTGTGTGTGTGTGTGTGTGTGTGTGTGTGTGTGTGTGTGTGTGTGTGTGTGTGTGTGTGTGTGTGTGTTTTGTTGTGTGGGTAAATAGAGAAATGTAAATAGACTGAAAGATGAAGAAATATATGTTTCTGTTTGTGTGTGGGTTAAACAGAGGGTGTGTGTGTGTGTATGGGTGCAGAGATAAAGAGACTACTTGAGTCTAGGAGCCTATTTAGAGTCAACTATAGTTTATTTGACGTTAGACTGAGATGCCTCTCCAAGTGATTGACTGAGCGCTAAACACTTCTCCCCATGGAGGTAAAATTTCTACTGTGGGTAAAAAAGAAAAGTGTGGAGCGTGTGACAAATAAAACAACACAAGATACGTACAACACAGGGGAAAAAAACACACACATTCTAATTATTCTCATTGTCTGTGCTGTAACCAAGTCACCCACACCTACTCTTGTTATTATCAGAATCATCAAGGTATTACAGCTCAATGGGCAGAATGTGACAACTAGATAAGACATGGTATGTACAGTGGACTGTGCAGAGTAGCAGAAGAAGTGAACAGGACTGTAAAAATGTGTGGGCGTTTGCTGCACAATGTGCTGCATTATAACACATGAGTGTTACATGAGCGATGTGTTACAGGCTGTTGCTCACCATATTCTCAACGTTTCTCATCCATGCGTTTTAAATGCGTTTCCACGAGATGAAAGTACACAACTAATCAAGTTTTTGTTTGGAGTGGCAGCAAGAAACAAACTAAGAGAAGGGTGAAAATATTTTTTATATCTCAATGTGAGAAAAGGTTGCTCAGTTGCTATGGCAACAGCTACACACTAATCGGCCTTTTTGCAGAATATTGTGCTGTCATCTTTGACGAACACACAAACACATACACATTTACAAATAACCCACATACAAACACAATAAACTAACAATAGCAATCACAGTGCTAAGTATCACCGCGCGGCCTTATATAAAGCGGGAGTCTTTAAAGACAGTTAAAGTGTGCCAGTGAGACAGAGGGAGGAGGGATGGGAGAACAGATGATGCCTGGAGGCCTTATGGCTCGGTAGTGACTTCCTCAGTTAAAGAACTCTAATGTCTTGAGGCACGCAGACGACGAGTACCGACAGACAGCAGGTTTTGGTGGTGAGGCCAATCTGACGCTACGGAGGGCTTTCAGGTGACGTAACGCACCCTCTGGCAGCCATATCAGAGGTCCATAGCTCTTTGACAACACTGATGACGAACAGCTAATTGTTTTAGTAAATATACAAATTTTCTGTCTCATTATGACGGGGCTCCTTCTCAACTTCTAATACCCTCAATGTGTTGTTCTATCTCATATCAAATAAAAGAGCGGCTAGATAAAGATCCCATAAGTGAACTGGAAGGATGCGTCAGTGGTGCCAACAGATGGGATGCTCAAAAAGGCATTCAGCATTCAATGCATCATGACCAAACAGTGCCATCTCCGACAGCAAACAGCCTGTTGAAATATGAGAATGAACATATCTGATTTGTACTCTGTAGTTTGTAACAGAAAGCTTTGGTGGCAAGTTGAATGTTGCTAACATATGTTGTTCCACTACCCTGATGGCTACTTGGCTATTAAAGCAGTTTGTTTAGATGAGCTGAGGTGTCGTGTGACGACTTGGTGTTCTTCAGAGACTAAATGTTCAGTAGGATCTCAACTAAATGCTCAGTAGGATCTTTTGCACAAAAACAATGTACAGTAGATGCAGTAGCAGCAGTGTTTACAAAGACTTCTCTGACTCGTGACACTGTTTGTAACACCTGTTCTTTTCTAGGAACAACATAGTAACTATTGACCAATCAACCTCTTTATTGATTGGAGTTTATGACCTCCTCGGCATGGTTTCATTAGTTGGAGTAAGAGGAGAACTTGATGTCAGACCTCTGCACCAGAAAGAGAGTCCTGCAAAACATTTACTACTTGGAAAATAGGTTTTCTGTAGTTGCGACCTGATGTTGAATGTTTGAGTTAAAAAAAGAGCAAAAATTATGAATTATTTTGACTAATAGTTAAGATCAGAGGACGTGAATCACAGACTGGTTTAAGTCAAAGATTAGTCAGGATACTGTTTTAAAACCACTTAAACATTTTTTCTTCAAATGCTTTGAAATTGAATAAAACACCCAAAATGCAATGGAAGTAATCATTAATTTTACCTGCGAAGAACGTTGCATGGGTTCCATACAACATACATGCATCCGAGTTATGTTGGGGCAATTTGGTAGTAAGAAACCCATATTTCTGATATAAAAAAAAACTCTGAAAACTGGTCGAATTTGACCCGAGGAAAACACAAGGGTTAAATACAAGTAAACAGGATATTATAAATATGTGGTGTGGAGAGCTTTCTGAGTTTTGTAGCCAGTGAACTCCGTTCAAAACAAATGCAAACCAAGGTGAGATCTTTTCTATTCTGCTTAAAATACAAAAAAGGTGAATATGCCTGGCTCTCCAAGCATGAGTCAACCTGTCAACATCCATCTTCTAACACACATATACAACAATGAAACAATGGCTGATTGACAAAACTGTACGTCTGGGCTGAAATACTGAATCGACGCCAACCTCAACTATTCTTCCCAGGTCGCTCTTTTTCCTCACCCTGTTTTAATTTTAGCCGTTATTTGCAGCCATTATTTATTAGCCAACTCTCAAAGGGACTTCCATTGTGGTGCCACACTCGGTTGCTAGGAGATCTGTGACGCAACTGCAAAGCATTTATGCGAGGTTAGGGTGAGTGGGTGACGTCATTAGAACACATGTAGATATAAACAGAGTGAGTTGTGCGAAAAGCGTTTGAAGAACATTTAAGCCATTTATATCCACAAGCACACACTCACAAACTCCTACACTCTCTCTCTCTCTCTCTCTGCATCTCAGGCACACACACACTCATACACACTCACACATCAGTTTTGCAGCAGGTGTGTGTGTGTGTGTGTGTGTGTGTGTGTGTGTGTGTGTGTGTGTGTGTGTGTGTGTGTGTGTGTGTGTGTGTGTGTGTGTGTGTGTGTTTTGGTCGAGTCCCAGTGCTGCGTGAGCTCAAACAGCCTGAGGTGCCAGAGGTGAGCTGTCCGTGGGAAATGTCCTTCTGTGGCCACCATAACTTTTCAGAAACAATGACTTAACAAAACACCTGGAGCAAAAGCAAAAACACTGAAAATTGAATATTTATTATTCAAGTTGACCATTAGGGTAAACAACCAAAAAACAATAGGACGTGCCTTGCTTGCAATAAGTGAAATGATTTTTAAAACGTCTATTGCACATACATAAACATGAGCAGACTAGGCGCAAGAAAATGAGCATGAGAGTGGATATACCAGCAGTAGCCCATCTTTATTTATTGGCATCGGTCTAATGTTCATTGTCTGCAGACTTTTGTTCATGAGTTTACATCAAAAGCCTTACTAAATCATTTCCGTTTTTGCCGACAAGTTGATTGTATTTTTATGTTATTTCTCCAGGTTAGAAGCCTTTCTTTCCCACTGTATATCTGAGCATAATGAAAGTAAATGCAGTGTACTAAACATAGACTGTATAATATTGATGGACAGAGCATGTGTGACGTTACCCACATGTTTGTGAAGATCTTAAGATAACTTTGCCAAACCGGATGCTTTGTCCATTAATATTATACAGTCTATGGTACTAAACCAGAGGTTTCTAATCTTTTCAAGATGCAAACAGCCAGACAGCACTGGGATATTTAACTTACACCTAGATACAACACATTGATTGCTCATAAACTTTCTGCACCTCCCTTGTCACTATCAAAATCTGTAAATACATTTGTAGCACTCCAAAGACAGAAGGAAAACACAGGAAAGTGAAGCGACAGTCAACGAGAGTGTGAGAGAGAGAGCGAGAGAGAGAGCGAGAGAGAGAGAGAGAGAGAGAGAGAGAGAGAGCGTGAGCTGCAAACCAGCGTAAACAGCTGTTTCTACGTGCCTCCCATGCTGATTTTGAGTGATTTCTGGAATGCTCTAAATGGAAACCATTGTAATAAACAAAGAGACAAACGGATAAACATCAAAGGCCCTTAGCACCTTCTAGTGAGGTCAAAGGACATAAGCTCTTCTACCCAAGTACTATATTCTTACGCCTGAGAATATAGTTCCTGGTTTGTTTACAGTTAGAAGATGGCTGTGTCTCATGTTACGTTGTTTTTTGTACACACTGTGACTATACAAATCACAACACGTTAACTGGAACATGTTGGCGTTATTTTATCCCTTATTCGGAGCAGTAGGCTAGTTGGAACCAGTTACCTGCATGTTCTGTGCTAGGCTAAGCTACCGGTGGAAGCGTCAGACACCGCTACAACACGCACGGACACGAGAAGGGTATGTATCGACTTGTCTTACTCTGGGGGTTACGGTGAATAAGCTCAAGTCCCAATAAGTCGGCGTGTTCCTTTAAGGGATCGAAGGATTTCAAGTTATACATTTGAAGTTTAATACTTAAGCTATGACAATAAAGACTGTAATTACACCGCCATTAAAACAAAGGGTGCGGTAAATTAAAGAGAAAACCGACAAAGATAAATCTTTTTACCCTCAGGGTAAATGTTTCTTCTGGGGGGGGGGGGGGGGGGGGGCATTTTAGGCCTTTATTTTTATAAGACAGCTGAAGACATGAAATGGGAGAGAGGGGGAATGACATTCAGCAAAGGGCCGCAGGTCGGAGTCGATCCTGTGGCTGCTGCGTCGAGGAGTAAACCTCTATATTTGGGCGCACTCTACCAAATGAGCTACCCAGGCACCGAGGGTAAATGTCTCTTAATCTCAGTGTTGCTGTTAAAATCTATTCTAAAACATATTGGGAGCCAGTGTAATGAGGCCAGAACAGGAGTAATGTGATTGCATCACTTGGTTCTGGTTAAAAGCCTGGTAGACTTCATAGATTTTTAGTTCAAGCAAAGAGACTGTTGCAATAATCTAGGCATGATGAGATGAAGGCATGTAAAATGGTCTTTAAATATTGACCAGATTTTTGAAATATTTCTAAGATGATCAGTTACAGTGCAGGAACACACAACAAAATGCAGAAAAGCCGATCCTCAAACAGAAATCTTGCATGTCACCCTCGGCATTTACAACTGTAATTGACAGCAGCACATGAACATTTTTAGTTCAACCTAACCTGCATTTAAAAAGTACAGGTTAGGTTGAAAACTGAAAAGAATGCCTGGGGGTAGCAGCTCACATTAAGAGGAGAAGCCACAGGTTAAATTTATGAGCGTGTGTGCTCAGCGACTCCTCCCAGAAAGCCTGAAGGAGCACATAAAGTGGCAGGACTCCTTCAACCTTCAGAGCCATCCACAGCGGATGGCTTATCTTGGATTTTAAGTATATAGGCAGGTTTCCAAACCAAGCTGTGATGCCCACCGTGTCTAATAATGCTTTCTTGTACAGCAGGATAAATAAAGAAAAGTGTACTTCCTCCAACTCCTAAAAACTGTGTCTACGTAAGAAGTACTCTCTCTGCTGTAGCCTGAAGCAGACACTGTTAACTTGGACGCGCCAGCTCAGTGGGTTTTCAGCATGCACTCCCACACACGTACAGGTGGAGACATGGGAGATGGCTTCATTGTGAATGACTGCAGGCCTGTGATCATTATTTACAGCTTTATGATCAGAAATGTCTTTTTTTATTTATAGTTCAGATACTTTACTCTCCTCTCTATTTATATCTATAACCTGATATCCCTGTTTTTTTTAATAGTAATACTTTAGGTGTCAAGTTGACACTCGAATGAATGAAATCCTGCATTTTCTTGATCTGTAATTGCACTACGACATATACATACATTGTTTTCCCAATTAGCAGGATTATGCCAGAATTCTGTTTACAGACAATGTTTTTTCACATGAGGAAAGTGCTACTTAAAGTCGCTAGTGACATTATGATGTCAGCTGACTCTGGGGAACACACAGTTTTGGTCCTATTAGACCTTGCATCTGCCTTTGACTCCGTTGAGCATACTATTATGATCAACAGACTTCACGATCTGGTTGGAATGTCTGGATCAGTTTTAAAATGGTTTACTTCCTACCTTTCTGGCAGAACTTTCAGTGTTTTTGTAAACCAGATCATGTCGGACACTACAGGGTTGTCATGTGGGGTACTTCAGGGTTCTGTTTTGGGACGGATTCTGTTCCTTTTGTATATATTCCCTCTAGGAGAGATAATAAGCCAGTTCAGTGGCATATCTTAGCATTTTTATGCTGATGATATCCAGCTGTAGTGCTCCTCCTAAGGTTAATGTCGTCTGTCCAACCGAGCCTAAGGAATTTAGGTGTTGTTTTTGATTCTGCGATGTCCTTGGCGCATCACTCCAAACAGTTAATTAGAAACCGCTACTTTTAACTGAGGAACATATCAAAACTCCTAACTTTGGTGTCGAAGGTTGAATTGGAAATGATCAATGCTTTTATTTTGTCTCGTTTAGATTATTGTAACAGTCTTTTTACATGTTTAAACAAGAAAGAGCTTTTCCGCCTGCAGGTAGTTCAAAACTCCGCTGCAAGGCTTTTAACTCACACAAGCAAAAGAGCGCACATTACACATGTTTTGGCATCACTTCACTGGTATTAATTAATATTATTTAATACATTTTTTAATTCTGGCCCCTACTTTTAGAGCCTTGCACGGACAAGCTCCTCCTTATATGTCTGAACTGATATAGCATCACACTTCTTCGAAGTGTCTGAGGTCATCAGGTGAGATGTTATTAGTGGTCCCTGGCACTCATATTAAAACCGGAGGGGATCGATCTTTTCAGGCAGTGGCACCCAGGCTGTGGAATGCACTGCCACTCTCTTTATGTTGTTCAAATGCTGTTGATTCTTTAAAAAAGCAGTTGAAGACTTGGCTATTCAAGCAGGCTTTTAGTTAGACAAGGGATTTTATGGCTGTCTAAATTTATGTACCTACATGTTTTCTTTGTATTCTTATGTCTTTTATTTATCATATTCCAATTTATTGTAAAGCACTTTTTATTAACAATTTTTATCTGTAAAAGGGTTATATAAATAAACTTTACTTACTTTTACTTACTTACATTAATGTACCACACTGCCGTGGTATTGGTTAAATGTTAATAAAGTAATCATGTCCTGTGTTGTACTTTCAAGTCAGTGCAGACTTTTTCTTCATAAACCTAAGACCTAACCATAACCAAGTACTGTGAAATTGAAGACTTTAGTTTAGTTGGTTACATTGATGTTTGTCCATGCGTCATGTTGCTAGAGCTGTGAACTGAGCTTACCTACCATTAGGCTACCAGTAGCTTATGAACTACAGTCTCTTCTTAGAATAATGCCAGGGTTCCATCTTAAACAATAAATTCAAGGACTTTCTAGGCCCAGTACCCTTAAATTCAAGGACCCCCTTGGCATAGTTTGAGACACGGATCAAGGTTAACTACTGCTACAACATCATTTATATAATAAGAACTGGCAGGCTTTACAGAACCTCACATACAACAAAAAACAAAGAGGCTTGAATGTTTAAACACTTCTCCATTGTGCTTTGTTACAGTGATGACAGTTTGAGTTGACATTTAATAGGCAGCCAAAAGAGTGACTATGCCTTTGGTTAAAGACAAAGCAAGCGATACATAACTTTCATATAAATGTCAAGTTAAATGTGACAAGGCACCGTCTGTCTCAACAACAATGGTGGCAGCAGGCGTTTGGTTTGTCTGGACAGGTGAGAACAATGATATTTGAACTTTGTCACACACAACTAACTTGTTATATACTTGTAGCAGAAAATGTAGGCCTGGGTTCCCTTTTCCAAGCAAGTGCAGTGTAGTTTATTGAGTAAGAATATAATCCAAATTAAATAATTGTACTGCTATTCTCAACACACATGCACACATTAGCAACTATACCAAAAATGTGCTATTTGTCATCTCAACAGCTGTATTTTATAATTGAAGTACATCTTTATTTGTCTGTTAGTCATGCATATAGTGTGGGATTATTCCATGTTATGCCCCTATCAACAAATATGCACTGCTGTGCCCCATATATGTTAGGATTGTGTATTTGTTCTGTTTCCTGCTTTATTTTGGTAGTCTTTGGTAGTATTTCTGTCTTGTCTGGTCTTGTTTTACTTCCTGCCTTGTGTTTTCCCGCCTTTTGTGATTGTTTGATGTCTTTCACCTGTTCCCCAGCCCTTGTGTCACCTGTCTCGTTTCCTCGTTACCTCTTTTATTTAGTCTCTGTGTTTTCTTTGTCTGTTGTCAGGTCATTATTTCTGTTTGGAGTGTCTGTGTGACTAGTCTAACCGGTTTGGCTTGGTGTTCCTGGTTACTGTGATTCTTGTTTTTTTGAGTTACCCCTGCCTGTCTACCTGCTTGCTTGCCTGCCTGCTTCTCTCTGGATTCAAGGA
This sequence comes from Zingel zingel, assembly GCA_023566125.1. Classification (NCBI taxonomy): domain Eukaryota; kingdom Metazoa; phylum Chordata; class Actinopteri; order Perciformes; family Percidae; genus Zingel; species Zingel zingel. Next base: position 11,176,275 of record CM042314.1, on the reverse strand, counting down.
AGTTTGCCACGTGTTGGAAGTGTTTGTTGGACTCTGGAGGACAACATTTCCACATGGTCGAGCCACAAACAAGAAACGCTGATTCACTGGGCACGCTCTGGAGAGCGCACTGCAACCACCAATCACCACTGGATCCCCTGGACACGACACCCCCTTGCCCTATTCACTGTATATATTTAGCTTTATTAAATCACTTAAACGTATTTCCTGTGTCATGTCTGCTTTTGGGTCCAACCTCCAGTGCCGTACCGTAACAATATACCTGTTAAGGTCTACAACTATTCACAACACTAACCCTTCCTTGACCCAACCTCCATTACTCCCCAATTCCTCCTCTGTTTAATTGCTTCCGCAGTCTGCCCCTAATGCATAGTCAATAATGCTGCCAATGTGCAGCAACACACCACCTTCAGACATTATGGCACAACCTGATTGTTCATTTGTTGCATTTTCCAACAGAGCTTTACGTATATTCTTAACCCAAAGATTTATGGTGGTGAAATGATTGTGGGTGTGAGTACTCTCTTCTTTTATGTGGAGAGGTCGGTTTGGTAAAGTGTTGCAAAGGTAAGAAAAATGTGTCTTTTAAGATATAAAGATAGTAAAGACTCATGTTGGGTTCAAAATTAACCTTAGTGCAGTTTTCAACCCCAGAGTGCACTAGAGTTTTCGACTAAATGAGACATTGCCTGAGAACTAAATAAGCAGGAGTCAAACTGGATTAGAATATGAAAGAAATATATGAAAAGCATTAAAAAAAAAAATTTCATAAAAGCTAGAGTGCAAGCTTATTAAAAAAAGAAGAGTTCACTTACTTGCAGAGGGTGTTTCAGCATGGACAGGAGGTGTGGAAGGGATGAAGGAGGGGAAGAAGAAGGATCGCAGAGATCGTTCGGTGTGGAGGGGTGAGCGCTGCGTGGGCAGATTCTCACAGCTGCCCACGCTGCTGTGGATCTTAAGGTTCAAGGGCTTGGTCTTCTTCTTGGCTCTGAGGGAAACAATAAGATTGACAGATCAGGAGTGTGCAATGTGCACAACTGAGTTTTTGGACAGGTAAAAACGTAGTAAAAAATGTAGCCATTCTAGCAATGTTGGTTGGTTGGTCAGTCAGTTCAGCATTTTGGTCCAGACTGAAATAGTGAGATGAGTTGTCAGGACATTTGGTGCAGACGTTCATGGTGCCCAGAAGATGAATTAGCATTTAGCTCAAAGCTCACAGAACATCTATCACGGCTGTAGACTCTTTGTTTACAACAGCATGTATTACTAGATGCTTGAAAAAATGTATAATTTCTGGGGCATTTTTTGAGTCCTCTTCCGCTTTGTTGAATCTCTGGAATTGACACCAAAACAATGTAAAGTACTTCTTCAACGATTTTTTCATCATTCAAAACATCTGGCTTTTCTTTAGTTTCCGTCAGAATGAAGGTGCAAAGCATTCATACAGGAGAGATAGCAATTTCTCCATCTACAATAGTCCATATACTGTACACAGACCATAACACAATGCAACAGCAATTATTCTCTCCTCCTACACATACTGTACACCCCACAGCTGAATACAACAAGTTCACACTAGCTCTTGGAGGGGTATGAAAGTCACTCTGGTGGACAAAGCAGTCGGAGAGAGAGCGAGAAATGTGCACCATAAAAGTAAAATACAGTATCACATCATTCCAAAATAACCCCTGGAACTCACTGAGCACACATGTTTCCATTATCCCATGGTGGATTTCTTTTTGTATGAAAATGTTGGAGGTAAATTTGTTTTGACTACCCGCAGTAGGGAGGTTATCCAGGCACGTCCAGCTTGGAGAAGGCTTTGGGGAAGAACCAGGACTAGGTGGAGGGATTATATCTCCACCCTGGCCTGGGACTTTGGGGTCCCCTGCTGGAGCTGCTGCCCCTGGACCCGACCCCGGATAAGTGGATGACGATAGATGGATACTCTCACTGCAGAAATCTCTAATTTAAGCCAAACTGTGCACATACTACTCATAAATCAATATGCACAAGCTCTAGCAGGTGTGACAGCACCCTAAGCTGCAGTAAGTGTAGTGTACTGTAGCAAAACAATTATGGGATTAAGTGATCACGATACAGTGTGTAATGCTGGGCATCATGCTCATAAGCTGACTACAAAGCCACAGGCATCAGGCCAGAAATAAAACAAACTGACTGGTGACAGGATGAGAAGGATCATAGGGTGACAGAAGATTACATACCAAAACTCAAAGAAAAAGAAAAGGCAGTTCATTTAAAATGAAAAGTACTGTATCATATAATACATTGTTATGTATCAGTAAACTTAATGATGGATTTAATGGTTTTAATTCAGTGTTGTTGCTGATACATTACTGTCAGTTTTACTTATTGTTAGACAGCCATGCTGGCAGCTATGTAAGGCTGTTTGCAGGCACAGTGGTTCTTTGGGTGCTATGAACTAAATGCTAACGTCAGCATGCTAACGTACTCACAAAGTGAAACATGCAAATGTTAAGCAGATACTGTATAATGTTCACCATCTTAGTTTAGCATGTTAGTATGCTAACATTTACTAATTAGCTCAAAGTAATGTATAGCAGAGGCAGATGGGAATGTCATTAGTTTGGTGAGATATTTCACTCAAATCCATAAATGCCAACATGTTAGAGAAAAGGTCAGGAGACCACCAAAGTCATTGGAGTCATCCTCTGAACACCACAAATGTCTGTACAAAATGTCATAGCAGTCCATCTACTAGCTGTTGAGACCAACAGACAGTGAGACATTGCCAAAACTAGCTTTTAAGAAATGTAATAAACAGATACTGTAGCACCATTATTACAGGTGATGGAATTATAGCTGTGGTGTTAGTATAAGTAATGATAATTCATTGTACAGTTATTGGCAACTCACCATCATTTTTGTAAGTATTACCGGTTTTCAAAGAATATTCATGCAGCCTAAAGACATGAAACCTGTTCAACCATCTGAGAAGCATAGAGACCTTTGGTGTGAATTTGAAAGTTGAAGTTTGACGGTTATTTTCTGACTGGAGTGATGGAATGAATTGGCTCTGTTGACTGAGCTAAAATGGGATGATTTTTTTGCAGATTTATGGGTGTTTATTTGCAATGGACATAGGAGATAATGATATCCCCGGGAAGTGTAAATCACACTGAATGATATTGATATGTGTTTCATGTCTGTGTTAAGACTTGACTGAGTTATGACTCAGAGAAGGAGTACGGTTTTTGACTCAAATTCACCTCAAGCACCCTCCCCATGTTAATCCCATCCGACGAGACACAAAAATAAAAAGTGAAGGACAGGTCAAAGAGATGCATAGAGAGTGAACCAGAAAGACAGGAAACCGTGACTACTAAGGGTAAAGCTGTAGAGAAGAACCAGAAATAACTAGTATATGTAACACATATACATACACAAAAACCAAACCAGTGAATGCAGACAAAAGCAGTCTAATATGCAAACAGAAGAAAAGAAATTGCTCCAGACAAAGACAAACCTGAAAGACACAGGTGAGGAAAAAGTATATAAAAAGGAGTTTATCGATTAAAAACAGACTTTTAAAAGTAAAAAAAATGACTTGTCTTGAGTTTTTATGCAAAGTAACACTCATTAAGTGTTAAATACCACAGTATTTTTTCCTCCCATGTCAGTCTCTCACACCCCACACTGAGTCATGCAATTAGACCTGTAAACTAGCTCGAGAACTTCACTCCCATCTCCTGCAATAAGGAAGCAGCCTGCAGGTTATCACTTCTCCGTCATAGAGCTTTTGTCAGCTATTCAGATTAGCCCACTTTATGCAATTTGAATCTAAATTAAACCATTCATCTCCCTCTATGCATGCCTTTATCCTATCCCCGAATGATTTGTAGATGTTCAGTGAGGGAAAAGAGAAAATGAATGTAGAGAGAAGGGAGAGGATTCCCAATTTTGGTTTTGAACACGGCTGTCGTGAAGGCGTGCGAGCGAAGGTGGGGACTGTCAACTCCACAGTTGTTAAAGCAGCTATTCAGATATCTTTTTCTCCTCTGTATATGAAAAGTTAAAGGAAAAATAAACTCAAAGAATACACAGAAAGACAGAAGAAGAGGGAGGTGGTTAACTTGTCAAGTGTTAAGAGAAATCAGCAAAGATATGAATAGTAAGAGTTGTCTTTTGATCTAGTCTAGGATTGTACATCACGATGCATTTCTCACAGATGGAAATCACTGCATATTTGTGTCGCATTTTAGGTGGCATTTGAGTCTTTAATCCCCCGGGTCTTCCTTACTGAGTAAACAGGAACCACGTTTTTTTTTTTCATAGTATGATTTAGGCACTTCCTCTTAACATATTGTAGTGATTAAATTGTCATTTGTGTCATGCTTATTACCTGTTGATAATGTATGGGGATTTGGCATTCAGTTTGCTCTGGAATCATTAAAGGTCTATTGTTTCTATTCTGTGGTGAGTGAAAGTGCAATCTAAAATTTGCATTAATCCAGGGTCATGATGTTTGTAGACGATAGCTTGTTTTTTCTCGCAAATGATCTGTGCAGGTTTGACTTTGTCATCAGCTCTGTCAAAGGGAATCAAGGGAATACTGCTAAATGCTATGTGGGCAGAGAGGTTTTACGAAACCCATAAGGTGGGATCAACGCTTCACTTTTCTTTTTTTTTTAACTTTCCTAGATGGTTTAGTTTTTTTTTTAAATGAGATTTTCAATTCTCAATATGCCAGCAATAATAAAAAAAACTGACATTCATCCACCCACTCCCTCCACATCCACTTCCCCCACACTTGCAGAGACGCTAATTACAGTGACACCTTCAAGTACAGGTTCCATTTGATAAATAACTGAGGAGAGCTGTGATCCTTCAAATGACATATTTCCTTTACATTCTGACATATCAAGAGGATTTCAAAAAGGCAGTGTCATGCATATTGCACGTCTTTTCTGCCTAGCTAACTAGCTTTTAGTTATTCACTATCCACATGGCATTTGTCAACAGTGATGCTGTGATAGTGAAAAGCATTCACGCTCTGTCTAATTAACACTTGTGTCCATCTAGGAGAGTAAATTACTTGCGCGATTCCATCTGCATAACTCAGAAATATGCAGAAAAGCACCCTGATGCGTTTTATGCAAATGGTACTGTGGAATAATATCTCTGGCAGCCACTTCTCTTCGCTGCTTTAATAAAGTTGGTGGAAAATGAAATAAAGGTGCCTAGAATAATGATTACAACAGATAATTACTGTGAGCCCTTTGAGCAGTTTCATTCAAAGCAGGTTGTCTTGCTTTCAGAAGTCTGCGGTGCCAAGCCTGAGTTGAATTGAAGCTGGCAGTCTGCTACCTTGGGTAGACTTTTTTTCTTTTTCTTTTCTGAGGCAGTGTAGTAAAGCCAATGCTAAACCTAATCTAAAAAGAATGTATTGTCATTGCACAGCAAGTGCAACAATCCAAAGATTCTCCTTTGTTAAGTACAAAACTTTGCATTTTCTAAACTTTAAACTCTATACTGGAATATTTAGTTTCATATGATTCGCCTTCTACTTTGTTGTGTACAAAAGAAGGCAATAGCATACAGTATCATGTAACTGCTAAAACTGACTGAAGATGTAATGCCTTATCCAAATGTTATGTTTGCTTGTCAGAAGAGCTACATACAGACCTTGAAGAGACCTCGACCACTGTACCAACAGATCATCAAAGAAACCACAAGACACTGCTGCGCTGCCATTGCAGACGTCACTTCTAAATATAACAGCATGTTTTTTAACACACATGTTTCATGGACACAGAGAGGGGTGTGTCCGTCAACCCATGTGTGTAGGTGTGCGTGCTTGCCCATAGGTTTTGTTCAGGTCATCATTTGATGTTTCATCATGACGACATCTGCTGATCACCTGTTGAGATGGTCGGATGATAACAGCACACAAGTAAAAATAACTCACTTATCTTGTTATCTCCTTTTTAACTTGTCAGTGTCTCCCACTGGGATATGGGTGGGTGACAGTGTGCTGTCATCGGCCAGAGGAGGCACAGTACTCTCAGTGGGGATCATGTGTTTGTTGTGGATTGAAAGATAAGCATGGTGCAGAGGAGGCAGCAAGAAAAATGAAACAAATAATTGAAAAAGGGAGCGAGTCTCTTTGAGAGAAAGAAAATGAGAAGGAGAAAATGGATGTGGGAGAGCCACTGACCAGATGAGAAGCGAGACCAGTGGTTTGGTACCAGGGACAGAGGAGTGATAGGTTGACAGGAAGGCGGCCTTTTACTATTCAGTAGCTTCTAGAGGATATGTGTCGGGCTAGGGTTGGGCATCGAGAACACGATTCCTACTTGGAATCATTTCAAAAATTACGATTCCAGTGGAATCCTTTCTTTATTGGAATGATTTGGAATCGTTTGGAGGATTGGTTTCAAATCTGATCATGGGTTCCAAATTTAACATGTGCAAGTTTTGGTTTCCGTAGCGGCCAGGTGCTTGTTGTGTTGCAGCCATGGAGCACAGTAAGTGGCGCTCTAGTGTGGCTTTATTTTACGTTGAAAAAGCCCGGTAAAACTGCAACCCACTATTGAATCAAATTAAAACTTTCCTATTTCTGAAATAAGCATGTGACCCGTTTCAACTCCACACCTCAAAGAATCGGAATCGAGAATTGATAAGAACTGGAATTGAAAGGAAGAATCGCAATTGGAAACAGAATTGTTAAAATTCAAACGATGCCCAGCCCTAGTCAGGGCACATTGGCACTGCAGCAAGCAGCTACGTTTACAATAATTTGCCAAATTTCAAGATTCGTTGCAAACTAAAAAACAAGGGTACATACAGACAGCTTTTTGTTTTCTGATTGTAACAATTTGCATAGTAGCACGGATGAGGGACAGACAGAGCTTTTCTACATTTTTATGTCTGTTAAAGAGGTGTCTTGTGGATGTCGCAGTTGGTGTTGATTGGAGGCCAGCCCTGTCAAAAGAAACATGGGAGGCGGTCAATTTTCCATAGGAAGGTTCCTAACAGAGTGAATTGACCCGGAAGTAGTTAAGTGGCTGCCATGATAAGAGCCGTTCGAATTGTCTATGTGATAAGGAAAGGTGCTTCAATGCTTCCTTTGTTATCTCCTTTAGCATAGAATACACTGGACCCATAGACAGTATATAAACTGGACCAACAGATCCCGTTGCTCTGGACGGAGACCAGCGAAGGATATTAGACGCACTTTTCCGGTGATGGCTGAGTGTTACTGCGCAGCCTCCAACTGAGCGTAGATGTGACGTGAGAAACCTGTCTGAAAGTTGTAAGTCTTCTGGTAGCTGTGCCAAGAGAAATCTCAATCATTCCCAATCTTGCAGAGACGGAGAGCATAGGTATATGTAAGGAGATAACATGGGCACAGGCTAATTATTGCTAACTAAAATGCTAGTTAACATTAGTAATTAAACTTAAACAGTGAATGTAAGTCGAAACTGCCTGTGAGCTTCTTCTGTACTATACAGTAATTCCTCTACTATGCGATAGTAAGTCCCGTGGTTATGACACAATAGTTAGCCTATTACAAAAACAAAAACGTCTGCTACGGAGCCATAACGTGAGGTACAAGATAATGGAGCCTTTTATACATTGTCATGTTTCTTTAGAAATAAACAATGGACAGAGTCTTTAAACGCTTCAGATGTAAAGTTATTCGCTGTCAAAGTGGCGCCAAAATGAGTGGCAGTCAGTGGAATGCTAACGGGAGGTGATGGCATAGTAGCATCAAAATGGCGCCATAGGAGCTACGCGTTCTGGGGAGAGGCTTACCCGCTTGACTGGACCATCCTTTACGAAAGGAAAGGAGATAATGCCATCTCACAAGTCCTTGCATCAGCAAAATTTAAAGCATCGCATCACCATTTCGCAGTTCATATTTAGAATATTAAGGTACCGGCAGCCGTAATCCTGTACGCACCTTGTGTACATTTTATTTTCCGTGAAACATTGCAACCCATCTAATAATAATAATGTAGCCTAGTTTATGACACTTTGATTGGTTGAATAAACCGGTTAATGCGAGAACTTTACTCTTGTCCCCGACGCGTAAAATGACAGTGAGCATGCGTTTACAGAACTGTGAATGAATGGATCGCTGAATCCAAAGTTATACAGCGCAGCGAATATTGGTTTATTTTTAGCCCAGAGCAGCGTCTAATTATTTTTGAATTATTCTTCACATCTTTCCTTGACCTCATGACATTTACCATCGGGGTTAAGGAAAAGTGGTTAGTAAAGGACATAGCAGGGGTTTTTTTCTCTACTTTTCGACCGCAGCCATGCACTCAGTTTGCTAGTTTGGTTACCCAAGCGTGCAGTATGGTATAATCGTTGCCTGATTATTGAGTGCAGGTTAACTGTTGATTGTGCAATAGTAAAATGTTTCCGTTCAAGTCATTCACCTCTGTTGTGTGTCCTCTCCAGGGTGTTCGGGCTAAAAGAGTCCCAAGGTTATCAAGCCCCATTTTAAAGGTTCCGGGAAATACCATGTCTCACTTAGTCAAGGGGTGTTTGAGTACTTTAATTAGTTGTTCAGGCTATATATGTTTGATTGTACTAGGTAAAATAATGTAAAGTTTATTGAGATTAATAACAGTATGGAAGAGAAATGTGTTTTCAGATTTCCCTTGTGCTGTGGAAGGTTCAAGTTCATGTCAGTGGCAGGCTATAAAAGGCTGCCAGTTTTCATGTAGCGCTGCTGCTCTCAGGTCTACATGCTGCCGTGGTCCTCACTGTTTTGTTGCGATCATGTGTTTAATTTTGTTTTAAGTTTTGGTGAAACAAACACCTGTTTGGTCTGCACCATACCTCTGCCTCAAGTCTCCTGCTGTAAATATCCAACCAGTACGCGGCCATTCTAACACACCTACAAGGCTATAACGTTGTCTTCTTCAATTCACCCCGTTCGCTGACTACGATCCATCTGTGTGTGTGGGTGTGTGTGAAACGTGGAAATCTCCATTCAGAATGTCCACATTTGAATTCACAAAACAAGGAACAAAGAAGCTATTCTGCGAAATGCTATATGGAATTTCAGAACAGGAATATACTCTTAATAGCTCAAGGATATACAAGGCTATAACGTCATCTTGTCATCTGTGTGGAACACAGACATCTCCGTTCGGAATTCCTGCCCACATTTTTTTTTCACAGAACAAAGAACAAGGAACAAGGAACAAGGAACAGGGAAGCTACTCTGAAAAATGTCTGTTCTTCATTCTTTCTAAACTTTACTCAGTATTTTAAGGTGAGGAATATACTTTATTTTACTGACAATAGCTCAGGGTAATATCCAGAAGTGGAAGAGAGGTGGTGTCATGTAGATGGAAGTTTGTCAGTCAAATGGGATTTGACAACACATTAATTCTTCAGTGTTAAAATGCTCTGTCGGCCCACAATCGGAAGTTGTGCAGATCAGTAATGAAATATTCTTGGCATCCAATTTTTGGATGTTTGCCACTGATGGACTGGATTCAAAAACATCCAAATACACTATTCTGTCTAAGTGTACCTCCTTCGCTGCTGAATTGTCTGGGATGAAGATGAATAAAGAACCATTCATCTCTGAGGCTTTAAAATAAAAAACAGGTGTAACTTTGTTACTTGAACACACAAGGAGTTGTCTAGTGAGTTATGGCTGGCATTTTAATTTAAGTTAAATAGTATTAGCAACTGTTTGCTCTTTTTGTAACAGCAGGACCTGAGGCAGCACCCAGCCATCTGCATGAAACGTTTGTTTGTTATGCTGTCAAATAAAGTATATTCAAGTCAGTTTCTTCTTGACTTCTTCACTGCTTGTTTGATATACATCTGTATATTGTGTATATACTGCATGTCTTCTGCATCACATCCTGTGCATGCATGGATCATTTCCTGTTAATCTAAACATCAGTCAGGCCCAATCCCAACATCCACAGTCACCAACTTTGAGGCGCATTCCCACAAAGTTCATGAGGGCTTAGAGCTGTCCCACTGTCAAATCGTGAAGTGTGTGAGGGCTGTCTCGCAGACATTATGAGCCCTTTATGCACAAGTCCGCATTTCTGCAGACTTTGCCTGAGGCAATTACCAACAATTCATAGCATTGTGACATTAAATGGAGCTCAGCGTAAGTTCTTTCAGGAAGACTTCAAATCCTTCTTTAATCTATCCTAATTGATCAGCTGTTCCATGGCATTCACTTGCCAGTAGTCAATCAGATTCAGCTGTTTCATTGTTAGTTAAACCAATCAGATTCAGCCATGTATCACAAGCCAATCACAGCATGACATCTTGTTTTAAATCTGCTCTCTCCTCTGCGGTTGTCAGTTGTCATTTCAAGAATAGAGTGTGTCCCGCCTACTCCCCTTCAACCACCGGTCGGCTCACCCACGTAATCCGGGTATGTCATGAATCCCGCTTTCCTGAGTCTGTTTTCTGCCTGAGTTGCCTGTATTCTGTCCTGGAGTCTGTTTTTCCTGAGTTTCCTGAACGTACCCTGTCTGGTTGCCTGGCAACGAAGCAAGGCGGGAGATCTCTCAATTACTCACACCTGCATCTCATCAGCTATCTGTATACCTGGTCCTGATCATCACCTCTTCACTTTATAAGCTCTGACCTGACAACCATTCCCTGCCGGATCGTTAGCCATGAACAGTATGTTGTGCCTGCGTATCAGCCTCAGTTTACTAAAAGTTAGTTATGCTGCTCTATTATTTTTGCTTGCTGTGAACTTACCTTCGTTTCCTCTGTCTGCAGTTACCCTCCCAGGATATTCACTCCACCTCTGCCTGGCCGTCTGTTGCATCAGAAACAACATTGGATCTGCTCATTTCCTCCCACCTACTCACCTCCACTGCCTGCTTCATTACCTGGATTCTCTTGCTTTCACATTCAAGTCACTAAATAAATACTCACCTTTTATTCTACTCACCTTGTCCTGGTCTGCTTCTGGGTTCTGCTTTAGTAAATCGTGACAGGGTATCGTCAGCTAATTTGCACTCTCGATTGGTTCCAGTGCACCTTCATCACCACCATCAGTGTCTGGACGCCATCGGGGGATATGTTTGGGTTTCACTACCCCTTTATAACATGGATTCGATGAAGTCTAATCTCCAGAAACTTTGCACATTTCATATTTTGTCCTGTACAATAAATATTTTCATATTTGCAAGGAAGTCTCTCCTGATTGAAATACGGGTTTACCAGGGGAAGCCCGAGCAGTTTAAAAAAAAAAAAAGAAAAGAAAAAAAAAACCCATGGAAGGAGCAATTACTTAATGATGCTGTGTTGACAAAAATTAGTAAATTGATTATTTGATTACTCCTCATCCACTCTGAGGCAAGAGCCTGGAAGACATTCAATTCAGGAAGTCTGTTCCTTAAGTGCCTTAGCCGTGAAAAACATAAAATAAAAAGTGCCAAACCCACAATTGTACGTAACAATGTTTTGGCATCATCAAGATAACATATGTCGCAAAGTGTTGTCCCATTCCTATTTATACCATGTCGAGCCCTTGCAGCCTCTCGCTAAAGCACTTAGGTGACGCAGGTGATGTCAATTCAGGGTTCAAGGCTTAGGGTTTAGGGGGGACATTGGGATTGGGCCTCAGTCAGCACGCAGTCTGAATCCAATGCAGGAAAGACCAGTGGCTAACTGAATATAAATTATTAGAAAGGCAGTACAGGCAATTACAATACATTAAATGGCTGTTGACAAAAGAAAAGTCAGCCATAAATGGGCATTACATGCATCATTTTGTTATAATTTGTCAAATGACTGCCCTGAATAGGGGTGATACAGAGTCTCCCACTGCAGTGCACTTACAGAGATGCAGAGGACATAAAGAAAACGTCTGTCTTCCCTTTTTTCTCTATTAGGACTATAGTGTTGATATATCTCCATTGCTTCATTGTCGTTATTTTCTTTTACCGCTGTGATTTAGATGTTTCTAATTCTAAATGTGTGAATGTTTTGTTATTTGTATACCTGTATATTTTGGAGCGACCAATGTAGGCCTAAATGAACTGCATGTACATACATGTAAATTCTGGACATGTACACGAGAGTTAGACAAGTCAGTTTTTATAAAACTGAATGAAATCTTTTTATACAAAAAAAACACAATATAGTCATCTTTTTATGTGAGCAATCAGTGGTTTAAAATGTTTAGTCTTATCATGTCCCCTGCCTCCTTCTCTTATCTGTCACGTGTGCACCAGCAGGTCTGTCTGTGTACTTACCTCATCATCGAATTGAATAAGAATTTATTTTCTCAATTCAGTCAAAATGAAACCATAACTCAAACCTTAAACTCTCTAATCCAAGTATTAAAGCGATCAGATTGGAAGCGAGAACAGCTATCTGGCCCACAGCCTTGCGGGTTAAGTGGTAGTTTTGACGCATAGGCAGAGCAGTAAATGACAGCGAGCCTAAAAAGAAAGAGCGGGTCAGGGACAATATGGAACCTGGAGCAGATATTATCCGTCTCGACTTTAACGTCAGAGAGAAACACTGAGATGAAAGTCTCTGCTTGATGGCCTGAATGATGAACAATGGTAATAACTTAATGTATGGTTGTTGGACAGTAAAACATTCATACTCGACTGTTTAATACATCAGAGGGCAGCTGTCAGTGTTTTAGTTTGCTTGGTCTCTGTCAGAGCGATGTTTGACATTATTCTCACACTTTAAATTTAGTGTTTGATCTCCCCGTAAAACAGATTGAAATGAAACTTTAGGATTCATATAATTGAATAAAGCAAAACAAGAATTCCATCAAACTAACGTAAATGCCTTGGGCACAGTGTAAATGCTATAAATCTTTCCTGTCTCTTTCTCAGAGATCCTTTTTTTTCATCTTCTTAGATAAAAATCACACAACTTTTAGGGATAACTTCTGATCCTACTCAAATCCTGTTATCCGCCACACCCAACTCCCACTTGTTCACAAATTACCACAGAAAAACCATCAGCCTAATAAATCCATTCTCCACCAAGAACAGTGGCATTTGGGCTAACCGCCACTCCTAAACACTCATATAAATTCATAATCATGCTCCAATTTCTGGGCCGCCGGTGGAGGCCGTGATGAGCACTCATTGAGGCCGATAGATGGGTGGATGGATGGAGGGGAAGGTTGGCAGCATGTGGCTATTAAGGGCCTGGCGTTGACATCCCCTCTAACCTAACTTGTCATTAATGGCAAAGGGGACAAAGCCCTGATTAACATGGATGAGCTTTTGTCCGCAGAAAAAAGAAGATAGACACTCACATTCCCCTTTGAGGCACCACTGAAGCCGCTGCTTCCTCTCTCACACACACATACATTATGTCACTGCTCTGACATGCATGGTTTTGTGCAGTACACTTAACTACATAGTGAATGTCCCACGCAGCAGACCATGTGGGACCAATAATCCTGGTCGCCAGCTAATGTGACGACGTGTGTGTCCCGGGTACAGGCGGAGCTGTATCTCAGCGGATCGTCTGGGGAGCGGCTACATCGATTTGACGCCGGCTGAATTTTCAGAGAACACTCATGAGTTTTTTTCTTCACAATAAAAGGCAATAAACATGTCTTCAGATTACAGATCGCTACGTGAAACAAAGCTCTGCACTAATATGGAGTCATTTTAGTCAACTTAGTTAAGTCATGGAGTTCCTGCGTTTAATTGTGAGATTTGTTTTACTTTGTGATTTACTTTGTGTTCTGGAGCTGTGGACCCTTTTGATGTTTTATGGACAACCATAAGAAAAACAAACTTTATCTTTTGCACGTTTGTGTGCTGCCTGCCATTATTGGCAGACATTAGGAGAAGTTGTTAACTATATAGACCTACACAGGTTTGTACTGATAATTTACCTGGGAGAGATTCATGCCTGTCCAAGCCAAAGTGCTCCAACTATGAGCCACCTGGAGAAAAGGAATGGGACTTTAACTGAACCTGAACCAGGGGCACCTATAATTGCTCCTCTCAATTTGCAACTTTACAGAACTTTTAGGACTTCTTGTCCATGTTGGCATAAAACTTTAGCATCAAAGTTCATTCTTGACCTTGGAATCCCAACTCAAAGCCCACTTACTAGCTTTTCCCAGTGCTTGGAACCATGTCACAGGGCTTGATCAGTGGATGGAGTGGTAATTTGTTTTCATTCATTAACCTGCCATTACTGCATTGTATATGATTTTTTGTACTCCATTCCGTGTTAGTATATAGCTCAAACTATTTTAAGACAGCCTCTATTTTTTTCCTGTAGTCATTGCCATGAAATAATCACAATATGTCACTCTGAGGTATCCTGATCTAGAAAATAATGGGCTTGCTTCCACTTGTGGTGTTCTTTGCCTTGTTCTACGTTTATCTCATTAGGACACATTTCTTATTTTCTTCATTTTCATCTATACAAACAAATTAGTTTTTTTTAACTACTATTATATACCGGCATATGCACATATAATTATAGAGTTTGACTTAATTAATGAAAAAGGTCAGCTTTTGTGAAGTTCAGGTTACATCATAATTGAAACTAGATCAAATTTACTGCTGTGTTTTCGAACAACGCTGATGTAATCAAACCTTTAACAGCATCAGACAACTACTGTTATTTGTCCTTGTATTAAAACACCTAACAAATTAATTTGTTATAATTAGTTCCAGTCCAGTCAGTGCAGGGGTTAACTTTGTTTATATTTTGATCACAGGTTGTATCTTTCAGTATGTACCACCTCATAGCTGCCCATTCTCTCTCAGTGATATTCAACGCTTGATCTCAGTCAACACAGCCACAACTTTATCACAGTTTCCTGCGCATCACCGAGAAAACTAAATCAAATAAAAAATGTATTTTCTGTCTAAATTGGGAGATGTTACTGATGACGGTGAAATAACACATTGACATGTTCTCAAAAGAGATACATGATGAGAGGGGGTGAGGACAGAAAGAAAAAGGAAACAGAGAGAGAGAAAGGGGAAAGGAAAAGGGGGTAGAGAAATATATGATGTGTACACCAGCTCAGTGAAAGCAAACAGCTAAATTAGTCATGGAATGGATGCAAATTTGCTTCCCCTGAGCGTTGTATGGTAGAATTACCCTGAGAGAAGCAGAGGGTGAATCATGCCAACCCCCGGCGCCATGTGATTTATTAGCAAACATCCAATTCAATAAGAAAGTGCTTAACATTCAAAACGCTGTGAAAGTCTCATAAGGTGGCATTAACTATATGATATTACCGTTTCCACTGGCAGTGGGGAAGGCAAGACAAGAGGCCGTGGAAAAACAAACACGCCCACCTTCCAGAACGATCTTGGTGTGATGGGCCAAGTGGGACTGTAACAGACTGAAAACTCACTTGGCCTTTTCCACGCACACATGTTACTACTCATTAACATAGACAACGAGATTTATTAATTGGCACTCCAGCCCAAAGAGCCTCTCTGCTTTGAAAAGGGCACAGAGCGAGAGACAGATAGATGGAGAGAGATGTTGAGAAATACAGACAGGAGAGAGAGAGAGGGATAGAAAGGCTGCAACATAAGCTAAATGAAATTACTGCCACACTCCTGGCTAGAAATTAAAGTTTAAGTGGTGCTGGGTATCTGGCGCACTTGTGTTTAGTAACTAAAACTATTAACAACAGCTATCATAGGCCTCAAAGAAATATTCCACTCGCTGACACTTCTACGTTGTTCGATATAATCAATTTGTGGTGAACAATGCGTTTCAGAAGGTATTTTGTAAGTCTTGTATCTTTTAATGTATTTTCTCTCAACTGGCATTGTCAATTTCCACCTACTGGTTTCCATTTGATAAAAGAAGCACCGTCCATCAGACAAAACAAAATAGTCATTATATTGTTGCATTTCATTCTCTCCAGATTCAGGAGCCCAGGACACATTGTATATATTTTGTACACTTTTCTGGTAAGTTTCTGGAGTGAATTGTGATTTTATTCTGGGCTGCACAATCATTTTAATTTTTTATTTTTTTTTAATATGGCAAACTCCTATTCTAACATGAGAGCTGTGTTAAATTGGCTAATGAGAGTAAATTCAACCTACACATGAAAATCTAAAAAGCTGATAGTTTGTTTTCTGTGCCCTGTTATATGTTTTTGTGATTTGTTTTTAGTGCTTTCGTTTCAATGTAAAGTCTAAAAGTACTCTGACTTACTAGACCAAGCTCAATCTTTTAAGATTGAACATTAGTCTGGGGAGTCTGCTCTGTATTTTCTCTGCACAAGAGTTGTGATCAACGGGCATAGTTCAAATGACTCTGTATTGGATAGTCCTTCAACCAATCAGACCAACGATCCGGGTGACATAGCAACAACAGCGGCATCAATGGGTTGCTGCCATGGAGTGCTGCGCTTCGGTGGCCGGTTTGTTGAATGTAAACAAAAAGCTGCTTGGTCGCTTCTCTATCGTCATTGTGTTAAACCCGCCAATAGCGCACCAGGTGGATGAGCCAGTTTGTGATTGGTTCCCGCAAATTTGTAACAGAAGCAGAATAGATAAACGTACAGGTTTCCAGCCTGAGCTGCAAGTAAAATTCCTTCTAATTTTAGGGTTAAAAATAAAGCTGATTCTGATGCAGTTGTAAATGATTAAGAACAATATGGTGACTTGTTTTGTTGCATCATCGTGTACAAAAACACCTAAAAAATAGCTTTTTAGACTATTATTAGTCTCATTTGTCTCATCTTTACCACTTTTTATATGTTGTGCAAACGGGAACAAACAGGAATGCACAAAAGGGACTTTTTTTAATTCTGAGGATGGAAAATCAGTATTTCGCAGTGCAACAGTGACAACAGAATAATCCTGAAAGAGAGATTAAAGTATGATTAGCAATCATTTGACTGTGTCATGGGCACTATTGGTTTGATTGATTTACTGATTGTGCGAGTGTGTAATCCTATATTGTACGATGTGTGTGTGATTGAGTGTTTGCTGGTGCTAAGTGGGATAGGTAGAAATTGATTGATTGCAGAAATTGGTTTTCACAATTTAACGTCAAATTAGTAAATATGGGGAAAGGATGGCGTCCTTAAGCCATTAGCCCCTAAGTGACAAGATGTTGATGAAAATATATTAACACAGAAAATGTTCTGTCTCCCTTGGAAACATGAACACAACAAGGAAGGCTTTTGAAAAACAAAATAAGCAACATCTGGTGAGTCAAATCTTAGTGTATTTCTTAGGATTTCAAAATTGATTTCATACTGGATGTTATCAATCATGTCATGTTGGGTTAACAAAGATCTGATGACATTTTCACAGGGCGCCAGCAGACGCGTCAGTCATCACACCAAAACAAAGAGTAATATTGGCACTGTACAGGTGTGCTCTTCAACCCTTTCTGTAGCAGATCGCTCTGGGAAATGGGTTGCCAAGATGTGTTCAACACTAAATGTGTTGAGAGAAATGTTTTTTTTGACTGATGACCAGAAGATTTCGTGTTTAGCTTGGAGACTAACTTAGTACCCAATTAAATGATCCTTCCTGTTTAGGTTAGTTAGTTTCAAAGTAATGTCTTGTGTTTTAAGATCCAAGATTTCTTGATTTTCTGGATGAAATTGAAATAGAATATTTCTGTTGTGTAATGGTTGTGTGAGAGTCTATTATGGGCCCTGTTGTTGTGAATACTTCACTCTTGTTTTTCTGAGAAATCACTGATTGGTCCGTGTTCATTTCATCATGTTATCCTTTTCAAGGATAAGGAATATCTGGCTATCAAATGTCAACATCTTCTTTCTTGTACCTATATAAGGTCAGCTCATATTTTAGACATAGAAGCATATAGTTAAGTTCCCATAAAAGATCTTCTTGGTGAAACTCTCTTCTGGCATGAGACTTTAAACATTTATATATCTATGGTTTTCATTTTGGTTTCCTTTGCTTGCCATTGATTAGTAGTCTGCACTGTTCAAGCACAATCTTTTATTATAAGTATTTTCTGCCTGAGATTTGTAATAGAGAAAAACATAAGGTACATAATATACTTAATTGTTATTAAACCACGCAAAGTAAATCAGTAATTACATGTAAACTATAGTTCCCTACTGTATATGCATATTTACTGTGAGTGTACACTTTATGACTCAGACTAATTTAAAACTAATTACTTCCCTATATTCCCTTAAACTTGGCAACATCCCTGGACTCAGCATTTTTTTTTCATGCTGGGAAACAACTCATTAATAATAGGATGGGGAATGTGTTTTGCTACTTAGTCATCAAAAATTGATACAGATGGTACAGATGTAAACAGGAGGGGGGACTGTAAAACTAATACTTGCTTCAGGTTTTGAACGTTATCAAAAATCTTTTGGAGCTGAAAAAAGTAATACAATAGCATACAATAATACAGAAGAAGATTTTTTGATTTTTTTATACAGATTTTTTTACTGTGTCACACAGCAAAGTAAAAAAACTGTGATCTTAGATGCTAATGTAAGGTTGAAGCAAGTCAAATTAAATAACATCCATCAACCAAGAGCCTGAGTCATTACCATCGGGACAAGAAGAATCTGCAAAGCTTATTAAGCCAAATATACATGTATTTAAAATAATTATATGTCCACAGAGACAGAGTGAAAACAGTGATGATATTATATATAAATTAAACATTTATTCATCTTCCTAAATTATTCATGGGTTAAGTTTAAAGCTCCATTAAGCAATATTTTCGAAGAAAAATGTGGAGCCAGTACTGCTCGGAGAATCAACACATCACTCTACAGCTCTGTACTGCCTTCTGCCCACCAGTCACTTCACCAGTCAGACAAAAATGATATCTGCCAAAATTGCTAAAAGTGAACAGGGTTGAGTATCTACTGTAGTGAGCCAAACAGACCCAAATATCTTTGACAGTAGATGGAGGACCAAACCAGGGCTGAAACTAGGGCTGCACGATATGAGGAAGATATGCGCTATTCAATAACGTTGTTGAATATCACGATAACAACAATAAACAGATATTTAAGTGTCCTCAGTTCTGCTGCTTTCGGCTAAAATAAAACAAACTGCTTGTTGAATTTAAAACAAATTCAAGGAAATAATTTCCAACATTTTATTGACCAAATTGAACATTGAATTAAATATAAAAGGAAGCACTAAAAAAAGGATGACGGTTACATTTCAAAGTGCAGTTTTCTACTGATATACTGAGTGTCTTTCGAAAGTATATCGCAGTCTTCCGCGATGTGTTTAATGCCCCAGTTAATATCGCGATGATGAAAAAAAATTATATATTGTGCAGCCCTAGCTGATAGATGATAACACAACTATATATATTTGGACTTGCACTTAACAGTTGGTGAGAAATTTCCCCACACAGGTGAAAGTTTGCATTTCTTTTGCATTACAATTTCTTCTGCAAAATTGGACACTGTTTCATCTCAGGGTGAAACTTTCTTGGAATTATAGATATTACTGAACACATTGGTAAGGAAGCAATTTGCTCATTAATTCTTTGGAGGGATAGAAACCAGCCTATGGTTCACTGGAAGCTGAAAGGAAAACACATTATCTCACAGGCAAACGCATTAAACCAAGAATCACAAAGCTATCAAAAAGAAGATGAGGGTCTGCAGAGGCAGATCAGAGTATTTGCTTAGTTTTTACAATAAAAGCGACTGGAAACAATTTTCAGACCATAATTGCAAAAAATCCCCAGTACAGATACACATCTTGTGCAGTGGAAGACGAATAAACATTGAAATGGAGGATATTGTGCTTTAAAAAGGCCTTTAAGATGTCCTGAAAGCTCTTAATGACAACTTTAGAGACAAAGCACAATGTGGCCAACCTTAATAAATGTTTTTGTAGGGTGCATTAGGCCCAGAACATGAATATTAACCCTATTTTAAAATCCAACTTGCTTTGATTATCAGTTACCAATGTATTTTCTTCAGTTTTTACACTGTAGTGACTATAACATACCAAGAACAGAAAATGCGCTAGCAAAGCAGAATACAATTAAGGCCTAACTAATAGATTCAGAACGCAGCTGCTCAAGTCCTCACAAACACAAGGAAAGCGGATCAGATCACTCCA
This sequence comes from Zingel zingel, assembly GCA_023566125.1. Taxonomy (NCBI): domain Eukaryota; kingdom Metazoa; phylum Chordata; class Actinopteri; order Perciformes; family Percidae; genus Zingel; species Zingel zingel. Next base: position 11,156,206 of record CM042314.1, on the reverse strand, counting down.
ATTCTGAAGTCTCTACACTGGCTTCCTATACCCCAAAGAATATATTTCAAAATTCTTCTGCTGGTTTACAAGTTGCTAAATGGTTTAGGGCCAAATTACCTTTCAGAGTTACTTGTTAACTATGAACCGCAGAGGCCTCTCATCAGGGACAGGTTTGATTCCCATCCCCAGAATCAGAACAAAAAAGGGGGAAGCAGCGTTCAGTTTCTATGCACTACGTATCTGGAACAAACTTCCGGTAAACTGTAGATCGGCACCTACGCTCAGCTCTTTTAAATCAAGGCTGAAGACCTTTCTTTTCAATACTGCCTTTGTTTAATTCTTTGCACTGCACTGTATTGGGAATTTCATTCTTTTATTCCTATATTTAATCGTTTTTTTATTAACTGTTTTAATTTTGTATGAATTGCTTTTAATTTTGTATTAACTATTATTAATTTTGTATTAACTTGTATTCATTTCTAACTGTGTTTTAATGTTTTATGTATAGCACATTGTATTGCACCGCTGCTGAAATGTGCTATACAAATAAATTTGCCTTGCCTTGCCATGCCATGTGTAGTACAGAAATTAAGTAATCTTTTATCTCTGAAATTAATAGAAATACTTAAAATGTCAGTTATGTTTCAGTGCCAAAACCAAACCTCAATTTCCATTCAACATGGTATGCCATGCATTCTTGCACATTTAGCTAAATAGACTTTGTGCCATATTATGCAGTGATAATGAGATATTAGGCCATATCTCAGAGAGAAAAATGTCTCTTGGGGTCAGAGGGTAATCCCTAGTTAGTGTGTCCTGGCCACAGTGCCAGGCAATTAAGCAAGACAAAGTGAGGACCTCAGGAGCACTGTGAGCCAATTAAAATCATGAGGCGGGAAATATGGGTTGTATGGAAGGATCCAGGTTTCACAGAAAGGCATCCATTAAGTATGAAATAGCCTTATGTGTGATATTTTAGATATTTTTGGTGAAATGTTTGCATGTTATTTTTCATCCGAGAAAGGCGAGGAATCTAGATCACAATGCAGGATTTAAAAATGATATAGTATAGTATTAACTTCAGGTATTTAATCTTTTATCAAGGAAAAAAAAAGCAGACGCCAACTTTGCAATGAATCCAAGAACCTCGTGCATACAGATACCAAACACACGAAGATGAGTGCCTCATGCCAGAACTGAACCACCAACTTAATGCTTGCCAGCACCATCCTCCAACCAATTATGATGTATGAGGAGAGGTACTTGGCTATCAGAGAAGCCAGCAAATCTACCCTGTCTCAATGAGTTGCAACATTTCCAGGCACACACAGCCATTGATTAGAGGGGCTCACAGCCTGCGGTCTATCAGCTCTCAGGGACCGGTAATCAATTCCCTAATGCCATTTGAGCCTATTCACTGCAGCTATGATCCAGTCCATTGTTCAGATACAGATGCATACACCCACGTGCACGGACATGTGTGGATGTAGTCCTGTTGGCAAACAAGCACACACCAAATATAACCCAGATGGCCATCGTAAAAGCAGAGGACAACTCCCAAATATTAACTTACCAAGTGTAGCAGTGATAGGGCACTGTCATCTAATGGCATTATCAAAATGAGAGCAGCTCTCCTGAGGCGGACTCTGGTTCCTGATTACCTAGCAGTGGTGGACCCTGTTCATGGCCAAATCTGATCAGCATAGCACCAGACACAGGCATGGTCGGTCAGGAACTCAGCCCAGAGGCCCCTTATCTCTACCGACAGGCCGTTGGTTCTTTAAGGGCAATGTTGTCCTCCCAGGAATTAATCTGATCGGGCTCTGGTTGGTGATTATGTTCTAGTAAATCTGAAAGGCTGAAAGGAAAGGTGGGGACCTAACTTCCTTTCTGTGCTACTTGGATCAGATGGAATAATGTTGTGAGACCTTGTACAGATCAGGGAGAGCGAGGACTGAATCTCTGAATATTCGCTTCAGGCAGGCAATCTGCTGTAATTGACTGACCAGTAACAACTTGGAATATTGTCTCTAAGAAACTTAATAAACAAGATAATTGACAGTCAAACAAATGTGTGCAATAAGTACCACATAGACTCAGTCCTAACTTACAATAAATGGCATGATTTTGTTGTTGCTTCCATTTCATCTTTTTTCTAAGCCTATATATTGTACATTTTCTGAGTTCTTTTACTTATAATATGCTTGCTAATAACATTTACGTAATTTTACCTAAAGGGATACTTTGCTGATTTTAATCCAGATCTGTGTCATCTTTGTGTAGGCAGTGTGTTTAGATGAACGGTGTATGGCTTCCCTCCGTGGCACCAGTGCATGGGGCTCAGAGCAACCAAGGTCTGTGGATCTTAGCGGACCTCCATGGCACATTTCACGCCGCACACACTTTAATGCAAGACTTTGTAATGGAGTATTTTTATAACACAGCATTGCTAATTTTATACAAGCAAAGGATCTGAATACTTCCTCCCCTGATTATATTCCTATAATTATTATTATACCTAAGGGGGGTGCGCTGGATTTATAACAAAAGACAAAATGAGAGCATCATTGCGAAACGGAATTCGGCACAATAATCGTTTTATCTTGATTATCTTGTTTTCATAATTGTTGGAAGCCAAAATCGCCCAGCCCTACTGATCAATGAAACCATGATGTGATTCTTCAGAAGAAACTGACATATATATTTGACAAGGGTGTGGAGCTTCTATATCAAACATAATATATGTATATCAGTGCTAAATTAACCAACATAACTGAAGGATCAAAACTAATATTTTTTTGTGTTTTCAAACTGATTATAATTATCATTACAGATGTAAACAAACCTTTGACAGCATCAGAATACATTAATAACTTCAGACCTGTCAATCAATTTGAGAGTGAAAGCAGCTTCAGATCTTCTGCTTAGAATTTTGTTGGTGATTTGACCTTTGTGTTCGCATTTGTATCATGGTTTGGGCTATTCAGTAAACACAGAGCACCAACTTTTTGCCATTAAAAATCCAGAAGGGTATAACACTTACTTTGGTGTCTGTGTGTCATCCAAGCGGTTCCCCAGCTGGAACTCGTGGGATTTGCTGCGGTGCAGTGCGGTGAAGCCTGGCAGCAGATGGATGAGCTTGCGGCTAGGTGGAGGTGGTGTGCCCGGGGCCTTCACTTTGTTTCTACGCCGCATTGGGGGAGTGCCAGGCGGCGTCATGGTGTTGACCACTAAGGGAGTCCGAGGAGGTGTGTGGCCAAAATGCCTCTGGCGGGGTGACGGGGGCAGGGAGCGATGACCATAGTCCAAGGGAGGGAAGAACCCTGTGGCCGGGCTGTCAACGGTAAGTCGATCGGCATATAAAGGGGGGGCCAGGGCCTGGGGGCTGTGGCACATGTGCTGGTTGTACTTGGACTGGATTTTGGGGCTTTGGGAGAGCTGAAACCGGATCCACTGACTGACCTCTGGCTGGCACACCGGAGTGTTTTCTTTGCCCGATTCAGAGGTGGGCCACTGGATGGACCAGTCCTGCTTCTCCTGGCTCCCTGTTAGAAGAGGACAGAGATAGTGACTCATTAAACGCCACCATAACACCTGGTTGTGACTAACTGTATACAATGCATGTTCACACTAATTACAAAAGAACATAGAGTATTTTCTTGCTTATCTGTAGTGTAGTATCTAGCCATGCAAATAGTTTTGGTTTAATTTGTCCACGTTTTGAAATATCTGTCTGTAAGCTTTCTGCCTCAAAACCTATACAATGATGGTACTGGTACAGTAAATACAATGTTGATCAATCTATTGATACAAAAAATTCCATTAAACAGAATTCCAAAAATTAAACAGCAACATTTGTCCCAACAATGTACCGGTTACTCTGGATAATCCATTTCTACTGAAGAATTAGTCACTATGAAAACTGTTGAAAATGTGTTATTATGTAAAAAGTAAAATCTGTTGAATTTAACAGATTTTAAGCAATTAAAGTATCTCCATTGTAGAAATGTCAGGGGGTGATGTATTAAAACCTGGGCAAATAAAACCCATGTCTAGATACCTCTTTTAGTGAGTGAGAAAATGTTAGTTTTTTTTTATAATTTGGGTGAAATTGTTTTGTGTAATATGGTGTATCAAGTTAAACTCAAGTGGTTATTGCCATGCACCTAATACTAAAACATTAATTAGCTCTACTTCTCGATTGCAGCAGTAAGAGTAATCCTGGCAGCAGGCAGGCATTTACGACCATCAAATGTGCTCAATTTGGAAATGAAGAATTAACTCCGCTGTTATCTGATGTGAACGTATTAGTAGTGCAGTGGTGTTCAAATATGATGATGTGGAGCAGATTAATTCAATTCAATTCAATTTTATTTATAGTGTCAAATCGTAACAGGAATTATCTCAGGACACTTTACAGATAGAGTGTAGGTCTAGACCACACTCTGTAATTTTCAAGGACCCAACAATTCCAGTGATTCCCCCAAGAGCATGCATGAATGTGTAAGAGCATGAATAGATGGAGCAAGAAAGTGAAAAAAAATGGAAGAGTGCACCAAACAGAAAAGGTCAAAGGCAAAGCTACATGAGTCATGACACAAGCTGACTTCTACCAAAACTAAACTTTCTGTTGGATGAGAAAGAGAGAGCAACAGAGGCAAAATAATTGAAGGTGAGCTGCCAAAATGTGTGTTTTTTAGCTCAGATAATACTTTACCTCCATTACTGTGCAATGTATCCTCCTCAAGTTGTTCTTCAGAAAGAAAAGAAAAAAGAATATGGATATTGATCTTGCAGAGACACAGCTGAAATAGTCTCTAACATCCTACTTGTCTTCCATCTGCATAGCCAAAAGGCTCTTCAGTAAAACAAAACAATGTTGGTAGAATTGATCCTTGGTACATCTCAGCAGATGCAGTATCTCATACATGACTCTGGGCAAAATTTACCTCAACCTTCAAAAACTGCTATTGACCGCCAAGCTAAATTTGATGCAAAAGTCTGTCAACAACACTGCACTTTTTTTTTTTTTTTTAGTTTTGTGTCATTATTTTTCTTCGCTGCGACATTGTCTCTAAGGAACTATAAGCATCAAAAACACAAACTTCAAACACAATATTAACACCAGCAACATCAAATGAACCACGAAAAACATCTCCCATAAAAGGTCCCGGTGGATTGCAAAACTTGATGGAAAAAAAAGCCTGCAGCCTTTCCTATTCGGTAATGTTATGAAGAAGAGGCCGTGAAGAACGCTGAGTTGTGGGAAAAGACGGGTGCACAGACACAAGGGACGTAATATGCAGGGACTTTCAAGGGTCTCATTTTCTTTTTTTAAATATTCTTTAGTCATCTTGATGGGGGGTTCTTACATTGGTTATTAAAAAAACCCAAAAAAGACTTTTTAAGTTAAGTTTTCATTCACCAAAGGTTATGTTTATCGCTACAGAAACATAGCATAACATTTTGTTTTAACAGAAACAGTGGTGCAGTTAATGTCCTGCGGCTGGGATGGTTTGTTTTTAATTGTTAATACGTCAGTAAATTAATGTAGTTATTTCAGTCATATTCAGAGAAGCTTAAAAGCAAAGGTTAACATTTATGTCAAATGGCTGTGGAACACTATTTTGTTTAAACATGTCATACTTTCATTGAGTTTACTCCTTGAATAGAGTGGCAAAGTGGGAGTGGCATTTAAATCTCCTTGTTGAATCATAAGAAAAAAAGGATGAGCAACATCATCAGGAAATATCTGGGTTTTTTTTTTTCAAAACAGTAATGACAGTATGCTATAGTATATATATATATATATATATATATATATATATATATATATATATATATATATATATATATATATATATATATATTTATATATATATTTATAAAACTTAAGTTTATAAAACTTACGGAGATAACGTCCAATCATCAAGCTTGAAATCTGTTGCAATGCATTGCTAACGGCAAACAAAAGCTAGAGACAACACTTTGTAGAAACCGGATGATAATTTAAGCTGTTAAAAACTAAAAGAATATTTTTTGTATAATCAAGTGGTTACTTGATAATTGCTACATGGAATGGAAAGGGCTTACTCATAGAGATGAATTAGCATCAGAAACAATTACATATAAACCTATAGTGTCCTCCACCGATCTTACACATCAAAGTGTGTTTACATGTCTTGGAAAAAACTACTGTATATTCTTTTTTTTTTAATTGTATAAAGCATTTGCGGCTACAGAGGGATGTGTGCGATAGTTGTGTGAGTTAGAAAGAAGTGAGCTGAACAGAACTCTGTAGCCTGCTCCTCATCTCTGCCTGAGGCTAGTGGCTGAAGGCTGCATTAGCCGCTACTGGCATAACGCATTCCAACTCTAACTGAACGATCAGCAGTTGAGCTGCACTGCAGGTTTTGACAAGGAAGAAGAATGCATGGAATAACAAAGACAATAATCTGGTTCTGCTTCATTGATTTTGATCACTTGGCTTGATTTGGTTGGGACTCAGAGAGTTCCAGGTTCAAGTCCCCACACTGCCCAAGTACAGAGTGTGGACTGGTATAGCTGGAGAGGTGCCAGTTCGCCTACTGGAGCCCTTGGCCACCTGCTCAGAGTGCCCTGTGAGACAGCCTCCTCACTCTGACATATCTCCATACATTATGCATGTGTATAGATCCTGATTGTGCATGTGTGTATTTGGGCCTGCGTGTATGTGAATATATATATATATATATATATATATATATATATATATATATATATATATATATATATATATATATATATGAATTTCCCCTTGCAGGATTAATAAACTATACTTTTCTTAAACAACACAGGAGACTCCCATGTGAGAACAGTGGTAAAAACACAAGAATCAGCGGCTACTCCTACTTTGTGGCTCTATAGTTTTACTTATGACACATTCACCAAACATGAAGAAAACATATGTCAAAGGCTGCAAAAACAGTAATGCACACAAAACATTACAGTAAACCTAATTATGTCACTGCTTAGTTCCTGCTCTGGCTGAAGTTTTTCTAATGAGTGATCCTGGTGTTGATTTTATTTGTCATGGAAACTTGCTGGGTCTCACTGCTGGGAAAACTTGAGAGCTTACATTTGAAGATATGTACTTAAATTAATATTTTACATTGACTGATGTTCCAGAAATACAGATCACATTTGCAAGGATTGATTAGCCTCTGGAATATACACCCTGTTGACTGTAATTCATGTCAGAAGGGTCTCTTGAGTGGAGCTGTCGCTTCTGTTCTGCCCTCAGTGTGGCTGTCTGAGGACCACACTTACACTTGTGCCTGAACCCACATTAATAAGAGACCCGCATCTCAATCCTAAAAAACCCTTCAGGAAGACATCAACATGTAGAAAGGACGAGTGGACCCAAAAGACCGCTCATCTACAAAAGTGAGGGGATGCTCAATCAAGCCTCCTTTATTAGCAGCAATAAAACCACAACAGGCCACTCACAAATGTGAAAGTTCAGCTTGACCCATGAATGACTGAAACTAATCAACAGCCACTGAAGAGTTCACACCACAGAAAATGAGAAGACTGACAGGCAACAGAAAGCTGAGGCTGAAGCTTGGACAGGTCTAGAGGTGCTTAGTCTGGGGCGACAAAAGTACTTTGCCAGGATAAAGCCTGACATCCGACTTTGCCCCTCCCCTTCTACTATCTGTGTGTTACCGTTCTCCAAATTGCTTCGTTCCTATGGGAAACAAAAACAACAACCTCCGAGCTATCAAGCTGAATGCTGAAAATGGCAAGTTTTGACAAAAATTTGGACCGTGCAATAAGGACCTTCTGCTTGGTTCTTTCGGTGAATGTTTTACAAAGAATATGTTTACGAAATTTACTATCTAACAGTGACATGCTGGCATGTTTGAACACCGGAGAAAAGTTTTATTTTCCAAGCATGGCCTATCGTCTGCAGTTAGTTCGCCAATAACATTAAACACAGAGACATGGCATGTAAATGCCATCGTTTTGGTTGTGTCCCCCTTAGAATAATGGAGGAACAGGTGAGAACCCTGCAATTAAGGGGATAGCTGCAGGGCAAGATAAAGACACTGATGGAAAAATTGTTGCTGGCCAGTTCTCCATCGTATACGAATCACCAAAAACATTTGTTTGGCAACACTAGATCGATCGACCGATTGGTGGGGATTGCTGTGGACGAAGTAAGTTACAGCGATACAATGGTAATAGCAAATTATGTTTAACGATGTATAAATCCAACATGGCATCATTACTTTGCGTAAACATACACGCCACTTTTCTAAAGCCAAATGGCGTGTTATCTGTACACATTTTGAGCTATTCACATGTATGTCTACGCTGTATACAGCGGATGTAAACATACACACCACGTGGCGTTGCCACGTGCCAGGTTATTGCGAGAACGTGACGTGCTATCACGAGAACAACTTAGGAAAATAATAAATGGTTGGGTTTAGAAAAAGAACATTGGGAAAGTGTTTATTAAAAAACAAACAAAAAAAAAAACGGTTGTTTAACGCCACACGCGGGACACGATCCCAGTTCTCCTAGGTGAAAGTCCTGTGTTGTACCCAGCCGGCACCCCAACCAACATCTGTGGACCTCAGTCCTTTCATACTACTCGCTACGGCGATAATTCACATGTAATGTAGGTTAATGGAGGCCAAACGGCGTTGATAAACACACTTAAAAACGATTATGCGTCTTCATAGAACGCAAAAATGGCATACGAATTGGCGTGTCATACATACGCCACTTAGTGAGATCAGTCTGTATAAATCAAATGTAAATAGCTCACCTTACTGTATTGTGTAAACAATTAACTTCAATTAATATTTTATGTTGCGTTTTCTTTTGCATGGAATTAGTCAGAGCAGAGCTCGCCTTCCTACTGTACGTGCAAATGTTCCACCAAAACAAGTTCCTTCCCATGACCATTTTGCAGAGGCACCATCGCTGCATTCAGAGCTTAATGCTGCCCAAGACGGTTGTGATTGGTTTAAAGAAATGCAAACAAGTCAGAGTATTTTTTTCTCTTATCCTAGAGTGTGTGTGGTGTAGCCAGACCTTAGTGAGACTAAGAGGTGCTTAATACCTGACATATGAGGTGCCAATTTGTACTGTCCATTTAAAAATTAGCAACTTGCGAAATCTAACAAGAAGAAGTTTTTGCAAATGTCGACCAATCACCTTTGATTTAAATAAGCTTCCTTTCAGTAATTATATTCTTGCACAACGCAGCCTTACTTTAAAAATGCTTTTGACAGTGCTTATCAAGCTGATACCAAAGTGCAATTTCTCTGCAAAAGGAATGAACTTGAATCACACTCATGAAATCGTTCATCAAGCACACTAGTATCTTAGCAACTGCTTCAGCAAAATAGTAACAAGACTTGACTTGATGAATTTCTTGTTTCACATGATCTCACCTAAGCAAAAGCCTCAGGCAAATTAAATAAAAAAAACGCCCTAAATGAGATGAACACAGACTGAGCATAACCCCTTTGAGAAATGCGATTTCAGTTAATTTGTGTGGCTTGTGCTTGTTAGAGAGTAAGTCTTAGAAGTTACTTTTCATGAAGAGCTTTGATAAAAGTCTTGTAGTTTATTACAACTTGTAGAACCCATTTCAACAGAGCCATAGCTTGCTGATATCAAGGCTTGACGCTATGAGTATCTGTGAAAGCACTCCTACTGCTGCTAAATTCACATTACAATGTCGCTTTTTTTAAACTTTATTGCTACTTTTCTTTGAGATGCATTTATATTTAAACTGTATCATAGTACAAAACTATCATAAAAAATACACAATTTTCGTTTTAAACTGTACAAGAAATGATGATGCTTTGAGCAAGCACTCAATGTCATATTCTCCAGCAAGAATTTCCTAATAGACCAATCTTTACTCCCATGTATTGGCAAATGCTGTTCGCATTTATGCATGACTTCAGATGCAATTTTTGGAGCCACATCATCATCAATCTTCCATTCTCTCCTCTTACCTAAATAACCCTGCATCTCCACATCAACTGCCAAACCAAACAATGAACCTGAAGCCTTTAGCTTCTCCTCTGCTGTGATTAATGCAAATGGCACACCCCAACACCATTAATGGGGCAATCTTAACATGCGGTGAGGCTTTGAGAAAGGCAGATAACAGACTCGTAAGTGGACTAATTACCTTGAGGAGTGTTGCTTCTTTGAGCTAAATGGCAGTGAAATGCCACCAGGACAAAAACTGGTTTATCTTACTGCCACTGTAAACAGGATTTGGCAAAAAGGGCAATGGCTGCGTTCAATAGATCTAGTGTCCCTTTTTTAATGTTGACACTTTTAAGTTGAGGGTTTGTGGACGTTCTTGCAGTGTAATCAGTGGGGCTCAAAGTTAGACTCTGCTAATTAGTTAACAGCTAATAAGGACCACCCTAGGGTGTTCAGGAAGATGGGTGTTGGGGGTTCGGTCAATGCTTCTTTTGGTCGTTTTCCTTCCCTGTTGCATCTGCTCTTTTCTTCTCGACATGATGTTTCTTCGTCACCTCCTGTCGTCATTGCCTCTTTCTCACACTAATTGTTTTCTATCATGTTATTCCATGTTCCGTCTTTCCCCATATGCGTCCTTCACTTTCTTTTCCTCTCCTCCAGTCACCACTCTTGCATATCCTGTGCCTCCCTCTCCTCTCCCCTTCTTCATCTCTTTGCTGATGACATTTGAAGCCAATTAGGTGTTTGCACGCATGTGAAGCTGTCTCAAGGCCGGGCATGGGGACATTCCTTTTAGCTATTAAAGATTACAGAGGAAAGGCACCAAGGAGACCTGTCGTGCTGAGCAAGATCAACACTATTATCCTGATCAACAGAAGAACTCATATTCAAGAAATTGTCCATGTGAAAATGATTGCATTAGTGTGTGTGTGTGTGTGTGTGTGTGTGTGTGTGTGTGTGTGTGTGTGTGTGTGTGTGAGAGAACTCGTCTAGAGGGACGGGCTGGATAATGTGTGTATATTGCGGCACACAGGACCGATCGGCTGCCTCCGATTTGTATGACTCACCCACATCGCAACTCGTGGACTGCAGTCCCAGGAGCCTGTAGTGAAAAATTCTATTAACTTGCATTAGTTTCCTTCCTCCTCCGTTACAGAGCAACATACATTCACTTATTATGTTCTCTATTGCTCCGTGATGTTACGTGATGTATAATCTGCCAAGATTGTAAAATGTATGAATGTCCATGTCTGCCAAATTTAACATAATTCCTGATGATTCATAAACTGGAACAACATATGTAGCATAAATCTGTAAATCCTTTAAAAATATAATTCTAAAAAGACTCAAGATGTAAGAACATCCTCTGCTTCTTGCTTAGCAGTGTATACATACTAAATACTCTCATGAGGCTCATGAACCCTTAAAAACACATGCACGTCTTCTACTCTTGCAAGTGTACATGCTGACACACAGGTACTTGCACAATGCAATAGACAGATGTGCAAACATAGCGATGTTAAGAAAGCTATGACATATCTCCCTCTCCAAGCTCCATCTGGTTAAGAATATGAAGAAAGCTGCCGCACAGCATGTATTTCTCTAGGCTGAAAGTGCCTCTCTCCACTCTGTGTGGTGGTGGTGTTGCTGTAGTGCATTCACACATCTCAGCCAGCCCCCCGTTTAGAGAGCCAATTAGTGGCTCTATGTCGCCAGACCCTGCCTTTGGAGAGCCAGAGAGGGAAAGAGGGTGGGGAGGGGAGTATGGTTGAGGTAATGGGCAAAGAGAAGAGGCAGATAATAGATTGATCAACAACAAGCAGGATGACAGGGAAAAAGGTAGACAGTGAAGAAATTAAACAAGCACAGAGAAAGACACAAATAGCCCAAACCTTCACGGTAAATTCTGAAAGTAGCTGCTGGCAGTTTCTTGTCCATACGAGATGTAACCCTTGATAGTACTAGTGCCTACCTAACATACTAGCTTTTTTACAGAGCTTTCAACCACATCCTCTGTTCTAGTGGATGGAGTTGGCTAAGTGTTAACCCCTATAACACTTTGTACATGTGATAACAGGTGGTCGTATATGTGGAGAGATCATAACCCATATCTCTGTTCAAAGATGGTTTTTGGGGTAAGATGTAAATTGCCTTCATGATCTTTAACCCATTCCCAATCTATGCTGGTCAATGCTGTGACTTTTACATTTGAAATTCTTACAACAGTTATAACTTGGGAGGAAATGTAATATATAATCTGTAACAATCTGTTTGAATTCAAAGTTTGCAGTGTATATGTTCAGCAGGCCGTGCTTTGTACGCCACAAAGAGGAAGGGGATTTCCTTAATATGCACCCATTGCATGTCCTGTTGCCCTCTTATTAAACTAGCCATTCAATTTATTTATCCATAAATATATGAAAAGTACAGTACTACCATCCCAATCCACCAATGCTGATTACATAACATAGTACATAAAAAGGCCATTCACATCTGACCATTTTTTAACAGAGACAGGGGTTGCCATGTTCAATTCATTTGATAACAACTGAGCTATCTCTATCCAGTGAAGAAAGTGAGATGCAGTTGAAAGCTCCAGAAAAAAACTAGCTGACCTTGAGTGAAATATTTAGATTTTTTTTTTGTCACGCCACTTTTACTCTTTTACTCATGTTAAGAAGCCTGTGCTTTAGTTTTAGCAGGAAGGCTGGTCATAGCCACGTTATGCCCCTGGATGTGAGGGAGGGTCTGGGACTCTTGCAATGGAGCATTAGGATACAAAGGTCAAGAGTATACATCAATATATATCAGATAAATTATATAATATTTAGTTATTACCATGTCCACTTCTGATTAGAAAAACAATATCTACACAAGGTGCATGGGGGGAAAAAATGTAAAAAATGTAGATGCAGTGTGCCAAAGTCCTAGACAGTGACGGCAAAAGAGAGGTGGTCTCCAAAAATGCCTAAAGTCTGACTGGTCTGAACCCAGCTGGACTGAGGCAGGGGCGGCTGGGACACCCTGACCAGGGGACGCCTGCCTGTCTGTCGCGCTGTCTTTCTGGACAACATCCGCATCCATTCCCAATCAAGCCGATGATACAGAAAAGAAGGTTAGAGAAGCACACAGGTGGACAGCAACTCCAGTAGTCTGACAAACAGGCAACAAAGAGGTGTGAATATTTCGAGAGGATAGCTGAGTACCTGCAGAATCACAAAGAGCCTGGATTTGTAAAAGACTTGTTTGTCTATATGCCTGAATCCTTATTCATTACATTAAAAAAAAGTCTTTGGAGAAAAGCCAAGTTAAACCTCTTCTTATAAAACCCTCTTTTAATATAGCACAGTTTTGTTAAGGGCACATTGAAGAAAAACTACTCATCAAGTTAATTTGGTTAATTATTCAGCAGAGCCTTCCATCTAAAAGGACATCTGTTACAGAACAGAGTGTCTGTGCGTGCGTGTGTGTGTGTGTGTGTGTGTGTGTGTGTGTGTGTGTGTGTGTGTGTGTGTGTGTGTGTGTGTGTGTTTAATTGGGAGTGAAGGAGAAACAAATATGTTATCAAACAGGTTTAAATTGTTTGTGATCATCTACTGCCACCTTCTGGTTCATTTGTATCACTGCAAAAGATTTGACCTAACATACTGAAAACAAAGTACGGTCTGCAACGCCACCTGGTGTGCAACCATGAAAAAAAGAAATGCACTTGTAGTATCACATCAGATGCATTTGCAAGTCCTCACTGTTTGTAAAAGCCACAAAAACAAATACTTTTTGACCATCTTTGAATTAAAACATATTGTACGTATTTTATTCAGGAAGTAGAATGGGGGTTAGCAGTTTGATTCTAAGCTCCTCCTCCCCACATGTCGATGTGTCCTTGAGCAAGACACTGAACCCCAAATTTCTCCCAATGGTCAGGCCAGCGCCTTGCATGGTAGCTCGCTGCCAGCGGTGTGTGAGTATGTGTGTGTGTGTGTGTGTGTGTGTGTGTGTGTGTGTGTGTGTGTGTGTGAATGGGTGAATGAGAGGCAAATTGTAAAGTGCTTTGGATAAAAGCACTATATAAATGCAGTCATTTACCATTTATTTACTTTGTGGACATTTGCAATTATATAAACCTCTGCAGCTTCATAAATGCTCAATAAAATAAAACGTTGTTCACTGTAGCTCAACATGTGCACATCAACATACAGTACATCAACAAAGGCAAATATTTAGAGAGCTGCTGTTTGTTGTGGTAAGTGGAAGCTTTTACTTGCATTATAATGTTACATTAAGACCACAGACCATTAAGACTTCAGGTCACTGAGTTTTATATTTTAAGTTTCTTAGCAGTAAGAGGTAAAAAGGTATTCCTACTGTATTTACTTTGTTGTAGAGGAACGGTTGGACAAAGGCTTCATATACAGTACCAGCCATTAGAGCAGATAAAGTGGCACAACATGGAGTTTAATTCATTTGTCTTTTACAGAAAAACTAAATAACAATTGATCTGCAAATCGAATTGACTACATATTGACAACGCACTGCTCAGAAACTTGAAATTCATAGAAAGCATTGGCGAGCCTGAAAAGCTGGATGGGAAATTACATTTTCACTAGAAAAGAAACTCTATTTAAAGCAGGAAAAAAACAATAACTTATGTGTCTAGAGGTTTTAACCCCTACAAAAGTAACTTGGTCTTCTTTTCTGCACTATAAACACGTGACTCAGTGGGTGGATGAAAAAACATGCATCACTGCAGGATAATAGAATATATACGTACATTTAAGGGTTCTTAAAAGGCCCTGCATGTCCTCAGGCTGATTAGAGCTCTGCTCAGGTTGAATGTGAGTTGATAAATGTGATTTATATATTAAGTCCTTGTACTAATAAAAATGTAAAGAGTAAGTTGTCAATTCTAACTGGTAAAAAAATGATCTAATAATGAATACATTATGATACAGTACAATTAAACAACTACTATAAAATAGAAGCGGTGCAGTTTTCAAATGATGTCAAAAGAGCAAAAAGACCATCATACATGGTATTTTTTGCTTCATATTTTTTCACATTTTGCCCATTCAAGACAGGAGGTTTGCTGACTTAATTAGGCAAACACATGACTTTCTGCTTCACATTAGTCTTTGCAGATTCTTTGACATGATCACGTGAATGCATGACACAAGCATTTGAAGTTACACCCCACAAATATTTAAAATTGCTATCAATGATTGTTGCAATAATGATTCATTATACCGTAGTAGTGATTTTAGACATCATGAAAGCTGTTGCTCTAAACAGGTGTCTTATTTCTGAAAAACATGAATTGTCTGCCTCACAAGTAGTTTCAGCAGATTCTGGGCTAAACATATAAAGAAAACAGTGCCACCTACAGAAACACAAACATACTGGGCATATGGTTTATTTAATAAGTTATCTCTTGGACTGGCAGTGAATTTACACCACAGCAACACTAACTAGCATATATATATATATATATATATATATATATATATATATATATATATATATATATATATATATATATATATATATATATATATATATATATATATATATATATATATATATATATGTGTGTGTGTATTTTAACTTAATGAATGCTGAGTTAATTAAGGTAACGTTTTCTGACTGAAATCAGAAATGAGGTCGCATTTTTGTTACATACATACAGATGAAGCAGATGAAGACTGCTGTAAATTCTAGTCTCATTTTTATAGTTCATTGATAAAGGCATAATAAATACACACAATGGTTTTGGTGAGGGCGTGAAGAATTCAAAGATAATGTCACAGATCACTAATAAACTTTGTTTTTGTGCCATAAAATAATAAACCTTTTTTGTTGCAACTTTTATGTATTACAAAGCTTTCTTTTTAATATCTGCATCATTTACACAAACAATAATCTGAACACTGAATACTATATTACTATATATATTGTGATAATACTATATTTATGATATGATATAATCACGTAATTTATGATTAGTGTCATATGTGTCACCTCATGCTCCTATTGCACCTATCATGCATATGTTATCAAAATATAAATATCATTGATTTTATATTTTTATACACCTTATATTCTTAATAGTAGGGTTTCATTTGTTGTTTTGTTGTTAGGGTTAGTCTTTATTATACACTGTGGCATATGCTGTACTACAGACTACACTCTTGATAAGTAACAGATACACACATGATAAAAGGCAGCTGTGTATCTCATCTCATCGTCTCTATCTAAAAAGCAATTCTCCTTTTCTGAATTCATGAAAAACTAAATGGCAAAATGCATGTCACACATCTTACGTATACACATCTCATAGAGCGGGATAATGAGTTAATTGTTGGTTCCTGCTGAATATAGTATAGGATGTAAACAAGCATCCTTCTCCTCCTATTTCACTGTGCATCACTACACCCTATGTTTTGGCTCATTAACTACAAATTGCAAATATTTAAATCACTGCAAGCCAGTTTCGGAACCATTCCATAGATTTGTCTGATTAATTACCTATTTATATAAAAATCTAGTTGCAGATATTTGACATAAGTAATATATCATATTTAAAGTCACATTATTTGTTTCTTAAAGAAATATTGTCAAGTTTAAGGATCCTCCAACATCTAAAATTTGCAAGTTGACTGCCAAAAGTAAAGAATTCATAAGCCATGTTGTTGGGAAATCATGCCCAGAGGACAAGTAACAAGTTAGCACACCTGTTGTGAAAACAATTATAAGAATTTAATTACAAAATTAAATTAAATAAGTTACTATTAGTTGCATACCAGTTGCCTATAGTTTTAAGAGACTAGTTTGAGTCCAGCTGGAGACCTTTGTGGCATGTCAGCCTATCTCTGTCCTCTTATTTCCAGTCAGCTCTCTGCTGTTAACTGTATAACAAAAGCATAAAATGCCCCAAAAAATACTTTTAACAAAAATAAGTTGCTCTTCAGTAGTTGGCTCTCAAGTCTGAAATGGCAGTGTGTCCTTGAATGTACCAGAGAGAATTTTCCACAATGGTCCCTGCACTGTATTACACTGCAACAAGTGATTAGTGATTCTATTATTATTAATTATATATATATATATATATATACATATATATTAGAAAAGATGATAAATAAGGGTGATTAAGTGTTCTCTATAGTGTACTGTCTACCTCAAGCAAGACACA
This sequence comes from Zingel zingel, assembly GCA_023566125.1. Taxonomy (NCBI): domain Eukaryota; kingdom Metazoa; phylum Chordata; class Actinopteri; order Perciformes; family Percidae; genus Zingel; species Zingel zingel. The sequence continues at coordinate 11,139,036 of CM042314.1, read as the reverse complement.
TGATTTTAACATCCTGAAAAGATAAATTGATGGCACTCAATGGCAGCATCAATAGAGGAAATAATCTAATAAAATGTATGGCATGTTTTTGATAAATGTCAAAGTTAAGTACTGCATATACGATTTTTATTTTAGGGTGAAACAACCAGAAGTGTAGCTGGTTTGTCCTTTTGATAGATGACATTACTGCAGGCATTCATTTTTGCACTGTACAACAAATACATTCTATACATTCTACAGAGTGAGATTATTACTTTGTTTCTTTCTAATGTGTGATTACATTCAGTACGCTCCACTTACTCTCAATCACCTAAAAAAAAGTCTTCTTATAAAGAGTGTCTTTGTTAGCGTGCACGGCGGATCATTTAAAGCTAGGAAGAAGTTTATTAAAAAAAACATTTCAAATGAGTTGGGAATGTAATTTTACACACAGTATCGGTAAATAGTGATAACTCTAAAGGACATTTAAAGCTTTAGTGCGCAACTATTTTATATTAATGAACGCCCGTTACATTCAAGCCATTGCCAAATGAGTTGCTACAAAGCTAATTAAGACTTTCAGCTCTACACAACGCTCTCTGTATTTCTCGGTATGGCTATGTTTACAAAATGGTGCCGTCCGGTGACAAAAGCAGCGTTTAGCTTCGGAGACAAAGAGGTCATAAAAATTACAAGATCACCGAAAGCTTGCATCGTGTGGATGCACCGACACTGTTGTTGTCATTACATAGAATTCGTCATACGGGCGACACAAACTATGCACTATAGCTTTAAATGCAGGTGTTTCTGTGGATGTGTGTGTTTCTGTGTGAGCGCATCTCTGTGTGTCTTACCGAGCTGATGGGCCTTTCTGAGGCAGGAGAGGGAGGCGTTGAGTCGGGCACACTCCTCTTCGTTGGCACCAAACTTCTGCAGCAGCTCACACACCTGCTCCTCGCTCATCTCCAGCAGGCCCTCCAGGGTTACCTCACCTGGGCTCATCTCCTGCAAAAGCACATATGCAAACACATGACACAGTTACACACATGGTTAAGATCTTATATTAATACATGGATCACATAGTTTACAGTTAAAGAAACACTTTGGCAGCCTCCAATGACAATGAAAAGGTGGAAAAAATGAAAAGACGTGGAGAAAATATTTACCATTTTCAGTGTTAAGAATAGAAAGAGGTGATGGACTGTAAAAACACTGGCTTGTCTGTTGAGCTTTTAATGTATGGATTTGGGTTTATCTCTTGCCACAAATGAAATACACCTACATTTTAAGACCAAAAAAGCTGCAACGCCCTTAAGCTGACTGTAATGGGCTGAGACACCTGCTAATCAAGTAAAAATGCCTGGAAAACAAATTTAAGCTTCAATGGCTCATTAATGGAACAATTATTTCTCAAACCAAAACACACATTAAAAGATGTGATATTAACTATTGAAAGTGTAAAATTCTGTGGAAAAACTTGATTGACATTTCTATTTCAAGAGAAAAGTTGACGTGTTTTCTTGAAGCTAGCATCTAGCGGCCTTTAGAGGAACTGCAGCTTAAAACACTGCTGCAGTGGCTGGAACATTCAGCAAAGGGGGTTGCTGCGGCTTGAGAGTGAAAAGACTAAATGATAAAGCGAAAAAAGGTGACATGCAAATGCCCTGGCTCACTAACACGGTACCAATATTAGCCAAAATAATATGGTTTAGTTCATCAATTAAAAAAATTAAAAACAAACACTAAACTAAAAACAAATCACACACATTGCACACTCAAGTTAACCAACTTAAGCCATTTAGTGATCACTTTCTAGCAAAGAATGTGAACGGTGAACACAGGTGACTTCAGACAGGAGACAAAATAAAGGAAATACCTGAAAAAAACAATGGAAGAAACATGCAACAAATGCAGATGTTTCCATAAAAGACACAAGCAGTCACTAGATGGTTTGATGATTATGAAAATGATGTAAATCATATTATATGGCCTTCACAGTCATCAGATATCAAAACAATTTAACACCTAGGGGAGATTTTGTTAGACAGCACTCTCTTTCACCGATCTATTCATTATCAGATACCAGATTTTATATTTGAGCAATAATATCTAACATTCTCACATTGTTATTATGGTAGATAAGATGAGCGTCTGGCGGGACATATTTACCTCTGTGACCTCCTTCCTCAAGTTGACGATGCGGAACCAGTGGCCAAGGCGAGGGAAGTCCTCCAGCTCGACACTGCGCTCCTCTAAGGCCACTTTGCACTTACAGGACAGCTGGCGGCTGAAGTACTTTACCAACTTCCCCTGAGAACAAAAGGGACATATACAGTGACCTCATCACTATGTGTAGGCAGTAAACCAACAACTAGACATAGCCCTGCATTTATGGTCTTTTCGGGGTTCAACTGTATACTAATGTAACACTGATGCAAAATACATAAACACAAAAAAATACTGTAACGTTTTTTGTAACGTTTGAAAAGTTTGCTTATCTTTATAAAAAAAATATTATAGCTGCAGGATACAATGAAACCACAACAACATACAGATTATACATGAATTCAATGTTGTGTCTAATTTCAATTTTGGAAGAAAATAGTTCCCATATGTGACCATGACTTTACTTCTGGAAAGAGACATTAAGTTGTTCAAACACCATTTTTAGAGCACCACAAACAACATTGTATACAGCTTATTTACAGGTCTTTGCAGTGGGTTTTTCAAAACCTCTTTCTTTAGGAAAAAAAAAAAAAAGGAATTGTTAGCCTCATTTGAACCTTCTTTGTTTTGTTCTTTCATATTGTTTCATCTGCTTTCCTGATTTTGCATTGTTTTGTCTGCAACTTTTTATGCTGCTATCGTGGCGTGTTTCAGCCCAGAAGTTTGGGACTTCATTGGTTAAATAATTGTTATTTGGACAGTAGAGGCATGTTATAAATTCAGAAACCATAGACAGACGTTTTAGGCCCCTGTGGAATAAGTATACATTCTACCAAAGAGTTTGAGATAAAGACACTCAATCCCACCAGATTTGGCAACAATTTTCTGTGGCTCGCACTGACCTTTGACCGATTTATTAATTATGCAATCATAATAAATCTAAAATATGCCTCCTTCTAACAAAATAAGTTACCATAATTACGGTATGCAGACATCACACACATTTACATAACCATATCACCAGGGAATTATGGTCCAATACAAACACTGAGTAAGTGCATTGAACAAATCGACGATTGGATGTGCCAGAACTTTCTTCTAAACAAAGACAAAACTGAGGTGGTTGTTTTTGGAGCCAGAGGAACTGACTTTTCAATCGAGCCAGAGGAACAATTGAAAAGTCGCCACTTAGCTTCAATCGGCAATGTTAAAAACAACGGACAAAGACAGAAATCTTGGTGTAGTCATGGACTCAGACCTGAATACAAAAAGCCACATTAAGACAATTACAAAGTCAGCCTATTATCACCTTAAGAATATATCAAGGGTTAAAGGAATTATGTCTCAGCAGGATTTGGAAAAATTTGTCCATGCTTTTATCTTCAGTAGACTTGACTACTGTAGCAGTGTCTTTACAAGTCTCCCTAAAAAATTCTATTAGGGGTACCCAGATAGCTCAGTTGGTAGATCAGGCGCCCATATAAAGAGGTTTACTCCTCGACGCAGCGGGCCCTGCATGTCATTCCGTCCGCTCTCTCACCTTTCATATCTTCATCTGTCCTGTCAAAAATAAAGGTTGAAAATGCCCAAAAAATTATCTTAAAAAAAAAAAAAAATTCTATTAGACAGCTGCAGCTAATTCAGAACGCTGATGTTCAAGTCCTCACTAAGATCATGAAAGTGGATCACATCACTCCAGTTTTGAGGTCTTTACACTGGCTTCCTGTCTCTCAAAGAATTGATATTAAAATATTACTTTTGGTTTATAAAACACTAAATGGTTTAGGGCCAAAATACATGTCTGATGAGCTGCTACATTATGAAGCATCCGGACCTCTCAGGTCGTCTGGGACAGGTCTGCTATCTGTCCCCAGAGTCAGAACTAAACATGGAGAAGCAGTGTTCAGTTTTTTTAAGTACCACATATCTGGAACAAAGTCCCAGAAAACTGCAGGTCTGCTGCAACTCTCAGTTCTTCTAATTCAAGGCTGAAGACTTTTCTTTTTGATGCTGCATTGCACTGTAACTTTTATTCATTTCATACCTGTCTTATTCTATTTTAGCTGCTTTTATTATGGGTGTTGAAATTAATCATTGCATCGATGCATCATGATGCGGACGTGGGCGATTCTGCATTGATGCAGTGACAGACCATAATCAATTATTGCCTACTGATGTCACTTGTTGATTTTCTTGTAGCTGTTTTTTTTGTTTTTGCCTTTTGTCTGTTGTCTGTTGTGTTCAGACTCTGTTACATTCAGAAAGTGTCTGACTGCTTGAATTTGTTGATGAAACCCATGTCAATAAATAATAATATTGAGGAGGTGACGCATCATGGTGCATCGGGATATCAAATCGGATCGAATCGTTGACAGGATAATCGTAATCGAATTGAATCGTGAGACCAGTGAAGATTCACACCCCTAGTTATATTATATGTTTTTAACTTTATGCAAAGCACTTTGAATTGCCTTTTTGCTGAAATGTCCTATACAAATAAAGCTGCCTTGCCTTGCCTTCCTTAAAGAAGTCTTCAGAGGGGAAACACCATGTCCCTGACAAACTACACGTAAATAGATTTAAGGAAATGATTCACACTTTCTGATTGCTACATTTTGTCATTTTAAAACTGTATTCCCCACAGGTTTTATTAGCCCTTGGTGACACTTCAACACACATTAATAATTAACCTGATTATCACAGCATTACATCCTGTGAGGTCATAGTCAGTGTAACCATAACCCTATTACCACCTTTGAGTTACTCAAACTTTAAATGATGCTGCCATGTTAACATTTAATTCGTAGACTTTAGACTCTGTTGCTCCGCTCAAAAAGAAGATGATGAAGCAAAGGACCTAGCATCACCTTGGTATAACTTCCAAACTCGCAAATTAAAACAAACCTCGCCAAAACGTAAATGGCATTCCACCAATTTGGAAGAATCTCGGCAAGACAGTCTGAAAACATATAGGAAGGCCCTCAGAAAAGCCAGATCAGACTATTACTCATTACTAATAGAATAAAATAAGAACAACCCAAGGTTTCTTTTCAGCACTGTAGCCAGGCTGACAGAGTCACAGCTCTATTGTGCCATCTATTCCTATAGCTCCGAGTAGTGACAACTTCATGAGCTTCTTTAATGACAAAATTATAACAATTAGAGATTAACGCCCTGCAGTGCCCTGCTACGCCATGAACTACTACAACTACTATTTCTAGTCATAGTTCCATTATCTTTATTGTGACTATAATTGCCACTGTTTCTCCCTAAAAGGAAGTTTTTCCTTGCCACTGTCGCACTAAATAGATAGATAGATAGATTTTTATTGATCCCAAAGAAATGGGAAATTCCAGTGTTGCAGCAGCAAAATATCAGACACACAGCACACATACAGAATATACATGAAATAATAGGATACAATATACATGAAATAATAATAGGATAGAATATAAGATCAAATAATTTAAAATATATAAATGATTGCTCTTGGAATTACTGGAATTGTTGGGTCTTTGTAAATTATAGAGTGTGATCTAGACCTACTCTATCTGTAAAGTGTCTTGAGATAACTCTTGTTATGATTTGATGCTATAAATAAAATTGAATTGAATAGATAACAACATGAGGAGCAGCGGTGGGAAGTTGGGGACTACAAAACACATTTCGTGCTGAACCAAAAACATGAAATTAAAAAAATGACAGCAAGAGGCTTGTGTTGAACAAATGAACCCAAGTGTCGAATCAATCCATGAAAACAGTGGTTATTGTTTGAATCATGTAAAATGCTCTTATCAATCTATCACTATAGCCCTGTTATTAAAAGTAATAGGTGATTATTCAAGTATGCCAGTGTAGCTGTCAACTTCATGTGTAAAGCCCATTCACTTATTTGTATTATTTATATTAATTTAGGTTGTCACAGTTTTATTAATAATACATTTTTGGGAGGTTGTCATTATCATATCCCACAATTTTCTCATATGTCATATTACTCGTATTTTAGGTTGAAAGTAAGTGAGGTATACTGAAGCGTTTTGCAGCATGTTCTTCTCCTGGCCTTCGATTATATGGCAAACAGTAGTATCCTATTTATGACACTGCTCTATTTAATACATCCTATTAAAAATGTATTGCTAATTGAAGAGCTATTTCTTGGTAAGTAGGAGGACATTGCAATGACCTGGCAGTGAACCTGTGCTAGAGAAGTAAAGAGATAATGACAGGGTGCTTCGTGGGACAGAGCTGGGTTCACTCTAGTGTCATGGGGTCACAAAATAATCTAAATATATATATATATATATATATATATATATATATATATATATATATATATATATATATATATATATATATATATATATATAAATACATCATCATAAATAATGTCATCATGTGTTTATGTTGTATATATTTTACTGTGAATCTATTTGGTAAAAACTCTTCTTGTCAGTCGTCACAGACAGGAATAGGCATAACATTAGATTTTATAATCAATCTACACTCTTCTCTGAACTCCATTTCTTATACTGACTGACCCCTTATTAAGTGACACTTTTAGTTTATGGCTCGAATAAATTACTAAATGACTAAAGGACTTCCCCTTTATGCAAAGGGACAATGCTATACTATATTATATACCGGTACTTATATTCAGGCTTCAACATTAGCACCATCTACCAGCCAAATGCTGGTAAAATATGCAAGCAGCTGGTAGATTTGTTTCACTCACAAGCCAAAAAAAACAATGGTAATCTATTGAGTGGCTGGTAAAAAGTCAATTTTGAACCCTGCTTATATTATAAGTATATCAAATACATACATTTTATGCAATAAAACAAGGCAGCTCAGAATTCAGGACAACCCCAAAAGGCATCCTGTTTTAGTACATACTCAACTGTTGGTAGTTGTACTTTTCAGAATTCTACATCTCATGGGAAACCAATTTGCTCTGCAATAAACAGTTTTGACAGCCAGAATTACTCATTACTTTACAGATTTTACACAAAACATAAAATCAGTTTTTCGTTATGGATGACAAACTGTATTAAGCTCAACCATGGCCCTCTGCAATATAAATGTTACCTACACATCAATGCATCATTAATAATAATATAATATGTAAGACACCCACAGCAGCCATTTTTCTGCATTACGAATACTTTAACATTTGATAATGTAGTTCATTTAGCAGATATTTGAGTACTTTTGAAGAAGTATTTTGAATGCAACACTTTTACTTACGGTATAATTTATAAAGTATTTTTACACTGTGGTATTGCTGCTTTTACTTTTACTTAAGAAAATGATCTGAATACTATTTAAACCACTGCTTATATTTTGCTTGCTCACAACTCTTTAATAGTCATTAAAACACGTCCCTTTCTGCCATACTGAAGCCCACACTGTTAACATGTATACATTTTACTTTGTGACCTGGCAACTTATACGTTTTATTTCGAGCACAGCATGCTGCACGTAGACAAGCAGCCAACGACATCCAGGAGCAAATGATTAAAGTATGAGATATCTGCAAAACTATATCAGATACAGTATATTTTTACAAGTTTGATTCATCTTTTTTTGTGACATTGCAGAGAAAATAATTAATATGTTGAAGAAAAGATATTTTGTTTTGTTTTGTTTTGACTGCACTTACTTCCTATGACATGACAAGCAAGATTTACAGCAAGCATAGTGAAGCAACTTTGAGCTGAAAAAAATTGGTCTGCTTAAAACGATGTTAGAATAATGCCCAGGCCCACAGTGGGTGACGTGATGCTTGAAGACTTAAGGATGATACATTTTAATGGCCCTATTCCAAATATACACCTACAAAATGACTGCTAGAAAGTAGACAGTGCTGGCCTAAATCAGTGCATACCAAAGTAGAAACCAGTGGAGGAGGGACTCGCAAGTCAACTCTGAACGCAGAAACCCCTACAGCAGCTGCCCACGGCTGCAGACATTTAACCTGGCTAAATGTGTTGTCTTCTTACTAATCATAGTCTTACAGTATCTATAAGTCTTATGCAGTGGTGGAATGTAACTAAGTACATTTACTCAAGTACTGTACTTAAGTACAAATTTGAGGTACTTTTTGCTTAAGTCTTTTCATGCCACTTTCTACTTCTGCTCTGCAAAATTTCAGAGAAATATTGTACTTTGTACTCCACTCCATTGATCTGACAGCTTTAGTTACTAGTTACTTTACAAATTAAGATTTTTGCACACAAAATACATTGTTTCTAAAATATGATGTTTTATTATCAATTAACCTACCCAAAAATATAACGGCCTACATGTCCAGCTGACATGATTAGCCGATTCAACACAGAACTGTTTTGATCGTTTCCAGTTTCCAAAATGTGAGGATTTATCTGCATCGAGTACTTTTACTTTTAAGACTTTAAGTACATTTTCCTGATGATACTTACATACTTTTACTTAAAGTAACATTTTAAATCCAGGACTTTTACTTGTAAGAGAGTATTTTTACAGTGTGGTAGTACTTTTACCTAAGTAAAGTGTTATGGTTCGGATATTTATGTTGCCTGTTTTATTTAATTTTGTTGCCTAGTTTAGTTATTTCTGTATGTTTCCTGTGTTTTCATATTTATTCTGTATAGTTCTGTTCCCTGTCGTGTTGTATCCTGTTTTGTGTATTGCGTATTTCGGTTTCCTGTTTTATTTTGATAGTCTGTTTTCTGTCTTGTCATGTCTAGTTTTACTTTGCTTTCCCGCCTTTGTTGATTGTCCTGCCCCGCCCTGATGTGTTTCACCTGTTGTATCACCTGTCCCTTGTTTGCTCATTCCCTCATGTATTTAACCCCCGTGTTTGGTTTGTCTCGTGTCAGATTATTTTGTACTCCTGTGCCGTCAGTTGTGTATCTTTTTGTATCCCTCTGCATCCTGCTCCTTGTTTTTTTCAGCCTCTGTTCTGCCGTGTTTTTGTTTTATTAAAATTCTACGAGCTCACCCCATCTCCTGCCTGCCGTCTCTCTCTGCATTTGGGTCCTCCATCTCACACCCCTAACAGTAAAGGATCTGAATACTTCCTCCACCACTGGTCTCAGGCTACATCCACTTAAAATAGATATTGCCATTGTTATTTGTTTATGACAATGCAACAATAAAGCAAGACATAAAGTAGTCTGAGTATTATTCAGTGCAAATGATAGGATGAGTGAGCGAGAAATAGAAAGAGTATCAATCAATACTTCTATTATCAAGGTTTATCTTTCTCAAAAAGTCACCCCCATAGATTTTTTTTTAGTAAATGTGAACTAATCCTAAATGTCTTTTTAGCCATTGAAGCAGCATGGCTCTCGCAACTGTAACACCGGTCTGTTGAGCTGTGGGTCAGTCGATCTATCACTTTGGTCCAGACTGAAATATCTGCAATGTCATGTCAAACATGTAAAATAGTATTATTATAGGTAAGGGAGAGGAAAGAGAAAAGTTACTCAACTTTAGAGTTTAAAGAGTTAAAAAAAAAAAAGTTTTGTTTACACTGAGCACTCAAGAAGCCCTGCTTGGTGAGAACAATGTGGCCAGTGGCCCCTGGGTAATGTGAGTTTAATTCCCCTGATATAACGTGAAAAACCGACCACCAAGCAGCATCGCCACCCTAAAACTCCGTCAGAGCAGATTTGGCAAGGCAAACTTTACTCCCTTGCTGTTGAGAAAACTAAAAGGGACTGAACATCCTGTACTGTGGGCAGGTGCATATTGCACAAGCATAAGCTGCTAGGGCTAGCAGGCTAACAATAGCAGCCCACAAGCTGAAAACGATCCATGTTTTTAACACTTTATTTTTACCTTCTGTCTCTGCCCTTGCATGGACTGCTAGACATGCAGAATCCCTGTGATAATGCTGCTTGTATTTTTTCACCATCATGTTACAAAAGCGCAACATCAATCAATGCTTGCTGAACAAGAAGACAAGCCCACCCTGTGTCTTAAACTGCATGGGCAAAAATAAATGAAAATAATATCCCCAAATATATTAAAGGAAGAAAAAGTCAAGTGGACAAAATGTATCAAAAAGACCTACATCCCCTTTAATGTTCTCAAAGAATAAAAACTGAAAAAGCCAAAGAGGGTGGAAGCACAACTAAAAGTCATGTAATCTAAAATGTACACATGTATGTGTATATAGTACTTTAAAAGTGCAATTCCTTAACTGGTAGTACCCAAATTTAGCAATACTGAGCTGCAGTATTCTGTAGTAATTAACCCTCTGAGAACAAAAGACTCAGCGATTTTATAAAATTTCATTTTAGACATTTATTTACTATTTTATTCATATATTACGCTATTTTTGTAAACCCAAGACTTTTGTAAACTCATTTCAAGCACCAAACAATTGAGTGTAGGTATGTTTTCACAAGAGATTTGAGAAATATTTCTATTTTAGAGCCAAATGATCTCTTTATTGCTCTGGAACAATGTTGGGCATCACTATACAGAAAGCTGAGTTTGTTCTGAACATGTTGATATAAAACACATGGGGATCAGGTCATATGCAAATACCCTTTAAAGGAGAATTCAAGAAGATATCTAAAAATGCCGTTAGACCTCAGAGGGTTAATAATGAATAATTAGTACAATTAGTAATTAAGAAACCAAACTGGTATGTATATGTTAAAATGTAAATACATCCTATGTGTAAAGTCATTCTCAGTGCACTGATACATAGGTGCTAGATCTTAAAGACATTTATTATTATAATAATTATTCATATTATTATTATTTGAAAGCATATTCATAAACCTGAAGAGGCCCAAACACCAAAGTAAAATCATGATCTCATTGCTACTGTAATTTTTTAACATAAAACCAAAGTTTAATGGCAAGGGAACACAATGGTTTTAGACATATGTGATTGTCCACAGTGAAAATTGTCATGTGAAAATTGTACTCCAATGATTTAGTAGTGCACTTCAGCCGCAGCAGGCAACTGTTTTCTGTGAAAAAAAAGCTTTAAAAACACACTGTCGATTTCCTGCTCAGCACTAAACAACAGACAGACAGAGTTTGCAACTGGCTGGTGAACATAGTGGAGCATTTTAGCAGCTGAAAAGCCACATACTTCCCTCAGGAGACCAAAAACAGAGATAAAAGTAAAGTGAATATTGGACGTTTATGCCAGGTAGCGTTGTGTAAACTTTACTCTTTGCTCACAAGTTCACCATATCAACTTAAAAGAAGAATAAGACGGACAATGTGACAATCATGCCCACTCTAAACAGCAATTGGTCACACGTGAAAGTAAGGTAGGGTTTGAACTTTGACTGTCCGAACGTTTGCACCCGTATTCCCATTTTGTACAAGATCAGGATGGCATGCAGTTCGTTTCAGACAAGAGAAGGCTTTACCTGGAGGCTTTTCATACACCCTTCGAGTGTGGCCACTCGGAACAGGTAGAAACACTTGTGCCTTTAGACTAGTCCTAGTTTGCTTTAAGCACGAACATGAACCCTTTAACCTTCCAAGCTACAGTAAGAAATACCATGGTTCCACCTTGAAGTAAAAAACAAAAGCTGATGCTACACTTCTTGTTTAAATAAACATAAATTCTGTCAATTAGAATTAATAACACATAACACTTATTTTGACCTGCCTTCTTTTCTGTTAAATGAATTACATTATTGGATCACATGTCATACTCCATCATGTGTCTGCATATCTATAAAAGCCTAAAAAAAGCCATCATTCATCATGCGCGTGGATCATTCCAGTGTATCCAAGGGATACCGCCAACAATGCATAATGATATTAATGGAAACCAGTATCAACACTTCCAGGTAATGATATAGGCTGCTATTCTTGGTAAAGCTTCTTTCTAAAGCAAGGTAAGTGCTCAACGCCTCTAACAGATTGTGTCTGAGGCCCAATCTGGGTCCTTTAAGTTACTAATAGAGATGTAAAACAGAGATGTTGTACAGGAATCTCCCACACACACCACACTCAATACATATCAGGTTAACAAGGAAGGCTTTACGTATGGCTGACGTCATTGTGATCCTCAAGAAAACCCCTGGTGGACAACTCATTTGTTGTTTAGGACAACAAGAGGACTGCAACTCAACTTTCCAACTCAGAGGATTTGAGGAAGACTAGACCGTGCTCTCTCTTGTGAATTAACTGTTAAGTTTGTTTTCCTTTGTTCTCATGCATTTCTAATACTGTTTTCTTTCTGTTGAGCATTTATTTCAAATATTAGTTTTCATTTAATTTATGCTGAGAAAAATCTAACAAAAGTAAATAATACAAAAAGCTGATATGCAGTACCATCCAGAGCAAGTTTAGGCCGTAGCCCAAGCCATATCTGTATTTGTTCCCAGGTATTGGTTTGGTATTGGTATTAAAACGTTTGTTTTTTTACAAGGGGATTGTAGCCTACATTTTACAACAGTTATGCAGCCCATAACGGTACGTGACTACCAAAATATTTTACTCTGACTTCAATTCATGGTGGTGTTTCTATTATTTTGTTTGTTTGGGCATGCACTCAATAAAAATGTTGCCAAACTCTGTATTTTCCAATCAATGTGAATGTCCTAGTAGCTTAAACAATTTGTTTATTTTGAAGAGTGTATCAGTATTAAACCAAAACTTTGACAGAGATATACCTTGTGGTTGCAGTTGAACAAGTGAAGTGCAGTATCACTCGCTGTAACTGCTTCATTCATAGCTTTAGGATGTATGCAACAAATCTAAGTCATCCCTGGATCATGGATTTCTATGCCGTTATAAAGGGGGAGTTGGATAATTAATTGTACTGGCAATGAGTGGTGATACTGAACCATAGGTACTAAGATGTTTGACACACAATTTGTAAACCACTGTATTCAATATTCTTACATTGAAAGGTCCACAAGCTCTAAACTAATTAACTCTGTCTCCAGCTGCAGAACCTGTTTTTTAGCCAAACAGCATTGAGATAAGCCTACCTGCCCAGCAATAAACAACAGAGAGACAATACAGAAACTAGCTGGTGAATGTAACGGAGCTAAAGGGACAGATATTTTTTAGCAGGAGTTGATGGAGACCTCAGAGGTAAGGTAAAGTGAATATTGGACTTCATTCATTCATCAAGAGGCCAAAAACATGATTTCAAAGTAATGCTAATGTCTGCTGGATGTGTAGATTGGCAACTTTTTGCTATAATTTTAGCTTATAACAACTAACAACTTTGTAAGGTGATAGCTTTTTCAGACATTCTGCCTTCAAGTGGCTAAGAAAAACTGTTAATGCAACTTTAAATAATAATTGTATTAATCTGGATGTGCTGGATGTGCTTTGTTGCAGGATCCGTACCTATCATAATGTTGGCCCCAATTTCGGATTGTAATTTTTTTCTTTTTAGATAATCGACTGAGTACAGTCAATGGAAACGCAATTAGTATTAACTTTGTCCAAAAAAACAACCATAACATTGTTAACTATCAAAGTTATGGGAAATGTTTTTTGAATGTGAAATGACAATACTTTGTTCAAAAAAGTTCATGAAATGGAAGAGAATTCTGACATTGCTTACTCTTCAGAAGCCATGGAAGTGAAATGACCATGTTCAGAGCACAGTGTCACTTTGAATAACTACTGTACATGTGTACAAAGTGAAGCCAGATGTTTTACTATTGTGGTGTATTAAAATACCCCCAGTGCATTATATTCCCAAAATTCAATTCAATAGATCAAGTATTAACAGATGAATAACTTATAGATAGACATTTGTTGATCCTTGATTTGTTGGAAATTCATCTTGCACCATACAGCTCATCAGATAGACAGACAGACAACAGACCACAGACAACAGACAACAGGACCACACTTTGCTGCCTTGCATTGCTGCCCTCTGCAGGCACCAGAAATATTTCACATCACCCCTCATACTTGTGGGATGTCAGTCTGGTAGAGCAAGTGATACAAAAAATACTGCCTCATAAAACAGTTAAAACAATCTACAGCACCAACAGTTGTCAAAAACTCTTCAATGTCTCCATAACCACATGGGTGTCACTGCAAATGTATGTATATTGCCATCCATCACTTCTTTTAATGGAACTTATAATGTACACTATAAATTAATAAAACCCTTGTCTTGTGATGTTTGTGTAACTGTTCACAACATTGTAAAGGAAGGCTGAAATGAAATATAAATGTAGGTTGAGAAAAAAATAAAAAGACCCTCCTCCACTTTCCCAAAAAGTCTGACTACTCTACCATCGGCAAAAAGGAAAGTTACAACACCCTCTCCGTTTTATGACTCCTCCTTTCAACACTGAATAGCACAGTAGGTACAGATATTTCTGCACACAGGGATGTTACACAGGAGGGGAAAGGGGGCCTGAGTATACAGGGCCCGTATGCCTACAGGGTCCAGAATATGGTGCTACGCCCCTGTCTGCACATGCTGATCATTTACGCTTTAAGATTGCCAATATGTATTTAAAAAAAAAAAAAAACCTGATAACAATATCCAGGTACATATCCAGGTACAGGTAGACCCTTTTTAGGGGGGCTCAAGCCCCCCTAAATTTCATATCAGCCCCCCTAAAAATTTAAAATGTTTAAAATCAATTTTAGTGCTTCAAGTTAGAGTTTATGAACTTGTCTGTTAGTGACAGGGGACAAACAATTACAGGTTCAAAGGGCTTGAAACAGGTTTTATATCCTGTGCCGCTGCAGCCATTGCTTTGCACCTGTAACCCCGTCAAGGAAAGGGTTAACAGAAACGTAGTTTTGGCTGAGTCTCTATCTAATCTGTCAGAGGGAGAGCAGGAGACGGTTGTAAAGTGTAACGTTGGTAGTCCCCAGAGAAGAAGTTGGTAATTTCATTGCGCACATTAGAAACCAAATTGAAACGTAAGCAACTAAAATTGCTGAATGTTAGAACATTGTGTCAAACTGGTTGTTATTACTGTGACTTATAAAGTGTCAGGTTTAGTTCCATCACAGTGCAAGTGCAAGGCACTGTATCCGTGTCACATTCTCATTAGGGGCTGAGCCCCCCTAAAGGTTTTGATCCTAGAATCGCCCCTGTCCGGGTATGTCTTAACTTTCACTGTGAATAAGAGCTAAGGAATCATCCGGGGGGGGGGGGGGGGGGGGGGGGAAGGTAAAGTTACAACCCCATCCATCTTTTCGTTATCTCAGTTACCACAAAAAGTTCAAATCATGACCTCATCAATCAAATCTTAGTTTAAAAAATTCCATTCACAAAGATCTGTCAGGCCACTAATAATATATTGTAACATAAAAAAGAATGCTTCTGTCATGCTTACCACAAATAATCCAGTAACCACAATGCTTTGCAAGGAATTCAGGGAACATAGTGAACATGTATCTTCACACTCCTGTTCATTTCTGGCAGCACATTTGTAGCCTACTTAATATTAGTTCTGTTAGGATTACGTTCTGTCCCCCGCCTGTGCAACACTTGCAAACTTCACTTAATAGCTCAGACACAGCATGCTATATATTTTATAACATAGCATATTGCCTCATATTCCTGTGGGGTTGGGGTTAGTGTGTGGCACTCACCACTGACTACTTTATTTTTATGTAATATCTCTCAATTTTATTCCCTCTGCGATTTAACTTTGTGTTGATGGTACACAGATACTCAGTGCTGAGTTTATGGCGTATGGCGTTATCGCACTTAATGGTATTTGTTTTAATCCCCCGAGGCATCGCCATAACATTCTTACAGGCCCTTAACGCTGTGCTGTGTGTGTGGTGCTCAATAGTGAGTTTTCAGTGACCTTATCGCACTTTATGGCATTTTTATGTCCCGTAACAGTCTCTCACTGGTAAAGGGGAGGGGGTGGGAGGCTTTGGACTGGTTTAAGTGGTCTAAAAACAGACAGTCTGATATCTCAACCACAACACCGGGATAGTATGGCCATTACGTAACGCAATTTACGGAATATCCCTCGGGCCAATTAAACGGATAACGATATTTTGCAACACTTTCAGTAATCTGCTCGCCTTGCATAACAGCAGGGCCTGGATGCGCTGCGAGGACAGATGCGCAAACTGGCATATTGGTAATGGATTGTAAACACGGGCTGCATATAGGCCTCGGCTGCCTCAGATATTATTCTGATGGAGAAGAGCCACCTTCTCTCCCCGCCACCTGCAGAATGCGCAAGTCTATAACAGCCCACTGCAGCCCCGTAGCCTCTTGGTTTATTGCACTGCACAAAACAAATAGCAGTGGGCTTTACCAGAAATCTGTGCACATGTATGCAATGACAACACCGACAGCAGAAAAACAGTTTATCGTTGAAAAGGCACCAAAAAATATGCATAGTAGTGGCCTAGAAATGTAACAGACGGTGACAACCCCCCGTATAGATTTAGATGAAGATGCACAGCAGAAATTCAGTCAGTTCGCTCAAATGGTGCTTACCTCCAGCGTTCGTATCTCTTTTTGTGTCAAGTCGTTGGATGTGGCACATTTGGTCCGTAAACCCTCCAAACTAGAAATGCTTATGTCAATCATATTTTGCACCAACTCGCACTGCTGCAAGGCTTTCTGCAAACTAAGATGCTGCTCCTCGCTTTTTGTCATGTCCTCGTTCATAGTTTTGCGAGCAGTGGTCGTTATTTTCCCTTTGCACTTTGAAAAAAATAAAAAATAAAATAAAAACAACAACAAATAATTCAGAAAATAAATGTGGAGAAGCCCACGGAACAGAGCAACCTGCAAAACGCCATGAAACGATATTTGGTAGGTTTACAGACGGGGTTTGAGCCGGGAGAGAGTCGACTCCATTGCAACAACAGTCCTCGTAGTTCCTGCTGTTTCATCAAGGTGTCTCTGGTTGTAGGCTAAATCAAACACAATATGAAGATACCGAGCGGGACGACACGGTTTGACACAGCATCCATTGGGTGCCCCTTCGTTTGAAATGGATGTTTAAAAAAAAAGAGAAGCTGTTTAGAAGAAGACGTATTGAGGGGGAAGCCTGGTGGTTTTAAAGGTGCTGATGTGTGGATTGGATGCAGGTACTCCCTGTCTCCCTTGGCAGCAGCTGCATCCCGGTTCGCTCCCACCACACCGACATGTTTCCTGTCAATCAAACCCACAGCAACAGCAACAGCATCGCATCGCCCAGGCACCACCGCGTGAGGGGCTGCTCTCGCGAGATTAGCGTCAAGTGCGGTGGGTTCACTGCTTTAAACAATTTCTCCAGGCCTATGTGAGGAGCAAAACTAACTCTTTTCACATGTTTGGAGGAAAGATGGAGGGAGGGCTCTGTACGATTATCATAATTTTTACACACACTTAGCCTATGTGTACACTCCCATACAGGACGCCTACACTCCTACAGCACACCATTTCTAGCCTATGTGTTTGTTCAGTACTTTTCATCTTTTAAAATGTATTTACAAAATATTTAAAGCTTGAAATTCTCATACAATGTTGATGAATTTTAACTTTTATTTTCTAACCTTTTTTTTTTAGATATGTGTGATTGATTTCTGATGTGTCTGATGTGTGTGACTGGCTGTGTTTTATTGTGTGACTTATTATGTTGTTTTTTCTTCCCCTGTAGGCTACTCTCGAGTTTTTTCTGACTTTAATCTAAATGTTTTTTTTTTTCTGTACTGGATGCTTTCACCACTTCAGGCCTAAAAAAAACCTTTAAATGAAACAATCTAAGGAGAAAACACCCCTCTGTGGTTCCTCCTCACACCTCTGGGCTATCACTAATCTGTATTTAGGTGGATTTCAAGACAGTACTGCTTTATTTTAAGGCGTCACAAGCCAAAAAGGTTGGAGACTACTTCTATAAGGCATACTGAAAAAATATGCAGCTTGTAATTTTTTACACATGTATGTAGCCTATAAAAATAAGAATATTTGATGGCAATCACACTATTGTTACATTGCAAACTATTGTCTACATAACTGAAAATACATTTAAAGTTAGTGGAGAAAGGTGTGTGCAACATTGTCTTTATCATTTCATCAATTTGCTAAAAGCAAAACGTAGGTTAGAGAATTGAATACCTGACCTGCTGTAGGGAATCAGACACTAGACAGGTTTGGATGAATTGTATCAGGCCTAAACAAACTCTCAGACTGTGAGGCCCTGTTTTTTTATTCTTGTGTCTTGAACTGGCATTTTCACATAATTTTGAATTAAGAATTGAAACGAGAAAAAGTTCATTTAGGACTTAAAGTGAAGCAAAGTTAATGTACGATGGGTAGTAATGGGCTTTATTTCCTTAAATTGAAGTAAACCCTAGAGTGTGTGTATGTTTAGGCCAAGACAAGCCTACAGAATTGTTGTATCATTTGTCAGAACCATAACTGATCATAACAGTGATGGAATTATCTTATAACATTCTTTATAAAGGAAGGAAATAAATCTCTTATGGGCCTAACTAAATTGTGACTTTGCTCTCTAGGGAGGGGGGACAGCAATGTCATCTCCCATGAGGCAGGGGGACACTGCAGTGTGTCCCCTGCCTCATGGGTGGGACATTTTTAGGACTTTTTTTATGCATCTCCTGCAAGGACTCCAGACAGCTTGGGCCCAGCTGAAAACACGGGCTGGTAGAGCGAGAAAGTCTTTAATGATAGAACAGCATATTAAGCTGACTCTTGATTTAATGGTTTTAATTTTAACAGCATTATATCAAATGTTTTCAATAATACATTTGTTCCAGAAATGTATTTACGAAGCGGAACAAGATACTTGCATGCATTGTTGTTTCTAGGCTACGCGTTTACAAAATAGAAATGTGTGACATTTTATATATTTTCATACCTCACACACTTTTTACAGTGGGCATTCTTTTTCACCGAGGCCCCGCCCATATGAACTGGCTAAGTGATCCGATTTGTTGTACGCCGTGACGTTTGACGCACGTTTTTGTTGTGGAGCGCGCCAAACAGCCACCAGAGCGAAAGTGCTTAAAACTCTAAAAGTAATAATTTAACCCATCTTGGAGCTAAACGCACAGTTCACGGGAAACATGACTTCTACAAGTAAAGTGCCGTTACAGGCTAGAAACTTACCATGGTGAGTTGAAAGACGTGTATCACACAGATTGAAGTAGCGCTAGCTAGCTTACTAACGTAACGTTACCTAGCTAATGTTACAAACATGAAGATTCAGCTCGCCGCTGCTTGTAACGTTATATGTAGCTACTAACGTTAGCTTTTCTGGTAGTTATAAATGGATTTAGTTATTACTCATACTTTTAAAACGAATATTGCATATTGAGCCACGTGAGCTTATTTTTAATTCGTCTTACATAATAATAACTAGTCAATGCATCTAGCATTGCCTTGTTGCTACCTGAACCAACTGGCTCACCGGAAATGTTGCTGCGTCCAGTGTGAAACTGTTATAAAGTTGACATTTTGTTTGATATATTGGTGCAAAATATAGTTGCCGAATTGAAAAGCGGTACCCCAACAATTTGAAGTCTCTAACAGGTCATAAATAATTGTATATGTACCCAAACCTATGACTAAGATGGTTTAAAATAGACAAACTCTTAATAAAGTTCGTTCTGTAGTTTAACGTCACACTAGTAACGTTATGCAGATAATGATTTATGTCGGAGTTAAAAAGTTGCTAATGTTATTTTGAGGTAGGTGTTGCAAGCATTAGTAATATAGCACTAATAAGTATGTATTATTGATGATAACAATATTAATGGACGATGTATTCTGCTCCATATTCCAGGGTTGAAAAATACAGACCACAGAAACTTGATGATCTGATCTCACACAAAGATATTCTAAGCACCAGTAAGTATGTGGATTGCCAGAATAAATATATAATCCTCATTCCTAAAGGTCCCGCACAACAGGGTTCATCAGTAACACTTAATGGTACATATATGTGAATTACCCAGTTGTAAGAAATATAATATCTTTTCTAAATTCATAAACCTTTTGTAGGGATCACTTTCTCTGCTGTCTGTCAGTGTTGCTGACTCTTGTCTTTGTTGTTAACATTAATAATTAACAGTACGGAAGCAACAATTGTCCTCATGTTTCAAATTAATAATACCAATTAAAAAGGACCAGGTCATATTCAGACTGCTCATTTAGTTTCCTTGTTTTTACAACTGGTTTTCATCTCTTCAGTCCAGAAGTTTATTAGTGAGGACAAGCTTCCCCATCTCTTGTTCTATGGCCCCCCTGGAACGGGAAAAACCTCCACCATCCTCGCCTGTGCCAAACAGCTGTACAAGGAAAAAGAGTTCAACTCCATGGTGTTGGAGGTGCACTACAACTCCTCATTACAAACATTTGGTTTATTGGGCTTCTCTTTTCACTTTACATCTTCTGTAGTAGAGCGACAAGACCATGTGGTTCTTTGATTTGATTACTAATTTTGTTTTGCAGCTAAACGCATCAGATGACAGAGGTATTGATGTTGTACGAGGTCCCGTTCTGAGTTTTGCCAGCACCAGGACCATCTTCAAGTAAGACTAAAAATCCATCTACAACACTTCATCACATACGTCACATACATTCTATTCAGAAATGCATGTTATCTGCAATCCATAACTGCAAGGGGAATTGTTTAAATTGCTGCAGTTTTGTCCATCCATCTTGTCCTCCAGGAAGGGTTTCAAGTTGGTGATACTGGACGAGGCCGATGCCATGACCCAGGATGCCCAGAATGCATTGCGGCGAGGTAAGCCATCTGTTCGGCCGGGCATTGCCCACTGTGAGCCATACGGCTCACTGAGCAGCCAGACAATTTGGCTACTGGTGAATAACAGCATATCTGCTTGTACACCCTGATAATTATTCTAAAAAGCAATACCTATCGGAAGATTTGGTTTTAACTATTGATTTACTGGAACACTTTGTCTTGTGAAATTCATCCAACCATAGTTGTTTTTATGGCATAAGCTTGAGTGATCTATCAACATCACCTACAAACATGTTGTTTCTTGGTGAAGTAACACAACCGTGACATGGGAAGTGTAGATGTTGTCAGCAAGAATTCAAAAATTCATTTTAAAGACTCGACTGTCCCTAGGTTTTTAAAAATAAGTTGTATAAGAGGACTTTGAGAAGACCGAAGACATGTCAGAGCTGATAGCATTTTAATTTTGTCTTCTTAGATGCAACATTGTATTTTTCACATTTCTTAGTTGCATTGATTTCTAACTTGTGTTTCTCCTGCTCTCTCTTTCCCTCTCTCTCCCACTCTCCGTCTCTTTCGGTCTCAGTGATTGAGAAGTTTACAGAAAACACACGATTCTGCCTGATCTGCAACTACCTGTCCAAGATCATCCCAGCTCTGCAGTCGCGATGCACAAGATTTCGCTTTGGCCCGCTTTCCCCGGACCAGATGATCCCTCGTTTGGAGTACGTAGTCCAGCAGGAGAGGTGAGTGTGTTGGGAATGTTTCTTCTCCATCTACTGTTGAAACAGTCTGAGGTAGAAGGGATTTCAAGGTGCTGTGTGTTGGTTTTTTTATGAAACATGTTGTCATTTTGTAGCATAAAGCGAAATTGCTTCACGGCACAAAACAAAAAGGAGCTGTTACTTTTTGGACAAATGTTTTCCACTAGTTTTCTTTCTGTGACTGACTGTTACTTAAAAAAGTAAGTAGTTGACAAATTAAGAATGAAAGAAAGACAAATCATAGCCTCTTTGTAACAGCAATCAATATGGTTAATGGGGAAATAAGCCTCTATTTGGGTTAGTTATATACCATTAGTGTAAAATTAATGATGTTTCCCGTGTGTGGCATTTATACAAAGGCATCGCAGTTTGACGATAATGCATTTTTGTTTAAATATGACGCATGTCACACACTTTGGCTTCACATTGATCTGACTTTTGATTGAAAGAGTGAATGTTTTTGTGGCAGTATTGACATAAATCCAGGTGGAATGAAGGCCATTGTGACCTTATCATCAGGTGATATGAGAAGATCGCTCAACATACTGCAGGTACGACCTAAAGCTCCTCTTGATTATTGTGCGTTGTGGTGGTGTGTCGCTGAAGTGTCACTGTTCATATTGTGCTTTTAAAAGCTGAAAAAGCAATACATTACACTTGTTATTACATTATGATTAGGGCTGGGCGATTGGGGGAAAATTAGAAATCACGATATTCTAGCGATGTTCTAGGGTTGACAATTGGTGCTTTAACAAAAAATCTTCACACTTAGATTTTAGATAAATAATCATCAGTAATGTGGACATAATGTCTAAGTGGGGAAAAGGCAAATAATAGAACAGCTAGAACAGTCTGGTAAGTTCAGAAAAGTACATCACTTTACTGTAATGCAGCCTTTAACACCAGGAAAAGACAACACTTGCAACATATGTCTTCTCACGATATTACGATATCCAAAATGTAAGACGATATCTAGTCTCGTATCACGATATCGATATAATATCGATATATTGCCCAGCCCTAATTATGATGATGTAGAAGAGTAAAAAGTACTGACTGTAGGGGCTGTAACGATGCATCGTGAATGGGTTATAAATCGATATAAATTGTGTAACGATAACAACGGGTTGAGATTTAAAAAAAAAAAAAAGAAGTCTTAGGGCATTATCTACTTTTGATTTCACTTGTTTGACTTCAGATGTGACTATAGCTATGTTTCCATCCACACGTTTTTATGCAAATTAAGTGATATTGAATAAAAAATGCCTTATGGAAACAGTAAAATTTGATTGAAGCTCATGGATATATCGACTCAAAGTTTATATGTTCGGTCTCATCGGATTTTCTCTTGATCGATATACGGCTTATGCGATAAACGTTGATGGAAACGTTCTTTGCTGAATAAATAATGAATTGCGATCTAAGTTTGAAGTCATTTTATGGTTAAACAGACGCACCTGTACGGGTCAGAAGTGGTGAAGACCGTGCGCCCAATGCTCACTGCCGGCGAGTTCCGACGCAAATGTCCCTTATCATGCAATGATAATATATAAATATATATATATATATATATATATATATATATATATATATATATATATATATATATATATATATATATATATATATATATATATATATATATATATATATATAAACTTAGTTTCCCTCTTCAGTATTTATTTGAAGATATTTTTTTTTACCCCATTAATTTAGTTATTCTGATTTGGGATGATAAAATACAATTTCAGTTTCACTTTTGATAAGTAAAGGAGTAAATAAAGGAATCCTTTTCAGTCATTTGTCTGCAGCTCTTTCTGTTCAAAATGTGAAAATTGTGTCGTGGACCTGAAATCATGTGTCGAATCGTGAGTTGAGTGTATCATTACATCCCTAACTAACTGTATTCCACCTGTGTGATTTTTAGAGCACCAATATGGCGTACGGGAAGGTCACCGAGGACACCGTGTACACCTGCACAGGGCACCCCCTCCGCTCAGATATAGCCAACATCCTCGACTGGTCCCTCAACAAAGACTTCACCACAGCGTACAAGCGTATCCTTCAGGATTATTCATTTAGGAAGCTTTAATGTTGTGTAATCAGTCTACATGTATGTTTCCTATAACCTACAGGCTTCTTTTTTCCCCATCTTGTGAAATGTGAACCAGTGTGTTTAGTATTATTCTGTACAATTCAGAAAAAGCTAAACATCTTGAAGTTGCTGTATTTTCTTTGCAACTGATAATGCCTGATAGAAGCTAGCTGTAGCTAAATGATTATTAAATCTGCCAGTTAATAACAGGGTTTCCGCTGGGTTTTTAAAAAGTCTAAAAATTCAAAATACAAAAAAGCAGGTCTTAATTTTCCTACGTCCATGCAACACTACCTCTAATGCTCTTTTTATTTATTCCGTGGTGTTGTAGTTCTTTCTTTTGCTAGTCCTAATATCATTTTGCTGTATTACGACTGCAAATGAGACCAACGTGCAACTTATATTGCAGCCAATCAGCTTTCATGTTTTTGGCTCGAGTCTCTTTGGGATTGTACCACAGACATAAAACAGATTTTATTCTTTAGCTGTGGGGAAGTGCAAGTTTAGAGATACTGGAAGAAAAACAGAATTTAGGGCTTGGTTAATGTTGTGATAAAGGTCTTAAATGTCATTCATAAAGGTCTTAAAAAGTCTTAAATTTGACTTGGTGAAACCTGCAGAAACTCTGAACAACCCAATTTCAAACGGGACACTCAAATGGCTGACTATTGCAGCATCACGTGCTCTACATGTTGTGCATGATTTAACCCTTGTGTTGACCTCGGGTCACATTGACCCGTTTAAAATTGTTTTATATTAGAAAATATGGGACGTAGAAATAAGCGCTGAAAATGTGTAGAAGAAAAATAAAAAAAATGTAAACATTGGAAAAAGCAAAAACAAATTGTGAAAAAAAATGTGTTTTTTTCAAGGTTGAAGGAAAGACAACACAAGGGTTAAAATGAGGTTTCTGGATTTGATTGGCTAAACTTTAGAAAATGTAAAGCAAAGACACCGACTAACACCAGTTCAGTTTGCTTTTGCAACTCCTTAACTCCTGACTCACAGAAATCCTTGAGTTGAAGACTTTGAAAGGTTTGGCCCTGCATGATATCCTCACCGAGGTTCATCTGCTCATACACAGAGGTAAGGTCACTGCAGATTTCTCCCAGGGAGATATACCGTGTCTATATTTTGTACTATGTTGGTGTGTTTTTAAATAAGACTTTTCCATATAAAGGCCATTAATGTAGGTGAAATCCCACTGCTCTCTGAGGAGGATTTTGGTGTGTAATATTTCTCCATTAAGATGCCTTTTAGCTCTTTTGGATTTTACTAACCACTGTAAGATGTGTAGGTGGCTTATGTATTGACTCTCACATGACTTGACAATGTCTAACTGTAGAACCACCAGATCTTCATTTTGACTGCTGGATATGACTTATTATATACTGCTCGCACAGCAGTATAGTTAGCTGTTTGTGTTCACTATTGGCAAAGGTTTAAGATGACCGTTTTTTTCCCGTGTTTGTTTTATTTTAGGGTTAGTATGTGTTGATGGTTTTTTTTTTTTTTTTTTTTTTTTTTTGCAACTTCAAAATCTGTCATTAGTGTTGTCTAAGATTAATTATCTTAATTATTATTTCCCCACTTTTGCCAGTGGACTTTCCTCCAGCCATTCGGATAGGTCTGCTCATCAAGTTGGCTGACATTGAGTAAGTGAGATCACGCATGCTTCCTCTCCTAAATTAATAATTATATTACATACAAGTAATTTAAAACGGAATGAAGGCATCCAGATGTTGGAAAATGTTGCTTTTGGACTTATCGTGGGTCATCTCCTCAGACACAGACTCGCCTCGGGAACCGATGAGAAGATCCAGCTCAGCTCCATGGTTGCAGCTTTCCAGGCAGTGAGAGACCTTGTGGTCAGCGAGGCCTCCTAGATACAGTAACCGCTTTACCCCCCCCAAAAAAAAAATGGAATTCTGTCTCCTGAACTTAAACCACTGGTGGAGAAACACTTTTTCACCATTTCCTTGGTGACTTCCATCACTGATCAGTACACATTGTTGGAATAACTTGAGTTTGCTTATTTAGAAAGAAAAATTCACCACCACTGCTCCACTGAGTTGATGTACAGCGAAGAAACATGCTGGCAGCTATCTGAGTCACTCACATCTGCATACAAACAGTGCAAAATGGAAGGCGTTTGCAACTCTAGTAACAAAAAAAAAAAAAAAGATGTATCCTTTGGGCACTTAAAATATGGACTTGAAAAACTGTAAATCTAGTTACTAGCGTAGGATCAATTATCTATCACCCATTCATCTATTGAAAATATATTAAAGTGCTCATAATGCTTTTTCCCTTTCCTTTATCTTTTTGTGCACGTTATAGGTTTAAAAAGTGAAAAAGCCCACCCCAAAGGAACTTACCATCTCCAACAGAAAACACTGTTCAAACTGCGCCATTGTAGTCCAGTCTTTACTTTTGTGACAAACGTGCGTCACTTTGTAACACACATTATAATGCTCGCCTAGCTGCTAGCATGGCATGCCCTCATACACTGCAACTGACTAGCTAGCAGTACTTACTGCGCATGTGCGACTCCGAACAAAGATGGAACAGAAGTGAGATGCCTCACTCTGTAGCTAAAACAGAGCTCAACACACAGGGTGAAATAAAATATGGTGTTTTTTGAAAATTAAACTTATTCTGCTACAACCTCTAAATACAATTATGAACCTGAAAATGAGCATAATATGAGCACTTTAAAGAAATGTGTCAAACAGTCCATAATGTTACAAATATAACACCATATACAACTGTAAGAATAAGTCTTGGACATGTACATGTTTGAATCAGTTTAATAAAATGATTTCCTATAGGTCCAGTTTTCTTATATTAACATGTGCAGGTACAGTACTGTAGTATAAGTGCATGTGCTGTTTCATGATTAGCAGAAATTAGAAATGCATATACATTTTATATTTACACAATAAATTAATAGTATAAAATTGTGATATTCAAGTCACATTAGCATGTGAACATTGAGTTTGTGTATAGTCATACAGTAATAGTGCAATAAATGAAATCCTAAATGTAGAAATGTTGCATCCAAAAAGAGATTACAATAAGATGCTTCCTGTGCTAAATCCAGCTTTCAAAACATCTCTTAAAACGGCACACAAAAGGCATTTATTATTATTATTAATATGAGGCGGTGTGTGACAATCACTAGCCGTAAATGTAAGTTCTTGTGGGTAAGGTTCCTATTTAAGCCACTCCTCTTCATCTGAGGAGCAGCAGGTCTCTAGGCGGTCGGGGATGTTTCTGTAAGTGAGGTACTCGAGAATCCTCTTAGGGAGGGGCAGCGGCTCCATCTGGTGTGTGGAGACCGAGTGGCGCAGGATGGATCGGCACAGGTGGCACAGGCTGGGCACGGTCCTGGGCGCCCTCCAGAACCTCACGTGGCCGTCTCTGGTTCTGTCACAAGAGGGCAGTGGTGAAATGTAACCAGACATTTACTTAAGTAAAAATTTGAGTAACTTGAACTGTACTTCTTTTCTTTTCTACTTCTACTCCGCTACATTTCAGATGGAAATATTGTATTTTTTACTCCAAATTCATCTGACAGATTAAGTTACTAGCTTCTTTACAAATTAAGATTTTTGCACACAAAAAACATGCAATTCATAAAATTCAATGTTTTATTATAAATTAAACTACCCAACAATATAACAGCCTATAAGTCCAGCTGACATGATTAGGCAATTAAACACAGAACTGTTTTGATAATTTCCAGTTTCTAAAATGTGAGGATTTTTGTGCATTTAGTACTTTAAGTACATTTTTACTAAGTAACATTTTTTGGGGGGGCTTTTCCGCCTTTAAGTGACAGGACAGCTAGGTGAGAAAGGGGAGAGAGAGGGGGAAGACATGCAGGAAATCATCACAGGTCGGATTCGAACCCTGAACCTCTGCGTCGGGGCATAAACCTCTCAGTATGTGCGCCTACTCTACCCACTGAACCAACCCGGCCACCTTAAGTAACATTTTCAATGCAGGACTTTTACTTGTAAACAGAGTATTTTTACAGTGGTATTATTATGTAGTACTTTTGCTCAAGTAAAGGATCTGAATACATCTACTAGTGCAAGAGGGGATGGTTAATGTTATAGTTATGTCGCCAAGAGGACTGCAAGGTAAGAAAACACACCAACTAGGAAGGGATATATCTTGCTTACGCTGAAAAGGTGTAAGTGGGTTAAAATGATGTCGCAATTGTTTGGTGATGTGAGATGTTGGTTATTTTTAAATCCCTCTTTAAAAAGTCTATATTAATATTAAATAAAATATAAATATTAAAATTGTGAGGGTTTTTTTACCCTGTGGCGACCACTCCCCCTCGTGGATGGTAGTTGCAGCAGAGTCCATTAGAGTCTCTGTCCACTTTCGTCTGCATCACCATGCCTTTCTGTCCAGGCTCCCAGATCCGGAGACCCCTGTGAACACAACACATCAGTCTTAAAAAAAATAAATAAAAAAAACACACACATTCTGTCCAGTATAAGAAATATTTACATGATGACATCATATAAAAGATGTAAGAGATGGTGCTGATAAACTACTCGCCTGTCGTCAGTCACCATCGCCAAGTACAAACCGTTGGGAGAGAACTGTATTGCTGTGATTTGTTTTTGCCTGTAGTCTTCAGCATAATCACTGTGAATAAAAGATACAGGAGTTTTTTTAAGAATGATATTGCCCTGAACTAGGTAACCATAGTCAGAAATCCTTAATGCCTAATACTTGTTAATGATGTTAAGTTTCATATTATATACAAACAAACAAGAAAACAGGTTGCACGAGACATAGGACACCATGGACACATGCATTTCAGTGAAGTGTAGGATGCGTTTGGTTCCCAGTTTCAAACTTTTGAAACTAATATTTGCACAGTCCTGGTGAGAACTATCAAAAATGAAACTCCAGATCCTATTTCTTTGAGCAAAAATCAAGTTTTGTATTTGACCCTTGTGTTGTCTTCCCTTCAACCTTGAAAAAAAACATGTTTGACACCTTTTTTTTCACAGTTTGTTTTTGCTTTTTCCAACGTTTTAAATTTTAAACTTTTTCTTCTACACATTTTCAGCGCTTATTTCTACGTCCCATATTTTCTGATATAAAACAAAAATTTTAAAAAAACGGGCCAATGTGACCCGAAGTCAACACAAGGGTTAAAACTTTTTACCGAAAGTACTGGAGATGCTATTTATTGTTGTCATGGGTGTAAAAAAAAAAAAAAAAAGTGCATTTGCCACCCATGTGAAGGTCCGGGATATGAGTTTTAGGAATACACGTGCATTTTGAGACTGAAAGCTGGGTGTAAACTTACAGCAGAGTGGCCAGTTTCTCTGCAGTGTACGGGTCCCAGAGGTCGATCCACCAGCTGGAGCCACTGAAGGCTGCGGTGGCAAGCACCGCCCCGTCAGGAGAAAAGTCACAGGAAGACAGGAGGTACAAGGTCTTGTGGGTCCCTCCTGACAGGTTCCTGATAAACGTATATGACCGCAGACTCCACAGACACACCATCTGATGAAAGTAAAATCACAACGGGTTAACGAGTCTTCATACACTGCTGTTAAGGATTGCCGTTTTTAATTTGGAATAATTAGTGTACGTTCAGTGAAGGGCCAGGCTCAAAGTCATTCTGCCCTGGGGTATTTGCTGCAGACTTTGCAATGCCAGAGAATCTGGTGATTCCATTTTCAGTGATGTACTGACTCAGTGAATATCAACAGGACAGGCTGGAGCACGCAGTCAAACAGTTTAAAGTGTGATTGTGATCTTAAAGTCTGGTATTACAGTTTTTGCTGAAATTGGCAACACGAGACAGTAATTGAACACCAATCAGTCTGAGCCTCAGCACTGTGAATATACCTTAGTGAGCTCACCTCTTTTGTGAGAACTTTGCAAACATGGAGGAAGTGAGAGGAAGAGAAAGAGGTAGAGGAGTAGGAGGCCAGACCCTAACAGAAGGCGGGATCCAGAAACTATCCACCCCATCCTTGGCAAAACTGTTCTTTGTTTACCATTGCACTGTATAATTTTACTGCAATTATAACTGTATATTTTTTTCTGAAGCCTTTCTATTTTTGCGCTCATTGAAATCTAAGTAGATGTTCTGTCCTGAAACAATCTTTCACAGAAGCCTGTATGAGAAAATAGGTATACAGCGTAGTAAAGAGTAAAGTACATCAGTGTGTTGTTGCAGATTTGCATTTTGAAACAGGATTGTTACCTTTTGATTGCAGAGTTTCATCTTGACATAGTAGTGAGATATTTATCTCCAAGTGCTGTGGTCATATTTGGCTTGTGTGAAGAGTTTTGACACAATGAGCCACATTCCGTAACAATTACGTAAGCAATGGGCAAAAAAGGTAAACAATGTTAAGCTGTCAACTTTTATTTTTGCAAATGAGAAGGTGTGAAACTAGCAGATTTACACGAGTGGGAAGAGCATCCCAGTGCCCCAAATGCCTCAGAACGAAGAGAACAAAGAATCCAACTTCTAAACTGTCAGTCTTACAACAACTAAAACACAACAGACTTAGCCAAACGCACTAAACAAGCAAACTGCACTGGAAAGAAATGTTAAAGCTAAATGTAACTTCCCATCTGGACCTTCAGTTTCAGGAAATGCTGCTCTAATGATAGAAAGACTTGTGACCAAAAGCTGGTAAAAGCTGAAATTCTTTGCAAAATAAATGACTCATTCCAGTGTCCTTTACAAATTAACTTGATCCAGGATTATGTCAAAAGAATGTCATTTCTTGTCATCCTGAATCAGAAAAGAGTTTCCCATTCTAATGAACTGTAATGCTAAATATTTGCCCCTTTTGCACAATTATGGTTACAGGTGGAAAACAGAGGAGGACAAAGATAGATAAAAGAGAGCTTTGTTCTGTCAGAAAGATTTCGGACAGCTTAGACATTTAGAAGTATTGTAGTTTTGTCTACACATTGATTATATATAAAAAAAAAAAAAAAACAACCCTATACTAATACATAAAAACAACACATACACAAAAATATATATTTATATATGAAGAATAAAGTCCTTCGGGATCATTCAGTCACGCAAATGTTTGTTTCGGTGTTGCAATGTCTGGCTTTGCGTTGAATGTGAAACAGCATACTTTAAAATGATATTACTCACTCTGTCAAATCTACCGACGGACGCAATCATGCTGCAGTCTGATGATACACAGCAGCAGCTGATCCAGTCTTTATGGCCAGAGAGCACCTGCACCTTTTTACCTTCAGCAGACAGAATACAAAGTCTAACTGAACTGATTGAGGCCCACAACAAAATTATCACTGGACAAAACAACATTCACACAATCAGCTTCTGAAGTGGTAGAGTGAAGTGACTCGTTAAACATGAACATTTGTTTGCTTTAACCTCTTACATTCAAACAGGAGGTTTAGTTCAGCTGGACTGCACGGTGACAAAACACAGAGGTGAAGTGATGAACACACATTCTGTGTAACTGATGATTTAAAAACTGAAATTCCACACTGAATGCGTTTTTCCCACGGTTTATGAATGCATACCAGACTGATATCCAACATTCCAGGCAGCCACTGGTTTCAGTCAATATCAAGTAGAGTATGATTCATATGCAGTATGAAATTCAGTTTGCAGAACCAAACAGGTTTCAAATTCAGTTTGGTAACACCTCCCAGAGAGCAATTAATGGCTTTAATGATGGACAAGGGACAGTTCAATGTAGATGCGTTAAAGCGTGCTCCGACATTGTACAATTCAGTCAGCTGCCAAAAATTCATGTGTTCATGAGCAATGTAGTCTGCGAACCAAAAACTGAGCACAAGTATTATGGAAACATGTACACCATAAATGTGACATTCATGCATACTAAAGATTTGAGCTGGAAATATAATTTGTGTTAGATTCAGTTGACAGCTTCGAAAAAGGCAAGGTGGACCTTAGCCTAATTTGTCAAATTATAAGAATGCTTGAATGTCAGATTTTTCCCTCGCCGTTTGAACACACCAAGAAGAACACGTTTTTTCCTAACAGCTTGATGATTATGTTCCTTTGACAAGACAAAAACTGTAAAAAAAAATGTGTTCTGGAATGGATTACCAATTAAATGAATTACCAATTCTCATTCCTAATTGCCATTTAATAAAACCACTGGTGGCCTGAAAGGTTGGAAATCAATATAAAAACATATGGTATGTTTTTGGGTAAATGTTTACAGTAATGTAATGTACACAATTGGTAGTTAATGGGCTAAACATGCAAATGTACAGATGATATCTCATAATGTAATGGTTCTTTAGATATATCCACCCTGAATGTAAACAACTATCTACCTACACTATTTAGCCATGAAACAGTATGTTTGCATTGCATTTTGATAAGTAAACACTAAGAGTCATATCTGCAAGGATTGTTTGTGAACACCACTCAACATTATGTTAGCACAAGGCGGTGGTGACTCTTCTAAAAACTTGAAAAATTATTTACTAATTGCTGTAAGGATTTAGTTGTTGAAGAAGTGGCGAGTCTGGACTTTACATCCTTAAAAATAAAATACACAACAAAACTACACAAACCTTTCTGAGCCAGGTCCCAAATTCTCAATGTCTTGTCCCGAGAAGACGATACGAGCGTGAGCGTCCCGTTCTGAGGGAAGACCAGGTCCCTAACAACACCTTCGTGTCCATGGAGATCAAATACAGCGTCACCTGGAAATACATAAAAAGCATGTCAAAAATCAGCCTCGAGAGACTCGTCACATCTAAAAACAGCTCAGGTGACATCCTCAGCAGCAGCAATAATAAAGATCTCACCTGTTAACACATTCCAGATTTTGATCACCCCGTTCTCCAAACCTGTGGCCAGAAGCAGGCTTTTGTTCCACTTTGATGATGTTTTAGCTGGCCGTGGCGCTGCAGCTGATTTTGGAGGTCTGGGTCCGAAGGCGAGACCCCACACTGGATGACCACAGCTGAAGCTCTTGTCTCCTCGGTCAGTCTCTCCATTCTGACTGTCTCTGTGGGTGAGAAGAGCATCAAGTATGCAGACACCATAAAAAAAACTCAAATGCAGACAGGTGTGAAGCTGGAGCAGGTGATTAAATTATGCTGCATCTAAATGCTGTTGGAAATGTCATTGTCAGAATTACAAAAGATGAACACACCCAACAGTGATTGTTTAGCGATTCAATACAAACACAATATGTGATACAGCCATGGAACTGTGAAATAATCCAAAAAATATTTTAATCTGCTCATTGTAATGAAATGTTATTTCCAACCTGCTTGTTTTCACAATAGCAGAGTTTATAACCGCACTTGTTTTTTTTGTTTTTTTTCCAATTCCAGCAGTTTTTATTTCAAAATGTCTTTCTATTGCACAATAACATTTCCCCCCACTGACCATTTCATTTCATAATGCCAGCTTTTGATCTTTGCTTCGGTCTAATTGAGCAGAAAACTTTGTTATTTACTCATTTGACAATTTATTGCACACAGCTTTGTTTATCTGTAACACTTTAGGTCTACGTGATATAAAAACCAGCCCAAAAAACTGATGGTGACAGTCATTTTAGCATATTATAATTTTGACAAATTCTGCAAAACAAAAAGGTATTATTCTACGGTCATTTAGGGTATATAATTCTTTACTTTTAGTCATAATAGGTCTTTGAATAATTAAATCAAGCATAAATTAATGTTTGCTCCATGTCTATGTGGCTTGATTTGTTCCACGGATAAACAGCCACCATGTTACACCTACCCTTTTCACTCAAACCCGAACGTACGAGGGACACCTGAATGCATCGCGTGTGGATTAAATGTACAGGTCAACCTACTCGGAGTCAAGAGGCCAGGCGACCACCCAGACGATCCCGTGTCCCATCGACCAGGCGAACCAGGCTCCGTCCGGGGAGAAGTCCACGCTCCAGGTCTCACATCCCGCCCGGCCCTCCAAGGACGGAGGACGCCTGGTCTTCAGCTCCAAGACAAGATCTGGCTCGGACACTGGAAGAGAACGGAATAAAGGCAACCTAAAGTAACATTATTCTTCCCCAGCTCCGCCACATTATTAGTGCGTTTTCCTCGGGAGGTTTAGCTACCGCTGCCTAGTTACGGAACGTTGCAATAACAGCATGACCTAGCTCAGATATTACTCATAATATGTGACTTACATGTCTGTTGCAGCTCCGCTTTGGTTCCCGTGGAGCACATAGTTTCTTTCTTCACATTATTCGCTTTAACTTCCTGAATTTGTCCTCCCTGTTTGACTCAAGTCGTCCATTTCAACGAAGGCAAGACACAGGTTTGTCCGGAGAGAGAGCTGTAGCCTACCTGCACCTGTGATAGCGTTTGCAATGTGAAAAATGTGCGAGTAGGTAACAAAATGTTCAGCTGACTTCCGGCTGTCTAAGTCACTTTGTACCATTGGCTACACCGCTGTCCAACGTAGTCACGTTTTTCTTTTATTACGTAACCTCAATGCCATGCCGCACCCCTTCTATTCATTAAATGATAAATGCATGTTAACAAACCCTTTGGTTTCCACTGTGTATAAACACGTATGATGTCATCCAGTGGTGTAATTAATAAAATATGATGGTCAGCTAGTTGAAATTAGGAATATACGTTTTCTTTTCTTGCCAAGATCACAATATTGAAAAAAAAAGAGTAAGTGTCCAAATGTCAGACTGAACTACAGAAAAGTGTTACTTTATTTTATTTTAACTTCAACTACTTAAACCAAAACCAAGTACAAAAAAGCAATCATAGACGTCAAACCAATAACAAATGCCGCATAGCCTACTACGATTTAAAAAATATAAATATAAAATATATTTAAAGAAAATTAAGATTGATGTCCAAGTATGTCCTTTAACATTGTTATGTTACACTTACATCTTGACCAATCTTGTATTTATTTTTTAATGTTTTGTTTTATAATTGGATTGTTTTATGTCCATGTTGTAATTTATTATGAAAGCACTTGCCTATGTGTGAAATGTGCTAAACAAAAAATGACATTGCGTTGTATTTGTAATATATATATCTCTATGTTTTAAAGAGTCTTTGAGTTCATTGAAAAGTGCTGCATGGATTATTTATTATTATTTAAACATAGAACATTTCCATTTGATGTGATGGTGCAGCCATTAAAATGGCATACTGGCTTTAGACATTTTACTTGGAAAAGAATGATCACTTTGAATAAAGTGTTGTCATTCACTTGGAATATTTTTATCAATTTTAGTGCTGCAACTAACTATTGTTTTCATGATAGTTTCTGAATAAATTTCTGTAGATCAAATAATTGATTATTTGTTTAATAAATTCAGCTCCAACTACTCTTTGTCTGACACTGCGTTACAGTAAGACCATTTTCATATTTCTTCTCTTACAGGCTACTGCTACCATTTTTGGATGCCGACTGCCAGTGATTTCACTCCCAGATTATAGTTTAAATATTTATTAAGAGCAGTCATACCCAAAATATTGTTATATTACCGATATTGATATACTGAGTCAAAAATCTAGTGATATTTCTCACTCTTGCCATTGCCCAAATCTCATGTAAACTTGATTTCAAGAAGATGAAAAAAAAACAAAAAAACAACACACGTTTCAGTTGTTTTTAACCTTCATTACATCGAACACACACGAGACTTACTGACAAAACTCCACCACATTTTTAAAATGGTTCCAGTCTAGAGTTGCATTCTAGACTACGTGCAGAGTGGGAATGTACGTAAATCAATAAGTTATGAATGACCAAAGCCATTGTCACATCACATTTAGTTTAAGCAGCTTCATTTACTGCACATATCTCAACATCAGAGCAACATATTCAAAATGCTGTACAGACAAATCAATCATAAAAATGCTTACAAAAATTCAAAACCCTGTTTAAAAAAAAATAATTACAAATTAAGAGAGCTGATCTTTTTTTTTTTTTTTTTTTTACACGTGTCCTCCACCGATTCTGTTCACATTGTCATTGGGAGTGAATAGTATTTACCTAAAATAAAACACTTATCTCTAAAACACCCAATACCTAAAATGATACAAGATCCACTGGCTCTTCTCTCTGTACAGTATCTTCCTGCTGCTGTGGGCTTGTGTCAGCTGTTTCTGTATCCTCATGATCGCCTAAACAAAAGAGGTACATTTTTACATTACCAAATATTTTTATGCCTTCAATACAAACCATTAAATCAATGTGAAACTGCCATGATGAGGTCATACTTGATGGGATCCGATGTATCTGGACGAGAGTTGTGTGGTGTCCGTTGGTTAACGGAGGCAGCTGGGGAACGGCATCTTGAAAGATCTGCTCGTCGTCTGAATCCACCAGACTTAGCACGTCTCCACTGTCCTCCATTTGCCTAGACAGCAGAAACATTATTGGGACATTAGAGTGCACCTGCAGGAACTATATAATAAATACCTGAGACAGACTGATTGCATTCAACACATTAATGAGGCCTCAAGAAAATACACAATGTGTTTTGGTTAGAAATACTGAATGTAAACAATACAATGTCGTTTGACAAGAAACATAGCATTATGGTCTATTAAGGGAACAATAAATGCAGAAATTGGCATCTGTGCTTCTTTTCGGATGGATTTATGATTACTGAACACTGGTGTCAAATAGTGAGACAAGAGAGAAGCTTGGGCTGCTTAATTCAGAGATATGATGTTTTACTGTTGCAACAAATGAAATTTATTTCAATTTTAGCTTTAAAGATAGTATTCTAACATGACTAAATGGTGGAACGATCTCCCCATTGACATCAGGACAGCTGAAAGTCTACACATCTTCCGCCGCAGGCTAGAAGATGATGGTTATAGTAAAAGCAAAAAAACTCGAAACTTACATGTTGCACTAACATGTGGCTCTTTGTAGTTTGGCTTATGGATTTGAAGCGTATGTACTTCTACGTGATTCTTGCTGTTCTGAGTTTGTACCTTCATGGTTGAATGCACTTATTGGAAGTCGCTTTGGATAAAAGCGTCAACTAAGTGAAATGTAAAGACATGAGAATGTCTGCACGACAGTTGGCCAGGTGTTTGCAGGAACTACTAAGCAAGTTAAATAAAATGAAACCCAGATTGCAGTACATGAAATATTTTGAATCCCTTTCATTTAATGGTTTGGGTCACTAAAATAAGCATGCAGTGCTAATTAGATAATTAAATGTGAGATACTCACCCAAAGCCATCTCCTGAAACAAAAATATGCAGAAATTGTGAAATTAGTATTAGTGGACTTTTATGATTAATACTTTTTGTCAGTTCTCATATATAACTTTACAGCTACCGTATATGAGATTTGAATCTGTGCAAAGAATGATCAAGACACAGGTAAAGTGGAGCTTTCGCTGAATGCATTTGTGACTTCTGTGCATATGTTGCAAAGATAAGACAAAAGTTACCCAGGCAAATCCGATGTCGGCTGGAGTAAGCGAGTTTTGCTATGATTGTGGCTGATCCCACAATCAGTGCAGCTATAAAGACACCGATGATCGCTCCTGTGTGTGCAGAGGAGGCTGTCAAGACAAAACAAGACAACAGGGGAGGATTATGATGCAGAAAAAGGGTGGAGCAGCAGGTTTATCAGCATTCCAGAGTTCGAGTCGACACCTGCAGGGACTGGCTTACGGTTAAAATCTCTGGTCCCTTTATTTGTAGTGTTCAACTCATTGTTACTTTCTCTGACATTAACACTTTCGTTTACATTTTTTTCTTAAATTGTATCCCATTTACAAAAAATGAATAGCATACACATTTTAAACAAATGATTGATCATCTTGCAGCCCAAAGCCCAAATCCCAAACTCACTCTTCACAGTGAGGTAGACTTCCAGCTCGCGGACGGTGAGTGGGTTCTCACTGCGGCAGAAGTAGACGCCTTCGTCGTCCTTGCTAATGTTGAGTATGGTCAGCTTGAAGACGGGGCCTTCCACAGACAGGACGTACTTGGATCCGGGAACAATTAACTCCTGCTTGAGCCCTTTTCTCCACGTGGTGTTTGCAGGGGGGATGGACACGGCCTCAGTGCAGGTCAGAGTTAGGCTGGTCGCCTCTAGAGTTGTGACCAGCGGCTCGCCTTCGGGGTACGGAGGTTCTGGGAGAGAGAGAAAAACATTGAACGGTTTTCAATGTAAACACACAGTAAAAACATGATTTGTCCAAAGAGTCAGTACTAATAAAGGTTTACATTATTATTTAAGTTGTCCCCAGTGGGACTCAAACTCAATCTTATTTGACAGAGACGCACCTTGTCTTCAAAGCTTTAGAAAACATCAAAGAATGAAGATAAGCTAATGCAAGCTTATAAACCGTCAAACACTTTTGCATCATATCATGGTTTGCGCAAAGCTGTTGTGTGAGGATAACCCTTACACTTAACTTGGTGACTCACTTAACTCTCTACATGACCTGCATGCAACACTGTGTCCTCATGGACACACTTTCAACTGTGTCTTTCTGGCTGTTTTTATCCCTAACACTACTTAAAATCTAAGGTAAACTAGTTATGAGGATATTAATTATGAAATAAAAAAATCCTGAGGCCACAACCTCAAACAAACTCCCTTAATCTTAATGGTGTTACAATGAAGTTTATAAAGTATGCTGTGATTAAGACGTGGAGAGAATGGCAGTTTTAACCAGATTACAGTGCACTGTTGTTTTCAACATAGGAACATCTGAGCCTCAGATAGTCAGTACATCAGTTGCGACAGTCAAACAGTGTTAAGCTTAGTTTAGCTAGATAATATACATTGTGACTGGAATTTGATAGGTAGGGCTCGTCTCCTACACTGGTGGAAGTACATTTGATCAGTAACTAAAGTATGCATTACTTACAATATTCTCACGTGCTTCTTGTGGCGGTATCTAGTCTTGGGTTTTATTTGTCCACAGGACATGCCATCAACAGTTTTACAGGGACTATTTCTTTGGTAGAATTTGTTTATGGTATCCACCCATGCATACAGTTTATAACATTGGGATTTAAATGGATTTATCTACTTTGAAGTTCTGAGATAGTTGTTGATTGATGATTTTCTGACTCAATCCTAATACAGTGGCGCTAAGGATTAAAATATTTGTTTTGGTGTTTGCAGCATTGAAAAACTATATACTCTGGATAGTCCACAGATCTGAGCTGTGAACAGTTTTCATTGGAACTACTTTCTACCAAATAAATAGTCCCTATGAAAACTGTCCAGTTGTTAATTATCCAGAGTAAGAGGGACACTTTAGTGGAGAGAGATGTTTCTCAATGCTGTGAAAATCCTATTTCCCTCCATTTCAATGGAGGCACAAATCTCAGAGACGGATATCTGAAAGCCTCAGCAAATAAACCCAAGTTGACACTAAACTTCCTACATTCCTAGGCACCATACTTAAGTGTCCCTGTTACTCTGGGTAATTCACAAAGCTCACTGTAGACAGTTTTTACACGGATAATCTTTGTTTCTTGAGAGAGATACTGCTGTTAAAAAGGAAAAAAAAATATTTTTTAATAATGTGAGAACCAACAACTAAATTCTGTCCTCCTAAATTGTACTTGTGGTGGCGGCTGAAACAATCTCAAAACCTGAATACATGAAAGTTTCTGCATGGCTATATTCAGCTAGTGGTAATTGAGAAAATGCGTTTGTTTTTTTATTTGGATGAACTGACCGTTTAGATTAAAGTAAGGTCAATACTAAGGATATTGACTGAAAGTAAAGATTGTCAACAATCTCACTGAAGAGTGTCAGTGTGGCTCTGAAGTGGAAAGCACATAAAAGATTCAGCAGTTGCACATCTCAGGATTGTTAAGAGGCTCATTTCACCACAACATGCTTACTGAGGGTAAACGAACACGACTTCTCTTTTCCCTGAGCGAGCGCTTGGTGCTGGGCCATGCACCTCACCACCTGCCCGTCTGACAGCATTGAGCGGTTCAGCGTCACTGACAGGCTGTCCGTCACCTCTGATGCATAAACATTTTCTTTCCAGTGAGCTCCGTGGTCACCCTGGTCTTCCCCCCAGCGTAGCGTCGGGGGAGGATATGCTCCAAACCAGGTGCAGATAAATTGGACGTGGGAGGCGTCATTTGCTGGTGCCCACATACACTCAGGGTGTCTGTCTGGGACATCTAGTCAGGACAAAAAAACATCAGTAAGGAAATTGGCAAAAACTACAGAAAGCAACTGTGTACTGTGATTGCTATCACTTAAATATCAAGCAAAATTAGGGCCATCATCTCTGTATGTGCATTCATTACGCTGGTATTTAGAATCTAAAGGATAAATAAGGAAAATCGTTTCCTGACTATAACAATTCTATTACATTCAGTGTTATTCACCCTTGTCTTTTAAAAGTCTCAGGGTATCATTATCTTCTTCATGGAGCATAGGTACAGTAGTTAACAGTGCTTATTAAAAGGACAATTCCGGAGCAAAATAAACCTAGGGGTTAATAACACATGGTACCAAGTCGACCGTTCTCTGGGATATGCTTTCATGCTAATCGAATGTGACCAGTTTTAGCGAAACAGCTAATTAGCTTATAAAGCTAGTCGTCGAGGCATGCGAAAGTAAAAAGAAATCATTATTTCTATACCACTAACAAAGCTCAAAATAGCACCACATTTCCACGGTAGCATAATGAGGGTCCCTACATGTAAACCGAAGCATTGAGAACTTTGTAAGTGTATAGACTGTTTATTAAAAAGATAGTTTATAAAGACAGTACCGTTCGGTATACAGACAGGCGCCATCTTGGGAAAACAGTCATGACCAGTCGAACGACGAACGCCGTGTAACCAGTAACATAGCTCAAGTACGGCCGACTCGGTATCTATGTGTTATTAACTCCTAGGTTCATTTTGCGCTGGAATGGTCCTTTAAAAAAAAAGTACATAGTTGGAGTGTTTCCTTCACACAAAGAAAGTTGATATATATATATATATATATATATATATATATATATATATATATATATATATATATATATATATATATATATATATATATTAATTATACCTCATTACACATATCCAAGTCGAAGCTGAAGAGCCTATAAATAATCGATAATACTTTATTTTGAAGGTTCATAATGTCCCAATATGTTACCTGGAAGGAACTACGTAATTTGATAGTAGTTAAAAGGGAAATTCTGAGACAATTGTTTGAGTTTGAGTAGAGAAGTTACTGTTTTCCAGAGGAATATCCTCGAAAGGTCTGCTCAATTTAAAGCCAAGTAAATATTGATTTATTAAGCAGTTATTACTGGAAACATTATTCCTCAAATACAGTATGTGCTTTCTTGCCTTTAGACAAATTTTTGCATGTTCAGGTGAATTGCTAAGCACTGACTGAAAGACTTAAATATATAATAAATCTTAAATTACACATCATTCATTTTCTAGGAAATTACAAGAAACTATTCCTATATCTTCAAAATAAAAGTGGTACCTAATCAATTAAATGCGTAACTATAAGGCTGTGCATCATCTACAATTATAAAACGGGTAGCTCAAATCAAGCAATCTGATTGGTTCATAGCCAAGGTATAATAACCACATACCACGGCTATGACGTCAAGTTCCTTTACACAAAAGGTATCACTGAGTCTGAAAAAAAACCCACATTAGACTGATAGCTGGTGCCACAGAGGGAAGCTGGTGCCACAGAGGGAAGCCGTTCATTTGCACGCACCAGCCAGAGGTTTATCGGTGTTTTAAGCCCCCAACGTAGGATTAGGCAATGGTTATGGTTAGTGTTAGGGTTAAGGTTAGGTGCCTTGAAGTCAACGGTTGCAGCGCTGCCTGGAAGGAGATGTTGGGGGCTTAAAACACCATCGAGCGACACAGAGCTGGTTTGAAATCAGTAAAGTATCCCTTTATGTGTAAGGACAATTCCGGCGCAAAACAAACCTAGGGGTTAATAACGGATGTGTATGCTAATTGATTGTGTTTGTAGCTTGAAAGAAGCTAGCACGGACCCCGAATACTAGCGCTCTAAGCTAATCAGCGGTCCGCGCTAGCTTCTTTCAAGCTACAAACTATCAATTAAAGCTGCAAGCAGCGATGAACGGGCCCTCGCGCCTCTGTGCGTGTCGGGGTTGCTGGCGGACGCCACTCCTTGTGACCGTGCATTTGCGCGGCACTCAGACACTGCAAATCGTCACTGATGAAAAGGGAACTCCCTGCCGAGTTCAACGATACCTCACACAAGACTCTACATCATACAGTTCATTAGCTGTGAAAAGGGTATGGCTAAATTATAGGGGGTGGATCAAACCATCACCAATTAAAAAGGAAGTCTCTGCTGAGTTCATTGATACCTCACAAAAGACTCTACCTTAGATGGGTCAGCATTTATGAAAGGGGGCGTGGCTAAAACATAGGGGGCGGGCCAAACCATCACCAATGAAGTAGGAAGACTCTGCGGAGTTCAATGACACCTCACACAAGACTCTACCTTAAACGGTTCAAATGTTATGAAAGGGGGCGTGGCCTGACTAAGTGGGCGTGGTTAAAGTACAGGGGGCGGCTCAGTATCACATGTCAACCACACATTATAAGTTTTAATGTAAATCGGATGATGTTTGCCATATAAGGCGCATTTCCTGTTGCCAGTGGGGGGCACTATGACCAAAGGTAAATATTGGCCTGTAGATGTCCTCAGACCTGGACCCTTGTCAATCGTGAGAAATTTCGGGCAGATACGACAACGTACACTCAAGTTACAACAATTTCTTTGTTCATCACTAAACACTCAAAATGGCCCCCACGCCCACACCGTTTGACGAAAAGTTTTTCTTTTAATAACTTTTCGTCTTTAAGGTGTTGAGATGGTACAGACCAAATTTGAAGTCCGTCGGATGAAATCTCTAGGAGGAGTTAGTTAAAGTATAGCACCTTGACTTTTAGGCATACTTCCTGTTGCCACTAGGGGGCGCTATGACTTTAAGTAAATATTGGCCTTTATTTGTCCTCAGGGTTGGACTCTTATGAATCCTGAAAAGTTTTGAGCCAATTGTACACTCAAGTTACACCCACTTCCTGTTTTGATGACAAAACGCACAAAATGGCCGCCCCGCCACGCCCTATGATGAAAGGTTTTTTCTTTTGACAACTTTTCATCTTTAATGTCTTAAGATGGCACAGACCGAATTTGAAGTTGATCGGATGAAATCTCTAGGAGGTGCGACATGTGGAAATGGCCAAAATCGCACTAATTTCGAACTTTGAAATCAAAATGGCGGACTTCCTGTTGGGTTTAGGGTATAGCTCCAATGACGTTTGTTGTACATCTTGACATGCTACATATGTCTACCAACTTTCGTGAATCTACGTTAAACGCACTGCAGGGGCTCAATTTCTTTAACTTTGTAGGGGGCGCTAGCGAGCCATTTTTGTGCGCCTATTCCCGAAACCCTTAAAATACGTAAATTTTCACCAGAATTGATGTGACCGCCAATTTTGGTGAGTTTTTGAATATGTTAAGCCCATCAAAAAGCCAATTCATTTGCCGTAATAATAATTCCTTCAGTTTCAATAGGGCCTTCGCCGCTCTGGCCCTAATTAGCATGAAAACATGTCCCAGAGAACGACAAAGTGGGTACACATCCGTTATTAACCCCTAGGTTCATTTTGCGCTGGAATTGTCCTTCAAGAATATTTTCACCACTTTACCTTGCTGTCAGACAGCCCTTTCCTACAGAGAACTA
Organism: Zingel zingel; assembly: GCA_023566125.1. Lineage (NCBI taxonomy): Eukaryota > Metazoa > Chordata > Actinopteri > Perciformes > Percidae > Zingel > Zingel zingel. The sequence goes on along the minus strand of CM042314.1, from coordinate 11,095,643 downwards.
AAGCAGCTATATATCAAAGCCACCAGACCCCATTGACTAAAACAGTAATTTTAGCTTGCAGAACACAGGAGTTGCTGTTCTACCGCTGCCTCAATTGGTTGGTTGCTGGTCTAACGCTGTCTCGATTGGTTAGGTTTTTTTTTGTTATAGTCTGACTTTGGTGAATCTGAACTAAGTCTTTAGTTAAGCAAAAGAAATGCTAGCTGCTAGTGTATGCTTACATTACCTATGTACTATAGCAAATGCCTCGGTATGAGCCAGCCAGCCCAGGGGGGCCTATTTTATTGTGAACATGATTATTTATTAATAACAATCTATTTGTATTGGAATGTGAATATCACTTTCATATTGTCATACTTGATGACCTTTTTATCAAAGCTTTGAATATGGTTGGAGCTTGCTTTACTGTATAAAAGTCATGCATCAGTGAGTAATTGTAGGAAGTCAGCAAAAATACAGGAAATGTCTTGAGAATTCAGGAAGTGCAATGAACCCAATAAATGAAAATAACCACAAAAATAATACTTTAGACATTTAGTCCTTTAGTCCGAGAATACACTGTGCACTGTTAGAGAAGGGTATTCTGGGTATTCTCCCTATGGTACTTACAGTATACTAACAGCTGTGTGCTCTTATTGGCTGCCTGATGAGAGACAGTGTTGTTAGCCCTGCAGCTGTAAACTCCCTGAGCCCTGGGCTGAATGTCTTCTATCCTGAAGTCCAGCCAGGATTCAGAGTTTGAAACCAGCGACTCGTTGCTGGATGAAGCTCCTTTGAAGGCCCAGGTCAGCTGCTGAGAGGGGTACGAGGAGCCGGAGCAGTTAAAGAAGACGGTCGAACCCCGATAGACGATGACCGTCCCGTTGGACAGGGCAGTGGCTGGACCGATGGATGCAGATATATTTACTGGACCACCTGAAAAGAGTACAAACAGTGCATTGTTCTCAGGAGTATGTTTGTAACGGGTAAAGGGTAAATCATTTGATTAACTGTCCTAATATTACTTAAAAAAAATAAAATAAATCACATTAAAAGCACAATAATTTACCAACTACAACTAATGCGCCTTTTCCACTACAACAAATGTGATAACTGATTAATTGTTAAATCATTCATAAAGCAAATCAACCAACAGCACAAAACCCAAAGACATTCACTTTACTAACTAAAGACAAAGAAAAGCAGCAAATCCTCACAAAGATGGAACTACGTAAAATCAGTGGTGGAGGAAGAACTTAGATATTTTACTTAAAGGGACTGTACTAGAAATACTGAGAAAAACTAGGCTGGGATTGCTTCCACACTTAACAGACCATTCCCAAATACGTAAAATATCCACGTTTTTCACGGCCATATGCCATTAATCCACTATATCTTTAAATAGCACAAAAAAAATTGCTGCAATATTAATGTTTTGAATGTCAAGTACAGCATTCAAATAGGCTTAAAGAACTAAAAGTACTCATTTTGCAGAAAGGCCCACTTCAGAACAATATGACTGGATGATAATTATTATTGTATTAATGTGTTTATCACTTTAATGTTGCAGCTGGTAAAAGTAGGGCTAATTTTAATTACTTTTCATACTGCTGGGTAGCTTAAACTATATTAATATATCATAATATATATATATATATATATATATATATATATATATATATATATATATATATATATATATATATATATATATATATATATTTTTTTTTTTTTTTTTTTATTTTGTGGCTAGTGACTTGGCCTAAATATGTTAAAATAAATGAAGTGGAATGAAAAGTGCAATATTTGTCTCCAGTGGAGTAGAAGTATAAAGTAACATAAAATGGAAGTACAGGTAACTTCAAAATTGTACTTGAGTACATACATAGCTACATCCCGCCACTGGGTAATGTTTGGCATGTTTACTTAAAATCAAAATGAATCATTAGCCTATAAAAATATATATATATATATATATATATATATATATATATATATATATATATATATATATATATATTTATTTATTTTTTTTACTTTTCTGTCACTTGATTTATCAATATTTGAAATAATAATTGATAATGAAAAATGATTGTCGGTTGCAGCTTTAAGTAGCATATCATTTTCTGTTTGTGTCTTGGCACACTATAGCCTATTCATCGCACTGTATGGCCACCTGTTTCCGTGTGTGACTGTACTGTTAATGTGGAAGAACCAGTTTGTGTTGCTGCTTAAAAAGGAACTTTAGTGAACACAGAAACCGCCCGGATCCTCATACTGGTCTCTTTACTAAACATTATGAGCATTCACTTACGGGTTACTTGCAGCAGAACACGTGCGTGAAAGGTGTTGTTGCCTGGCAGCGTGGAGCTGCACATGTAGGTGCCCTCATCTCCAAGTATCACCCCCGTTATGCTCAGACTCCCATCATGCAGCACTTCGAGGCGCTGTCCGGCGGGTGAAAGGTTCGGCGAAGAACCGCCACTTGTAATGATTCCTTCTCCATTTTTCATCCATCTCGTTAAGGTCGGTGTTTCATTACCGACGTTGTAACACGGAAGTAGAACGATGTCGCCCGGTGCGGCTGTCAGGGCCGTTTCGGTGGAGTCACTACCCGAAACTGCCGCTTTGACAAGAAGGGGACAAGAACAAGAAAACAATGTAAGCAGGATTTACAGATTCACCTGTGTTACCTGGCGGTGGCTGTGTGGTCACAATAAATAAAAAATAAAAAACTCACCTGTCGCACACAAACACAGGTGTAGTAGCGCTACAGTTGCGACTATCTCCATGATAACTCCCCAAAAAAGCTACATCGCCTTCAAAAAGTAGTGAACAAAAGGGCGTCTAGTCCAACCTGTCTGACTAGTCCACCTGTGTGAGCCTGTCTGTAACACACAGCGATACAGTGGACACCAGTCCGAGCATTAGGCCTATATAAACCACAGCAAACACACTACAGAGGTGAGCAGTCTGACATGATGTGACTGCTGTCCCTCTGCTGCAGATTTGACGGATCTGCATTGTTTACTAGCATGCTGATCCGGAAACTTTGGCACGAATAAACCACACCCTGACCTCACCTTGTTAAAGGGACAGCAACATCATTTAAAAAAAAAAAAAATGTATTCTATTATATTCATCTTATTAATTATTATAGCACGATTATTATTAATAGTAACCTATAGCCTATTATACTAGGCCTATAGGCTACTCAACATCAGTTAAACACTGCATTTCCCTTTACTTTTTCCTATCATAATTTATTGCTCTAATTTTGAAGTTGTCTGGAAAATACATTCTCATGTTTGTATATAATAATAATAATAATAATAATAATAATAATAATAAAGGCCAAACCTATGTTATCAAGCTAATATAACACCTTTACAAAACTGCATTAGGACAGATACATGTTTACTGCAATGATATTAATCATTGAGCAGTGTTAATACATTTTCCTCAGACATTAACAACCTTTATTTTACAGATATGTAAAGGTTTATCCGGCTCAACTGTTCATTCTTGACCTTGGAAACAGCAGTTGAGGAAACATGGTACTCATGTATGTTCAATTTCTCTTTCTTTGTTGCTGATGAGATTGTGTGATATGTTTTTATTACAGGACAGTAGCAATAGATTTAGCAAGCTGTAGCGTTTTACCTACAAACCATGTAGCCTAGCTATACTAGGTTATACTAGTTATACTAGGCTACTACGGGCTACAATTACGCTGACCTTTCTGTGTGGTATGCAAATCAATTGGCAGACTTTTGAAACGTGCTTAAGTTGTAATAGGCCTAATTGTCAACGCTACATTATCAAGCAAGGCAACCTTTCCAAATTGACATGAATAGATTAAAAATATGTATTAATTACAATCTAAAACAAAAATTGTACAACTGTGATATAGCCTATACATTATCTGTAGTAAATAGACTAAAACAGATTTTAGCAGGTTTAACCAGAGTAGATAAAGTGGTGATTTGATAAAGTTGTGGTGCTCTGCATGGTCATATCATCTGACTTTTCAATTTGGCCCCTTATTGAAAAGTTGCGTGGATTATTGCACAAGGGATGATAATATCATACGCTGTGTACTGTGGTTTAACATACAGTTAAAAGATACATGTATAACATTCTGGAATCTGGCTCATCAAGTCAAATGCAAAGCATGCTGGGAACTCTAAATGAGCAGTTACATGACATGATGTAGTAAATAAATAGTTTATTAAACTGAGTATTTGCAATGAGAGAGTATAGGGACTGTGAGTGTTTAAATGGAATTCACATCCATAATAATGCCAGAAACTAATTTAATGTAGCCTAAGTGTAATTTAATTTGCTGTTAATTTAATTAGTCTAAGGCTACTCAATTCTCAAAGTCAACAAACATATTCACATACAGGGAATCAATGTGACAAAATCTTATCAAATCTGTGTTTATGTGAGTTTGTTTTGAGGTATGTACTGTGGCATACATTTAAACCAAAAAGCCATAATAATAGGCACCATTCATGTAATACAACTTGCTGCGTCAAACTACTACAGCCTACTGATGACCACAGATCACAGTTCTATAACACCATTGATTAATGATATTACATCTTAATAAAAAGGAGGAGTACACATCCTCTGCATTAAGGTAAAATATTAATCAATTTACGCAATAAATGAAAAGAAAATCTCTCTCTCTCACAGTCAGAGCCCAGCTTCTAAAAAAATGGAATGTCTGGAAACAGAAACTGTGGAGCATGTGAGCTGCAGGAGGGTCGAGATCAGGACGGTGATCTAATTGACAGAAAGTTTAGCAAACCAAAATCCATGTGACAGAGACGTGGTCAGCGCCCTCTGGCGGTCCCTGGAGCTAGTGCAGTTTGCGCCGTTCAATTGTAGTCAGATTGCTCGGGAAAATATAGATCACCACATAGTACTACTAAACACAAGAAAAATATAATTAATTTAGCTTACATCCCACTTGAGTTGACGAAGGATAGTAAGTGTATATCACTACGGTGAAAACGGGCAACAAACTTGCTAATGATCTATTGGTAATGACTGGGAATTTACATTAAAACTAGCAGGTGTTATTAACGCTACAGTAGAGGATTAACTTACAAAACATAATAACATCTGCTATAGTTCGTTTAAGGCTGATTATAAAATAGACAAATAAAGATATTTTGGATTCAGATGGTTCAACTTGTTAGCTAAACACGCAAATTATTCACCCGGTTCTATCTATCCTAGTGGTACTTAAACGCAGCACTGTTTTGTGTTCCTGCATGTAACATTACAGCCAACAACAACGTCTGCAACCGGACTACAAGCCTAAAAATGCCCGTAGATTTGAGCCAGTGGACCGGGCCTCTTGCTCTGCCGGAGGTCGAGGAGAAGCCTGCACAGCCTCTGACCGTTAAATACGACTCTGTGGAAATCGACGAGCTTGGCAAAGTGCTCACGCCAACACAGGTTAGCTAGTCAGCTAACTAATGTTGACTAGCCAAGCTAACAACTCAGCTAACTTAGTGTAGTTTCTGTGTTAGCTTAAAAGCTATGTCTTTTAACAAGCGCTGCTTTTAATTGATTATCTGGGGTATACGCAGTTTAGTGTCCCAAATTCCCCATACAATGTCCTTAATTATGACCCTTAGCCTAAACACCTGTTTAACATGTGTTTAGGTTAGGGTTAGGGCAACCTGTCTCAAATAAGACCCTCATCATTTGGGACAGTCAGTTTTTGGAAAATAATTTGGGACATTAAACTGCACGTATACCATTATCTGGTATCAGTCTGTTTGAAAATAATGAATTATTGTTACATAATGCCTCCAGCGTGTCTGCAGCTGTAATATATCGTGAATAGCGCCCCCAATGGGTGTCACAGCTGCTAATGCTCAGGCATCCAACGGTTAAATTGACGCTGACGCACCACTTCTTGTCACCCTCACCCGTGTTCACCTGCAGGTGCAGAATCGACCCACCTGCGTGGAGTGGGAAGGATGTGACTCCAGTAAGTTGTACACTTTGGCCCTGACCGACCCTGACGCTCCCAGCAGGAAAAACCCGAAATTCAGGTGAGAAGGCAGGATGGTTGCAACATTGCAGTCCGAATACCCTAATTAATGTTTTAAATACTGGCCCCTAGTGGACCCATGGCAGGATTGAATTGTCAAGTGGCTCTGGGGCATCTCATGTTTGCCCCTATTTACCCCACCCACTTTCAGTGCGTCGTGCATGTACACTGTTGCTGTAACTTGCCAAGCACACAGTAGACTATACATAGATGCTTAGTTATATTTTGCCCGGAGTACTACCTGGGCCCTGTTTCCTTTTTGTGTCTAAGATATTTCTTAAGTAATATTCACCATGTAAGCACATAATCCACAAGTCTTGGATTTCATTGTAAATATAAATTTTTCTTTTTGCCCTTCACACAAGGGAGTGGCACCACTTTCTGGTTGTCAATATGAAAGGGAATGATGTGTCCTCTGGCTGCGTCTTATCGGACTACGTGGGCTCTGGTCCTCCCAAGGGCACAGGTAATAGAGAATGAAGCATAGAAAAAGCACCATTAAAAGGATGGAGAGGGTGTTCAGTTTGACCAGTTAAACCTTTTTTTGACCAACGCACGATTTGATGGATTTGTGTAACAAACAGTGCCTAGGACTATCTTTATTTTGATGCTACTGGTCTGTTGTGAGAATACACGTTGCTTATGTCAAGATGAAATAATGGGCTGTTGTGTATTTATGTAAGATATGTAGGCTAGGCTAACTACCAGTTTGGCACGTCTGCAGCCTTTGCCACAGTTAATCTTAAGCAGTATCTGTAGCCTGGCATAAATAATTTACAGTTTTAAGCGGTTGTTTTCCAGCAGCACTCTAACACAAACCTTTAAAAACCTCTGTCTTTGTCCCCCTCAGGTCTCCACAGGTATGTGTGGCTGGTGTATGAGCAGCCAGGCAGCCTGTCCTGCACCGAGACCGTCCTAACTAACCGGTCTGGAGACGGCCGCGGCACATTCAAGATCCAGAGTTTCAGGCAGAAATACAACCTGGGAGCCCCGGTGGCGGGAACCTGCTACCAGGCCGAGTGGGACGACTACGTCCCCAAACTGTACGAGCAGTTGGCCGGAAAATAAATGAAAAGACTTAACTCGAGCGTTCAGCTCTAGGAATTCCCACAGAGGCTGGTGGTCTATAGGAAATTCCCATGTGTGCAAGAAGCAAAAACCCCAACAGAAACAAAGCATTTTTTTGTGAGTGTGCCACTGAATAGTTCTTTTTATTGAAACTGAATATTATTTTCCCCCGTTGCCTACTTGTGACAAAAATAACTGCTCCTCTCAATGTCACCTGCACTCATCTGCAATAAATCTAGTAAACACTGAAGTGGTTGCATTATCTATTGAATTATTTTCAGATCCTGCAGTGGCTGTTGAATGTTTGGACACCCATTTGGCTAACTTGGATCCTCCATAACATCTTAGTATTAAGTATCATGATAAATAATAAAATGTGAGGAATGGCTTGAGAAATTTGTTCCATGGATATCTAAATTAGAACCATTGAATTTGTGGAGGCTGGTAACATTTGGCACCTCGGTTGCAGGAGCAGTTTGCAGAAAGTACATTATTTACTGTAAAGGTGTCAGCAGGTACATTAACGTTTGGACTGGAGGAACTAGGCTTTAAATTTAGTTGAGGTGAGAGATGTGAAACTGTGCTTTATTTACAATTGTTTTATTATATATTTAATTATACTAGTATAGATTTGTCATAACTACTACTTAAAAACCAGTTGGCCACTTCTGCACAGTAAATATGAAATGTTAAATACTTGACCAATCATGTTTTCAGCTCAAAGGTCATACATTGGAGCCCTTCAGCAGCCATGTACGCTGTGAAAATGTTCTGAAGACATTTGACATCAAGGCTTAAACTTCTTTAACTAAGTCCTGGTTTGTTAATCGGACATATGTAACAACACGCCCTTAGTTTGTGTGATGAGCACTTTATTTACAAATATAATTAAAAGCTCTGACAGATTCATGCTTTCTTTTAACCTGGAAAAAAAATTAAAGTGCATGCAATAATAAAGCATCATACTGGTCTGGTTTATAAGAAAATACACAGCTTGGGAGTTGTGTAAAGCAAAAAAAAATAAAAATCAGATGAAAATCACTGATACATGACTGAACCTCAAATACTATCTGAGGAGGGGGGAGGGAAAAAAGCGCCTTTAAAAATTATTTTTTGATTTGACAGTTAAAATACAATATGAAAATAAGTAAAAGCTCTCCATAAATCCTTCTATACACAAAGTAGAAGTCCCCCGCCACCCCACCCCCCCCATAAGCCCTTTGTGCTAGCTGGGAGTTGGAGTTCATGTGTCACGTGTATTATTCACATTGGCTGCCAGTGCAGAGAAATCAGTACGATCCACATGTTGAGTACCATGATTCACCCTCCCCTCAGGAATCAAATTCATCCGTCACATGTATTCTAATCGTACCTGTATGTACATGATAATTGTGTCTCAAAGTATCAAATTATTCAAATTTGTCATAAAAATGTCCTGATGAATAAATACCAAAAGTGTTGAAAGATGCAGCGCAGCCGAACGGCTGCGGAAGGATCGGCTGTTTTGATTTATCCCCTTGTGAGAATTATTTTTGCACTGCTTGAGACCAAAAAAAAAAAAAGAAAATGAATCACCTCTAAAAATGCATGGTTGTGGAGCGTTTTCGCTCATCCAACTGCCCTCATTTTTCTCTCCCTCCTTCTCTCGTCTTCCACTTTTAGTCACAACAAAAGTGTCATTGCTCATTGTACAAGAAACAAGAAACACCGTGACTACGTTATCATTATTCTTACCAAAAAAACATGACAACTACAGGAAGTTCTCCAGCATATTTTTTTGTCATCTTGTGACACCATGAGAGGCAAGGAGGGGGAGGAAGTTTAGGTGGGTTTAGAGGGGGAGGGGGGCACTAAAACCTGCCATCAACTCTGTCTGACCGGCCCAGAAAACACACTGGAGCGGATTCTGGAGCCGTTTTTTTTTTTTGTGTCTGTGTGTTTGTGTGAGGACGTCAGCAGCGGTGCAACACCTTCACTGTCAGGTAAAAGGAGAGGAGGGGTGTACTGAGGCAGACGGACGCCCGGGGACTACAAGAGACAGTGGCAGCAGCCCCTCATCTGTAGTCGTCCTTAGGAAGGTCCAGGGTGCCCAGGTTGCCAAAGCCCAGTCGCATGCTCTCCATGTCGAAGCTGTCGGTCTCCCGCTCCTGGCGCTCCAGCAGGTGCTTGATACGGTCGGTTCGCTCCTTCTGAATGGAAACCAGCTCCTCTTCAATCTGCAGGAAAACAGAGAGGATATTCAGGGTTAGTACAGTCTATAGTAGTAGTTTAGTTGGAATTACCATGATGGATTTGGTAGTTTTGGTTTTAATTTCTACAAAGTTTTTTTTTGTTTTTTTTAAAGGTTTATATTAATGCGGGTAGAGACGAGTTGTACTCAGATAAAAAAGTGAAGCAGATTTGGGGCATCCTTTATCCAATATTCATTTTCTTTTTACCCTGCACAAACAGTTATGTATGTAAAGTAAACTCCTTTATAACCTGGTCATAAAAGATGTAGGCACAACATCTGTAAAATATACAATCCAAATGCAAAAGTATGGAATAAATACTAAATTGCTTTATAAAAAGGTTATAATGTTAAAATTCTTCCAAGACAAATGTGCAAAAACAAATTCATTCTCAAATAAAAAGGCAGCACTGTATTATAAACTTAATTACAATATTCTTCCTCACAGTTCTAATAGCAGACAATTTGACTTTTGATTGTAAGAAAAGCACAGGTGGAACATAGAACATTCATTTTGGCTCTGCTCCATGTGCAGTAAGTGTCCCAGTACGACATGTCGGTGAATAGAAATGGAAATGGTGGTTTTCAAGTCAAATCATCTCCTGTGAGAAAAGTCTGCACTTCTACACGGGACGAGTGAAGAAACAGGTGAAAGATCAAATAAACTACAATATAAACCAAGAAATGTCAACTTTATGAATGCACAACCCAGCCGATAGATGATTGGAGAAATGTTATAACATAACTTAATCCAAGATCAAGAATATAACAGAATCATTTTTACAATGTTACAATTTTAAGAAATAGAGCTGGTCAAAGCCCTGCACTCTCACACAGGTGTTTGCAGGTATTCTGGCTGATCAGTTGGCATTTGTTATTTGGGATGTCTGATAAAGATCAATTGGCCGACCGACAAAAAAAGAATAAATGTGGGAGCTAATTTTTGTTTCTCAGACCAAATACTTCTACTAATAAAAATGTTGAAAGTTTAAGTTGTCGTGCCCCAACAGGCACAACAATAAAGTGAGGGAGATGCCAATCATGCTTAGTCTGTACACGCCTACACAGTGCTGATGTAGAGGTCTAATCGAGCAGAATTTTAAAAAGACGCAGACACAAGTAAGCAAAAAGCCATACAGTGTGATGTAATTCAATGCACCACAGTACAAACTGCAGCTTTAAAAACGTACAATAGTTAAAGCAACACTTCTGACACAGTCACGCTGCAACCTTCACAAATGCTGTATTTATTGCAGGGCCAGTGTGTTGGCTTTCATGATACTGCAGAGCTGTTCACAATGTTTCTTTGTCCACCCCCTGTAGCTATTTTTAATTCTTTTGATGTAACATCCTAGGTTATGTGTCACTGGATTCAGACTCCCATGTGCATTGTTTTATACTGGGAAGGTGTTAGTGTGTTAAGTTGTATTACTCAGGTTCAGTCATATTGTGTCTGCTTGATCTTTCAGTGGAACGCCGACATTAACTCAGCACTCCTACACATCCACAGGTGCAAACAAAGCACTGCATGGCGCAATACGGCAATCTGGCCAACTACTGAGCATGCACAGAAAACTCCAGACTCTGACCATGAACCGAACCGGAGGACAATAGTGCTTCGAAAAACCATGACATCATCCCAGTCCCAGAGTGCAGATCTGAATGCAGCCAGGAGGTGGCGACAGACCACCGCAGTGGTCCACTGGACCCAGCAGAACTGGATCAGGGCGGCATTTCAAATGTGTCTCTTCCTTTGTTGTCGGAGTGCTGTCTACTAGACTGTGGCGATGACGTCGGTCACTTTGGAAGGAGGTGTTCTCGGCCGTTCTAATCTCATCACATGTCGTTGGGGGACAGATTGATAAAACTGTGTCAAATTTATGTGAAGAAATGTAAAATTATAACAAGTATGAAAGCTAGTTGCCAGCTTGTAACACAGCTTCAAATGCCATAATTTACATTACTTTATAACTGGTTGCTAAAAAAAAATAAAAGCATGGAAATGTCACAAGTGTAGGTATATTTAAAGGTGCATGTGCATAAGAAATTTAGACTGGACACATAGAACAAGCTATTAAGAACAAATAAGTTTAACTGTATTAATTGTGTCTTATTACAAACAGCGGATGTCAAAAAAATGTCATAACGAAAGCACCATACTGTCGTGTAGAGATTAACCACCATTAGGAGTGTGTGGGAGAGAAATGGTTGTCGGCTCCCTGTAGGAAGGCATGCCACTGTCATCACCACCTGTGGTGAGGGGAAATCTGAGAGAGTGTCTGTGTGAACTCATGAATGTCTGTCTGGGTCGTCTTTCATGCCCGCACTGCCTGCTGAGGTGGATGCAAATGTGTATTTTGGATCTGTCCACGGAAGCATGGAGGCGGAGGTTGGACTGTTTATATTTCAACGTATTATCGCCCGTTTGTGTTTTGTCCACACACTTGCGGACAAAACAGATTTTAAAAGGTTTCTTTACTTCCTGTATGTGATGTACTGTAAATCCTGTTGGAGCAGGATGTTCCAGGACAGAATACGAATAAGGATTATTCGGTAACACTTAACTTGAAGGTATCTACATAAGAGTTCATGTGTCATGACACGGTCATGACACATGAACCCTAATGGCATAAATATTTCTTTTTAAATGACCACACTCAAAGTGTGGCAAAAAGCCTGCTGTCATAGAGAGGGAGGAGACATGATGAATCACACAATTAGGGATGACGGCGCACACTTTCTGACAGTCTCTGCTCAAAGGCATTCATGGTGCTGCATTTGGTTGTACACACAAATTTCGGTTTCAGAAAGTAACGTTCTGTCGTCGCTGTTGGACAATTTGACTTTGTCTGAAGCCTATGAGGACTTTATTTGTGTGCAGACCAGTTAGAAATGCACCAACCTTTTAATTACCGTGGCCCTGTAATTGACTCAACAATATCATGCATTTTTAAAATGGACAAGTTAGCTTATTATTTAAATACACATCTTAAAAACACCCTATTAGTCATTGGCCTTAAATTGTGTCTAACCTAATATCTATTTATTTTCTTTTGAAGTCTTAGGTCGCTTCCTGTCTCTCTCTGTAGCAGTTGTCGTCTTCTAAATTGTCTTGAATTTGTGAATTTTAATTTCACTCAATTTCACTCATTTTCTTTCTTTCTTTTGTTCAGTTTTTTTTTTCTGTGTTGAAAAAACACTTTGTGTTGAGTTTAAAATTAAAAGTAATAAAAATTCAACTAGGTGGGTGGAAGGATTGGATGTGTCTTGAAACTCAACTGGTGGGGGTCAACATAAATAGTTTTTACACCTGAGAGGGAATAACATATGTTCATTCTCTCCAATTGTATTAAATGATGTAGCCATGTCAATAAAGACATTTTAGTTTTTTGTATTTTTAAGGAGTGTGCCATGAAATATTTAGTGGACTGTGAGAAACACTTCACCTCCATTGTGTTTCATTTAAGTTGTCTGTATTAATCACCTGAAGAAAAACTGAACTATGTCCCAGAGCAGCAAAACAAAAAATGGTATGGCTCCTTTAAAATGACGAGTGTTTCATTCCCCACACCTTTTGTTCCAGGTGAGCCCGGCGCAGTGACACCTTCTGCTCCAGCTTCTGCTGCTCACGCTCGTGCTGCGCCTCGGTCTGCATCTTGATCTTGCTCTGGTAGGCATTGAGCAGCTCCATCTCCTGCTGCAGCTGCTGCCGCAGGGCCTGGCACTCGGCTTCCTGGGCCTCGTCCAGACGCAGCTGACACAGCCGACCATGGACCGCAACAGGGGAGAGGGAGGTACAAAGAGAGAGACAGAGACACAGACAGACAGACAGACAGACAGACAGACAGAGAGAGAGAGAGAGAGAGAGAGAGAGAGAGGTGGGTAGATTGAGGGGGAGGGTGGGGGTACATTCATAAGACACAGAAAGAGAGAGAGAGGAGAAAGAGGGAATAGAGACAGAAAAGGGGAGAGGAGGCGGAGACGAAGGGATGGAAGAAGAAAATGGAAGGGCAACAGGAACAGACACAACATGAAAAGACAGTAGAAAGGGAGGGGAGGAGGAAGGGTTAGGACATGTCAAAAAGACATGAAGAGAGATTACGAATGAAGGTGAGATAGAATGCGGAAGGAGGAAGAGAAAGAGATAAGACAGATATGAGATGAGGACAAACCAGGGGGAGAAAAATGTAAAATCATGAGCAACAGGTGGAGAGAAAGGCCTCCTAATCGCCTTCAAAAGGCCTACTGTACATGTCTCATCTTGAAATATGCCCAAATCAGTGTCCAGAAATAAACAATGACGTGAACGCCTCTCCACTCACCGCCTGCGAGGCCATCATCTCGTTGATGCTCTGCTCATATTGCTCCGCCAGGATGGCCAGCTTGCGTGTCTGCTCATCCTTCAGGGCCTTGAGCACCGTCTTGTGCTCGGCCTTGGGCGTAACTTCCATCTGGTGGTGGCGCAAGGCCTTGTACTGTTTGGTCTGCACCTTACATGTGTCCTGGAACTGCTTCTTGATCTGCAGCTCCAAAGCCTGGCGGAGGGGACAGAGACAGACAGACCGACAAACCATGAGAAGAGGATGTAGACAGTAACATTTAAAGAGCATTACATTTCTTTTAAAGTTTTGCTGCTGTGGCTGCCCAGATAGCTCAGTTGGTAGAACAGGCGCCCATATATAGAGGTTTACTCCTCGATGTGGCGGGGCCGGGTTCGACTCCGACCTGCGGCCCTTTGCTGCATGTCATTACCCCTCTCTCTTCCCTTTCATGTCTTCAGCTGTCCTGTCAAAAATAAAAGGCCTAAAATGCCCAAAAAAAAATCTTTAAAAAAAAAAAAAAAAAAAAAAAGAGTGTTGTTGTTAATGCTTTAGGAATTCTGCTGCTTAACGTTACAGGTTTAAACTAAAAGCAGAGTTCTGGTTTCTGTTATCCTCAAAAGCAAATCAAACTGAAATGACTGATGAAGAATGATTTAGAGATGAAACATTTGTATGTTCTTTCATTTTCCAAATTTATTTGTTACATCCCCGTTGCATCACTGTTTTATCTAAATCATACTAAGAAATAAAAGACATTGCTTATGGCTTGCGCCATCTGAGAGGAGGATCTGATTTGTGTTTTCAAAAGACAAGAAAAATTCTAAAAATGAACCTAAGCATTTAAAACAGGTTTTTTGTAGTTTAACATCAGTCCTGCATTGCAAGCACCTTATGACAATAACCACCACATCTACAAAATCCTCGATTGAAAACATGATTGTCTCTGTGTTGACTCACTTTGAGGTTCTTGGGCTGCTGCCGGAGCTCCAGCACATGCTTGCGGTGGAGTTCACGCTCACGGCGGTTGTTGTACTCGATCTGGTTCTCCAGTTCTGTCTGGTGCTGAAGGCGGATCAGGTCCATCCGCAGCTTCTGCAGGGTCTTCAGCTGCCTGTACTCCAGTTCCTGCATGGACTCGTCGTGGCGGATCAGCATGGCGTGCTCCATCTCTTTCTGGGTCTTCTTCTTGTTCAGCTCCTTACAGGACCAGGAGAAAAGATAGAGGAAGAGAGAGAAAGGATGGGGAGAGAGAGGTATGGATGACTTGCAGTAGGTGCTATTGATTTAATAGTGTTTGTTCAACTTCTTTTTAACGTGTCATTCACATTTTCACATGTAAAATTCGGTTTTCTTTTTTTTGTTTTAGGGTTAGAACATTGGCTGCCATTAACAACAGTTGAAAAATCAATTAATATCAACCCATTAAATCATTCCCATTGATGTAAACACTTCCTTTTTCTATTAACCAAAGCATAAAAAACTATCCTCTAAAATGTGACTCCGATTTTTGTGTATTTTCCCACAGAACGCGTTTGGACCTTCTTAGACTTCCTCCAGATTTACACAACAGCTTTTCAGATTGTGACATTGTTGACTTGATTTACTCTGTAATAATCTTCTTATAGTTAATAGGAAGCACATAACTGATCTAAAGAACAATGGGTGTAATTATTATTATATTATGTAACGACACCGCTGACAATAATATATTGGTGTCACATTGGGCCTGTTGACACCAACATCACGCAACAACAAATAAACAAGGGGTTTACTTCAATGGTTTGGTGAACTTAAGTTGTACATTTAACAATTAAATGAACAACCAAGTCCATTTATAATTTATGCATGTAGTTATTTGAAGGATGTACGTCCTCCTCACCTCTCGGATCTGTTCCTGCTCCAAGTCGTGCTTCTTAATCATGACTTTGCGCTTGAAGGCGCGGCAGTTCCTGTCGTAGAAAACTCTCTGCTGGGACAGGAGATGGGCCTCCTCCTCGGCCTGGGAATGCTGCATGTTCTCCTTGTGCTTGGACAGACGCTCCTGCTTCTCCTTTTTGGGTGTGCTATGGTCCTCGTTCATCTCCTGAGAAGGGGTGAGAGTTTCAAAGCAGAGGAATTGAGGAATTATGAGATTGTTTTGACAAGTACAGTCAGACTTGGTACTAGGCCGTAGCCAATTATTGGTCAGTTTGAGCTATGATTGGTAGGTTCATCTGACATTTTGGCTGGATATTCCATCTGTTATTTTTGTCAATGCGGATATCAGTTTAATTGGTAAAATAGACAATGGCTGGTAAGTTTGGGACTCGGGTGAGGAATAATTTACTTAAACCAGTGGATATGTAAAAAGCAAATATAGTCTACGCAAGCAGAAAATGTTAAAACTATGTATTACATGTGGCTGGGTTGGATCAGTGGGTAGAGAAGGCACACATATATTTTGAGGTTTATGCCTCGACGCAGAGGTCCAGGGTTCGAATCCGACCTGTGACGATTTCCTGCAAGTCTTCCCTCTTTCTCTCACCTAGCTGTCCTATCAATCAAAAGGCGAAAAAGCCCAAAAATTATCTTTAAAAAAAAAACAAAAAAAACCTATGTATTACATATGCATGTTTTGAATGTGAAAATAAACAAAGCCTGTATAAATACTGCCTAAATAACGAATAGTGTTCACGATATCAAGTGTTTGTTTGAGGGCATACAGCAAACTCCAATTGTGTCTTAAACTACAGATGACTTTTATAGCCAGAGGAGGGTTGAACAAAAAAAAAAATCTATCCCTCCTCAGTATGGGTTGTCTTTCTCTTTCATGGGCTTTAAGGTAATCTACAATTCGAGCTAATGCACTTAACACATGAGCCTGATCCCCGTTCTCTGTGGTGTCTAATTCCGTTATAGCCCTCAGTTGGTGGGAAATATCTCTCCCTGCCAGCAATGCTTTCTTTTAACTGTGCTGACCTAATTTTGGTCACTTATCTTGTAACTGAAAACACAGTGTTTCACATTCCCAGCCCACAGGAGTATTCTCTGGACTCAGTTTGAAGGTTGTGGAGGCACACAAATGCTACACTGTGCGTATGGATTTGTGGGTTTCCTTGTTTGAGTGAATATACATGTGTAGGTACATAGTGAGTAGGCTGTGTGACTCAACGCAACTTCCAAAAGACCACTTATGGAAGTACTGAATGTGCATGTTTGTGTGGAGGAGGTCTGATTCAACAGTAAACAGCATACAGGACCATGTGTCATACACAAGAGGCGTACAAAAGGAGCTCGCCTGAGGAGGAAAAAAGGAAACCAACAAACGCGGCACACCTCCTTAATCTTCTCCTTGCAGAGTTTGTACTGCTTCTTTTGATTGTCCAGAAAGGTGGTCAACTCCTTCTTCTGCTGGGCCACGATCTGCTGCTGGAACTTCTTCTCATCCGCTAACGCCGTCTTCGTCTGGGGGAACACATGAAACAGGAGGAAAACACAGATGAGGGACTGTTAGCTTAGCATGGAGCTGAATATAGACTATTAATCTAAATAATTGTAGGTGCAGCCCTAAATGGCATGTATATTGTATTAGAGTATGACCAGTTAAATACACTGGACTGGTGGGTTGGTTGGTTGAACCCTCTAGTTATTGGCTGTTGTGGTTAATGTCAGTATATAGACATTTAAAGAAAACTGCAATTTGAGCAAATGTAGGTCAGTAGGATGTCAGTATATGTCAGTAGTTTGATGAAGTTGGTTTATTGTCCAGCCATAATACAGGAGTTTCACTAATGCCAGGCTTACAAAAACATCAGTGCTATAGATGCTTTGTAGATGCTTTGTATTTTTGTATCCAAAAAAATGGAGGACATCCTGTTGATGTTTACCACTGTAAGCCAATATCTACTGACTTAATCGTTTAGCTGAGTTACATGTCCCTCCCATGTGGCATGTGACATTGTATTTATGTTGCTGTTTAAGTAAGGGTGCATGCTGGTCTAGTTGAACAGATATATTATCTCCTTGTCCGGTCCCGCACGCTGTGTGCTAATCACAGAGATATGCAGCTTGTTTTTCAGAACGCGACATTCTGTGACCCACTTCTGCCCTTGTGTTTCATCCTATGTATCATTAGGTGGCAGCAGTGCATAAAGTCTTAGCAAAACGTTCTGTAGCATTCAATGCAAGACTAAGTTGTGATCTTTGTGGTTCAAACTGATAACATTTTTGAACAGAACAAAGAACTTTTCCACAAACTTTCTTCCAGCAGCTATAGAAGCATTATAACTTCAACATCATGTCCTCTCCATCTTTCCAAAGCAGACCTCATCCCCTAGCTAACTGTTGCATGGTACATGTAGGTTGGTGTGTGATCTTCTGTGAAGTAACTTAGAGGTCACTGTACAGTACTCAGGTTCTATAACCCCCTATACCCTTCACAAATCCCACCTCCTTCTCAGAATGCACGGTGTGGCGCTTTGCCAGCTTCTCCAGCTCGATGTAGGCGTTGTTGGCCTGCGTCTCCACCTCCTTCTGCAGCTTGAGCCGGTGCTCGTCCATCTCGGCCTTCAGCTTGTTTTCCAGGGCGATCAGCTGCTTCTGGTGCTGCCGCCGCATGCGCTTGTAGCCCGACATCTGCTCCCGCAGCTCGCTCTCCTGCTCATGTTCGTGGATTTGCTTGGTCACCTGTTGAGAAAGAGAAGTTAGGAGATGTGAGCGTTGCAATAAATAATTTTTGATCACACACCGAAAACCAAATAGTTTAACAAATACTCAACAGATTAAAGGCTATTAAAATATAGGGTGTGTAGAAACACCAATGCTTGACATGTCACCTGTCCTTTGTTAATATGCAGTATCCATTTATCTGGGTTAGCTATTTTAAGAAGAACTGAAAACAGAATTCATTCAATACTTTAAACCAGGTGTGTCAAACTCATTTTCATTTAGGGCCACACTGGAAAAGAGAATCACATCAAGGAGCAGAAATGTAGAGTTAAATTGACATGCATACATCAAAAAAAGTAAAATATCTTTGACTGTATTACTGAATGTTGCTTTTTTGTTAATTTTTGTTGCTTTTTCTGACTTTTTTGTGGCTTTCTCAGACGTTTTAAACACTCTTTATTGTCTGTTTTTGCATCGTTTTGTCGCTTTTTTTGTCGCTCTTTTCGACTTTTGTCGCACTTCGTTCGACATAAACCCCTAGAAAGTCAGCAAAGAGTTCCTTAGCAATCATAGAGATTAGCAAATCATGCAAAACAATGATTGATGATTTCATTGCCTGAATATTAAAATACTCTCTGGTTCTGTAGGAGTTTCTCAGTCTCAAAGTCTGTAAATCTGCCAAATTCTGCTCTGAGAGTCGCGTCATTTGGAGTTTTTCCCGTCTTTTTGGTTTGGTGCACAACTAGCCAGGGCCAAAATGTATTGTGAACCTAAAATTGATACGCAGGCCGGATCAAAATTTGCGAGGGGTCGCATTTGGCCCGCGGGCCTTGAGTTTGACACACGTGCTTTAAACCATCACAGTTCAACTGCTAATCAAACACTTGTCAGTTTTACAGAGGCAAGGAAGAAGTTTCATGCAATGATGGGTATTTACGACCCTAAATAAAGAAATACTGTGAATCCCTTTGAAGTTACCACAAGAGTCTAACAAAAGCTCTTTCATCTGACCGTCGCCCATACACAGTCACTGCATAGATCGGGCAACCACAAAGAATTCAAAAATCCAAATCCAATCCAAAATGTATTTAAGTCAGAAAGAAGAAAAAGAAAAAAGTTAACATCTACATAAATTACATTTGATCTAAGATCAGGACCATACTGGTATGGCTTAACCGCAATTTCACCCATCGTTTTTTGCAAAACCTGACAATGCCGGACACACCAACCTGAGGACAGAAAGGGTTCTCCACATCTAGGTAGTACTCGCTGCGCATCTTCTCATAACTTCCACCTGAACTCCTCAGGCCAAACATGATGGCAACTTTAGCCAAGTGCACCAGCATCCAGGAACCTTGTGCAGCATCCTATGCCCGACAGAACCCTGCCTGAGCTCCGATGCCACCCTGAGACCCACCCTTAGTGGACGACGACCCCCCTCCCTTCTCCTTGGTTCGTGCCCTGGGCACGCAGTGGCCAAGGCAGGCGTGTGAACTGTGAATGAGGCAGGCCGACCACGCGGGCCAGCAAGAGCACAGAGCAGCTCTTTAGT
Source organism: Zingel zingel (assembly GCA_023566125.1). NCBI lineage: Eukaryota > Metazoa > Chordata > Actinopteri > Perciformes > Percidae > Zingel > Zingel zingel. The sequence continues at coordinate 11,075,769 of CM042314.1, read as the reverse complement.
TGGGCTAACGCTAAGCGGCGGACAGCAGGTGGGTCACATGAATACCTCATTGAGAAAGAGTGAGAGAAGTTGGAGAGGGGGAGGTAGGGTTAGAGACGAGCAGGCATAGAGTTGAGGGAGAGGGGTTGCGGGAGGGGGGTGATTGCTAAGGAGAAACAGCAGATGGAGAGTGACTGGGAGAGAGTTGGAAGAAGAAATAATGAGAGGTAAAATAAGAGAGCATCTAGAGGAGAAAATGGGGTGGGAGGGTTGGCGTAGAAATAGGTGGAGGTTGAACTCCGCCCTCCCTACTAAATCCGTGTTGAATCAATAACCCATTTTAACAGCAGCTCCCAATCCTAGTCACTTGCTTCGCTGCCGCCCTGCGTGCTGCCACAAAGGGCCAAGTCACGTCATGTGACGGCCTCTTTCACTCAGGTTCAGGGAGGGAAAAGAGCTCATATTCAGGGAGAAGAGGGGGGTGCATGCAGGCTAAAGGTGAATGTTCCAGTCAGATCAGTGGGAATTAGGCAGCTGAATTTATTTATTTATTTTGCAGTTGAAGGTGGTGTTAATGTTGTATTGAAAGGACAGGATTTGTTGTGTTGAAGAAATGCTTTTTAAATGATACATGTGAGCAACTCTTTTATGTATACAACTAATATGTTATTGGAGAGTAGATTAAGAAGACTAACAGCACTGTCAATTTCATCCTTATTAAATTAAGAAAAGTAGAATGTTTAAAGCCTGAAACGGCTCTTTGTCATGTACGAGATAAAACAAGAAGACATGGCTGTACTTTGAATGTTGCTACAGATGTATAGACACATATGGTGAAGTCATTTGGCTAAAGAGGGAAAGCAAAAAGCCTCGACAGACCCTTCTTTTGTGTCCTGTTTTCCTGTTGATGCACAAATGTGGGGTGCTCTGTATTCTCTCATAGTCTCATATATAGTCTCTCTTCTATATATTCTCTTATAGTCTGTTTGGGCCTCAAAAGGGATGCAAATACAAAAGGGGTGCATCTGGTGTAACCACAACCTCTGACATTTATGTATAAAATAAGTATTTTATTTCTTTTCTGCTTTAACTGTCGCCTGACGGGGATGTTGTACGTTTTGACGCGTCTTAAACTTGACTGAAATCTGCTGCTTTGTTGTTGACGTGCTGAGGTTTACAGCTGTCAGGTTACAATCTGCAACCAAGAGCTGAAGAGAGACAAGCGGCACATGAAATATCTTACAACGATGTTACTTCATCTGACCTATAATAACCCCTGCCCTCCCTCTCACTCACATAACGCTAGTTATTTTTCACATTCATTCACCTTCTCGCTTTACATCCATCTCTTTCTGCCGTTTCTCTCCCTCCTCATCCTTTTTTCCCTGTCTTCCATCTCCCTCGATAATTTTTTCATCCATCTCTCCTTCTCTTTATTTTCCTCTTTTCTTGCCCTCTCCACACCCTCTTTTATCTTCTTCTTCTTCTTCTTCTTCTTCTTCTTCTTCTCCTCCTCTCCATGTTTTCCCACCTCTACATAAGATTGGACTCTACGCTTCAGGTCACCTCTGTCTCTCTCGCCATTGTACTTCTTTAACAGTCCAGATTTCAATCTGCCAGTCTCACCTCTGTTTATCTGTCCTTCTCATCCCCCTGCTATCTGCCGTCTGTGTCCTCCTCGTCCTCCATGCTCTTTCACTTGATTCACTCTTTAATCTCTTGATATCTCCCTCCATCACTATGATTTCCTTCTGTGTCTTTTGGAAGTATGAGCAAATTGCTTTAACATAAATATCTCACCCATAAATGTGCATGCTTGTGTTTGAGGATGCAACTTACTGGCTATATGTTTGTTTAATTTTTCATGTTCTCGTTCTTTTCCTATTCTCCGTCTTCCTTTCTCTCCTTTTTCTGCAGATTCTTCACCCTTCCCCATCTGGACCTCCCGTTCTTCTCTCTCCCTCTCTCTTTGTCTACCTGCTTATTCAAGTCTCAGAGAGCCGAGGCCAATCTGAGGACGTCTGTGCTCGGCAGAAAAAGATGATGTCATCTCTCTTTCAGCGCCGGTGGGCAGGACCGGTGCTATCACACAACACAGATACTGTGGTTTACACGATGCCGACTCTTTGCAAGACAGGCAGCCTTAGTTACACAGAGCTGCCGACACGTTGTGTAACACCTCAGCTGCTTACACACACACACACACACACACACACACACACACACACACACACACACACACACACACACACACACAGGTGTTTTAGTTTGACTTTAAACCACAGCAACTTAAAAAAAAATGTTAAAACAAGAATCTATGAGTAAGGAATTTCAGAGCTTTTGCTTTTTGGGGACCTACAGTACTTCACTTTGGCAGTTTGTATTTCCAACCATCAAAGTTTAAAAGATGCACACTGGAATTGCAGCTGGACTAAATCTTACAGCTCTTATGGATGATGACGACTATAAGATTAACAAAAAAACTAAGAAATGGGAAATCGGTAAATACATAAAAACCAAGGACAGTATCAGGACAAAGACGCACACACGCATCTTCTTCGCTCACGTTCTCTCATCATGTCTGGTTTAAGACCTGACAGCAGAAGGGACACACAATTAAAACCACTGGGTCATGGATGGGTAAACACACACACACCAACCACAACTACTTAATAGTTACTAGAGCTGGTTTCCATGACAACAGACAGGGAGGGTGGGAGGGGGGGGGGGGAGAGAGAGAGAGAGAGAGAGAGAGAGAGAGAGAGAGAGAGAGAGAGAGAGAGAGAGAGTCCACCCCCTTCAACTCAGAATATAAAGTCAGATCTGAGAATGATATATTATCAAGTGTAGGAGAGGAAGAAATAAAGGAGAGGGTGGAGGGAGGGGACTGGTAAAAGCGTAGTACAAGAGGAGAAAACAAAAGGAGTGAGGTGAATGAGAGGAAAGACAGCAGAGAAATAGAGACATATTGCAGAGACAGGGCCAAAACTGGAGAGCAGCGACAAATAACCAGGAAAGGAGGTAAAAACTAAAAGATGGATGGACAGGAAGAAAAACAACTGAATAAATATCAATAGGTGGGTCCACAAAGGAGAGACAGGCCTGATTTTAAAGGCGTTTTAAAACATCAGTTTGTTTCAACATGGATCCACATCACATTTATTCAGCGTGGAGACATTACATCACATCCAGACTCAACATTCAACCGCCACATTCACAGACAGAAACAAAAGAATGCATTGGCATTTAAAGCAACCCAACTTTCAAGGTGATTGTTGCATAAATTAATGATCTTGAAATCCTTATGGCACATAAAAGCATGTTTCAGGAACTCAAAAGAGAAAAGAGAAGAAAAGAGGAAAGAGTTTTGTTAAACTTACCAATGAGGCTGATTTGATGGTGGCAAAGCGGCCCTGGTTCTTATAGTTTTGGGCCTGGCTGCTCTTGTCGGAGGAGGACGGCCTCAGCCCTTGCCGGTGGTCCCTGTGGGTCCCATCATCCCAGTTGTACTGATGGTCCTGTGTGAAACACACAAATCCACTGAGAAATGAAAACTGAGCACAAGTCATCCATCAAGTCACAGGGTTGTCTTCTTTTAAAATATAAGAGCAAATGGCACTAAAGTGAACAGTGTGTAAAAATGAAGGTGCTACAGGATACTTCACAGATTTCAACTCACTAAAAACGTGCTAGTGTTTATACTCTTCACCGTCATTATGTGCCTTTTTAAATAACAAAATTCCCCATTGATTTTTATTGTACACCATCTAAACGTCAAGCATATGCTAAAACTGTGTCAACTGTAACCTTGCAAAACACAGTGAAATGTCAACACTCAAACCCCCATTCTATTCTCAGGAACCAGGGGACCAAAGAGTTGGTTAATGTGAGGATGGGACTTCATCAGCATCTGAAAACAATATGTGTCACTTTCATTTGTTATACGCTCAGCCCCTGAACTTGAAACAACACATTGGCTGTCTGTTCATAAAGTGACATCCTTATTCATGCACTGTCAAAATACAAAGTGCAGATGAAGAAAGAGAATGAAAGAGCAGTGACAGCCCTCTCTTCACAGATGTTTAAGTTATATGAGAATGTCAGGCATTGTGTTGACCTATGTGTACTGTGTGTGTGTGTGTGTGTGTGTGTGTGTGTGTGTGTGTGTGTGTGTGTGTGTGTGTAATGGTGGGGAGTGTGTGTTGCTTGTCGACATGTGTACACAGCCTTTGTTCTTGGGGTGTGAACGGTGTTTGTGATGAACTTGAAGTGATCTACCAAACAGTGAGGACTGTGTCAATGGTTTCCATGGTTTCAAAGGATGGGGGGAGGGGTTGAGAGGGGGGGAAGGAGAGAGAGGTGATGCTTGCACGCAGGAAGTGATTGTGCTAGTAACATTGCATGTGTTGATTATGCCTGCTGTGTTTTTATGTATTCACCAATGACTAGGATTCTTAGAAACAAGTACATGGCAAATATAGAAAAAGTGTTTACTACTGCAAGAAGCACAACTTGACCAAATTAATTATTGGGAAGGTAAAATGTTTTCCTTGTCTGTAATCAGGCTTTAGGTCCATCAAGGAGGATTTACTTTTGCTGTAGTTTGTTTGTTTGTTTCTATATCAGAAGGACATCTCAAAAACCTTAATGAAAAGCAATTGAATTTAGTGGACAAATGCTGTAGGCCTTGAGTGAATGAACAACTGATTAGACTTTTGTGGTGATCCAGATTTGAGTTTTTTTTTTTTAAAGCCATTAGATACTTTTCTTCTTTTTTTTTTGCACATGTACCAATATTGTGGAGCGACCATATCAGAAGCACAGGGCATAGCAATTTTAACTGTGAGCTAAACTTGTGTCCAATCCAAAAATAAACTATCTTGGTGTCCTGGCAAGTCCCATTTAGGTTTTGACCATTTAGTGGGTTCATACAATTATATAAAAGTGCATCATTTAACATCACCATGAAAACTGCTGGCATTTAATCAACAGTAATTGGCTCTAAGAAGCACATAATAACTATCAAACCGAGGCCATTGCAACTAGTATAAAACATGTCCATAAACAACTAGACCTTGTAATAAATGGATATATTTTAAAAACAAGGTAGTGTTTGCATAGTACACCAAGACTTAGGACTCCCGTATTTTTTTTCTGTTGCATTACCCCATCAGGACCTTATCTCTCTTAGTCCCCATCATCCAGATTTTGTTTTTTAATTAGCAAAACAATGCACGCTTTTATGGTGGTTTCCTATAATATTTTTTACAGTTTTCTTTAGTGTTTTTGTCTGTGCTGACCACAGAGCAGTTTGCACAGCCTCTCCAGCAAGAACAAATGCTCAGTTTCAAATGCAGTTCAAAGCCAATAGCAACACTTGAAAGGTGTGGCATGAGTGGTGACTCTGTCCTATTAAAAGTTTAAAATACATTCAGAAGAACATTATGTGGTGTTGATGAAGGGGTACTTTCATCAGACAAAATAGTTTTGGTAGCACTGAGAACTGATCACACTGCTTCCTAGTTTCCAGCTCTGGTTTGGTATGGTGTGACTTTTAATCTGTCATCCAGGCCTAAATACTCACCACCACCTCCCTCCCACCATCCAACCCTTCACCCCTGACCTTTACCTTCTTGGTGTGTGGGGAGGATTCCAGGGTGCTGCTGTAGTCCTGGGGATGCATCATGGTCATGTCGGAGCAGCTGTCGTCCAGCACCTCCTGCATGCTGTTCACGCTGCTGCTCTGGCTGCCCGTGCTGACCGAGGTGCTGGGGATGGAGTGGTTGCTTCCCAGGCTGTTCATCTTGCAACTGGCTGCCTCGCTGTCCTGCAACATCCACACACACACACACACACACACACATCCACACACACACACACACACACACACACACACACACACACACACACACACACACACACACACACACACACACACACACACACACACACACACACACAAGAGTCTTGAAATTATACACACATGCAAATAATAACACATTGACTACCATGTCCTTCACCCCCAATATACTGTACTGTACACAGGCCTCTTCAAATCGTATAATTAAATGCAGTCACCTCAATACAAGGAAAATAACTAATGACCTCTAGATTGCATTAGAGTCAAAGGCATGCTAAATTGCCAATTAACCTCAAATTGCTCACACATGTATGTGTGTGTTTCAATCATTCACCTGTGTCAATTTGTATGTTAATGCACATCTGTGTGCCTGAGATGTCTAAAGATTATAAGGCCACTTGAGTGTGTGTACATTCTAGATAAAGGGAATCAAGCTGCAGAGCTTTTAGGTGCAGCAGAAGAATTCAGTTAAGTCCGCAGTAACAGACTAAATTAGGGTGTTATAGTCTTTCCACTTGCAGTGCATCTTCCCCTGAAACCAGAAACCAAGGTTTGGGACTGCAGGTTTTCTCACTAAAGCCTTCAGCAGCGTCTTGTTGCAGTGGGGTCTGGTGGCTTCTGACCACGTGGTGTAGGATAACACTACTGTGGCTGCTGGCTGCCCAGGCCTGCTCCTGCTGCCTCAGGCCAAGTCAACTAAGGGACATGTCATCTTGATGTTTGGCTACTGTGGCTGCAGGTGGAAGTACAGTATCTGGCACCTCCCTCTTGGGGTTACATCACTTCAGATAAACTATCCTGTTCTCACCTGTTGTGCTGTGAATCTGAGCTCCAAGAGTCCTGCATGTTGATCTAATAAAATGGGAAAACTCCCTCATTGCAGTGCAACGCAAGTGCTAAATTACTATAAGAAATGGATACACTGCAGTAGAGCTGAAACAGATCTAAACACCAAACATTTTAAATAATCGATTTATTCTTTCGGTAATTTATCAAGCAAAAGTGTAGTTCCAGATCTCAAACGTAAAGATTTGTTGATTTTCTGTGTTTAACATCATTACAAACTGAATATGTTCAGTGGTTGGGACTGTTGGGCGGGCAAAGAAATTTGAAGACGTCATCTTGCGCTCTACAAAATTCTGATTTCATTTGTCAATATGTTTGGTCATTTTATAGACCAAACAACTAGTCGATGAATGTAAAAAGATAACTGTCAGATTAATCGATAATAAAACAAAATCATTAGTTGCAGCTTTACACTGCTAAATGCAGCTTTTCATGTCTATTTTATCTACTATTGCCTTTGTTGGCTTTATTATTGTTTCTGCCCTGTGTATATAGGCCTACACTGTTTGTTTTATGCAAATGTTTCTTTCTGTGATAGTAAAGCTGAATTGAATATGGTTTTACACAAACAGTGACAGAAAACAGAATTTAAATGGAGCTCAACTGATTCCATGTTTTTGACACTAGTTTTTCACTCGTCTCCTTTCGATTTTGACTCCTGACAAACTCTAAAATGCCCATTGTTTCTTTCCACTAATCTTTTACATTAACCCTCCCCCCCTCCTCCCACCTCCTCCTCCTCCTGGCTCTCTCCCATTGGTCCGTTGTGTTTCTCCTGGTAGAGGATCTTCTTCATCTTGCGGTACTGCAGGTTGTCCAGCTCACGCACTGCATCCTTGGTCCTCTGGATGAGGTCGATGAGAATGCGCGGCGAGCGTTCCCGACGCACAAAATCATGCTGGACAGGGAAGAAGAGGGAGAAAGTTAGTAAGTTAGTTGGTTGGGTCAGAAGTTATTTAAAGATGGATAAAATGAGGAAACAATCAGTTTAGAAATTTAGAAAATAGTCCTTTTTTATGCAATATTCTAATTTAATTAGTCATGTTTCAAATTCAGCCCTTTATACCATACAATTCATGGATGCTAATCGTTTTTTCTCTCTCCAATTTAGTGGAATAGCAATTTGGAAATTTACTCTTCTTTGTCTGTGTTATAGTACAATTGTATTTTTATGTTTCCAAAGTTTTCACCTGAATACATTTGTAACATACTGGCAGGTCTGTACATTTTTCTTTGTACAATTTCAAAAATCAACTAAACCTATTAATTAAAATATTCCCCGCAAACAAATATTTCTTTGGGAAATAACGTCAAAAACACTGGAAAGATGTAGGAACTTTAAATTATATAAGAGGAGTTACTTCTCAGTAAATATGAAAACTATGGTTTGAGAGCATATAATAGCTGCAGGACCTTACGTTTTTACATGGTCTGTTCTTAACGATCTTATAAATTGTGTTTAAAGGAAATCTAATTTTACACTTGACACAATGAGCACCACAGCAGTGACTATCACTAGAGGGCGCCTGCAGGTTGCTCTGCCCATCCTAGGAGTCCAAGCACTCTTCTCCTCTAGTACACTGAACACATGGGATCTGTGTAAGACTGTCCATAAAAGAGATTTTCATAAATACTCTTAATTATTTTCACTCCAATAAATAATGTCTTAACTGTATTTGCTTTGGCACCAAATAAATGACAGCTTCAAATAAAGTACTGTTGAGTAATATGCTGATAATTAATTGAGAGATTTCAGTCTTTTAATCTTTTTTTTTTTTGGGAACGCCTACAAACATTAACCACTCTGGAAAGAAAAATGTATTTAAGGGAAGAGTCGGAATTGAATAAAATAATCTGTGGGACAAAAAGTATACTGGACCCCACTGTATACACACTGGATATTAGCAACCTAAAATTTCTTACCAAAAGAAAGTCAAATTCCTACAGCATGAACGTTAAATCCACGTAACATTCAAATTACACAAAAGGTCATATTTTCTCTATGAAAACATTATTATTTAATGATATTTCCTAACACAGTTTTACGCTAAACTGATTGGTCAAACTCATTTAGATCACATTTCCAAGCTGTCACGATTTCCACTGTAAGGAACCAACCTTTCTGTAATTTGATGGAGGTGTGATTTGGTGGATGTCAGGGCATTATGCATTTATGTAATTATTTATTTTGTGTTACATAACCAGCAGGTCAGAGTGGGTGTGTGGGGCTGGTGGGTAAGAATGAGGTGGTGAAGCTGCATGTATTTTTAATTAATTGTACCAACATCAAGATGAAAATAAAAATACAACAAAAACATCTTCTCTACCCTACGCTCCCACCCACTCTACCACACACACATTTTCACACCTCCCCTTAGTCACTCTCATTCATAAAATATTGTGTGCTTAAATGGCTGAAATGTATGCAATCTCAGAGGACAGGCCTAATATATATATATATAAAACTATATTTGTAGGTCTATTTCCAGCTCTCTGTCTCTGCACACCTTCTACTCCATGTGACAGATGCTGGTGTAATGGGTTAGTCAGGACACAGGGGAATGACATCACGCTCTGAAAATAGAGATGGAACTGATTTGTCCCGTTTTCTGTCGGAACTACGCCAGAGTGTGGGTGGTTGGCCACCCCCGTCCCATCGACCAGCCAGAAGTTATCTCCGGGATTCTTCCTCATTATAAGGTTAGTGTTAAGAAGAAGCGACAGCGTCTTCAGTGCCTTCCCTAAATGTATACTGTGGCATCACCAGCTTCTTCTACCCAAAGTACCCATCCATCCTCAAATATGTACTCTGTCAGTTATTGTGATATTAAAAGCAGTTTATCACATATTATTATTAACTTTTTTCTCTTAATCCATCTTGTTTACTTCTACTGCAATTATAGTAACAGTAGTGACAGAGAACAAGCCTAACATGCTTGATGTATTAAAGGAATAGTTCAACATTTGGAAAATACGCTTATTCTCTTTCGTGCTGAGGGTCAAATGAGAACATTTAAATATCACTCTTATATCTGTACAATAAATATGTAGCTGGAGCTTGCAGCTGGTTAGCTTAGCTTAGCATAGCTTAGCACTGGAAAAAAGGGGAAACGGCTAGCCTGGCTCCAGCTACATATTTACTGTACAGATAGCGTCAATCTTCTCATCTGACACTCAGCGAATCAACAGAAAATGTATCGCCAACAATTTTGATAATGGATTTATCATTTAAATCATGTATTAAGGAAACTGTCATTCACTGATTCCAGCTTCAGAAATGGGAGATTTGCTGCTTTTTCTGTTTTATATATTGTAATTTGAATTATCTTTGCGTTTTGGACTGTTGGTCGGACAACATTTTTTTATTTTGCACACATCCTCTTGGCTACAATAAGCTGTTTGGGGAAAATTTCTGTGCACACACAGTGTACACAAACTGTGCACAGAAAGAAAGAGTGATTTTGTGTGCGTCTGTGAAGAGAAAGTGGGTATTAATCTAACACCACACCCCCCAAGGCTTCACTATAAAGCAGCCCCTTCGACACTGATCCCAAGTCTGTTTGGTGCTTATCCCTCTTTAATGGTTTTTCGGCCAGGATTTGGGTCAGGGGTGTTGGGAGGAGTGAATTCCAGTCTAAACGGCAATCCCATCCACACGACAGTCCAGAGCCCCTTATTTAACCGCTACCTAACCTCACACACTCCCTCAGGTGGGGCAGGTGTAAAAAAATTCTGCTTGAGCGTGCTCACCAAGAACATTAAACTCTTAGTGGGCCAATAGGATTACCTGTTGGTAACACAAACAAAAAGATCAATCCCTGTACACAATGAACATACACGGATTAAGACTTTGTAAGTTCATTGTGTTTTAGTGGGGTTATTGGGCAAGATGGCTAAAAAAAAATGTAATTATAAAGGCTGACTTGCAGCTGCATTTCAATTTTTGAATCTGTATTTTATGGAATCATTTTGCCTTTTTCTTTGAAAGGAAGCGATGGAGGGAGGGTGAAATGTAAGAACATCATCTAAATTTGGAGTATTAGGGTTCATTTTCAACCTTGGAAATAGCAGTTTGACAAAAAAGGTTCACTTTTAAGTACTTTTTTCCCCCAAAACTTCAGGAAGGTCCAACTAAGTCAACCTTGTAATACGTTTTTTTTTTTTTTTTGTTGTAAAAACTATCTAAAAGTTATATAAAAACAAAAGAATGAGGCACCATGGTGGCCTAGGGTTTAAGGCACAAAACATGAACCACAACAGTGACTTGTGTTGCTTCCCAATCTCTCTCCCCCCTCAATTCCTGTCATCTCTCTACTGTCTAACTATCAATAAAGGAATAAAATGCCAAAAACTGATGTGAAAGCAGCATATACACGCAGCTCTGAGGAGCCCTTAAGGACCATGGCTATGAGGCACGGCACAGGAAGCAGAGTTACAACAAAGAAAGAAAAAAAGCAATTCTCAGCGGGGTGCTTGATTGCTTGAAGAAGACACTGTGTATATGCTTGAGTATTAAGGAAACGTGGGTGGTTGGGAGTGACTCATCCGCATGGCTCAGGGACTGACTTAGACAGGAAGTGAGGTCACAGCTGGAGGGATTACAGAGGAAGCCCACTCACTCGTAGCAGCTCCCCTGACGAGGGTCTGTCCTGAGGAATTTTCAGTAGGCAGTAGTCGACAAAGCTCCGGAAGGGGTCAGACCTGGGTAAAGAGAACAGTGAGATGCAGGTCAATGATTCCCATCTCTGTCAATCATATTTAAATCCGAATAATTTAAGCAGGAATAGCAGAGACAATCTAATGATAGGCTGCCTTCAGCTACACCTGAATGTTTAACGTGATGAGTAATCTCTTCCTTCGTGTGCTGTGTTTATCATGTCAACGAATTAAACCAGAACAATCCTACGTAATCTCTTTGTGTAGCTCCACATATGAACCATATATGGATTATGTAAATATGTGGAGCAATAAAAAAATATAGGCCACTGGAGCTGTGGAACACCATGCCACTGACTCTGATCTAAAAATACGCTCATGATAACAAAGTATACGTAACACTGTATTTTTGGGTTGTTGCTATGACTATATCACTATGATAAAGTAGCCTGTGATGCTAGTTAAAATTGTGATAGTCAATACGCACATTCAGGGTCATTGTAGGGTCAGTAAGTGCACATATCCTCCTCAAAGTCTACATCTAACATCCTCTGTGGTTAGCCGAGGTCCATAAGTGCACTTGTTTGTCATGCCAATGTGTGCACAGTGTGGCCTTGTGTATGCGTACTGAAGTTACACCATGGAGCTGATGTCTCTACTAGTCTCATCTGGCGGGATGTTGCTAACGCCTCGGGCCGCTGGAGCTCCTCCAAAAATACCACAACCCTGTGCTGCCCCACACAATCACTTGCCTCAGCACGATGCTAGAAACCAATGCTAATTTTAAAACTGGCGTTCTCCATGCATAGGCAGCAAATTACAACTCAAAAGACTCGTGCCTCATGTTTCTCATGACAGAGCCCATGATATATGCTTTCGTTTAAGGTTACTTGAGAGCTTGGGTGAAAGATTCTGGAAGGCCACTGATGCCTTCAGGCTGCTCTGAGGCAGGTAGAGAACAACATTTAGCCTCTCGCCGTGGCTGTGCAGAAGATAGATTCTTTCAACATATGACTAGGAGCAAACACAGACACAACTCTGCATGCTTAGGACCAAACACACATAGCTTTCATACCATGGAAGTGGTAGCATAAAAGAAGAACGCAATGGTAAAATTACAGGGAGAACATCAAACAAAGGGTTTATATTTGATGAGTGCTGTTTCCCCCATGAGAATCGCACCTCACACGCAAAGTGTGAGTGGTGGCTACAGCAACTGAAGAGGAATGGTAGAATATTTGCTGCTTTGCCGATTTCCTGCTAGTAATCTTTTACCAATTTCTTTTCCATTTTAAATCACTAACTTCTCTATACATTTATAATACTACATATTTAACCTATTTTCTGCTGTGTGTTCTGCTGTGTGAAACAAGTTAACTTTATTTCAAACTAAATCCTTCCATTCCTTCCACTTTTATCTCCAGGTTTGCACAAACTCATGCGCTCATAAGCATTCAGCATGCTGAGTACATGTGCATGTAAAATAATTATGAGAATGGAATATTTACTGCTTAGCTGAGAATATATAACATGAAATAGCTAGGGCATACTATGTTGGCTAGCGTAGAGAATACAGTAAGTGTTAACAATTATGCTCTAGTTTGCCCAAATAACTTGTTTATAAAATAATGAATATTCCTTAAATGGAGTCCTCCAAGCAACAATGAACACCCATTGTGAAAGTTTTTGGCAAAACAATTTAAACATAGAACAAATCCGTTTATTTCTTAACATAAAGAGCATATAGAAAGACACGGAGACAATCTGTATCAAAAGAAATCCGCAATTTCACATACAGTTTTCTTGATTTATGAGGTGAACTAAACATAAAAATCTCACCTTTCACAATGACATCCAATAACACAACTAGTCCCAACTTAAAAAAAGTGCACTTCAACACTGTGGGTGAATTGCTGTTGCAAAGACACAGCAAAGAGCGGTTTAAATCCTGCCGGCCTAAATTAAATTGCTTAAGTGTTTTGATGTCTGGAAGGACAGTCTCTAGAGAATCTATTAGAGTCTACAATCATAAGCTGTGAGGCTGAGAGCAGCATAAAGTATTGGCTGTTTGCCCATAATACGTTTACAACACTCTGTGTCTGTGTACAAAGAAACATCCTGTTTAGTATGGCAAACACAAGAAAATGTGAGTTTTTAACTAGTAGAATAATCACACTGCTGTTAAAATGTACCTTATAGCCCAGCAGGAATGATGTGGATATTTAGACAGTATTAGTTTGGTAAAGGTTTCCCAGGTAATTATATAAGAGACTTAGAGTGTGACCTTGCACAAGGCCTGTTGCAGGGATCATAGGTCGTGCAGATTAACACAGGGATGTCTCACCCTGACTGAGCTCAGATCAGATTGGGCTTTAATATTAACAGTCGAGTGGAAGTGTTGTATCAGCAGTTTCACTGGATTTTCTTGGTTTGTGGACAATTGTTTTTGTTCAATTAAATTACCATGTTTTTACATTTTGTAGTGTTTAAGTTTGACTGATCACATATTGACAACATTCTGCAAACACTATGCTTGTTTAGTTGAAAGGATTAAAAAAGAAAGAAAACAAAACAAACTGAATCGTAATATTTGGGAGGTGTGTTTTTGACTCACCACTCATTGGACTGTAGCGTGGGAGAGTCGTTCTGTGCGATGTGATATAAGGCACTCATGGCATTCATGTTGAACAAGGGTGGTTTGCGCTCGGCTAAAATAAGAAAAGATGGCAGAGTCAGAGAAAGATGAAAAAGAATGATGCTTACGTTTTCACAATCCCCAATCATTTTCTCCTTCAATGAGGCAGTCTCAAAAGCATGCAGGAACTAATAAGACATATTTGTTTGTCTTCCTATTTCAGTCATCTGTTGTATTTTTTTACTTCATGAGCCTATAAATGCATTATTTGACCATTAGGGTGGATGTATGCTCACCCAGTTCAATACAGGTGATCCCCAAGGACCAGATGTCCACTTTCCCCTCGTACTGACCCTCATCCATGGCTAGGATCACTTCTGGGGCCATCCTGAGAACAGAGAGATGCATATGCAAATGCACACATATGCGTAGTTTATTAAGTATGGGGGAAAAAATCCATGAAAATGTTATAATCTGCTAAGCCTCTCAGAGCCTTTAAAGACTCTGGTATGCCGTGATAGCAGCTCAGTTTTAGGAAAATGTGTGTGTGTTTCTGGAAACGTGGTGTGTTACAACTTGTGTGTGTGTTTCTGTGTGCGTGTGTTTGAATTTAACATGATGAGTGGGACGAAGTTATGTGCTGCTGGCTTTTGAGATCATGAGAGTCCATCACTGGTCCGGCTGTTTATGTGATGTCTTTTATTCACCATCAAAGCTGCATGAACTTGGTAAATCAGTACTATGGTGGGTAAGACAGAGCTGGTGATTTCTGTATGAGAGGCAAACAACAGAGGACACTGCATGGATAAGTTTATGTCTCAGGTCCTTGTGCAAGAGGGAGCATTGGCACTCCTGGAGAACAGTGGTGGGTTGAAAACTAATGATATGAATGAGAAAAAGTGTCAGTTCTCTCACAGGCTACATCATCACAGTTAACACCGTAATTAATTTTCTCATGAATTCCATCATTTATTAGTATTACTAGGTTTACATTTTATGTAAAAGTGACCCATGTGATTATTCATATATGACCAAAAAAAAAAAATCCTATAATTTATGAGCTTGACTTCAGGTGTCAAAAATCACTTACAGCATGCTGGCAACAACATGATGAATTCACACTGCAAAAACAAACAAAAAAAGCCACAAAAAGCAGCTAACTTGTGCAAAACTAAAATACTAAAATAAAATTAAAAAAAAAGCAGACCCCCTAAAGAATAACACCAACAAAACTATTTCAGTTCACGTTCTTCTCAGTACATGTAGTCCCGTGTGATCTTCTGTGTTGTGCCCCACCATGTCTATCTTGTCTTGTGTATACTGACCAGTACGGTGTTCCCACAAAGGAGTTGGCAGGTGAGGCAATGGAGGCAGAGCCAAAGTCGGCCAGTTTGACCTGACCCAGCTCAGTCAGCAGGATGTTACCAGCTTTCACATCTCTGGATGGGGAGAGGGGGATATAGAAAGTGAGCATATATAGGCATAGCAGCGAAACCACATCAGTTCCAAGGATCTATTATGCATTATGCTTTTCCCTCCTTGAAAAAATGGTCACGATGTGATGTATTTATAGATTTCATATGTTCATTTTAATGGGTTTTTCATGTGTTTTTAAATTTCTGCAATGAGACCTACAATGACAAAGAACAGTAAATATGATTCATACAGTGCCATTGTTGGATGCTTATCCTATGTATCTGCCATCAAATATAATAATGTTGACACCAGTGAGACAGGAGGGTTGTTACTTCCGGTCTCACTGGTGTCAACAACAGCAAAGTTCAAGAAGGAGGAAAGGTTAGTACAGAGATGAGGTTTTACAGCTTTATTAGTAAACGCAATAAAGGGAGAACATGAGTAGCTCTCATCTCATCTTAAAGTCTTATCATGTCACTGTATGTTCCTGTTGGGAAATGTTTAGAGCTAGGAAATGAACTGACTCACCTGTGAATCATATTATGGGAATGTAGGTAAGCCAGTCCTAGCAAGGCACCATGGGTAATGGCAGCAATTTCCATCTCTTGCAGTGGTTTCTTATGAACTTGGGGAGAAATTAGTACAGTGGAAATGAATAGGAACCCTCTAAAGATTTCACTTATATAATAATGAACTATAACAGCTCTACACAAAGGCCTCCATAATAAATAAAGCTTCTGCATATAGTTATGAAGTACAGACTTCAGGCATGATCAAAGTCATGGCAACCAAAATGTCACAGTTTCAGTAATACATTTTTTTATACAAATCTGTCCTGCTGATATGGCAGTAAGAAAGGACTCCCATTTGGCATCTACCATATGGATGTAAACAGTTGTGATATAGGCTCCTTAGCTGGCTCCCTGTGGACTGTTGCAGTAACAGAGAGACTACGTGCCAAGGCAACAGGTCACAGCAGAACTATGACTGAGAAATTTCAAAGTCCCAAAAACAGGCCAGGGCCCACTGTCATGATTGTGTATCTACGCCAGTGACGAGTGCACACATAGGTGCTTAAAATAACACATTAGGTCCAGGTCAGGAATGCTTAGAGGGTGGACAGTTAAGGAGGTTCAAGCTTTGAAAACTGTAAAATGTTTTTTGGTCTTTAGAAAAAGTAGTTAAGCTAGAAACTAAATCTAAGTAACACAGATATGGTCTTCCATCTGTCTAAATCATATTAATCAAAGTGCTCAATGTAATATCACAAGTCAGACCACATAATGTTGCTAAATTCAGTTACGAGCGAATAGATTCTACATTTACAGTGTATCGTCTTGCTCAAAAACCATGTATGGACTACTTTGTTCTGTTTTGTTATTTAACAAAACCACAGAACATGAAGGTGTATGGGTTTTAAGAGATAAAGGCAGCCATATTATAACAGGCAGGTCCTCATGTCTAGTACGTATATAGCAAAACCTCATGAACTACGGTCATACAGTAACCTGGAATGATGATCATATTTAGCTGCTGAAATGAAAATTAGGTATAATAGGTACATGTAGAATACAGTCTAGTCAAGACAATCCTCCTGCAGTCAGCTAAAGCTTACTAATTAAGACACTATATCTCATTTGTTTAACGCATACAATAACCCAAATGTAAAAACAACAAGGTTTTTATGGGGGGTTTAAAGACTATTTCTTGGCCGGGTGCAGTGACTTCTTCAAAAAATGCTAACATAAACACCTTGATACTGACAATAAAAACAGTTTAGTTTAAATATGTATGTGCACATTAAGCATTAGTAAATACACTTACCCTCTAGTAAATCTGATGCAGAGCCCAGGCAGTACTCCATCACCAGCTGAAACAGAATACAGTTACAGGTGAATAACTCATTTACCAGGTGTGCATCATAAAATATCACAAATTCAAAGCTTCGGGTAAAGTTTGTGGAAACTTGTGAAGTTGTTCTCTACTGCAAACTAATCACATTATGATGTCTGCAATGGAGGTGGTACTGATTACAACATATGCAGAGAAACAGTAGTAGGCAGTCTGAAAAGAGAAAAAGAATCAGACAAAGAGGACGGGAAGAAAAAGATAAAACGAACAATGTTGTAAGACTGAAACAAAGAGGGGAACAAAGGGAGATGTGGAGAGGGATCCACTCACCCAGGCAGTGTTTTCTTTCAAGTAGCAGCCTTTGTACTCAATTGTGTTTGGGTGTCGCAGCTGTCCCAAAAACTTGACCTCCTTAATGATGTCCTGCCACTTCTGCCAAAAACAAATTCAGACACACAGATGGTGACACACTACAGGTACAATCACAGAAACACTTAAGTGGGCATTGCTGTGACTTTGACTAAAATGGTGCAGCTGGCCTCACTGTAGTAACCACTTGAACAGGTTATTATGGACTTTATACATCTGTTACAATTGTGTCTATAGACAGACAGGATTTTTTTTCACCAAGATAAATGATAAACAGAGTAGTAAAAGGGCAAAAAATAAAAGCTAGCTTTATGCTTACCCGAAGAGTTATTATAGTAATCAGACGCCTCAACTAGTTAGGAACAATCTGACAATGTCATGCAAGAGCCCTCGCAAAAAACACACCTCAAAAAGGTTTATAAAAAGAAGAATGTTTCATAAACCACAGAGATGTGGCCTCCAGTTCAGCTGAAGCGTAACCTGTGATCACATAGGACGCCTTCTAAAATCTGCTTGTGCCTTGTGCCTAAACGTTTTCAGTGGTTTGCTTGAGGGAGGCACATGTTTGTTTCAATTCTTGCATCTGGTGATGAGTAATTATTTTTTAATTATTTTCACATTTTTGTTCTTTTAGGGTAACTAACCATCACACATGAGACATCTCACAAGCTAGTGTCAAGCTCTGGGTGAATATCATTAGAGAACAACTTTTTGCGTTTGAGCTCTTGCTCACATTATTAACGGATTTGTGCCAAAGCAAGAGAAATACACGTTAATACACTGACTGTGGGCTGACCAAATGTCCACTTGATCTTGAGATATGGTTCAGAGACACAAGTACTAAATTGTCGTGATGCCTTTACAGTGGCTTCTTGGTTCTGAAGCCAAAGTTTGGCATGTCTATTTGCTCCGGTGTGTGAAAGTCTTTCTTACTTCAGTAGTCTGCTTGCCATTATAGGACATCTTTTTGATGGCCACCACCTCGTTGGAGTAGGAGTTACGTGCCTGGATAAGAAAACAGAGGGATCAGACTCTTACTTGCAGACAACTCTCACAAATAGTAATCCCCTCACAAGACATGATCACAGGGCTTTTTTTGGTCCCCTGGTTATAACACTCTATAAAAAGAATATGGTAACATTGATAGAACACATTGATAGAACACACTGGTTATAAAAGTTATTAAATTGTTGTATGTGACATGACATTGGAACGATACATATTCCTGATGAAGTAGGGTAACATGTTAAATCTTTACATTAAGTTTCACACATTTTTACAAAAGCATCACATGCAATATTGTACTATATAAACAGAGTAATACAACGGGGGAAGGATTCTCTGAATTGAAAAAGAATGAGTTTTCCTTGGACAGTAACTCCATTATGTGTTACTTTAACTACCCTGTTTAGCATATAAGCACTATATAAACATTTAGGCCTAATGATATTTCCATCCATTATCTCCACTTATGAGTTCCCATAGAAGGGGTATAAGTTGTTGACAAATACATTAATAAACACTAACATCTGTTTACAACTACATTATAGTGTGTTATGAACCTTTTATAAAATGTTATATACTTATGCTAAATAGGGGGTTAAAGTAAAGTGTCATCAACTCATGCCATTTCTTAAGGGTGATTCAGATGTGAGCCGGATATAGTTAGTGCAAGCGAAATGTCTACACAAAGCAATACCTCTACAGCTGAGTGATACGGCAGTAACAGATTCTCTCATTTGAATTTAAACAAATTTCCGCCTGATCAAAGCACTCAACAACGTGATTAGGGGAAGCCTGCAGGTAATTGATATGTGGGTGTTCTGCAGCTAGGGTTAGGTTTGTGTTGTCTGTGCACATCCACATGCCCATGCTAAACCCGTGGTGTTAACCTCAAAAGGCATTTGGCCTCAGGAACAGCTATGCTGCAGCTCAGCTAAAGCCCTTATATCGGCTTCATTCCACTTTCAAATGAATGGGAAATTCATGTTGAGATTCAAATGGAATTACCGTAACAGCAGGCAACAGAGTATTCCCATTTGATTGTTTTCTCAGATTCATTTGATCCCTATGATTGCCTGTAAGTTCATGCATAATAGCCATTCCCTCTGGTGTAATGTATAGATAGTTAGCTATAGAGAAGAGAAAAAGAAATTATCTAACACTGAAATACTGAAATACACTCAGGCTTATTGTCATTGCAGAAGAAGGGGGTGCATAAATAATTAAAGCTGCAAGCAGCGTTGGACGGGCCCTCGCTCTTCAGTGCGCGTCGGGGTTACTGGCGGACGCCGCTCCACGTGACCCTGCATTTGTGCAACGGTTGGACACAGCGCACACAATGGAGTGTGCGGCGTTGGAATTGGTGTATTTTAAATGTTGTACCAAGTATAGGGGACGGGGCTAACCGTCACCAATGAAAAGGGAACTCTCTCAGTATTTTTTTTTTTTTTAGCAGTGGGGGCAGGTCCGCACCCCCCCAATGAAACGGAACTGACACTTCGCTGCAACACAAACTAATATATTTATTCACCTCTATTCACACACACAATGAGGCATATTTTCTGTTATGATTGAACTGTATTTTTTTAGTTATTATATAGGCCAACTTTTATCTTGACATATAGGCTAAGCATTCTGTAGCAAATAACAATAAACCCACTATTAATTACATTATCTTAATGCAGTGTAACTACTTCAGCATGTAAATAATGCACCTAAAATACAAACGTGGGCGAGGGCGTTCAGTAATCGCTATCGAATCAACAGAATACAAACAACGAAAATCACCAGTTAACTTAATTTAAATTTTCAAGACCAGGTTTAAATGAACTGACAACATAAGTTATACGACTTACAGTTCTCAAGCGCTCAGGCCCTAATTACAAGAGGCCAATTCATTCAGCATACACTATAGTGGTGTGTGGGTAATGGGCCTTTATACCCAGCAGAGGGAATCCCCCTGGTTCTTTTCTGTAATGGAGTTCCTCCCTATCTGAACATGCATAAACTATTGATGCACATACAGTTGCATACATTTTTTGACTATGCATGCATATACAATACAGTAATAACCTAAAGATTATGGACAAATTTACAATAGGAAAAACTGTGCCACTGTACCTTTCCCTTCTATTGTGCACTTAACCTGCAGCTATCTTTTACAGTACCAGTGTTGCAGACATTTACCTATTAAATGTTAGACAACACAACTACTTCTAAGTATTGTAAAAGCACATCTTATTGTTGTTA